>JACYFF010031958.1:68698135-68757438 GCA_017589665.1 Selenicereus undatus | reverse complement strand
GATTATGTAATTGGACTTAAAATTACAATTATTTCAATTGAATAATTTATGCTACAAATTAGATGAGTTATGTCTAAGAAGAATAATTCATGCTAAGCCACTAGATAAATAATCTCATTTGATAATAATAACCATCTCTTTGACTTATGGCCTAATGCTTGTAGCTTAGGTTGAACAAGTGACAAATTGAATTCCCATTCGAATTAGTAAATCAATATTAAGGTGAAATCCAAAGTCCTAGATCTTTCTCCCATTGATTTCTCTCCAATCTCTTGACTTGTTTACTTTTATTCTACTCCTTAATTCATTTTGATAATTGAACTCACAAATTGAATTATTCTTTACAATCAGAAAGGATGAATTGAAATGGCACTTTTGGATTTGGGTTCTAGTGTCAATTTGATACCATATTTTGTTTACTTAGAGTTGGGATTAGGTGAACTGCAACCTTCCAACTGTACCCTTCAGCTTGCTGATAGGTCGGTTAGGACTTCTAGGGGGTGAATAGATGATGTCTTGGTATAAATTGATAAAGGATTTTTTCCTGTTGACTTTGTTGTATTGGACATGGACCCTATTCATGCTTCTAAACAAATCCCTCTTATTTTAGGATGTCCCTTCCTAGCCACAGCTAATGCTACCATTAACTATAGGGCGGCAGTGATAGATGTCTCGGTCATGAATATGAGGGTTCGGCTTAACATTTTTAAAGCTTCTGCTCAACCTGTGTTTGAAGATAAATCTAAATGCTTCTTTGTTGATGTGATTCATGAGTCTTGTGTGCAAGCTTTTGAAAGCTTTGATCTTTATTAGTGTTAGCCCCTATTGTGCAGCCCCTTGATTTTTCTTTGCCATTTGAGATTATGTGTGATGCATCTGATTTTGCTATTGGGGCTGCTTTGGGTTAAATGGTGAATAGAATGCCTCATGTCATTTACTATGCTAGTAGAACTCTTACTGATGCTCAAAAGAATTATTCAACTACTGAGAAAGAGTTGCTAGTTGTTGCATTTGCACTTGATAAATTCGGTCCATACCTTTTGTGTTCAAAAGTGATTGTGTTTGCGAATCACGCTGCATTAAGACACTTGTTGGCTAAGAATGACACTAAACCAAGACTCATTAGATGGATTTTGTTGGTCCAAGAGTTTGATATTGAAATAAAAGATAGGAAAGGTTCTGAAAATTTTGTTGTCGACCACTTATCTAGAGTCATTACTGAGTATACTGATGACTCAGTTCGCTTTTCTGACCACTTTCCTGATGAGCAACTGTTTGCTGTGTCACATGCCCCCTCTCCCTTGGTTTGCTCACATTGTGAACTACCTTGTCACTGGGAAGATTTCCCCTCACTGGTCCAAACAAGAGAAAGATAGGTTCTTCTTAGAGGTAAGACATTACTATTGGGAAGATCCCTATCTTTTCAAACATTGCCCTGACCAAGTGGTCCGTAGATGTGTCCCCACGAGTGAAATCCATAGTATTCTCACCTTTTGTCACTCATATGCTTGTGGTGGTCACTTTGGAGGTCGTAGGACAACTGCTAAAGTCCTACAAAGTGGGTTCTTTTGGCCCACTCGGTTTAGAGATGCTCACCAATTATGTCTTGTTTGTGAGCGTTGTCAACGTACGGGTGCCCTGTCCTGTCGTGATATGATGCCCCTTTCTCCTATTCTGATTGTTGAGATATTTGATGTGTGGGGCATTGATTTCATGGGTCCTTTTCCCCCATCTTTTAGCTTTGTATACATATTGATTGCTGTTGATTATATGTCAAAGTGGCTGGAAGCTCAGGCTACTAGGACCAATGACCACAAGGTTGTGGTCAAATTTTTAAAAGAATACATTTTCTGTCGGTATGGTACCCCTAGAGCTCTTATTAGTGATGGAGGTAGTCATTTCTGTCATCGATCTTTTGAGGCTTTGCTTAGAAAGTATTCTGTGACTCATAAAGTAGCTACTCCTTATCATCCTCATACTAGTGCTCAAGTTGAGGTGTCTAATCGTGAGATCAAGTCTATACTTGAGAAAACGGTTCGACCCAACAGGAAAGACTGGCCTTTGAGATTGCATGATGCTCTTTGGGCCTATCGTACTGCTTTTAAGACTCCCATTAGGATGTCTCCTTACCGGCTTCTTTTTGGTAAGGCTTGTCACTTGCCTTTTGAGTTAGAACACCGTGCTTTTTAGGCTATTAAAGCTTTTAATTTTGATATGAAACAAGCAGGTTCTAACCGCAGGCTTCAATTGAATGAGTTGGATGAATTGCGTAATGAAGCCTATGAGAATGCTAAGATTTATAAAGCCAAAACCAAAGCTTTTCATGATAAAACAATTTCTCGTAAATCTTTCGAACCTAATCCAAAGGTTTGGCTTTTTAACTCTAAGCTTAAGCTATTTTCTGGCAAGTTGAGATCTAGATGGAATGATCCTGTTGTTGTCCAACAAGTGTTTCCCCCTGGGGCGGTCCGAATTTTGGATCCCCAAGATGGTAGAGTTCTCATGATTAATGGTCAACGTTTGAAACCTATTATGACTCATGATATTAACCCTGGTTTGATTGAATCCATCAACTTGGTCGACCTTGTTTACTATGATTTGTAGGTAAGGCATTGTCTGGCTGAAGACATTAAACTTAGCGCTTATTGGGAGGCAACCCAATCTTTTTAGGTGATTTTGAATCTTTTCTTTTTATTTTTATTTTTTCTATCAAGGTGTGCTTGTGTTTTTAAGTGTGATTCTTCACTTGGTTTTGGCTCTTGAGGTTGGTGATGGTTGTGAAGGTGCATTGGGCAGTTGATTGTTGAGCTTCAATGGACATAACTTCCTCGTGCTATTAGGTGGTGTTGCTCTTTTCTCCATTTCCCTCTATCTTATTGTTTTCAACATTGAGGACAATGTACGACTTAAGTGTGGGGAGAAGGCAAAATGAAAATATTGAGGAAAATTGAAACTTTAAAATTTGTGGGTGAATTTGATTTTAGGAAGAGTTTGAGTGTCCTAATTGTGTGCTTTTTATTCATATTATGTGGATTTGATTCATGTGACCCATGCTCACTAGAGATTATTTCTAGCTTTGACTAGTTGAAGGCTAAAATTTTTGTTGCACTAATGTCACTATGTAGCCGAATTTTAAGTTTGAGATGTAACCCCATTTACAATTTGATGTTGAGTATTCCATAAGCATTGAGATCCCCATTGGCTTTTCCAAAAAAAAAAGGAAATGCAATAAATCGAATTAATTAAGTTCTGATTTCAGTACCAATGTTCAGGTCCTATCTTTATTCATATCATTAATTGTCTGAATATGTACTAAGTGTTTCTCTGAGTGTTATCTTTATGCGTATCTTTATCCACTCAAGAAAGCACATGAGATCAAGTAACTTTTGAAATAATAAAAAAAAAAAAATCAAAGTCTCAAAAAGAAAAAGCAAATCAAAAAAATTGATTTGGCATTGGGGACTCGATTTTAAAAGATGCTCTTGTCATTTTTATTATGTGGGGTGAAATTTTGTACTTACGGTTTGCTACATGGTTTCGTTGTGTGCTTAATTTGCTCGAATTTTTGGCCATGGACTAAGCTGGTGTTAGAAATTTTTGATAATGAATTGTGGGTTGGTAGTGAATTGATATATGTGATTTGGAGTGGACATTTATAATTGGGTCACTTAGTGTTCTTCCCTAATCTTATTCTTCTTGATGGTTTAAATGAATACATGCATTATTGGTGTTCTTTGCTCGAGGACTAGCAAAGTTTTAGTGTGGGGGAGTTGATAGTTCATATTTTATATATAATTTTCTCGTTCATTTTACCTACTTTTAGGTCTTTGAAATATATTTTTATGAGTAAATAATGCATATTTTATGAAATTTTCAGGTAAAAAATAAAATAGAAGAATTTCGACTCGGATATCTCATATGTGCAATACCTACAGTCCAAGCTCAAGCCCAAAGAAAAAAAATAAAGAAGAAAATAGAAAAAAGAAATAAAGGCCCAACTGGCCACCCCAGTTTGCGGCCTAAGCCCATGAGGCGCGCCCCAGCAACCACAACCCAGCGGTGCAATGAAGCTCAAGGCCCAAACATCCCCCCAGCCTGCTCCTCTCATTCTCTCTTCACACCCAGCCTTGGCCCGCCTTCCCAGAGTTCTGTGGCGCAGCACTCTAGCCCAGCCGCCTTGTCCCCAACCCCTCTCTTTTGCTCCTTCCCTTTCTCCCTCTGTATGGGCCTAGTACGCGGCCCATATTGTAGCCTCGGCACCCCATATCAACCCAACTGTTTTGTTTATTCCTCCACATGCACCACTTGTTAACCTAGTCAAAAGCTAATTAAATTTGATTAATTCTATGCTTATGACTAGCCATGTTCATGCATGTAACATCCCAAAATTAATTGGAATTGATTCTCATTAAATTTGGTGTATCCAAAGGGGTTTGATTTTCCACTATAAAAGGGGCTATGGGTTGACACACACTCACACATCCATACATGCATTCTTCTCATTCTCTCATCTTCCATATTCTATTTTCTTTAGAGAGTTGAGAGTATTATTGTAAGACAAAATCATTTGGGGTGAGGGCTTAAGAAGAAAATAAGCTTTGTTAGCTATTTTTCTCTTCTCTTCTCATCTCATTTGTGAGTCAAATTTAAGAGTTCACATTTGATTATATCAATTGTATAATTGAGTGCAAAGGTTGGACATAGGAAGTGAAATATACCAACTCTAATGGTGTTTTCACTAACTATGGCTGGCTAAACTACTCATTCTAGGATTAGGATGGATCCTTGGTAATAATATTCTTTTGCTAATTTCTTATGGGGTTATTTTTGTCTCTTTTACATAATCTTGAGTTTATATTTGATCATAATCTATTTACGTATCTTAGAACTAATGTTTAATCATGTTGATTACAATAGTTTAATTTGCTATCTCAAATGAATATTAGACCTTGTAGGCTAATATGATGATTATGTAATTGGACTTAAAATTACAATTATTTCAATTGAATAATTCATGCTAAGCCACTAGATAAATAATCTCATTTGATAATATAACCATCTCTTTGACTTATGGCCTAATGCTTGTAGCTTAGGTTGAACAAGTGACAAATTGAATCCCCATTCGAATTAGTAAATCAATATTGGCGTCAAAGGTGAAATCCAAAGTCCTAGATCTTTCTCCTATTGATTTCTCTCCAATCTCTTCACTTGTTTACTCTTATTTTGCTCCTTAATTCATTTTGATAATTGAACTCATAAATTGAATTATTCTTTACAATCAGAAAGGATAAATTTAAAATCGCTATTGTTCCTCGTGGGATCGACACCCCTACAATCGATTGTTTACAATTAACCTTGTGCACTTGCAAGTAAAAAGGGTTTTAAAACTAAGCATAAACTCCACATCAAGTTTTTCCGTAATAGTTCAACTTCAATACAATCAACTGAATCATACCATGTGCTAGCTTGCATTCCACACTACGCAAGTATATTGAATATAGACGCAACTTGATCTTAAGGTTGATCTCAACATTTATGCTATGTTGAATCCACTGTGAGCATCTGATGACTTCCAAAAGGGCTTGATAAATGGAGAAACACGTGATACTTCATCACCTAAAATGGAAAACATGAAAACAATTTGAAAATGTGAGCACAAACTCAATACATGCATTCTTGTATTGTAAAATGAGGGTAAAAACACTATTGATGGGTACTCGCCTTTACAATTCATGCAGTTAGCAATAACAATGAAAATGCAAGTAATATAAAACCGAATTGCTCATTATTATCTAGATGTGAACCACAGCAATGATATGATCTATACATATGTGTACACCAGCCAATCTGATTAAGACTTAGCCTGATGCCGCACGGATAAATGATGGGCTGACGCCTTATAGATGATAACTGACGGAGTCACAAGTTAAATGGCAAATCACTATATAAACTGATTCATTAATAAACTCATTAAGAGTTGTAACTTGATAAACATGTTCTACTTTCGGAAGATACAGGCAATAGACGTACCTTGAGTCTTTAAAAATGCCATCTGACTTGGTAAATGTCATTTGTTTCATTAATGTCATCTGACTTGACAAATATGTTCTGACTTGATAACATTTATGCATAACGGGAAACGATAACTAGGCCTCAACTCTGTTTCATAATTGTCATTGTAGGTATGTGTAGTCAGTAAATGATCCTGACTCACATAATTGAGTAAGTAAAAGTATGTGTAATAGAAATTGAGTAATTAAATGGTATACATAACTTGGGTATTTCAATATGACTTCAAAACTAAATAAATGAAAGTAATAAATCCGATACAAAGTAAATGAAAGTAAAGTAAACTGCAAAAAGATAAATGAGATTACAAAGGAAAAGGCCTTGATGGTGACAAATGGGAGAGTGGTTTTGGTCTTTTCTAAAATAAGTTGCTGATACGAGTTTAAGGCTCGTTGTTGTATAGCTTGGTTCAAGATAACAGCGAGTGCTCTAGATTGACTTGATAAATACATTAGATACATTCTAAATTGAGTAAGCAACAGAGGTTTGAGGCCAAAAGAGATATATGTTGGTTCAAAATAGCATAAACTGCAATAATTTTGTTTGATAAATATGATTTCTGAGTCAAAAATTCTCGTCACTTCTCTTATTTCATTCACAAGTCCATTCAATATAAATTTTCACCCCAAATAGATTATTGAAAACCACAGAAGCTATTAAACTCATCAAACTTGGTATTTTCCTTTGTAAAGTCCATAACCCATAAATATACTCCAACAATACATTCTTGTCTTCCTTTCTCTCATCATTGAGCTAAATGCCCTATTAAACCCCATAAACATTTGTAACCCCCCCCCCCCAAATGACCTTACTTGGCCCAAAATGCACAAAATGAGTGCATGATCAATCTCACTCGATCTTTATTATTGCTCTTTAGACAATTACTCAAAACGCTTCCAAAAATCACCAAACTCCAAATACTCAAGAAAATTTCATGAAATCTTATAGGAAATTCGAAAATAATATGGACAATCTACAGTACCATTTTCAGAATTTTTCTCCAAGTATACATTGCACAAAAATTGTAATAACAACCCAATTTACACCAAAGCCAGTCAATTGACTTCAAAAATTTATAACTTTCACCCTTGACCTCAAATGGAGACCTAAAACCCCAATATGGAAATATTAGTCATAAGAAACTTTCATTTGCAACAGAAAATATGAATCCTGTTCGAACCAAAAATGTGCTATTTGTAAGGTACTTTTTCAACGGTTTTAGGCTCGCTCTAATAATATTTTCAAAGTTTTTAACTTATTTTATTTTATTTTGCAGATTTTTAATAAAAGTGGAAAAAGGGTCAAAAATGCAAGGAAATTGGGTAAAATGGCGGAAATTGAAAAACCCGGTCTGGATTTCAAGGAAAAAAAACTGGACCGGTCCAGCATTAAACTGGACCGGCCTGGTTCAGAAAAAAAACCGGTTCAGCATTTAGAGAGTTTCCGCCACCCCCTGTCTGCGCGTCTTCTTGTTTGTTTCCCCCGAACTCAGACCCCTGCAACTGCTTCGAATCCCATCGCCATGCCAGCCCTTCTCTCTCTACCCTCCTCTCGTCTCTCTCTTCCAGCACATCACCCCCATAACCGAACTCACCCCACGACCCGTCAACCACGCTCCAAACGCCAGCAAAGCACCTCGCTGTCCCCTCATCCACCGTCCACGCATCATCACATCGAGGGCCCAGATTGATGCAGTTCGGGCATAAATGGAGTGGCGACAACCATTGAAGGAGGTGAGCAGATATTAGGTTTTAATTTCGTGTTTTAGGGTTAGAATTTCAGTTTTTCGTAATTAGGGTTTCTGTTAGTAAGCCACGATTTGATGTATTCGGTCTTGATTTTCATGAATTTCTGGTGTAATTCGAACCTCTGCATCAATTTTATGAGAAATTTTGTTCAATTTGTTGAAGAATTTTCGCATTCGTTTATCTACTCTTCCTCCCCTGTTTCGTTCTATTCATGACCGTGAGCTTGAATGATTGTTAATGGCGACTCAGCCATTGTTGCTAGTTGAGGTTGAGCTGCAATGTGTTGAGGCCTAGACTAGTATTAGTGTAATCCCCCTCCCCTTCCCCTATACCTCTGCTTCGGTTCTGCTGGTGAAGCTTCCCTGTTGATGTTCTGTCCCTCTTCCTTGTTGTTCGAATGGCTGCAAAATGAGGAGTCACGTTCTTGATGTTCATCGAGGCTCTTAGTAATCCCCTTCCCCATTTCTGCTTGCTGCTCAATTCCAGTTAAGCCTTCTGCTCCCCTGCTGATGTTCTGTTCTTCAGCTGTTGTTCTGTTCTGCTTCCCCCTCCCCTACTGTTGTTTAGGTTTGCTGATGATAGGTTAGTTTGGCATGTTGCTTGCTTGCTTGCTGTTTCAATTCAGCTTTGGATTGATTGATGTTTTGATGATGATTCAGTTTATGCCTCGGTTTTGATTGTTGGTTTACAAGCTTGGGTTTTGTTCACTGTGTTAATTTCTGAGATTAATGGTTGGGTTTTAAATCATGCTTAATTCCATCTTAGTTTGGTTTAATTTGGATAATCAATACAAGGTTTAGTTTAGGTCTAGATTGTTTAAGTCGTTTAAATTTTCAGTTAAAAGCAGTGCAATTAGTTTAGTTGAATTAGGTTATTAGATTGCTTTAAGTAATTCCATTTAGTTTAGTCAATCAGTTAATGACCATAAAATCTCACGTCTTCCCTGAGGACTGACCCTTAAGTACTATGACTGACAAATCCCACAATAGGTTTCCCAAAATAGGGCTAGAACACAAGTGTGTCAGTTTTGGTCTAATCTGTACAGTTCTCTTAAAATGACCATAACTTTGACCACAGAACTCGGATTAAGGCGATTCGAAATTAATTTGAAAACTAACATATAAACATATGTACCCACCAAAAATCAAAAATTTTCAGTGGGCCAATCATTACCAGTTTAATCTCAAATTCACCAGTGTTTTCTGCCATTTCCAACCCTCACTATTTTTGCTTTCTCCTCTTTTTTTTCACATAAATCCTCGCGTGAAATCATTCTAAATCACCAAAAACATCATCGTAATCATCAATAAGACTAAAGATTACAAAATCATATACAAAATAATATAAATCCATCACTTGACTTAAGATAACTTGATCATGATAAACGATAACCCTCACATGCTCAAAACTTCTCTCCAATTTAAAAACCATAATAACTCCTATTTCTTATCAAAACAACATGATCAAACACCAAAAACAACAACAACATGACTCAAAACCAAGATAAAAGAAAAATCAACAAGAACAAGGTTAGGGTTTACTCACTTTGATGCTTGGAAGCAAGAGGTGTATGTCATGTGAGGCGCGGGAGATGGTTGTTGTGGTCAGAGGCAGCCTCTGGCTGGCCAGAAAACACCAGGAGAAGGCAGTAGCAGCTTGGGGAAAGGGGGGTCGTGGGGTAGAGGGAGAAAGGAGATAGAGCGAGAGATGTGTATGTGTATGTGTGTTGCTTGGCTAGGAATGATCACAATTTACTTGGCTGAGTTTTCACTTCAAAAAGTAGCTTTTACCTAACCATGGTTAGGCTTTAACCATGGTTATTTAGCTAGGTTAAATGGGCTAGTTTGTTGGATTATGATTGGCTGATACGGTTTGGGCCCAGGAAGGGAAGTAAACCGCACACAGTTGAATTTTCGTAGCTCGAAATTAAATTTTTGCGAGATTATAAAAATAACAACAACAACAACAACAATAATAATAATAATAATAATAATAATAATAATAATAATAATAATAACAATAACAATAATAATAATAATAATAATAATGAATTCTTAAATTATAATTATCGAGGCCTACTATCGATTCACCTGAAATTTTACGATAATGGAAACCCGAAGTGCAAAGCGGGACCCAAAACTGTAATTTGCTAAATAAATAAATTGGGTGTAATTGAATTAATAAATATGATTTGGTTAAACTAATAACCATGAGTGATTAAATCAATAAATATGATTAATTAAATGAATAAACGTGATTAATTAAATAAATAAATAAATATGGGTTAGGGTCGGCTTATTACAGCCTTCCCCCCTTAAAGAGTTTCGTCCTCGAAACTTATGAGTTTTGGGAAAATATGCATTGATATCACAAATAAATGCGGATGGTTGGCTTTCATGTCTGTATGGGTTTCCCCAAGTGGCTTTTGAGAAGGTATGACAGCCCAAAGTCCTTTTTGCCTCATCTCAAACTGTGATTGTCTCCTACTTTTGTCGACATAACTCTTTTGTCGGCCTTATCTCACCTTAACATGTCCTTGAATTTCTTTCGTAATACTTGCGTGGATTAACTCTATTCTTATACCCAATGCTTCTTCTAGCTTGCTCCAATAAGAGCCGACATTACTTAAGATTATACTCTTATCAAAATTTCCTCATTCAGTGTTCTCAAGGCATCACCTGTTCTCCCCTCATTCGACTAATCAAAGGTCTGCTCCAATTCCACATTTCACAATAAAATGAATATCGCCAGGAATGAAAATGAAGGAATTGGTAGTCAAGCAAGTCATTAAGTCTAAAAAAAATAAATAATGAGATTAGAAAAGAATGATAAAGGGGGGATTATCATGAGGTGGTTGAAATAAAATAACGAGAATGTTGAAATATAATGCCAAATGAATCATGGATTATAAAAAACGATCATAAAGGATCCAATAGATAGTCAACCAAGGGGAAAGATGGCTTGATGACACTCGAGTTTGACAAAAGCAAGATGGCAAGAGAGTAACTTTCTAGCCTCAATTCTCAGGTTCACTGCACTAGATAGATGGGAAAAGCAATGTCCAATAAGTAGATAGATGGATTGGATAAGTAAAATGCAATAGATATATAAATAGATTGGACAAGTTACATTGGAAACGTGCCTTTGCTCAGATAACGTCAATTTGAGCGTAGCAATAAGATGGCATGGAGAATGCTGAAGTTTATTAATGAGGATGCAAAACATAAGTGTGAGCATTGAATTTAAAAGCAAGGAGAATAATTATATTTTGAATTCAGAGCAAGTTATACGAGTGTATCATTATGAACAAATGAAATATCAAGTATAGGGATATTAAACGATCTTGGATAAAATCAAATTGGAAAGATGAAACAAGCGGACAATTACAGGAAATACTATAAAAGAGCATTCTTGCAAACAAACAGAAAATCAAATTGAAGCCATTTAAACAAATGGCCTAGATAAAGAGATGTTATAGACCAAGTGAGTGTCAATAGCAAAGGAATAATGGCCCTGAACAATCCAAGGTGACTAGGGTCGAAGTAAATCAATGACTGGAAGTACTAGGAGCATTGCTAGTGTAAGGTCTTAGTGACAAGAGCAGCCTCTTTCTATGCATACAACTAAATCTTGCTCATACCACCCATATAGTGCCAAGTAGCACACCGCAAGCTACTAAATTACCATCACATGATTCCCAACAATAATTCGATCTCATACTGATTTAACACAAAAATAAACCAAGTTGAAAATGGCGTTCCCGCAACAGGTTTTCAACATCACTGTACTTAATATCATGTATGTTAATACACCTCAATGGAACTCTCAAATTTTGGAGCGAAACAGATAGAGTTTCGCCTAAAAACTGGCTAAAACATAGGCTTAAAGCCTTACAACAGGTACTTAACATGAAAAATCACACTTCAATAGCTCAACGGCCACACGCCAGATTTCATAACTTAACCGGTCACACACTCGAAGTGCACAATTGCAAAAATTTAGACAAATGAGACAAATAAAACATACAATACAACTCCCAGATAAATGAGAGCATGCCTCACTAACAGATCACCCAAATGGTTCCACACTGCACTTTGCTAATGCTCGAATCCCAGGACATTACCAAATGATTGAGTCACCCAAATGGACATGGTTCCTCCGCATGTGCCCATACATATGAACTTATAGTCAATAACTTGTTTAACTGGTCCAACATAACACATACACACCTTGATAGCCAACTCATAAACACTTGATAGCTCACAGTGGCCCTTAAAACCTTAGCTTTGATACCAAATTTATAATGCCCCCAAAATGCTAATGACATCATTTACGAAAAACTACGGTGGAAGACTTAATGATAGAAGGTGCTACTGCCGTCCTAATAAGAATGAGACTCACTGAAACCATTTAATCTTGCAACTCATTTTCACAATCACAATATCTATTAAACTGAAATACTCCAAGACCAAAGTCCGTAATAGTTTGACTTCAACACAATCGACTTAATCATACCATGTGCGAACTCGCACTCCACACTGCGCAAGTTTATTGAATACAAACCCAAGTTGACCCTGAGGTCGATCTCAACACTTATGCTATGCTGAATCCATTGTGAGCATCTAATGACTTCTAAAAGGGTTTGCTAAACGGAAAAACGTGTGATACTTCATCACCTAAAATGGAAAACATGAAAACAATTCAAAAATGTAAGCTAAAACTCAGTACATGCATTCCTGTATTGTAAAATGAGCGTAGAAACAATGTTGATGGGTACCAGCCTTTGCAATTCGTTTAGTGCGCAATAACAATGAAAATGAAAGCAATATAAAATTGAATTGCTCATGATTATCTGGATGTAAACCCCTACAATGATATGATCTCTACATTTGTGTACACCTGCCAATCCGATCAAGACTTAGCCTGAAGTCGCATGGGTAAATGATGGGTTGACGCCCTATATATGATAAATAACAGGGTCACAAGTTAATTGAAAAATCACTGTATGAACTGATTCATTGATAAACTCATTAAGAGTTGTAACTTGGTAAACATGTTCTACTTTCTGAAGATAGAGACAATGCACGTATCTTGAGTCTTCAAAAATGTCATCTGACTTGATAAATGTCATCTACTTCATAAATGTCATCTGACTTGACAAAGATGTTTTGACTTGATAACACTTATGCATAACGGAAAACGATAACTAGGCCTTGACTCTATTTCATAAATGTCATTGTAGATATGTGTAGTCAATAACTGATCCTTACTCACATAATTGAGTAAGTAAAAGTATGTGTAATAGAAAATGAGTAATTAAATGGGATACATAACTTGGGTATCTCAATATAACTTCAAAACTAAATTAATGAAAGTAATTAAATCTGATGTAAAGTAATTGAAAGTAAAATAAACCACAATGAGATACATGAGATTACAAAGGAAAAGGCTTTGATGGTGACAAAAGGGAGAGTGGTTTTGGCCTTTTCTGAAATAGGTTGTTGATACGAGTTTAAGACTCGCTGTTATATAGCTTGGTTCAAGATAACAGCGAGTGCTCTAGATTGGCTTGATAAATACATTAGATACATTCTAAATTGAGTAAGCAATAGAGGTTTGAGGCCAAGAGAGATATATCTTAGTTTTAAATAGCATAAATTGCAATAACTTTGTCTGATAAATATGGTTTCTGAGTCAAAAATTCTCCCCACTTCCCATATTTCATTAACAAGTCCATTCAATACATTTTTTCACCACAAATAGATTATTGAAAACCATGGAAGCTATTAAATTCATTAAACTTGGTATTTTCCTTTGTAAACCCCATAACTCATAAATATTCTCCCAAAATACATTCTTGTTTTCCTTTCTCTCAATAGTTGAGCTAAATGCCCTATTAAACCCCATAAACTGTTGTCCCCCCCCCCCTAAATCACCTTACTTGGCCCAAAACACACAAAATGAGTGCATGATCAATCTCACGCAATCTTTATTATTGCTCTTTACACAATTACTCAAAACGCTTCCAAAAATCACTAAACTCCAAATACTCAAGAACAATTCATGAAATCTTATAATAAATTCGAAAATAATATGAAAAATCTACAGTACAATTTTCAGAATTTTCCTCCAAGTATACATTGCACAAAAATTGCAATAACAACCCAATTTGAACCAAAGCCGGTCAGTTCACTTCAAAAATTTACAACTTTCACCCTTGACGTCAAATGGAGACCTAAAACCCCAATATGGAAATATTAAGAAGTCATAAAAAAACATTCATTTGCAACACGAAATATGATTCCCACAATAGGGTTTCCAAAATTGGGCTAGAACACAAGTGTGTCAGTTTTGGTCTAATATGTGCAGTTCTCGTAAAATGACCATAACTTTGTCCACAGAACTCGGATTACGGCGATTCAAATGAATTTGAAAGCTAACATATAAACATATCTACCCACCAAAAATCATAATTTTTCAATGGGCCAATCATTACCAGTTTAATCTCAAATTCACCAGTGTTTTGTGCCACTTCCAGCCCTCACTGTTTTTGATTTCTCCTCTTTTTTTCACATAAATCCTCCCGTGAAATCATTCTAAATCACCAAAAACATCATCATAATCATCAATAAGACTAAAGATTAAAAAATCATAAGCAAAACAATACAAATCCTCCACTTGACTTAAGCTAACTTGATCATGACAAACGATAACCCTCACATGCACCAAACTTCTCTCCAATTTAAACACCAAAATAACTCTTATTTCTTATCAAAACAACATGATTAAACACCAAAAATAACAACAACATGAATCAAAACCAAGATAAAAGCAAAATCAACAAGAACAAGGTTAGGGTTTACTCACTTTGATGCATGGAAGCAAGAGGTGTATGTCATGTGAGGTGCGGGAGATGGTTGTGGTGGTCGGAGGTAGCCTCTGGCTGGCCAGAAAACACCAAGAGAAGACAGTAGCAGCTTGGGGGAAGGGGGGCCATGGGATAGAGGGAGAAAGGAGAAAGAGAGAGAGAGATGCGTATGTGTGTTGCTAGGCTAGGAATTTTCACTTCAAAAAGTAGCTTTTACCTAACCATGGTTAGGCTTTAACCATCGTTATTTAGCTAGGTTAAATGGGCAAGTTTATTGGATTATCCTTGGTTTATACGGTTTGGGCCCGGGAAGGGAAGTAAATCGTACACAATTGAATTTTCGTAGCTCAAAATTAAATTTTGCGAGATTATAAAAATAATAACAACAACATCAACAACAATAATAATAATAATAATAATAATAATAATAATAATAATAATAATGAATTCTTAAATTATAATTATCGAGGCCTACTATCGATTCACCTGAAATTTTACGATAATGGAAACCCGAAGTGCAAAGTGGGATCCAAAACTATAATTTGCTAAATAAATACATTGGGTGTAATTGAATTAATAAACACGATTTGGTTAAACCAATAACCATGAGTGATTAAATCAAAAAATATGATTAATTAAATGAATAAACATGATTAATTAAAGAAATAAATATGATTTAAATAAATAAATATGAGTTAGGGTCGGGTTATTACAGTCTTCCCTCCTTAAAGAGTTTTGTCCTCGAAACTTATGAGTTTTGGGAAAATATGCACTGATATCACAAATAAATGCGCATGGTTAGCTTTCATCTCTTTATGGGTTTCCCCAAGTGGCTTTTGAGGAGGTATGACAGCCCAAAGTCCTTTTGGCCTCATCTTAAACTGTGATTGCCTCCTACTTTTGTCGACATAACACTTTTGTCGGCCTTATCTCACCTCAACATGTCCTTGAATTTCTTTCGTAATACTTGCTTGGATTAACTCTATTCTTATACCCAATGCTTCTTCTAGCTTGCTCCAATAAGAGCCGACATTGCTTAAGATTATACTCTTATCGAAATTTCCTCATTTATTGTTCTCAAGGCATCACCTGTTCTCCTCGCATCCGACTAATCAAAGGTCTGCTCCAATTCCACATTGGATAATAAAATGAATATCGCCAGGAATGAAAATGAAGGAACTAGTAGTCAAGCAAGTCATTAAGTCTAAAAAAAATAAACAATGAGATTAGAAAAGATTGATAAAGGGGGGATTATCATGAGGTGGTTGAAATATAATGCCAAATGAATTATGGTTTATAAATATGGATCATAAAGGATCCAGTAGATAGCCAACCAAGGGGAAAGATGGCCCGATGACACTCGAGTTTGGCAAAAGCAAGATGGGAAGATGGTAACTTTGTAGCCTCAATTCTCAGGTTCATTGCACTAGATAGATGGGAAAAGCAATGTCCGATAAGTAGATAAATAGATTGGATAAGTAAAATGCAATAGATATATAAATAGATTGGGCAAGTTACATTGGAAACATGTCTTTGCTCAGATAACGTCAATTTGAGCGTAGCAATAAGATGGAATGGAGAATGCTAAAGTTTATTGATGAGGATGTAAAATATAAGTGTGAGAATTGAATTTAAAAGCAAGGAGAATAATTATATTATGAATTCAGAGCAAGTTATACGAGCGTATAATTATGAACAAATGAAATATCGTGTATAGTGATATTAAACGATCTTGGATAAAGTCAAATTAGAAGGATGAAACAAGCAGACAATTACAGGAACTACTACAAAAGAGCATTCTTGCAAACAAACAGAAAATCAAATTGAAGCCATTTAAACAAATGGCCTAGATAAAGAGATGTTATAAACCGAGTGAGTGTCAATAGCAAATGAATAATGGCCTTGAACAATCCAAGGTGACCAGGGTCGAAGTAAATCAATGACTGGAAGTAATAGGAGCATTGTTGGTGTAAGGTCTTAGTGACAAGAGCAGCCTCTTTCTTGCATGCAACTAAATCTTACTCATACCAATCATATAGTGCCAAGTAGCACACCGCAAGCTACTAAATTACCGTCACATGATTCCCTACAGTAATTCCATCTCATACTCATTTAACCCAAAGACATTCCAAGTTGCAAATGGCATTCCCGCAATAGGTTTTAAACATCACTGTACTCAATATCTTGTATGTCAATACACCTCAAAGGAACTCTCAAATTCTGGCGCGAAACGGATAGAGTTTCGCCTAAAAACTAGCTAAAACACAGGCTTAAAGCCTTACAACAGGTACTTAACATGAAAAATCACACTTCAATAGCTCAACGACCACACGCCAGAGTTCATAACTTAACCGGTCACACACTCGAAGTGCACAATTGCAAAAATTTAGACAAATGAGACAAATAAAACATACAATACAACTCCCATATAAATGAGAGCATGCCTCACTAACAGATCACCCAAATGGTTCCACACTGCACTTTGCTAATGCTCGAATCCCAGGACATTACCAAATGATTGAGTCACCCAAATGGACATGGTTCCTCCGCATGTGCCCATACATATGAACTTATAGTCAATAACTTGTTTAACTGGTCCAACATAACACATACACACCTTGATAGCCAACTCATAAACACTTGATAGCTCACAGTGGCCCTTAAAACCTTAGCTTTGATACCAAATTTATAATGCCCCCAAAATGCTAATGACATCATTTACGGAAAACTACAATGGAAGACTTAATGATAGAAAGTGCTACCGTCGTCCTGATAAAAACGAGGCTCACTGAAACCATTTAATCTTGCAACTCATACTCACAATCACAATATCTATTAAACTGAAACACTCCAAGACCAAAGTCCATAATAGTTTGACTTCAATACAATCGACTTAATCATACCATGTGCTAACTCGCACTCCACACTACGCAATTATATTGAATATAGACCCAACTTGACCTTGAGGTCGATCTCAACACTTATGTTGTGCTGAATCCATTGTGAGCATCTGGTGACTTCCAAAAGGGCTTACTAAATGAAGAAACATGTGATACTTCATCACCTAAAATGAAAAACATGAAAACAATTCAAAAATGTAAGCTAAAACTCAGTCCATGCATTCCTATATTGTAAAATGAGTGTAGAAACACTTTTGATGGGTACCCGCCTTTGTAATTCATTTAGTTCACAATAACAATGAAATTGAAAGTAATATAAAACTGAATTGCTCATTATTATCTAGATGTAAACCACTGCAACGATATGATCTATACATCAGTGTACACCTAACAAGCCGATCAAGACTTGGCCTGAAGTCGCACGAGTAAATGATGGGTTGACGCCCTATAGATAATAAATAACGGGGTCACAGGTTCAATGGCAAATCACTGTATGAACTGATTCATCGATAAACTCATTAAGAGTTGTAACTTGAAAAACATGTTCTGCTTTCTGAAGATACAGGCAATGGACGTATTTTGAGTCTTCAAAAATGTCATCTGGCTTGATAAATGTCATCTGTTTCATAAATGTCATCTGACTTGACAAAGATGTTTTGACTTGATAACACTTATGCCTAACGGGAAACGATAACTAGGCATCGACTCTGTTTCATAAATGTCATTGTAGGTATGTGTAGTCAGTAACTGATCCTTACTCACATAATTGAGTAAGTAAAAGTATGTGTAATAGAAATTGAGTAATTAAATGGTATACATAACTTGGGTATTTCAATTTAACTTCAAAATTGAATTAATAAAAGTAATTAAATTCGATGTAAAGTTATTGAAAGTAAAATAAACCACAATGAGATACATGAGATTACAAAGGAAAAGGCCTTGATGGTGACAAAAGGGAGAGTGGTTTTGGCCTTTTCTGAAATAGGTTGCTGATATGAGTTTAAGGCTCGCTGATGTATAGCTTGGTTCAATATAACAGCGAGTGTACTAGATTGGCTTGATAAATACATTAGATACATTCTGATTTGAGTAAGCACTAGAGGTTTGAGGCCAAGAGAGATATATCTTAGTTCAAAATAACATAAACTGCAATAACTTGGTCTGATAAATATGGTTTCTGAGTCAAGAATTCTTCCAACTTCTCATATTTCATTCACAAGTCCATTCAATACAGTTTTTCACCACAAATAGATTATTGAAAACCATAGAAGCTATTAATTTCATTAAACTTGGTATTTTCCTTTGTAAAGTCCACAACTCATAAATATACTCCCACAATACATTCTTGTCTTCCTTTCTCTCCATAATTGAGCTAAATGCCCTGTTAAACCCCATAAACATTTGCTCCCCCCCCCCTCTTAAATGACCTTACTTGCCAAAAATACACAAAATGAGTGCATGATCAATCTCACTCAACCTTTATTATTGCTCTTTACACAATTACTCAAAATGCTTCCAAAAATCACCAAACTCCGAATACTCAACCACAATTCATAAAATCTTATAGGAAATTCAAAAATAATATGAGAAATCTACAATGAAATGTTCATAATTTTCCTCCAAGTATGCACTACACAAAAATTGCAATAACAGCCCAATTTGCACCAAAGCCAGTCAGTTCACTTCAAAAATGCATACCTTTCACCCATGACCTCATATGGAGACCCCAAACCCCAATATGGAAATACTAAGAAGTCTGAAAAAACTTTCATTTGCAACACAAAATATGATTCCTACAATAGGGTTCCCAAATGGGGTTAGAACAGAAGTGTGTCAGTTTTGATCTAACTTGTACAATTCTTGTAAAACGACCATAACTTTGTCCACAGAACTCAGATTAAGGCAATTCAAAACGCATTTGAAATCTAACACACGGACCTATCTACCCACCAAAAATCATAATTTTGCAGTGGGCCGATCATTACCTATTTAATCTCAAATTCACCAGTGTTTTTTGTCATTTCCAGCCCTTACTATTTTTGCTTTCTCCTCTTTTTTTCACATAAATCCTCATGTGAAATCTTTCCAAATCACCAAAAACATCATCATAATCATCAATATGACTAAAGATTACAAAATCATATACAAAATAATACAAATCCATCACTTGACTTAAGCTAACTTGATCATGACAAACCATAACCCTAACATGCTCCAAACTTCTCTCCAATTTAAACACCAAGATAACTTTTATTTCTTATCAAAACAACATGATCAAACACCAAAAACAACAACAACAAGAATCAAAACTAAGATACAAGTAAAATCAACAAGAACAACGTTAGGGTTTACTCACTTCGATGCTTGGAGGTAGAAGGTGTATGTGATGTGAGGTGTGGGGGATGGTTGTGGTAGTTTGAGGTAGCCTCTAGCTAGCTGGAAAACACTAGGAGAAGGCAGCAGCAGCTTGGGGGAAGGGGGGCCATGGAGTAGAGGGAGAAAGGAGAGAAAGAGATGTGTATGTGTGTTGCTTAGCTAGGAATGATCACAATTTACTTGGCTGAATTTTCACTTCATAAAGTAGCTTTTACCTAACCATGGTTAGGCTTTAATCATGGTTATTTAGCTAGGTTAAATGGGCAAGTTTGTTGGATTATGATTGGTTTATACAGTTTGGACCAGGGAAGGGAAGTAAATCATATACGATTGAATTTTCGTAGCTCGAAATTAAATTTTTGTGAGGTTATAAAAATAATAACAATAATAACAATAATAACAATAACAATAACAATAATAATAATAATAATAATAATAATAATAATAATAATAATAATAATAATGAATTCTTAAATTGCAATTATCAAGGCCTACTATCGATTCACCTGAAATTTTACGATAATTGAAACCCGAAGTGGAAAGTGGGACCCAAAACTGTAATTTGCTAAATAAATAAATTGACTGTAATTGAATTAATAAACATGATTTGGTTAAACCAATAACCATAAGTGATTAAATCAATAAACATGATTAATTAATTGAATAAATATGATTTAAATAAATAAATATGGGTTAGGGTCGAGTTATTACAACCCGTCTATGTTTATTCTCCACTTTGACACCTAGATTCTTGTTCTACTTCTCTATGTTAACGACATTATCCCAACAGGTAGCTCATCCTCTCTGCTATTTTCCTTCATTACTACTCTCTCTTATCAATTTGTTATGAAGGATTTGGGTGATCTTCATTATTTTTTTGGACGTGCAAGTGTCTTGATCATCTACAAGTTTGTTTCTTTCGCAACATAGATATACTTATCATCTTCTTCGAAAACTTCATCCTTATACCTGCAAACCTGTTCGTACTCCCTTTGTTGCTTTGAGCTCTCTCCCCTCTTAGATAAAGTTGGGAAAGTATGACTCAACATGATAACACGATCTGAACCTGACCTAAAAACTGAGAGGAACATGAACCGAACACGAACCGAACCGATTTCGACCTCGACACGATTTAACCGTTTCATGAGAAAACATGTTATTTTTCAATTTTGAGTAAATTTAAACTATTTGACTAATGCGAGATTGACCCATTTATTAAATGGGTCGACCCGAATCGACTCATTACCCAACTCTGCTCTTAGATGGTAAGTCACTTGTCGATCCCATTGTGTATAGAAGCATGGTAGGTGCATTATAATATTTGACCAGGACTTAACCTGATATTACATATCGAGTTCATGTAGTTTTCCAATTCATGCCTGCCCCCCGCACTAGTCATCTTTCCACTATTAAGTGCATTTTCAAGTACTTATAGGGCATGCTTGCTAATGGTATTCTACTTCGTCCAACTGGTGTTTCCTCCATTATTGTTGCTTACTCGAATGCTAATTAGGTTGGGTGTAAGGATTTCTATCGGTTTACTAGGGGGTATGCTATTTTCTGTGGTTCCAATCTCATTGCTTGATGCTCCAATAAAAACGTATAGTGTCTAAGTTCTTTACTCAAGCTAAGTATCGTATTGTTGCATATCTTGTTTCTGAAACTACCTGCATACACGAGTTGCTTCATGAGTTCGGTTTTGCTATCTCGGCTACAACAAAGGTGTTCTGTGACAACATTAGTGGCACATACCTCACATGAAATCCCATTCATCACGAGTGTAGTAAGAATATCGTCGTTGACTACAATTATGTTTATGAGCATGTTTCTCATGTTGATCTTCTAGTTCATTATGTACCTACTAGGCTTCAGTTAACAGTTGTTTTTATCAAAGGATTGTCTTCTAATTAGTTTTCTTTTTTGGGAGGCAATCTATCCGTCTGTTCCCCTCCTGTACAAATTGAGGGGGCAGACAAGGTGAATTATGTAATTTTATTGTAAGATTATTGACAAAAATACGAGTGTCAGGCTCCTATATTGGGTGAATTGCTTATCACAAAACCCTCGCAAAGGAATCCCTCAATCTGCAGGTTAGACTCTGTTTATTAGCCCATATGTATAGTTCTTCTTTTCCCTCATTATTTTGTGTTTTCTGGGTATTAGATGTTTGAATATTAAAGGAATAAGAAATTTGTTCATTGGATTCGTCTCATGATCATGGGACATTTCGTAATGACAGCTTCTAAATTGATTTTGATGATGAGGTCAAGACATGGGATTGCTGCATGGTTGGATTATATTTATTCTAGTTTAATTTCATGTTTACGTTTTAATTTTATCCTTTGGCAATATTTGGAATTATGACTCAATTTCGCGACCTTCTAATTCTCTTGAGTCTTGATTTAATTTCAAACTCTAGCATCAAAACCCCAGTAGTTCTGAATTAAAGATGGAACTTTGAAGAATGAGAAATTAGGGTTTATGACTATATCGTACAAGATAAAGTTTATGAATTTTCTTTTGTTAATTTATGACGATTATATAGTACAGAGAAATTGATGTCTGGAAAGAAAAATTATGATGGTTCTAATTTATTTCGTTTCCTTGGGTTTCTCATTTTTGTTTGCATTTCTTGGCCTATTTTTGATTCCTTATCCTTTATGCATATGCAAGAAAAGGATGCGATGTCATTTGGTGTGAGGTTAAATTTTGTTCGGCCAAAAATGAGTTTAGCTACTTCATGAACATTCTCAATAAGTATTTGTAAGATTGTATTTGCTTCATGTTTTTACTGATGGGGTTATCTTGGCTTTAAGTATGTTGGTTTGTGATGAACTTAAGCATTAGTGTCTGATCCATTTATTCAGCATGCTAACTTAAGTGTCTGATTAATAGTCGAACTAATTTACGTGTTGGAAATGCAATTTCGGCTGGTAGATATTTTTGTTTTTTTAGGTCTTAGGTGGCTTAGTACTATTAACTAATGTCAATTTGAGCTTATTCTTTTTTCTTTTTATAAATTGTCTGGCTTTTATATCTAAACTATAACTATATAATCGGCAAGTATATCAACAAATGGTTTTAAGTGTTCGGTTATTTTAGGTAGGTGCTAGCAGTGGCTATGTTAAAGTGATGCAAATCCTTTTTCTTCATCCAATCAGTTCTAATTTAATCACTTTCCTTTTGATTTTATATCTTGGTTATGATTGTAACTTTCCATTTTATTTAATCATGAAGAATTTGAATAGATAGGGTTGTCTTTTACATTATTTGTTTATTCATGCACTTGGACCAGAATGATGAGTGCCCACTTAACTTCGATGATTTTGATGCGTAATTTGTAAATGCCATAAATTGGCTGCCACTAATCATCTTCTACTTCTCCTATCTTAGTAAATGTCTTTAAATTTGTGTACTGAGAAACCAAACCTTTCTTTTAAATAGGGGGTCCTTATACAGGTCGAATTACCATAACCAAAGCGATACTCTAAAAGGCAACGCCTGGTAGGGAGTGCATTGGACCGTTGGGGAAATAAGTAGAAGTCCATCTTTGTAGAATTGTAAGCATGAATTATATTTAGTTCTCCAACATAGTCTAAGGATAAAACAAGAAATGTATTTTAATGTGAGGCTTTTGATTTTCGTCTATTTCATGGTTGCATATGATTTAATATTTGTGTTGTAATTTTTCATAGAAGCAAGGACTATTACTAAAGGTGATTTTGTTTTTGGGTTTGAATTTGTGATTTTGTATTCAAATATTGCCCTATTAGAGTTCATGTTGCGAACTAAATACTCAATCTAAGTTCATTCATGCTTCTATACAAAGATCTTAAACTTTGTATTAAAATGTAGGTGAGTTACATGCATTCAGTTCAATGTGACGAGTCTTTTTTATGTTGAACTCGTGCCATTCAAGTTGTTTCTGATGTTTGGCCATCTATTTTATCTATATGAGGACAATTTTGGAACTTTTTTCCGGTGAGGGGTGAATTTGTGATATATGCATGCCAACACATGGGCTAATGTTTGGACCTCCATCGAAATTTAGTTGTGCTTTTATAAAAAGATCTTAAAGATCATATTAAAATGTTGGTAGGCTACACATTCAATTAAATCAGGTAAATTCGTTTGTGTAAATGTCTGGCCACTCAGGCTTGTTCTGACGATTTCTTCAGTAGTTTGCAAAATGGATTAAAGCTCATGTGATTGATATACATATGCACTGCATTGAAGATATACATAAAAGTTGAGTCAGGATGTCCCACTATAGCTTTAAGCTCTCGTGATGTTGAACTAGTAGACTTTGCAGAGTGAAGGCCTCTTTTTAGCATCAATTTGTTTTTGTGCATGCCCGAGGGTCTATTATGGAAGTCAAGTAGTCCACGGAGGCGAGACAAGCATGCATGCAAAATAGCCTCCTCCCACCCCCTCTAACACCAATTCCCCCCACCCTCTCGCGGAAAAAAAAAAGGTTATATAAACTGAATTGTGGCAAGATTTATAATAAAGGGAAGATTTTCGGATGCTTGACAAGCCCTTAATGCCCATGGAATCCCTTGTCCTTAAGTTTAGAGGTAGAGACCATGGGAAGACAGGCATACGTGAAAGTACTTGTGAGCGTATCTTAATGAAACTGAAGAAAGAGAACTTCATAATACTGATGTTGAATTAATTTCGAAGGAGATTTTGTGTTTTAAGTTCATTTTTCAAAATACTAGTCAATTTGCTTTGTTGTAATCTTCGGAAGTGGATAACAGAATTTGAATAGCAGAGGATGCAGATATAATTGGTGAATTTATTTTATTGTGATGAACATGTCTACCCTCCTCCCCATGAGTGGGATTTAATTCATGTCGTCTTTAATTTGTTTTTTCTTTGTAATTTTTCTCTTACTAACTATTTTTAAATTATGTGCATGTGTCATTTATCATCTCTTAGATATAAAGATTCATCTTCTACTAATACATATAAGTACGGTTTTTCTGTTTATTTGGGGGGGGGGGTGATTACCAATTTCATTTATTGTTTATAAAAATATATTTTAGCATTAAATTGTATCATGCAAAGCACGTGTCCATACATATTATATAATAAAAGGTCTTCTGCGCATTAGTTTTACAGCGTCCCGTCTGCGTGATTATTTTGGCAAATTACTTTTCGATTTCTCTTCAAGTCATAATAACAAATTGGTGCTTTTCTTTAAAAATCTTAGGTGTTCTATTTGAATTTTTTTCTTTTGTTTCCCGTTTGGAATCCTGAGTTACTGTTGCAAAGTATTGTGATATTATTACTCAAGTCTCTAATATTACCAAGTTTATTTCAGAAAGTATGTTCATATTTTGCATATTAATTTATAGTTTTCACTAATATATGGTGATTATTTTTTTTGGCTGATCAATGATAATTTTTTTGGATTATACTTTCACAATTTTTCAATTGTCGAGTACCAATACGAAAACCTATGAATTGTAAATATATTTTTTCTTTTATTATTTTAACGTAATTTACGATACAAAAGTTATTTTCTAACTATTGGCCAATAGCATTAACATGAAGCGTACTGTGTTTATGATCAGCTGGGCTATTGCCATACTTGGTTTCACATATGCATCTAAATGGGGTTTTTTAAAAATTTTTAGCCTAGTTATGATCAAGTTAACAAGATTGATTTGGTTTTAATTTTGGATTAAATCATTTTTAGTTCGAATTAAACACGGATCAGTTTATAATTGGTCCAATATATTTAGTATTCACCTTTTTATTAACTATGAATTGGTCATAATAATATTAGACATTTTACATACTCATATAAATTGTCTAAAGTGTCTAATATATCTATAATGTCTTTAGCTTTATTTTGAAATAAAATATTGAAAAATTACCGCAATTGGAAGGCATTATTGCATAGAGAAAAAAAAAACCTTATCATACAAATCAGCCGGAGAAAACATGTGACTAGACACATTATTCAAGAATTGTCATAAAATACCGTGTCTTTTGTTGAAGACCTACAAAACTGAAAAAAGTAAATGATAGAAATATATATATAGAGTAGGGTGTTCCAAAACTAATGTAGGAGACTAATGATTTTGGTTGAAAATGGGTAGATTATTATTTGTCCTATATAAACTTGAATATGTGAAAAACTATAACGAAAAAAAGTATGTCCAATTTTAACTGATGAACAAGTTATAGCAACAAATTTAGTTGTACTATGTTATAGCATAAGAGTGTGTGTGTGTTTTTTTGGAAAATAGCATTCATACTTTAATAAAAAAATTGTATTTATATGAGTTGAATGACCCTTGTACATATAATATGAAAAATTATATACACTTAAGAACATTAAGTTCAAATAAATTGATTACATATTACAACAAATATAACTTATAAATAAATAATTAATTATTAACTATTAAGTGAGGTATATAGAGATACATGCTGATATCGTGATATGTCATTGAAACTCCAAAAAGCGATTGACTCTTTTGTGAAACCGTCGTTACGTACGCTTTTTGCCGCATCACATCATCTGGTAACAGAATTGGGCTCCATGGGTGTTTAAGGACGATAAATAGGTTCTAAATTAGGAGTGCTCCTGTCCAATTCCCTCGTTCGTATTAATGACATCTGACACTCTTAAACTTAGAAGTAATGAGGTCCAAAAACTCTTGATAAATTTTTAAGAACTAGGCCTCTTTTGTGATAAGAAGCAATTTAAGCTGTGAGAAAAGTGTAACAACTTGTAATAAACTGTAAGAAAAATAAAATGAATTGTAAGAAGTGAAATGAATTGTAAGAAGATATAAGAATTTGTGAGCAACTGTATGAAGTTGTAAGGAGAGTTGTAAGGAGTTGTCAGAAATATGAAAAAATTGAACAAATATTTCTAGTCTTACAATTTTTTTAAAGAGACCCTTGTGTTTTTATGTTAAAGGATTTTCAATTTTTTTTTATACATAATTTATATAAATTAAAATATAAAAGTGATATTTTTATGCCAAAAGCATTGATAAGAAAATAAAATTACAGAAGAGAAAATATTATTACCAAGTAGTTTGTTTTTATATGCATAATTTTAGATCTCCTATAACTTGTGATTAGTGAAATTAATTTTTTCAAGAAAATAAATTACATGTACTTTGTCTTTAATATTAATAAAATAATTTGAGATTTTGGATGACTATTAGATAGTAATATACTGTACTTTGGAGGTACTAAATAATAATATTGCCAACTTTAAACTTGAACGTTCATGCATGATACTATTGGCATATTTATTGTTTGTATACCAAAACCGAATTTGATGGTACTTCGACTTGATGTAATGCAATGATTTCATAATGATATTCATTGTACATGCATGTTCAAAACACAAGAATTTTTAAGTGTATGGGATTGCATATGTTTAATAAGCATTGGCATTAGACCTGGCAAAACTGACTCGAGACCCGAACCGAATGACCCTAACCCATACTCGACCCGACACCCGAAATATGCTCACTCGAAAGTGGACACGAAACCCGACCCGAACCATACCCGACCTGAAATTTTCAACAAAGTTTCTTATTTTGGCATGATGAGCGTATTTCACCAAAAATTGGTTGACCCAAAATCGACTCGAACCGAACCGTACCGAAATGACCCGTAATGTCACTTATTCCGAACATGACCCGACCCGAACTTGACCCGACTAGTACCCAAACCGAATGACCCATTTACCAGGTCTAATTGGCATCATAGAGCTAAAACACCTTTAAACTCGGACTTGTTATATAAACAATAAATAGGCCAATAACATAGTCCAAGGACGTCCAAGTTCAAAATTAGAAGTATCATTGTTCAACAACCCCAAAGTGTTGTTTGTTCTTAGTCAAAATTCCAAATGATTTTATACCTTTAATCAAGAAATTATTTTGCAACACGTATGGTATGAATAAATTTTGTTCTTCTACAATTCTCATTCTCGATCAACAAAAATAACAATGAGATAGCATATTGATGAGAATAAAATGATTAGACCTTTTAAAATATATAGGGCATGTTCGTTTTAGCAATTACGATTGTCATAGATCTAAAAAAATTTAAGAAGTTGTAGGAAGCTGTAAGAAATTGTGATGAGCTCTAAGGACTTACAACAAGTTGTAAGGAGATGTAAGAAACTGTAAGCAACTACTGCAAGGACTTTCAAAAGTAATTATGAGGAGTTGTAAGAAATATAACAGAGTTGTACAAATACTTATAAAGTTGTACAACTTTTTTCATCTATAATTTATATATAATTTATATAAATAAAAATGTAACATTGATATCTTTGTTGCGCCAAATGCATTCATCAATAAAATAAAATTACGAAAATATTCTTAGAACTTTGTTTTATATGATAGGTTTTGGTCTGTTATAATGTATTATTGGTGAAATTAATTTTTTTTTCTACGAAAACAAGTTACGTTCACTTTGTATGTGATATTGATGAATTTTATATCGCTAACCAAGAAATTTATGTAAAAACTATAACATAGATAAATCTTGGCCTTCTATAATTCTTGTTCTTGATTAAAAAAAGGGGAACTAACATTATTAACAAGAACAAAGTTACTAGGAACTTTTTTAGACATGTAACTTGTTCTCCAAAAATAAAATTAAAAAAAAAACCTATGAAAGTGCAATGGGTTGGTCTTTTTTTGGCACATCTTTTGTCAGCAAACAATAATGAAATACATGATTGGTCAAAAATTGATAGAAACATCGAAAGTATAATCTCTTCTCAACTGCATGAGGTTACTTTGTTACATAGTTTCACTCTCTTCATAAGCAAATAAGAAGTCCTTAATTACACCCTTCAAGATAAGATAATAAATTTTTGTCAAAAAATATGAATTGAAAATCAGTGTAGTTGTAAGAAAGCTACAAGAAGTCGTAAAGAGATGGAAAAAGTTGTAACAATTTGCTAGAGCTATACGAGTTGTAATAAAGAGCTTTAAGAAGCTATAATTGATAAGCTTATCGCGTTATAATATATTCTCAACTACTCAAAGCTTAGATCATACTTTTATGAGCATATACTTCATAAGTCACATCAGTGCCATATATTAGAAATTATCCATATGACAAGTACATATTGAGAAATATATTTATTGGTAAGTGAGAGTATATACTCTCATGTATGCGATATACATCACCTCAACTACCAAATTACAATGGAGTTGCTTTTATTTACACGTCTTCTCTCTATATCAACCAGCAACAATGAAATAAATGGTTGAACATAAATTAATTGAATTAAAAACTATAATGTCTTCTTAATTGTCAAATATTAAGGTCATGTTTGGTTCAACGTAAATAATATTGTAATGCAAATAATTATGTAATTGTGTTTTCATGATTTTGTTTGGTTGTAACAGAGTATCATAAATAACAACTACCCTGTAATTATGATCACCATAACCATTATAATCATGATTGCATTTAATTATATTACATTATATTCAACCAAACATTACATAAGTTACATTTTTTACATAGTTTCACCTTCTCCATCAGCAAATGAAAACACCTTAAATAAATTAAATCTTTCGAGATAAGATGACAAATTTCTGAAAAAATGAATGAAAAATCAATATAACTATAAGAAGTTAGAGTAATTATATTTTAGTCCTAGGCCTGTCTAACTAGGAAACCCAAGGTCTCCAAGCCCAATTTCGAATGCATTTGCTCATCCAGTTAGGCCTACAGAGTAACTTGGACCCAATTAACAATCATATATTTACAAAAAAGGGCTCAACATAGCAATTAGTACAGTCCGGGGATCTTAATTTATGTGTAGCTCTTGCTGAAATTCTACGCAAGCGTGTTTATTGTCTAACTAGTTTACGCTAATACAACACAAAGATATTCAGTTGTGGGTTCGGCGTTGCCCGATGGCAATAGCTTTATGTTTTAAATTCTTATGTCTCCGTTTTTGTTTAGTTTTTTTTCCTTTTTTTCATTTGTTCAACTATGAAAGAAGTTTATTATTTTGTTGGTCTCCTCTCTTTTTTTTTTTTGTTGCATTTGTGCAACTATGAAAGTAGCTCATTATTTGGTCATATTATAATTACTTTTAATCTTTTTAGAATGTTTGGAGTTTCGTTTCTTGTTTTTTTAATTGGGGGTTTTCATTTTTTAATTCCATTTTTTTCAGTTGCATTTGGGCTTTTTAATATTGCTTTTTTATCTTTTCCTATTATTGAATTATATAACAAGTTTATTAATTTAACTTCTCAAAATTATTTTTAGAAAAAATAGAAAATAAATCATTAAATAGAAAAAATCAAAATATTTGTATGGAAAGAACTAATATGCTTATCAATACATCAATAAATGCTCACTCACAATTGCAAACTGAATAGACAACAAAGCGCAAAATATTAATCTTTAAATAACAAAATACATGTCTATAAACCAAAATGTATGCTTATCAACGTCTATAAGCCTGCTATATCATGGTTCTATAAATGCTTATCATTACTCTTAAAAAAATACTTATACAAAAAAATAAAACAAAATGCTCATATCATGGTTCTATAAATGCTTATAACGCAAGATTGTCATTTTACGTTTGTTAGGCTCCTTTCTTTATTCCTTTGTTGTCATTTGTTTAGTTGTAAAACTAGGTTATTATTGTTTCTTCGTAGAATTATTTTTATTCTTCCAGCATTTTTGAGCCTCTTTTCCTTCCTTTTTTATGTTGGCTTTTTCATTTTTTTTTTCATGTATTTTGTATTTGCAAGTGGTTTTTTAAATTTTTTTTCTATTTATTGAACTACATAACAAGTTTACCATTTTTAATTCTCAAAATAATTTTATATAAAAAACGAAAATATTTATATGTATGTGCATGTGCTTATCAATCAATACGAGAACATTTGCAAACTAACTAGACAATACAACCTAAAATAAATGATTTTTTAAACAACAACATACTTGTCTATATACTGAAATGTATGCTTATAAACATCAACAAACCTATTGTAAAGCTTATCTTTGAGCTTAAAAGACTCGCTTACAATACAAAATACTTATATCAATATCATTCAAATGCTTGTTGCGCCAAATTGCCATTTTACACTACCTTTGAAGACAACTTTCCTCAACTTTGCTGATAAAAAAGAACATAGAATATCCAACATCTAAAGCACTATAATTTTTTTAGCTGATTCTTTTTAATATAAAACCACAATCATAATTAAACTCTAGATATGTCAACTAAAAAATTGTTAACGACATATAGTAACGATTACTAGAATGCTTATTAAGAAATATGTAAATACTTGTCAGTTATAAATAGTAAATAAGATAGTACCATTTTTCTGCGACATAATTGTAAGTGCTCAATTTTATGGAAAAAGTAAAAAAGAATCATTTTATAGAAAAGTTTGAATTGCTCATACAAAGAGAACTAATTCGCTTATTGAGACACAGAATAAATGTCGGACGTTAATCCTTACGTACCCCAACTTATATGACATTAATAATTCTAGGCCTGAGTTCTTAGAGTGAATACTTTAGTACCTCTAACTTTAGTAAGCAAATTTTTAAGTATCTTCTACATTTTTTAGACTCCCTAAACTTTTGAAATTTCCATTTTAAACCCTAATCCTTAAAAACTTTTGAACATTTTTTAATTTGTGCATGTGTAAATTCTCTCATAAGTAGTACTCGAAGTCTTCTTTCAATTGGTATCAAGCCCCTAAAAATAATTAAGATAATTAAGTTAGTTAATAGTTAATTAAGACAATTAACTGTGTTTAGTGTGTGAATCATCATCTACTTATCCTGCTCCTAATTATTCACATATTGTGCACTCATCAGATGGGCCCACTTCAACAGCAGTGTAATTCAACTATATCATTGACATAGTTATAGAATTCAAAGGCGAATTAGCAAAATTTAAGATTGAAATTAAAGAGATAAAGAAGTAATTTTCTATAATTCATCTTTCCTTAATTAACGAAATTAGAGATAGTGAAAAATTTGATTTAGGCATTAGTACTCCAGTTCAACATAAATATCCTTTCTAAAAACTAAAAAATAAAAATCAATTTCCTTTGTGAGATATTAAAATCTAACAAGAAGTAGGAGAAAAATCAACTGAAAAATTATCTTAAAGCACAGAGAAAGAAGAAGTGGATGGAATATAAGCAGTATAATTTTAAGGAATTATAGAATATGTTTGATAAAGAACAAAAATCAGAATAATTAAATAAAATTATGGGCGCAATAATTGAAAAGCAAGATATATTATCTAATGATAATGAAGAGATAAATATGTTTGAGGAATGACAGCATATGTTTGATAAAGAACAAAACTTCAAAAAATTAAATAAAATTACGGGCACCATAATTGAAAAACAAGATATATTATCTAATGACAATAAAGGGACAAATATTAGTAGATGAACCTAATAATATCCAGTTAGAAGAAGAAATATATTAGCAGATGAACCTAAATAAACTAAAAAATCTTAATGTTGTACCTTTAGAAGAAGTTAGGGGGAACTTTGACAAAAAAAAAAATGGTAAAATGGTATCTGACAGTGAAATCAGTAACATTGGCAAATAACTCAACATAGACAAAATTGAGTACAATCTAGTTGACAATGTTATTCCTAAACCTGAAGAATTTGATGAATTCTCTAGAAGAAACACCCATTTCATGAGACCTAGATATATTCTAGTAGGATATATAACAAATATTTCCTTTGGGTTCATCCCAAGGAAAGTCACATCCTTTGAAGAAATTAGTCTCACCCCAATAAGGCAAACAAGTTATATTCAAAACATAGATAGTGCTCGCAGTAGAGAAGAAATATTTGAACATTAGAAAAGGAGTATGAATAGTGTCTTGAATTTGAATACCACATCGACTATAGAAAATTTTCTAAATTATATCAAGTATAGTATTTCTAGGCACCTTAGCTGACTAGTATGACTCATAAGATGAGGAAGGTAAAAATATGTTAAAAATGATGGAAACACCAGCTACTATGTTTAAACAATTATGTAAGAAAATTGAAACTGAGTTTATTGAAGCTAAACCTAATTCCGAAGAAAATGCTAGAGAGCAGCAAAAGAATATTAATAACATTGATTTTTGGGACATGAGATATCTAAAAAATTATATTGCTAAATTTAGTCAATATTATTACAAAATTAGGTATAATGAAACCAATCTTGGTATTTCTTATGACAAATTACCATATCCAATAAATTCTATAATCAATGAAAAATACATTGCACAGCTTGAAAAAGCGGATGTCATTTCTACCCTTAGTATGAGAATATATTATTTAAGAAAATGGGTCAATGATAAATGTCTTAATCTCTAAAAATTAATCTCCAAAAATAAAAGAAAATAAAGAAACAATTTCTAACTTGTTGGAATAATCCTTATTAATGGAGGAATGAACCTGAGAAGAGAAGAAAAACAAAATTTTATAACAGAAGAAGCTTTACCAAGCAAAAAGGAGAGAAATATAAAAGAAAGCAATATAACAAACCAAGCCCTAAAAAATAAAGTTTTTTTAGAAAAACTGCTTATTGTCCTGCAGGGAAAAACAATTGTAAGTGTCGGACATGTGGAGAAGTAGGGTACTATGCAAATGAATGTAAAAATAAGGAGAATAACAAGCTTATAGAAACTTTGAGTAGTCTAGATTATTTTAACCTTAGTGAGGAACAAGAACTAGATCTAACCCTGAAAAATAACAAGGAAATTGTTGAGATTGTACTAGAGGATGAATACAAAGAGTGATTATGAAGAAACTAGTCACATGATGGAAAATAGTTTAATTAGTCTTGGCGATCTTCAAGGAGAATAATTTATTGTGGATAATGAGAACGAAAAACTCAAAGGAGATTAGGTCTTTCCCATAATTCATAAAGACATGATTTATGAAAAATCTATCTTTCAACTAAAGAGTAAGTACGTATGTAAAATGATGGAAAGAGATCCAGAAATAAAAGACTGTGAGTACGATATGGGAGAAGTTAATTTCATTAATTAGAAAAATATCCCTAAGCATAACAAAGATAGAAAGTATGGATATATCCATGTTGGAAGTGTCCAAGTGCAAATTGCTCCTTTACAATATTATGGCAAAGATATTGATCTTTATGCTTTGTTCTGTGATATCAGACATGCCAAATCTAATAATCAAATTATCACAGAGATAAAGACCAATTTATGTAATGTATCAGTAGGATTGAATTGCTGACTTGGACATTGTGTAAGCCGAAGAGATAAATTTGCCAAAAACTTCCTATCCCGTAAGATAAAAACAGTTGGGATGGACATGAAAAGAGGAGGTCACCTAGTAAGGATATTTTCAAAACTAATATACAAATTAGAGAGTACTATAGATCCAAAGACTAAGATAATAATGATAGAGGCAGAAAATTTGATAGTCCTACTCCAACGCAAAAAATTCAGAAAAGAAAATCCAATCCGCAGGAGGAAAAAATCGGAAGGTCTCGGATATCTAGCTTTGTCAATCCCACAAAAATCAACTAGAAAAATGTAACAAAAATTGATAAAAATGGTAAAATTACCATCAAACGCCAATTATTAAGAAGCATAGTGCAAAATTAGAATAGGGAGAAGGATCTTTGACAGCTAAAGAAGAGCTTAAAGAAGATGATACAATTAGTTGACCAATGAAATGAGCAGAACGAGCTTTGAATCTATAAGAATAGTGTAGACTGAAGTATAAGTCTTGATAGAAAAGTCATTGGATGCACAACAAGAACTGCTAGTGAGCCAATCTATGTGGATGAATTAGCCAAAAATATGACTATGGAGATATGCTATGAAGTCACCAATATGAATCCTAATAGCATCTATATCCTAATAAATCGACATTGGTTGTTTAGTCTGCTTTGAAAAAAGATCTTTATTTGTAGAATTTATGTGGGAAAAAAGCAAAGAACCTTTTACAAGTAAGGATAGCCAATAAAAGCATAATAAACCACAACGAAGACATAAAAAGGTTACCCACAGAAATAGGAGGAGTCCAATGCATTATAGTAGTTCTATGGGCTACTAATCAACCCTTTTATGATATGATTATTGAAAATAATTTTCAAAGACTATATTCTCCATGCAAACATATCATAAACCAAATAGTATTCACAAGAAATGGTCACTCAGTTCCTATTAATAAACTACATAAGGCTTCCATTTATCAGAAGATTGAGTTTACACGCAATTAGTATGGTTGAAAGGTAATACCTATACGACGTGATATGCCACTAACAATCTTACTACTTAATTTATATATTAAAGAGCAAATTGTTAAACAACAAGAGCAATTATGCAAAGAACTCTATTCTAATAATCTTCTTAATTTTTGCAACAAAGATGAGCCTTTGCCAAGATTACTTTGCTAAAACCTAACACTATTATTGGAGTCAAACAAATGGCGTATACATTCCATGATATCCAAGAATTTAATAAATAAATCAAAGAACTTTTGGACAAGGGATTAATCAAAAATAGCAAGAGTCCTTACACCAGCCCTGCTATCATGGTAAGAAATCATGCTGAAGAAAAAGGAGGAAAAACTTGAATGATAATCAATTACAAAAAACATAATGATAAAACTGTCTTTGATGGTTATTATATTCCCAACAAATTTAATAGAATTTGAAGAGCCTCTTGGTTGTAAAAAATGGATTGTTAAAGCAGATACTGGTAGATAGAAATGGTTGAAGAAAGCATTCCTTTAATTGTTTTTAATGTCCCTCAAGGACATTATGAGTGGATAGTCTTGTCATTTTATCTTTAAAAAGCTCCTAAAATATTCAAAAGAGAAATAGATAATATCTTCAAATATCTTAATCACTATTGTCTAGTTAACATTCACTATATTCTTGTCTTTTCTATGACCATAGAACAACACAAAGATGATGATCTAGCTATGACCCAAAGATGTATGGTATTATTCTTGGTAAGAACAAGTGCATCTATGTTGAACAAGAAATCAAATTTTTAAGACTAGAAATAAAAGTTGGACAAATTATCCTACAAAAGCATATTCTAGGAAAAATAGAAAATTTTTCTTAAAAAATTGAAGATAGGAAGCAATAAGAAAGATTTTTTTGATGTCTTATCTATGCTTTAGATTTCATTAAAGATTTAGTTAAATTGAGAAAACCATTGCAGTAGAAACTCATGAAAAAAGTAAGTTGGATATAGACCCCTAGTGATTCAAAATTGTTCAAAAATTTCAAAAGTGGTCTAAGAATCTTCCTGTTCTTAATTTACCTCATGAAGGAGATGATTTAATTGTTAGGATAGATACCAACAATGATCACAGAATTGTGACAATCAAAATCAATGTAGTAGAAAAACTCTACAAATATTGTAGTGGAAGTTTTTGTAAAGTAGAATGCAACTATCTCACAATGGAAAAAGAAATTCTTACCGTAATAAGGGGAATTGAAAATTTCTTAATCTTTTAGCCCCAAGCCCTTGTCTTATTCAAACTAATAGCAAAGGAATACTTGGTTTTGAGAAAAAGAATTTATCAAATATGTAAGTGCAAGGGCAACTCATGCGTTGACAATTGCGGCTTAACTGTATTTTTTTTTTCCTCTATTGAACATATATAGGGATCGAAGAACTCTGTGGCGGATAATTTAACTCGTGAGCTTGCCGATAGTGATCATCAGAGCAGAACTCCTGCCAGAAAAGGAGAAAATCCAAAGTGAAATGTCAGTACTGCTAGAATGAGTTTCTCCTTTTGGTAGAGTCCTTATGGATATTTTGGAATTTCACACAAAAATAGATCATGCTTTGGTTTGTTGTCTTCTGCCTATATAATAGTACAAAGATTCAACCGTTTAGAGTTACAAATGAATTACCTAAGCTGTTCTTATGATATTTAAGGAAAAATAAGTTCTCATGTTCAAGAAAAATGGTTCAACGACTGGTATATAGCCTACATCAACTGTTGACATAGTTCTTCCTATGATACTTGGGAGTTATGAAGTACTACAATTTTCTTTCTTGATAAATCTGAAGTTGGTCTCAGATTTCCTTCAAATTCAATCTATCTAGCTGACCCCATTATGAAAGTTTGGGAATATGAAATGGTAGCTTACCTCACCAAAATCCCATATCCAAAGTACCCATTCTTCTAAAGATTAACTAAATTTCAACAATGTATGTTTAAAAGGATCCATTGGATTCTCACATCTCTTGATGGTCCAACAAAACTTCTTTATAATAGAAGTCTGTATGTTGAAGTACATTGCACAATAATTGCATATGAAAATAGAAAGGACAAACTAGCCCATTAGCTTGTTTAATTGGCTAATTTAGATGATCCCAATTATCAACAACTAGAATTGTTTTCAAAACAACAAGAAGTAGTTAGTATCCTACTTTAGCAAGAGTCATCGGGTTTTATAATATTTATCATCAAATGTGGGTGTTTAATCGAACAAGGAAAAACATTAATGCATTGTGGGAACATTACTTTCATTTATCATAATAATTTCAGCAAATATATGAATGTAGAAGGAAAGAAATATCTTCATGATTTATTTGAAAAAAAAGGGATCCATAACATCTTCAACTGGATGAAGATTTTAATGATTATCTGGATAATGATTGATTGGAAGATATTATTATACATGAAGGCATGCAAAATTTCAATATGGATGACTAGTTTTGTTAGCATTAAAGCTTCGTTTGGTTCGTAGAAAATTTGAAAAAAAAAAGTTGAAGAAAAAAATGTGAACGAAGAAAAATAGGGAGAAAGTGAGTTTTTTTCTCTTGGATTGAGGAAAAACTACAAGAATTTGGATGAGAAATTTGAATATTGATGAATTACTTTAATAATGTTGATATCATCTAAGCAATGTAAGGTTGGAGGAGGTTAGGAATTCTTTTGAGAACTTTTCCAAACTTTCCACAATTTTATGAGGAAAACTGTATCATTTGTTTCTAACAATTTTTCAACCTAATTTTTGTAACACCCCTACTCCTAAGGGGTAGAACTGCTAGTGACCTCTTAAATCATGGAACAAAATAGATAGATTTCTGCCTAAAAACTGACCATATCCCAAGCTTAAAGCCTTACATTAGGTCCTTGCAACAACAGAAACATAAAGAATACCAAACAAGCTTGACGGCTATACACTAGAGACTACAACTCTATGGGTCACACGCTTGAAGTACTCCAAGTATGAAGTTCAATTAAAGAAAGAAATAAAGGTACAACTCAACAGATCACGCGTTCAAAGCACCGGGGTTTACATCCCAGAAATAAACAACTCCAGCTAAGAAGATAATTGACTAATCAGATGGTTGGCTTACATTGCCATACAAAGCGACTGCTATTTAGTATGCGATATATGAACTAACATGTTTAATTTACATAAGCTCAAGAACTTATGACTACATTACACTACGCTATTAAGCTCATAAATCTACGTATATGTACACATAACACCTTTTTCAGAGCAAGAGGGAAACTCCAACTCGGCTTACGTGAATCAACTTCTACCTATCACAACAAAAAGTTGGGAAAATGGAAAACAGAGAGGGGATGAGCTACCACACGCTCAGTGAATGATCCTCAATCCTAAGAAAACAAAGCCGTTACACATAATACTTTTAATTAGCGGTCTCACACGTTTTAATATTTAATATCACATAATAATCACATAAGATCTCCCATATTCATTATTACCTCAATAACCTTCAAGATTCAAACGATATTCCTAACCTTGTTCTATTCCATGCACAAGAGTTCTCAATTTGCCTAAACTATGCCTCTTCTAACTTAGGAGCGATAACCATTTCTTACACTTGCTTGACATCACCCAACAGACATACCAGACTGGAGAGCGACTTGACTCATACAAAATTTCAGGTACTGAGAACAGCAGAGCATTTAGTTCACACATAAACACTTAACACCGAGGAATTAAGTTAAAGTTACGCACTGGGGTTCTTTTAGAAAGAAAATAGGATTAACACAAAAAGGCAAGGACCATTACTTCAATTAAGTAGGCATTTATAAAATAATCGTTGTTCACTGGAAAATCATTGCAATTCAATAAAGCTCCTTTCAAGAATACTTGCACTTTGCCAAATCTTTTCACTAGTAATAGTCCTCGAACGAAGAGCTTTTATCACATAACAAGGACGAAATCATTTCATGGGGCTTCGGTTTCTCATGTTTGTCCTATTCAGGAGAGATAAACACTCGTCCAAGGGGAGATCTACACTCATCCTTCATATTATCCCTAAGGATTCTTATAATCAATGGACTATTACCCTCATCAAGGACTTCTAGGGTTCCCACCTTTGGGTCTACTCCCATGACATTAGGGTTCCCGCATATCGGCTCTGCTTCCTAAACTTGTGTCCAAGCATTTAGCACCATTCCCTTAGCCCAAAACATTTCAGTTCCATCTCACTTTAATCATATTTTGCACCAAAATTCTCATTGCATTGCAACAATTGCATTTTCATTCTCAAAAAGGCTAAAATGCCTTAATAAACTCAAATCTACTTATAGCAAGCATATAACCACTCATTCGGTCAATTATGCTTGTAAATGAGTTAATGACTAAGTCAGCATTCACTTTTCAAGGAAAGGAATATTAAAATGCATTATAGAAATCACTAATTTGCAACGTACGCATAATTAAATTCGGTTAAAATCATTCTTATCAAACAAATGGTCTAACAGACATCATTAGCCACAAGACTCAGGAAGTTTACCATATCATCGTAGCTCACACACATACTTATCGATGCACACCTTCAAGCACAAAGCAAACATATTCACTCAGTACGAGACTTTTAAACGCACAAGTAATTTGGAATGAGTAAGATTGCAACTCTTTGGTGTAGAACTCAGTCATGACATACACACATAGCACACACATAAATCATAGGCTAACAAAATCATAACTTGATTTAGCAACATGCAATCATAGGCTTGAAACATTTGACATCTACATATAATCATGATGATCATCGAAACAAGTTCGATCATGGAAATGAGCACACAATTAACACATCTCAACACTTGCATAATTTATCAATGTAAACACTCAAATCCAAACTCCTTTATCGCAGCATCGACCACATAGTTCACCTTGAAACACATTGTTTTAACCCAAATTTACAAGCCAACCTTCTTCCGGTATTCAAACTCCCAAATTTTGTTTCGATTCATCTCTTCTCAAGCTTAAACATCATAAACCTGAACATGCATAAAGCTTTTAAAGATACCCAGTAATTTAAGAGTACAATAATCATCACTTGCTAATTAGATATTCTCAATCATCCAAATTTCAATCTCATAGTCGAATTAGGGTTTATGCACAATTTAGAAAATGATTTGCAAACTAGTAATTAATTTAGGAAGCCAAGAATCACCCACCTCGCTCCAAGCTTAAGGACCCAACTCCTGGGTTAATTGGGCTGATTTGAAGCTGAGTCTCGAACCTCCTAACCTCCGCCTCGTTGCTTCCCTGAGCTATGCTACTACTACTTGGTCACCTTCTTTCTCCTCTTCCTTTCGGTTTTGGCTGTTGGTCGAACCGGGCTCCACCGCCACAGTGGTGGTCGCGGCAATGGTGTGTAGGTCGCAGTGTGGTGGCACATAGGGTTTGAAAACCCTAGCCCTCGAACCTTTGATTCGCGTGGCCCTTGGTGGTGCTGGACTACAGCCCACTAGTTAGGACACCTCACCGCCAACCCTCGCCGTCACCGACGCTTAGCCGCATCCCCGGTCCTCTATCTCAGTTTGCTCGCTCGCTCTCACTCAATCTCTTTCTCCCTCTCTCACTGTTACTTGTCGTGGAAAGAAAGCGAGCAAAGCGTTGCCCGCCGGTGTGTCGTCTATGCACCGCAGTTCTTTCTTCCGCCCTGTGGTGGTTGCGGGGCTGGGGTAGCTAAAACTTCCCTTGCTTCATGTTCTCGTGAACAAGAAAGGGGCTTCGGCCCCTTTTGACTATTTATTTTTATTTTTTTGTTTGGTTGTTTAATCCCACCTATTAAACCAAATTCGGTCCTAAGTAATCTGACCTTGCTTAATCTCAATCCCGAATATCCTCACATAAATTGCTAATTTTGCGTAATTACACCTCAACTTGATTTTAATGAACTCACTAATTTCACGTAATTGTGTAACAAATCAGGCAAATTAATAAAATTACTCCGTATAAGTATTACACTTAATTAGTATGCAAACAAATAGTCTAACATGACCAATTAAATAGAGCAAAATTAATCAAAACATTAATTTAAACAGTTAGCCCCCGATTAAGAACTCGGCTATTACAATTTTTGTCCATGTTTTTTCTTTGTGATTTTTTCTAAGCCAAACACAAGAAAAAAATTACTTTATGAATTTTTACTTTTCATCAAAATTTTCAAGGTCTAAATGGAGCCTAAGTGCTTTAAAAAGTTGTTGTATCAATATTATATTATGTTATCAAGTGCCAAGTTAGTAAAATAATGCAATCTACTGTAGCCATGTGAGAACAACTATAGTCATATGAAAATATCATTGTATGTATTGTAACTATTAGCGCATCCTATGTAGTCCATATCCTCTATAAAAATAGAGGCCGAGTGCTCAGGAGGGACACTATCATTTTAGCATACTTGAGCAAAAGAGAATTCAGGATTCTCCATTTCTCTATGACCAAGTATATATGATGATCTTAGTAGCTTAAATCTCTCTTCAATCTTTTTATTGTAATATATTCACTTTCAAGCTTTGAATAAAAGAAGTTTTCCAGTAGAGAACGTTATTCAATCAAATCTTATGTCTTAAATTTTATAATTTCTTGATTAAAGTTCCACTATCCTTAAAAGTATAAAAAATTGATTGGTGACTATGGTCCGAGGTAGGAAACAAAATGGATCTGTGTGTTGCTTGATCTAAGGAATGTGTGATTGGGATTAGCAAACTCTGTAAACTGGAAGCTAAAGGAACGCTAGGGTCTGATGTCGATTAAGTTTAGGTGATGGTCAAAACTCTCTGATTAATCTTTATTATGTTGTTAAGCATGGTGGGCCTATAATCATAGAAAAAAATATTTATGATATAAATAGTAGATTGTGATAACTATTACTGATAAAGTCATTGTAAGAAGTTTAATCATTTCAAGCAAGCATATTTCCTTAAAATACCCTAAAATAGCTTGTTAGCATTTTTACCCAATTTTGGAGTCTTTTCATAATTTTAAAAAGTTTTAGGTCAAACATGCGAAAACCAACAGTGTGGGAGGTATTAAAAAATAAAAACATCACTTTCAGAGGTAGTAAAATATCAGAACACAAGATCTCAAGGTACAAAAACATTAAGTCAGAAAAGTGAGGCCCGAAAAAATCATTGACATATATGTCAGTGTATTAAAAAATCAATTACCCAAGAAATGCTCTAACATTTAGAAATAAATAGAAAATAGAACTCAAAATATAGATCTTTAAACAACAAAATGCTTATCTATACAACCAAAAATATGCTCATCAACGTTTATGACCGTGCTATAATCCTTATAGTTACACTTCAGAGAAATGCTTACATAAATACAATACAAAACAAATATATTAATAGCTTATTAATGCTTATTTCACTGAATTACCATTTTACATTTGTTAGGCACTTTTCGTTTTATTCCTCTTTTTTCCAATTTGCTTAGTTATAAAACTAGTTTATTGTTTTCCTTTAGTAGAGTTATTTTTATTATTTTTAGCATTTTTTGAGTTTCTCTTCCTATTTTTACGTTGGAAATCTTCATTTTTTTCATGTATGTTTAAGCTGCATTTGGGTTTTTAATGCTTTTGTTCATTTTTCCGACTTACTGAATTATATAAAGAGTTTACCAATTTTACTTCTCCAAAACATTTTACGAAAAAAATGAAACGTTTATATGCAAAGAATCCATATGCTTATCCATAAACGGATAAATGCTCACTAACATTTGCAAACTAAATAGGTAAAATGACTTCAAATATTAATTTTTCAACAACAAAATGCTTGTTGTCGATATACCAAAACATATATTTATCAACGTCTACAAGCCCACTATAATGTGTGTCTTTATACAAAAAAATAAAAATAAAAATCCTTACACAGAGACAATGCAAAACGCTTATACAAACATAATACAGGATGCTCGTGTAAAACAGAAGGCAGGAGTCAGAGAACTAGCTATTAAAAGAACGAATTAAAAAAATGGAAGCAGATGAATCGCCAGCACCAACTACCATTAACCTTTATACATAGCATCAATTTATTATTAAAGATTTTCTAGAAAATGCATGAAACCTACCTAGCAAGGTTGATGTGGGTATGAAATTACAATATAACAGCAATACAACCATAAAAACTTCTTGTTGGACCTACATATTTTTTATGATCCTACTACTTTTTATAACATCCTGGAAATTTTTAACAAAGACAGTTTCAATTAAGACTATTCTATTACAAAAAGAGAAAATAGAAATATAATAAGATGAAAAAATACATATGCAAAGAATTAAACACGTAATGCAAAAGAAAAAGAGAGTTCTATCCAACAAAAAAAAGAAGAAAGAAAAGGGAGAATTTTACTGTAGAAACTGGGAAAAATTGTGGGAAAAGAAATGATTGAAGACAAATAAAAGCCCTGTTCTATTTCGCGTTTTTTAGGATTTAGCTAAAAGCTTACATCTCCTTACAGCTTCTTACATTTCCGTACAGCTCCTTAAATCCTTAACATAATCCTTAAATCTTCTTATATCTCCTTACATCTTTTTACATCTTCTTACATCTTCTTATATCTTCATACATCTTCTTACATCTCATATATTTTCTATAACATTCATTTATTTTAGTTACATAAATATGTATATTTTTTTAATGATACTACCAATACAAAATTTATAAATGTCTTATGAATACAACATTTACATAAGCATAAAAACATAATATAACGACGTAAATTATATTTGAGCTTTGACATGAAATATATATTATTATAGATGACTATACATTTATTTATATTTAAAATTATTTACTTAAAATAGAAATTTATTTGAAGAGTTGTATTCAATTTTGTCAAAAAAAATATTTTATTCGCCTTATACTTTGCTTATTCGATCAAACAAATGTTCATATAAAAAATCACCTCAAGTGGATAAAATTTTATTCGCCAAATTTATGGGGATTAATATATTTTATTGTTGTATAATTAACTTAATTAATTGTTTATTTTTAATAAGTATATTATTTTAATATTATTATTTTTCATCCAAAACGTTCATTGTAAAAAAAATGACACTATACAATTCTTCAACAATTCAACAGCTCCTTACATCTATCCTTACAGTTCCTCACATCTCCTTACATTTTCTTACAGTTCCGTACATCTCCTTGTAACTCCTTACAGCTCCTTGTAACTCCTTACAGCTTCTTACAGCTCCTTATATCTCCTTACATCTATCTATTTATCTAAAATGCGAAGTAGAACAGGCCCAAAAGCTCCCAACCCACGTGAATGGAACCTATATTGATGAATAAGAAAGAAGCAGATTTCCACTTCACTTCTACATTAGTTCTTTAGAATTACAATTTGCAGCAACACATGCCTGTGACGTTGGGGCCTATTAAGCTGCATAAGCCCATCCAAATATAGAGAGAAGAGATTCAACTTCTAGAACAAACAAGGGCAGTCCGGTGCACAAGCATTCAGCGCGTTCACACAGGGTTCGGGGAAGAGCCCCACCCCAAAAGGTGAATTGTAGGCAGTCTAATCTGATTTTGTCAATGGCTGATTCCAAGGCGCGAACTCATGACCTTTTGGTCACACGGATACAACCTTACCGTTGCTCGAAGACTCCCCTTCTCGACTTAGATGACAACATGAGCCTGAAAGACATACCCAGTTAATGAACTTAGTGACATTATTGTAATTTTCGCCATGTGTCACTTCATATGAAATTAGTTAACTTGAGCAGCACCCTAAGGTTAGACTTAGGGCATAGTTTCTAAAGAAGTTCTAAGAGACTATATGGGGTCGTAAAAAGATAAAAGAATATGCAAACATTCATCAAAATTGTAAAAAAAATATTAAAAATGTAAAAATTATGGGCACAGGGCACGCTTATGGATGCTTGGTGTAAAAAAGAATAAAATCTTAGAACATGTGCAACTGCATACTCGCAACCCAGAAAGGGGACAAGTGAGTCGTTCCTTGCCCAACAGCAGCCAGTTCGCGCGTCAGGGCTCACGAGCTGGCTTGCCCATGCCATTTCATACTTTTTCCCTTTTTTCGGCTTCAATTTTTTTCCCTTTTTTTTGAAATGGAAAATATTTTGGGGTGGACAATTTTCTTCTTTCTTTTGGAAAAATATTTTGAGCTGACCCATGTTTTTTTGTGGGGACTATTTGGGTTGAAATGTTTTGGTAAAATTTGGTGAGTTCTTGTTTTGCTCACTTTTTTTTCAAAGATAAAAAAATTATTTTTAGTAAATTAAATAACCATATATTATTTTTCAAAGATAGGAAAAAAATATTTTTATTGACTTAAATAATATTGCTTTGCCAAAAAAATATTAAAATGTGTTTAGTAGTGAGCTCTATGAATATTATTTTATGTAGTAAATTAAAGTTATGAACCTTAAACAAAAGAATTGACTCAGAAGCAAATATGAAAATAATAAGCTCACATTAATGAGCCGAAACCATTACAGATGCTCTTACTCTCCTCTCCGACCGTTCGATGATATTTAGACCCGACATGACCATTTTCATTTGGAAGCTTTAAAACGCCAGTGAGACAGAACCCAGGGTTCAAAAGTCGCGAAAGAAAGACGGCGAAAAACAGTGTTCAAAACTTCAATTACTTGTCTTTGCCCCCCAACTGTGGTAGGCTCGAGCTCCTCCGCCGATTCTCACTCAGTCAATCAGCCTCTTCTCTCTGACAAAAAATGAAGATGCAGGATAACTCGTGTCAATTTAATTCTTTGTTGTATTTTTCCTTTTCTTCTCCTTCTTACCTCTAAATTGCACTGCTTAATTAAGTTCTTTAATCCGTGAATTACGAATGTCGCTGCTTCAATATCCTTGATCTCCATTGTTTTTTTTTTGTTTTTGGGGGGGGGGGGGGGGCCGGCCCGGCTTTAATGCCAGTTATTCCTAATTCTAATTTATGGATTTTATGGTTTTAGAGGTTTGATTTTGTTTCAATTCTGAGATTCGACGGGAAAAAGCTTGGACATAGGTATGTTTGGTAGGGTTCAAAATTATTTTCCTAGAAAATAATTTTTTATGTAAAATGACTTTCAGCTCATATTTTTAGTTGTTTGGCAAAAGGGAAAATAAACTTTCTGCATAATGAGTTTGATTAACCAAAAATGAACAAAAAAGCTAAAAATGATTTTCCTTAATTTTCGAACCATATGTCAAGGAATAGACATGAAATAGAGACAGAGTGTGAGAGCCCAAGAAACGTAAAATCAACTTACGCTCTATTCAAATTGAAAATATTTTCCTTCATTCTAGGGAAAATGATTTTTCCCTGAAAACGTATTTCCCCTCCTTATTTTACAAACACCGTAAAATGAGAAAATTATTTTTCAACAAAATGATTTTCACCCCTACCAAACACTCCTTAAAATAAGTTGTTTTCAAAACTTGAAAATGATTTGATGAGCTGAATTTTTTTTTTGTTTTTGATGAGCTGATTTTGACACCAAATGAGAGATGGCTTATGTATGAAGGTGTTAAGGAGTTTTACGCTGCTATATTCCTGTGATTTAATGATACCAAAGATTCCCCATTACTTCATCAGCCTTAGTTTGTTTTTGATGCTTTTGTGCGTTTCATAATGTATTTCATCAATGCCATTTTAAAGGAGTTCGAATGTAATTTCAATTTAATTTAATTTAATTTTACCCTTCTTTTGGGGGTGGGGGAGAGACCGTAATTATAGATACTGTGAGCATTACTTAGGCATTCCCTATGTTGGAGTATGAACCACATCTATGAAATTAGTGGCCTTGAACATACATATAAGCCTGGGGAATTACTTTACCAACCTCCAATCACCAATTAATCTTGAGATGGAACCTCAACTTATGTGCACTCTATTGACTAACCTCTAAAAGCCCAACAAACATAAAATGTGACGTAGTACTTAAGCAAGTGCGCTGCTTGTTCTTGATTTGCCAAACTTCTTGTTGTGATTGATTGCCTCATGTGTTGGAGTAGGAAAGTGAGTTTGTACCACATTGATAAATTATGGGGCTGGCTTACATATAAGCCTAGTGACTTATCACCAATTAGTTTTGACTACGAAGTACACCTGGCTCATGTGTACTTGATGATATAAACCTAGTTTAGTTAAGATAAAATTGACGAACTTGAAGGGACTTACAATATCAACATTGCTTATTTTCGAGATGACCTTTGGATTGCTATACTTACGGTTCTATTCTATTCCTTTCAATTCTCATAATTATTACAGAAGATCTAACAATCTGTAGAATCTTTTGGATTTTAGCCATATTTGACAAACAATTATTAGCTGTTCGCTACTTTTATTGGTTGTTTGCTATTTCAATCAACTGTTTATATTAGCTGTTTCAATCAACTGTTTTTAAAAAAGTGTTTGGTAAAATTAACTGTTTTTAAAAAATATATTTGATAAAATTTCATTTATGCGCTTATCTCTTATTTACCACCGAAGGCGAATGTTTTTAATTAGTTGGTCACTTATTTTTTTTCAATATGAATTAAATTTATGTGATATGTGCAAATTACCTTCACTCATATACTCCCATTTTATTACTAGTTATTAAATCTTCGTATTGATTTATGCATGATTTATTTTTTTAATCTAATTTTCTTTTCAATCTAAATTAAAATTTATGTGATGTTTAAGGCACATAGCACAACCTTATTTTGTTGTTTACTTAGAAAAACTTCTATTTGTTATTAGCTTAACTTTCTTTCAATATGAATTGATTTGTTTGAAGCGGGGATAAATGGAGAATTACAAGTTGCATTACATTTAATATTACTGTATAAATTAGCAAGAATTTTGATCAATCACTAAAATAAATTATGAAAGTATGGGTACTATGGATTGTTATTTAATTTGAATTTGAAGAAGTAAGTAAAAACTTAGAAGAGAGAGTGCAAGAAATATATGAATTTTGTTATGGTATTTCAACAATGACAATTTAGTATTTTACGTGAAAAGGGCAAACAACCAACCTCAAAAAGCTAAAAATGTTAGCTTTCTAGAAAACTACTTTTTGGGTGAAAAAGTTATTCCAAAAAACCAATCACCAAACAATCAAAATAACTATTTAACTTAGTCAAACAATGAAAATACCCCACAAAGCTATTTTCGAGCAACAAACCACATATCACACACCCCGTTTTTGGGTTTCTGTTAATATAATCATCTTTGTCTTTCTTGTCAAAGGCTGTTGGCTGCATATCGGCACTGTCACCTGTGCGGCGGTGCATATCTCTGTATTTACTCCTGTCAGGAGGTAGTTTTATAATTCAGTGCCAATCTTATCCAATCACTCAACCTGTAATATGCGTGCACAGCTCTGGAGTGCTTTACTGCATGACATTCTGACCAATTTTACATTAGAAAAACAAAGGAGTACTTTACTGTTATTCCTTGCACACCTCATATTCAAGATCAGTTTCGGTTTTTATTTTTGCACCGTGTCTTAGTCAATAACTTTAGTGTGACAGGCATGTGACAAAAGAGCCTCTAAGTATTTTGAGTCTGTTCAGCTGAGTAGGTTTGCATTGCACCTTTTCTCTCCAGACTGCATCAGCCATCTATATCCTGTAGATATGGAATATTCTCCTGCCTCTCCGTGCTCCCAACTCCAACTGTGTGTTGAAACGAGCTTCTTTTCTGTATTTTTAACAATTTCTTACAAAACCCAGCAGTATTGGGTTTTCCATTGCAGTCCCAAATACTGCATCCTTTATGAAGAATAATTGAGCAAGAGAGGAAGAAAGATGGCTGTGAATTTTCGTGTGTATTGCAAGTCGAGCAGCCTTGGTATATATACAAGAGAAATAAGCAAGAGAAACCTAGCACTAAACCTACCTTAGCCTCCAAGCAACCTAATTAAAATAAAGAACAATAATTACAGTATTACAAAATACATAATAACAATAAATAATAACAATATTTACCTTATCACTCCCGTTCAAGTTGGAGCTTGGGGGTTGACAATGCCCAACTTGGATTGGAGGAATAAGAATTGCTGCTTCCCAAGAGCCTTGTTAAAGATGTCTGTGGGTTGATGCTTGGATGGTAGGTATCCAGGTGCCAATTCGCTTGAAAGAAGATGTTCTCGAAGACGTTCTTGAACAAAGTGACAATCAATTTCGATATGCTTGGTGCGCTCATGGAAAACCGGGTTCTTGGCAATATGTAAGGCCGCCTGATTATCACAGAATAGTTTCATAGGGAGAGACACAAACACACGTAAACTCGCAAGCAAGGAGCGGAGCCAAATCAGTTCACTGGTGGCGGCGGCCATGGTGCGGTATTCCGCTTCAGCTGAGGAACGAGATACTGTAGTCTGTTTCTTGGTCCGCCATGAGATCGGTGAGCCACCAAGAGTTACAAAATACCCAATCAAAGAATGTCGCGTAAGGGGACATGCCCCCTAATCAGAGTCACAGTGAGTCGCAGTAGGCCAGCACTTGCAAGTCTGAGTCACTCCGCAGAAGAAGTCCCTACCCAGGATTTCCTTTCAAATATCGCAGGACACGTTTAGCTGCTTCCATATGTTCTTCCCTGGGGTTTTACATAAACTGAGACAAAATATGCACCGAATAACTCAATTTTGGTCTAGTGATAGTTAAATAGATGAGGCGGCCTACAAGTTGTCGATACTGTGTGGGATTAGCAAGTAGCTTGCCTGTAGCCAAACCCAGTTTGTGATTAGTCTCCATAGGAAAGTCAACCGGTTTGGCACCCAAGAGGCCACACTTGTCAACTATTTCCAAAGCGTACTTGCGCTGTGACAGGAATAAACCACAGGAACTTCGATCGACCTCGATGCCCAGAAAATATTTGAAGGGGCCCAGATCTTTAATGCGGAAACAATTATGCAAGTAAGCTTTGAATGCTGCACAAGTATCACTGTCATTACCAGCAATGACTAAATCATCAACATAAACCAGTAAGGCCATAAATCTTCCATCCTTATGATAAGTGAAGAGGGAATAATCTGCATAGGATCTAACGAAGCCATATTAAAAAAGCTTGGAAGAGAGCTTCGCAAACCATTGTCAGGGAGCTTGCTTCAAACCATATAAGGATTTTTGAAGCATGCAAACTTTGTTGGGATGTGCCGCTCGGAAGCCAGGAGGTAATGTCATGTAAACCGCTTCATGCAGATCACCATGCATAAACGCATTATGTTGATCCATTTGATGGAGTTCCCACTTCTTGGCAGCTGCAACGACAAGAAAACACCTCACACTGGACATCTTGGCAACAAGGGCAAAAGTTTCTGTAAAGTCGAATCCTTTAACCTGCTTGTCGCCCGGAATAACCAGTCGAGTTTTATACCTCTCTAAGCGACCATCAGCATTATACTTTGCCTTGCAAACCCATTTACAATTAATGGGTTTACTGCCGGGAGGAAGATCCATGATGACCCATGTATTGTTCAATTCAAGTGCCTCAATTTCTTTTGCCATGGCATCCCTCCAGTTTTTATCCTTAACAGCTTCATGAAAAAAACTTGGGCTCCATAATTTTTGTTATGGCAGATAAATAACATTTATGTGCAGGAGAAAACTTATCACAGGCAACATAATTAGCAATGGGGTAAGGTTTACCTGAAGAAACTTTTTGAAGCATGGGAGCACGAGTCGAGAGGTCTTTAAGTGATGCATTGTAGCAGATGTAGTCTTGAAGATGACTCGGGGCCCGTCTAGGGCATTTGTTGTGATCAGGCTCAGCAGATTCATTGGGTTGGGCGGCTGTCTCATTTCCTGTAGGCTCGCGAGGCCTAGAGTGATCACTAGGACCGAGCCGGAGGGGTCCTGGACTAGGGCTTGGTGGGCCACATGCTGCAGCCGGCCTGTTACCTGGAAGATTTCTGGATACAGCATAGCCCGTCTCGGGCTAGGCGTTGGGCCGTCCTTAACAGCAGGCCCAACAGCACCCTACCCACCCCGGTTGGTGGTAGTAGAAGCCGCTGGGCCATCCTCAGCAGCAGGCCCAGTGGCATTATCAGGTGTGGAGTTGAGAAATGGCATGGACCCAGCTTCATAGTCATACATGGGTGGATTGGGAGCAAGATTTCGGTCCGAATTGTCTAGCAGCATGGGTTTTTTCAGAAAATGGGAACTGCTTCTCACAAAACACCACATCACGACTCGTAAAAATATTACCGTTTTCCAAGTCATAAACTCTCCACCCTTTCTTCCCGAATGGATAACCAATAAAGACACATTTCCGACTACGATCACCAAACTTATCCTTCGGTTTTTGGTTATTATGAACATAACATAGATATCCAAAAGTCCTAATATAGTAATAACAAGGCTTGGCTTTGAACAAAAGTTCATAGGGTGTCTTCCCATCCAAAGCTGAAGAGGGCGTCCTACTTATTAAATATGTTGCAGCTAAAATGCACTTTCCCCAAAATTCAAGAGGCAAGTCAGCTTGAAACCGTAATGCCCTGGCTACATTCAAAACATGATGATGTTTTTGTTCAACTCGTCCATTTTGTTGAGGCGTATCTACACAACTAAGTTGGTGAATGATCCCATGCTCCCCATAAAACTTTTTCATAGGTCCTGAGGTAAATTCACTCCCATTATCACTTCGAATGACTTTCACATTAGCCCCAAACTGAGTTTTAACCATGACACAAAAAAAATTCACCAGTTGGGATGCCTCACTCTTTTCTTACATCAAATAAGTCCACGCACCTCTACCAGCATCATCAAGAATAGTGCGAAAATAGCTAGCACCACAAAGGAACTTAACACAACATCCACCCCATATGTCACAATGTATGAAATCAAAACATTCAGAAGCTTTACTTTCACTAATGGGAAAAGGAATACGGGTTTGTTTAGCACGCAAACACACATCACAAACACTATCTTTATGTTTACTACTAGTGTCTATCAAAATATCTCTAGAGACCTTAGATAAAGCCTGGCTTGATGGGCGCCCTAACCTATGATGCCATAATTCTTGAGAAATAGCCTTGTATGCCTAAATACCTTCTACGAGACCATCCTTGTAGACAAAGACCCCTCGTCTGGGCTCACCCACTCCAATCAGGTTCTTCGTAGTAAGGTCCTATACCACGCAAAGCTTTTTAGTAAACATTACCATGCAACAAAGTTCATCTAATAACTGATATGTGGAAATCAAGTTACAATCCAGGCTGGGCACATAAAGTACATCCCGCAAAATTAACTTAGAATTTAATTGAATCGAGCCTCTTTTAGTAGCAAGAGCTATTGATCCATCAGCCAACCCAAGTGGAACCGAGGCAATGTCCATGACATCACGCAGTAATTCTAATTCACCCGTCATATGATACGACGCACCACTATCAAATAACCAATCTTTCTTACCTGATAGCTTATCAAGACCTAGCTTTGGAGTCTCGATCAGACTCAGAAGCCGTTGTACCTGATCCGAGGTGAAGCCATGTATAGCTGGACGAGTGGCCTCATGCTCGTGTGCTGCCTGCATCAGTTGCCCCCCTTGAGCCTGCATAGCAAAGGATGACTATCTGGCCAAACCTAATCCTGACACTATGCTTCTTCCTTTACCTGAGTTGAAGCGTCCACCTCCACGACCCCCTTCATCCTCTGCCACGATTAGTTCTGCCTCCCCGAGGGTTCCATCCCGGCGGGTATCCAATCAGTTCATAGCAACTACTCTCGTTATGGCTCGTCTTGCCGCAATGTCCACATACTGGCCTTTCTCTTAGGTCCTGTTGTTGCTCATGGTATGGCTTTACAGAGTGTGTGATAGCGAAGGTTGTAGCTGTCTCGTATCGTGACTCTCGAGTTCCCATAACTCTCTTGTGAAGCTCCTCTTGCCGGACCATGTTAAAGACTCGATCGAGTGCAGGTAATGGGTCCAAGGCTAGAATCTGATTTCGAATTGTAGAGAACGACTCATCATTGAGCCCCATTAGAAATGGATGGACCTTCTCATGCTCCAGCATTTTGGCCATCGTTTTGGCAGCCCCACAGGTGTAAGACGGTACCTTTGTGTAGTTGTCCAACTCATTCCACAAGCTCATCAGTTGTGAGAAAAAATCCACGACCTCTGGTCCTTCTTGCCTACATGATGCAATTGCGGCCTTTAGTTGATGTATTCTAGGAACATTCGGAATTGAATACCTTTTCTGGATGTTTTCCCACATTCGCTGTGCTGAGTCGACATATGCCATGCTTGGGTGTAACTTTGGGTCTATTACATTCATGATCCACGACGTGATCATGGAATTCACCATCTCCCACACGTTTGCTTCCGTAAAATTTATATCGTCCTTGAGCGTGGGTTTAGTCAATGTTCCATCAATAAAAGCCAATTTATTTTTGGCCCTAAGAGCCGTTCGAACGGCTTGCTCCCACAAATCATAGTTCTTCCCATTGAACTTGATTGTGGTTATTATTGCTCCTGGTGAATCTGTGGATGAAGAAACTAGGGATATTGGCTATCGATGAGGAACTCTTTCGGTTTAGTTTCATCCTTCCCCATGGCTCGGTTGTATTGATATTAATTTTAGGTTAGTAGTTAGCCTTGCTCTGATACCATAAAGAATAATCGAGCAAGAGAGGAAGAAAGATGGTTGTGAATTTTCGTTTGTATTGCATATTGAGCAGCCTTGGTATATATACAAGAGAAATAAGCAAGAGAAACCTAGCACTAAACCTACCTTACCCTCCAAGTATCCTAATTAAAATAAAGAAGAATAATTACAATGTTACAAAATACATAATAACAATAAATAATAACAATATTTATCTTATCACTTTAAGGTTAAAATGATGTTTTGCATGTACATATAGAGCATCTTTTTTGTCCATACTATGCCAAGCATGTTTACATGCAACAGCTGTACTCAACTTGATAGTCTATTTGAAATTCTATCCCTTGGCTTTGGCTGTACTCCAACCAAAATATAGTTGTTCCTGTTTTAAGCCCAGAAGAAATATTGTAAAACTGATTAACCTTGTTCATAACTCCTCAAGAAAGGACAAATATTGTCCCCAGGATACACGCAGGCCCATGAAAACAAAATTTATGATGAGGAGTTCAAGTTTTCCTACACATGATAGTCTTTGGTACAAGCCAGTTCTTGATCCTAGTACTGATGATCTGAATCAAAATTTAACAGTCACTTTTATCAAGTTTGGTATATTCAATTTAATTTTACTTGTACGAAATTGATTACTACTACTACGCAATCATTAAGGCATATTCTCCTTGTCTCTTCTTCCCTGAATTATTTTGCATTTCATTGCTGAATTTTTTGGCTCTTTTCTACCTCCTTGGTTTGTCCATTCGATCAAGTTAGACTGCCCTTCCTATGATGGCATCGTGATATACGAAATAGCTACGCACCTTGGATGGCTTGACAAGTGCGAGTGGGGGGAAATGACACCATCTTCTTCATAGTACAAGTCTCTTTCGGAGTACATTGGTGAATGCCAGTGCAAATCTCTTGAGGCTTAATGTTCTAAAATTTTTTCTAACTTGCTATCAAATACATATATTTTATATACCACCATGAGTAAATGATTTATGGTTGTGCACTTATGCACACACTCTTGTTTTCCCTCCTTTTTTGGCGTGTTTCTTTTTTTCCCCACCCCTTTTAAATGTGCATTATTTTGTTTGCTAATACTCTGTGGGAACAAATTCTGGCAATTTTTGTTGTTTTTCTTGTATTTGGTTTTACCCTCCCTAATGCAAGATTTTGGACATTGTATTTTCTCCATGTGTGATCATCATTGATGTATATTCTGAATAGGAATGGAAAGAAGAAAAGAACTGAGTTTAAGGAAAGCATGGGGGCTTTCTGATACCTTAATAAATATCAAGTATGTCTGCACTTCATTTTTCACTAAGATGTGGTTTGCTTTCTTGCTTTCTTTCCTTTTTTAATTAAATGTCTTTGTTTTACATGCACTTATTGTTTGCCTTTTTGATTGTGAAGGAAGAATCTCGGTGATGTGAAGCTTGATGATGTGGAGATCATAGTCATAATTGTCTACATGCTTAAAATTCATCGTAGAGACCTATAGAAAGAAGATGACTCTGAAGATGGGACTGAGAGTAATTAAGATGAATTTGGTGAAAGAGCTTCAGATGATAAGAAGGTGGAGGTCAAAGGAAAGAAAAACATGATAGCACAATAGGAGCAAAATGCAGGAGAAACTTCAGATGCAAAGTCTAAGTCTTCACCTCACTTTCCAAGGCTAACCTCACTAGGAAGAACCATGAGATCAAGGTGTAGGCACTAAAAAATTTAATAATATATGCCATATTAGAAAACAACAACAACAAAAACAACCTCTCAGTGTGAATCCCACTTGCACGGCGCTTGGGGAGATCCACATGCAAGTAGCCTTACCATTGTATGTATCACTACCTACAAAGAGGTTGATTCTAATAGACCCACAAAAAAGGTTTGATAAAACATTTTATAGTTGGAACTGCTTTGATAAAAAAAACTCATTACATTAAGAGTTAAATAATAAAATAAAAGTGACTTAGCACAAATAACAGTAGGTCACATAATAACTAATACCTGCACACGCAACAACTGGAAACGCTCTCCTACTTAACTAGATCTAAGCATCGAAAATTTAAGCACCCTAAGGGACTAAAGAAAGAGCAGGTAACTAGCTACCTAGCTAAAGTTTGTAACCTTAATCCCAGATATTCATAACTTTCTGTCCTGAGCCATGACTTTTGTTAATCCTAAGATCTTCAAATCGTGTCTAATTACTTTTCTGTAACTCTTCTTTGGTCTACCTTGGCCCTTTCTACACCCCAAAAGATCAATCTTCTCACATATCTTCAGTGGTGCATCCATGCTTCTTCTCTTTATATGACCAAACCGTCTAAATGTAGCATCTCTCATCTTTTCCTCCATGGGTGCCACTCTTAATTTTACTCTAATCACTGCATTTCTAATCCTATCCAATCTCGTGTGGCCACACACCTAATGAATCATCCTCATCTCTGCGACCCCCATCATCTGGAGTTGAGACATCTTGATAGGCCAACACTCAGTGTGATATAATAATGCGAGTGATGTCGTCCTACATTGGTGGGTCTAACAACCATACGATGTACCCCTCCCTTTAATCTTAGTGACATCCTCTTACTGCACAACACCCCTAAAGCATTCTTTCATGTAACGCCCTCGAAATGCTAATGACATGATTTACGGAAAACTATAGCGGAAGACTTAATGATAGAAGGAGCTATCGCCATCTTGATAAGGGCAAGGCTCACTGAAAACATTTAATCTTGGAACTCATGTTCAAATCACAATATCTATTAAACTGAAACACTCTAAGAACACAGTCTATCATAGTTCAACTTCAATACAATTGACTTAATTATACCATGTGCTAACTTGCACTCCATACTACACAAGTAAATTGAGCATAGACCCAACTTGAACCTGAGGTCGATACCATTCATGCTCTGCTGAATCCACTGTGAGCGTCTGATGACTTCCAAAAGAGCATGCTAAATGGAGAAACATGTGATACATCATCACCTAAAATGGAATACATGAAAACAATTCGAAAATATGAGCTAAAACTCAGTACATGCATTCCTGTATTGTAAAATGAGCGTGGAAACACTGTTGATGGGTACCCACCTTTGCAATTCATTTAGTTCGTAATAACAATGAAAATAAAAGTAATATGAAACCGAATTGCTCATTATTATCTGGATGTGAACCCCTTGCAATGATATGATTGTGGGAAAATGATGGGCTGATGTCCTATAGATGATAACTGACAGGGTCACAAGTTAAATGTTAAATCGTTGTATAAACTGATTCATTGATAAACTCTTAATGAGTTGTAACTTGATAACCATGTTCTGCTTTCTGAAGAGACAGGCAATAGACGTACCTTGAGTCTTTAAAAATGTCATATGACTCGATATAAATGTTATCTGTTTCATAAATGTCATCTGGCTTGATAAATATGTTTTGACTTGATAACACTTATGTATAACGGGGAACGATAGCTAGGCCTTGACTCTGTTTCATAAATGTCATTGTAGGTATGTGTAGTTAGTAAACGATCCTTACTCTCATAATTGAGTAAGTAAAAGTATGTGTAATAGAAATTGAGTAATTAAATGGTATACATAACTTGGGTATTTCAATATAACTTCGAAATTGAATTAATGAAATTAGTTAAATCTGATATAAAGTAAATTAAGTAAAATAGACCACAGTGAGATAATTGAGATTATAAAGGAAAAGGCCTTGATGGTGACAAATGGGATAGTGGTTTTGGCCTTTTCTGGGATAGGTTGCTGATACGGGTTTAAGACTCGAGGATGTATAGCTTGGTTCAAGATAATAGTGAGTACACTAGATTGGCTTGATAAAAATATTTGATACATTCCGAATTGAGTAAGTAATAGAGGTTTGAGGCCAAGAGAGATATATCTTGGTTCAAAATCACATAAACTGCAATAAATTGGTTTGATAAATATGGTTTCTGAGTCAGAAATTCTCCCAACTTCCAATATTTCATTCACAAGTCCATTAAATATAGAATTCCACCCCAACGAGTCATGGAACTCAATAGAAGCCGTTAAGCTCACTAATCTTGGTGTTTTCTTTGTAAAATCCATAATTGATTAAAAGCTCATAAACAAACTCCCAAATCGTATACTTGTCTTCTTCTTTCTCATTAATCAAGCTAAAAGCTCCATGAAAGTCCATGAATATTCATTTCCCGCTTTAATAACCTTACTTGGCCCAAAATACACAAAATAAGTGCATGATCAATCTCACTTAGTCTTTATTATTGCTCTTTACACAATTACTCAAAATGCTTCCAAAAATCACCAAGCTCAAAATATTCAACCAAAATTCATGAAATATTATAGGAAATTCGAAAATAATATGGGCAATCTATAGTAAATATTTCAGAATTTGCCTCCAAGTATACACTGCATAGAAATTGCAATAACAACCCAATTTGCACCAAAGTAGGTCAGTTCACTCAAAAATTCATAACTTTCACCGTTGACCTCAAATGGAGACCTAAAACCCCATTATGGAAATATTAAGAAGTCATGAAAAATTATCATTTACAACAGAAAACATGATTCCCACAATAGGGTTCTTAAAATGTGGTTAGAACACAAGTATGTCAGTTTTGGTTAAACCTGCGTAGTTCTAGCAAAACAGCCATCACGTTTTCCATAGAACTCGGATTGAGACGATTTAAAAGGAATTTGAAAGCTAACACACTGACCTAGCTACCCACTTTGCCATTTTCAGCCCTCACTATTTGTGCTTTCTCCTCTTGTTTTAACATAAATCCTAACTTGAAATCATTCCAAATCACCAAAACCATCATCATAATCATCAATAAGACTAAACATTACAAAATCATATACAAAACAATATAAATCCATCACTTGACTTAAGCTTACTTGATCATGACAAATCCCTAACCTTAACATGCTTCAAGCTCAACCTCACCATGATCAATATCCCCAAAATCAATAAAATTTATATGATAACATCTATTTTGATCTCAAGAACAAAAAAACATAACTAAAACAATCATAAAAACCAAAGCACATCAAGATCAAGTTAGGGTTTACTCACTTTGCATGAAGAAACGTAGGTGAAAGTGATGTTTGATGCTTGAGGGAGGGGGGATGGCTGGTGGATGCCTTGGTGGCTAGAGGGTGGCTGATTGGTGGCTACTGCTGTTGGCCATGGGATAGGAGAGAGAAAGGGGAGAGATATATGTGTGTTGTCTTGCTTAGTTAGAAATGAATCAACATACTTGGCTAGTATTTAACCTTCCATAAAGTAGCTTTTTGGCAAACCATGGTTAAGTTTAAATCATGGTTAACAAGGCAAGCTTGTTAGGCTATGATTGGTTTATATGATTTGGGCCCGAGAAGGGAAGTAAACCGCATGCGATTGAATTTTCATAGCTTGAAATTAAAATTCTGTGAGGTTATAAATAATAATAATAATAATAATAATAATAATAATAATAATAATAATAA
>JACYFF010031958.1:68661516-68698125 GCA_017589665.1 Selenicereus undatus | reverse complement strand
AATAATAATAATAATAATAATAATAATAATAATAATAATAATAATAATTTCTTAAACCATAATTATTGAGGCCTACTATCGATTCACTCGATATTTAATCAATCAACGAAACTTGAATTAATAATCAATGAAACTTGAATTGTAAAATGGGACCCAAATGAAATATCTTCCAACCAGGATGATTAAAAATGATAAATGAAAGTGGAAAATTTAAATGACATAAGGTAATTCAGTAAATATATAAATTGAGTGGAATTGAATTAATAAACATGATTTGGTTAAAAAAATAACCATGAGTGATTAAATCAATAAATATAATTAATTAAATGAATAAACATGATTAAAATGAATAAACATGATTAATTAAATAAATAAATATGATTTAAATAAATAAATACCGGTTAGGGTTGGATTATTACATTTCATTTTTGCCATCTGACCTTTATTCGTTGGTTAATGTCCTCATCTATATCCCCTCTTTCTTGGATGATCGAGCCTATATATATCTAAACTTATCAGCCCTTGGTATAGCCAGGACCCCTTCGATTGCCACCTTATCTTTGGTGCCACCTGCCCCTCCCTAAACTGACATTTGAAGTACTCAGTCTTTGAGCTACTCAACCTAAAACCTTCAGCCTCTAGGGTATCTGTTCACTGCTCTAACTTATTATTAGCCCCTTCTTTAGTCTCATTGATAAGTACTATGTCATCCACAAATAGCATGCACTGCAGTACCTCATCTAAAATCTTTGTAGTAAGCTCATCCATAACCATAGTAAAAAGAAAAGAACTTAGCACGGATCGTTGATGAAGCCCAATGACTATAAGGAAAGTCATCTCGCCCCCTAAAGTCCTAACTCTAGTCTTTAGCCCCTCATACATACCTTTAATAACTCGAATATAAGTAACCGACATGCCTTTCTTCCCCGGACACCTCCATAGTACTTCTCTAGGAACTTTATCATCAGCCTTCTCTTAGTCAACGAAAACTAGGTGTAGATCCTTTTTTGTATCCCACTAGAATTCCAAGAGCCTTTATGATGTACCTGCCGATGACTAAGCTAGGGTTCAAAGGAATACATCTAGCTCAGCATTCAAAGGTAGATAACATTAAGGGGAAACCAAGGGAAAATGGTCACATAAAATGATGGTTGTGAGGCATCAAGTATGTGGAGGGAGAATGGTGCTTAGAATCAAGTGATTCTAAGTGGGAAAGCAAAGGTTCTTTAATGTGAAGGGATGTATAACACAAGGGGTGGAAGTACCCTAGCCTTAAACCACCAAGAACATGAAGCCCAAAAGAAGTTCTTCATGAAAACAAGGTGGCACGGGAAGACCGTGCCATATTTCAGTTTGGCAAAACTGTGGGTTTCCATGTTGCACGGTTTGGAGTGTTTGAACGTTTGGCTTGGTGTTAGACCTTTTGGTGATGGTTTTCAGCTTTGTGGGAGTATGGGAATGGATATAGAAGGGTTATGGATGTGAGGAATGGAAAGATGAATCAAAGTAAGAGTTACTAACCTCAAATTAAAGCTAGCAAATTCACTTTAATCCTCTTTGAAACACCTTGAGTATAGCATCAAATGGATAGAACTAAACCTGAGATTTGGATACAGAAACACCACCAAATCCAAGTTTAGGGCCCTTAACTTAGATTAAGATACAGAAACACCACTTAATCCTTGTTAAGACTCACTTGATCACCACCTTAATTGGCCTAATTAAGGATAAGCAAGTAAGAGTTTAAGAGAAGAAAGCATACAAGCTTTCAAAACTGATTTATCACTTCAAAAGGGGTTGTTTTTACAAGCATGGCTATGTGCTCCTTAAGTAGGCAGCAAAAGACCATCAAGCTAGCAAGTAAAGGACATTTCTAACCTTCCTTCATGCTTAGGAAAGGTCTTAGTGCTAATTACAAGCTATTACAACCTGATTTGTACTAAACTAGATTACAAGTTAACTAAACTTAATCTAATACATTGAAATACAAATCTAAACTATGTCTAAGCTATTAATACATCATTATACACTATGCTTAGCCTTAATACGTGCTGAGATTTCTCACTCTCACCTCATTGGTCAGCCCAAAAGTAGAAAACCACTTTACGGCTAGCCAATGGGAAGCAAGCAACTCATGGACACCAATCAAGCTCTCATTAGACCACCTTTTGGCCATGCAACAAATCAAATGAAGGCCTAGAAGTGTGTTCCAAGCAGAGAGGGATGTGCCTAGATGCATTCAAGTGAAGAAAACCGGCTGGAGGTTTAAAAAGAACCGGTTTATACAAAACCGGGTTCAGGGGCAGTTTTGTCCGGTTTTTATGCAACTTGTTAAGCATAGCAAAAATGGGTATGATTGTGATTTTAATCATGGGGGGGGGGGGGTAAATTTAGGATGTTTATAATCCCTCCCAACCAAGAAATCAAGCTTAGGGTGAGTTTAAATGGGTTAAATAAACTCAAACTTAAAACCGTGCAGATTAGAGCCTAATCTGACCAGTTTTGGAAAACTCCTTGTTTCTTCACTCTCTTGTGTGCATAATTGGAATTTGATTCTTGGACCTGAAGGTACACATCTTGAGGACTCCAAAAATGTATAAATTCGTGACTTAAGCATTAGTATAGCTTAAGTTATGATTTAAACAAAACCGGGTTGTTTCTGGTTTGCTGGGCAGTTTTGACACATCTTGGTAAATGGCTGATTTGAATGAGCAAATGAACTCCAAATTGGATGCAACTTGTCTTGTTGGAAAGCTGACATATTAAAATTGAAATCCATGCAAAAACATCAGGCCTAAACCATTTGTATGCTTGTCGAATTCTGCTTACAAAAGAGGGCCAGTGCTGGATTCTTCCCTTTTGTCCTGCAATGAAACAACTAAAACAAAATTTGGTTGAATTATACAACCTTTAACCAGCATATTAGTAATGCTAAATTGATTTGATTCTTTTAAATCAAAGGGCATGGTGACATCTCCATCACTTCATATGAGATGAATAGCATCCATAGGTGACCTACCTGACATAAAACCAAACCGGTTCTCCTCAATCCTTACCTCCTCCCTCAACTTTCCCTCAATCACACTCTTTCCCACAACTTCGTTGTATGGCTAAGCAATTTTATACCTCTATAGTTATTACAGTTTTGAATATTGCCCTTGTTCTTATAAAGAGGTATGATTGTACTAAATCTCTATTCGTGAGGCATCTTTGCTGTCTTAAATATAATATTAAATAGGGATGTTAGCCACTCAAGGCCCTCTTCACCTAAGCATTTCCAAACTTCGACAGGAATACCATCCAGTCCAACTGCCTTTGCCGGCTTCATCTTCCTTAACGCTTCTCTAATCTCCTCTTTGAGATAGGACCACAGGGGCTAGAGTTATGATGCTCCACCCTACCTCTCCGTCCTTTACCTTGGGAGTGATAAGTGCTTAATATGTATATTATTTAAGGCTATTTTGTGTCGTTTTTAGGAGAATTGTGTGCTTTAAGTTGTTATTTACTCTCCTATTCTTGATTTATGCTTGGGTATAACTGTTTGATGTGTTTTGTAGGATTTTTAGCCTTTTTATCTAGCATTTTCCTTTCAATAAATGTATTTTGACCTCCCCCACGGTCATCCATGTTATGCCACGCTCGTGGAGCAAAGAATGAGCAAAAACCCTATTCCAGCATAGGCCACAGTCGGCCTGTGGTGCACCCCACAGATCATGGTGGGCCTCTAACTACTGCCTCTTCATTTTCCCTCGGATGTGCGGCTGAGATTGACCGAGCCTCTCTATAAAATGCAATGTTTTGCAGTATTCTCAATCATTCCCAAACAAAGCAAAAGCATAGAATAGCATAGATTAGAGCTTTAATTTCTTTCTCAAATTTTGTAATTTTTTTTAGTTTGGTTATTGTATTGGTATGAATCTTAAGTGTGAGAGTTTGGTCTTGAGGTGGTTTTTGAAGCCCTTGGTTGAAGGCCATCTCAGTTAAGCCCCTTTTTGCTCAGATTTCACCAATCATTGGTTAGTTTGCTAATTAGTTATCATGTATATGTAGTTTTCTTTAATATAGAGATTTAGTAGTTTTTGGAAGTGTTGTTGGACCATGTTTTAATCTATACAATTGTGCTTATTTTCATGATTGGTTAAGCTTCATTTTTCAAGTGTTTAGATTGTTGTGAGTTGGTTTTTGGCCGAAATTTGCTCGCGCTCTTAGAGCAATTGAGTGAAAAACTGAAAGGTGACATTTGGTTGTTGGACGGCTTGGAAAGACTTAACATAACTTCGACTCGAAAGATTAAAACATGAGCTCCTTATTTGCAAAAACATTTGTTCCCCTCTTACCTTCACCCTTAGCCCATTACAACCCTATTAAAGTCATCATGATTGTCTAATGTGTTTGCATTTTTAGTGGTGGCGAATTTGAGAATCTTGTCAAGCTTATCGTAGATTTGCATCTAAGGTTGAGATTTGAGAGAACCTTCATAAATATATACATTTCAAACACATGAGAGCTAAGTGTCACATAACTATAGTGAGATTCTACCAGTCTTACTAGTTTCGCTTGTTTCATATGTTGAATGACTGTATTTGACAATTTGGGGGAGATTGCTTTCAAGTTTGACATTGTGGTCTATAAAAAGTCTTTGAAAATTTCATTCCCTATTCTGTTTATTAATGATTTTTTGTATCTTTTTGGGGTACCTTTGGATCAGCTTTGCCATTTGAATGCTACCTATATCTATCCTGAGGCGGTTGTGTATACTTTAATCTTTGCATTGCTTGAGGGCAAGCAACATTTTAAGCAAGGGGGAGTTTGATAAGTGCTCAATATGTATATCATTTTATGGCTATTTTGTGTCGTTTTTAGGAGAATTATGTGCTTTAAGTTGTTATTTACTCTCCTATTCTCCATTCATGCTTGGGCATAGTTGTTTGATGTGTTTTGCAGGATTTTTAGCCTTTGTATCCAACATTTGCCCTTCAATAGATATACTTTGACCTCCCCCACGGTCATCCACGTTATGCCACGCCCGTGGAGGAAAGAATGAGTAAAAATTCAGTTCCAGCACAGGCCTCGGTTGGCCTGTGGTGCAACCCACGAACCGTGGTGAGCCCGTAACTGCTGCATCTCCATTTTCCCTCGGCTGTACGGCTGAGATCGACCGAGCCTCTCTATAAAAGACGACGTTTTGTGGGATTCTCAATCATTCCTAAGCAAAGTAAAAGCAAAGAATAGCATAGATTAGAGCTCTAGTTTCTTTCTCAAATTGTGTAGGCTTTTTTAGTTGGGTTATTGTAATGATGTGAGTCTTGAGTGTGAGAGTTTGTTCTTGAGGCGGTTTTTGAAGCCCTTGGTTGAAGGCCGTCTCAGTCAAGCCCCTTTTCGCTCAGATTTCACCGATCGTTGGTTACTTTGTTCATCTTTTATCATGTCTGAGTAGTTTTCTTTAGTCTAGGGATTTAGTAGTTTGTGGAAATGTTGTTAGATCATGTTTTAATTGATACAATTGTGCTTATTTTCATGATTGGTTTAATTTTGTTTTAATCAAGTGTTTGGATTTTTCTGAGTTGATTTCTAGCCAAAATTTTCTTGCGCTCTTGAAACAATCGAGTGAAAAACTGAAATGTGACATTTGGTTGTTGGACTGCTTGATAAGACTTAACATAACTTCAACTCAAAAGAGAGACTTGCATGTTAGGAGGGCTATTAAGTAATCGAAGACAATGAACTTGAATTAAGGAAATTAGTTTGAAAGAATGACTTTTGCTTATTTTAGGCAAATTTAGTTGATTTCAAAAGAATAGACTGAGTTTCTGAAAAGACTACAATTCTTCGAATTTAACCAATTAGAAGAAAGCACATGTTCATTATTTTTGATCCAATTTCCTTTCACAACTACTAGAATTCCTGGACGTTTTTTTCCCTTATTGACTTAGAAAAGTTTATTTGCTATTGTTAAATCGAAGCCAGTTGAACCGGAATTTTACTTAGCACATTCTGATAGGCAAGACTTAGTAAGTTACATTAGTCCTTGAGGAACGATATTTTTTATCTATACTATGACTACCCGTGCGCTTGCAGTAGTGGTCAAGTTTTTGGCGCCATTGCCGGGGACTAAAACTGTTAACTATTGAGTTAGTCTTGCGGAAGTGACTAAGTATTTTATTGTTATCTTTTTCTTTCTTTGCTTGTTTAAATTGCGTTGGTGGTGTTGTTGTTAATGCTTGCAGGAATTTTTCTTGTTTATGCGAAGTCCGATCTTGTACGAACTCGATCCTGAGATTGAAAGGACTTTTCACCTAAGGAGGAAAAAGCAAAGGATTGAAGAGCAAATACGTGAGGTAAGATGGAGTTCAAATATGACAGGAGATGACCAACGAAGGACTCTTTGTCATTTTGTTACCCTAGGAGTCCAGGGGATTGGCTTAAGCATTTGCTGGCCTGGCTGTAGATGCAAACAACTTCGAGCTCAAACCGGCACTCATTTCCATGGTCCAACAATCTCAGTTCGGCGGAACTCCCTTGGAAGACCCAAAGCTACAACTATCAGTCTTTTTAGAGGTGTGTGATACGCTGAAATTAAATGGAGTCTGTAATGATGCGATTCGGCTGCGCTTATTCCCTTTCTCATTACGGGATAAAGCGAGGGCTTGGTGCACTCTTTGCTGTCTGGATGCATAACCACCTGGGAGGAGTTAACAAGAGCTTTCCTCGCCAAATTCTTCCCTCTAAGCAAAATAGCGAGCTTAAGGAATCAGATCACCAACTTTCTGCAAAGAGATGATGAGACACTCTATGAAGCCTGGGAGCATTTTAAAGATCTGCTACGTTTGTGCCTCCATCATGGTCTTCAGGGTTAGATGATATCCAATCCTTTTATAACGGTGTGACCCAACCTGTAAGGTCCACTATTCATGTGGCGACAGGAGGAACTCTGATGAGCAAGGCTGAGGATGAAGCCTGTAATCTAATCGAGGAGATGACACTAGACAACTTCCAATGGTCCACAGATCGAACCCAACACAAGCGGGTTGGAGGTAAGCTTGAAGTTGATGGAATTACTTTACTTTCTTCTAAAGTAGATGCCATGACTCAAAGACTAGACTAAATGAATGTTAATATTGTGAATTCTACTACCCCTTCCCCTTGTGAAATTTGTGCTTCAATTGAGCATATAACTCTGAATTGTCAAGTTTGGAGTCCTTGTTCTCAAGACCCTAATGAAGTTAATTAGGTTAAAAATTTCAACCCAAGACTGACCAATGACCCTTACTCTAATACCTATAATCCGGATCGGAAGAATCATCTAAATTTCTCTTACAGGTTGAATCCAAACACTTTGAACATGCCCCCAATGAATGCTAGAGTACCCCCTGGTTTCCAAAGACCCCCATTCCCTTCTTAGATGCCCCAAAAGTCTAATTTGGAAGCAGTGATGGAAAATATGCTTATGGTGCAACAAAATAGGATACGTATATTAAGTAATTAGCCTCCAAGGATGATGTGCTTATGACTCATAATAGGATGTTAAAATCCCAAATTGCCCAAAAAGCTAGTTTCTCATCTACGCCCGCAGACAGACTTCCTAGCAAACCTGAACCCAATCCTCGTGAGCATTGTAAATGTGTTACCATGAAGGGATAAGAAGAGGACTTAACTGACTCTAAGGAAGTACCAATGGGAGAGGGTAGAGAAAGAACTATGGCTGGTAGTAGACAGAGCAACAATGGTGGCAAGACTGCCACATTAAAAGAGAACAACACTGTTAAGATCCCAACCAGTTTTCCCCCTAAGCTCCCTGGTCCAGGTAGTTTTTCTATCCCCTGCATTGTAGGAAAGGTAGAAATTGAGAGAGGTCTGTGCGATCTAGGTGCTAGTCTCAGCATAATGCCCTATTCTTTGTTTCATAAGTTGCACCTAGGACCATTACTTGCCGCATCCTTTTCCTTACAGTTGGGGATGGTTATGTGATGCAACCTATAGGCAAGTTGGACAATGTGCCAATCAATATAGGAGACATTTGGGTAATTGAGGACTTCGTTATCGTTGACATGCCTGAAACCGACGATGCCCAAATTATCCTAGGCCGGCCCATTTTGGCGACAGCTGGTTGACACATTGATGTAAAAAGCGAGGGTCGTATATCTTTTGAGGTAGAAGGGCAATTTGCTGTGTTTAGTCATAGGAAGGAGGACATAGTTTCTCCTCATTCTTCTATATTGGATGTATACCCCTTTTCCCCTAAAATTGATATGGAGGATGTCTAGAATTGTGAAGATCATCCTGATTCTGAATGGATTTCTTATGAGGACCACGACCAAGGGTATGTTAAGGTGGAGTTTGCTGCGCCTATGCCACCTAACAAGCCCAAGGTTGAGGCTCTTGTTTCTAATGAGTCTTCAATAAGTGATTACTGCAGGTTTGCTCAATCTGTTCTCTTTATGCCCTCTATGGAAGGTTTTGATGCAAATTTTGATGTAGGGGTTGAATGAGTTGATTATAGCCCGTCTGATGGGCCACAAGAGCGATTTGTTTTGTATGCAGATAGTGCGTTATGACACCAAGTTGTGAAGATGAAAGACCTGCATCCAGAACTTTTAAGATGGTACCTTCAACTGAATAAGTTTGATTTTGTGGTTCGCAATAAAGTAGATCCAGGCCAAGCCTAGAACAAGGGTCAAGCTCTTAACCTTAAAAGAGTGCTTCTTGGGAGGCAACCCAAGCTTTCTTTCCTTTTCCTTTTTATAGTTTAATTTTTCTTAATTTTTGTAGTTATAAAAGCGAAAAAAAGGGGACCGAAAAAAAAATATGAATAAAATATTGGCAACATGGTCAGTATCCCCAAAAATACAGCTGTGGGGTGCCAACCCAGAAAAATAAAAAAATCGAGGACTAGCAGACACCACGAACGGTCCGTGGTGGTCTGCTACGGGCTGTAGTCTAGGTTTTTGACCGCAGTGCCTCTTCACTTTCCCCTTTTCATCTCCAACATCTCGACACACTATCTCTCTACCCTATTTTCTCTCTCTAAACTCCATAACCAAATCTCTCTAATCTCCCCTCATTTCTTCTCTATTTTCAATCATTTTCCCACCAAATCCTTTTCTTTCACTCAATCGTCCCTTTTTCTCCCTAAATTCCCTCTCTTTCTTCTTCTTTTTTCAAACTCATCTCATCCACCATACCGATCCTTTTCTCTCTCTTATTTTTCATATTTTTACTTAGTTTCTTCAATTTTCTAGGTTTTAGTTCTTACTTTTCATTTTAGTTTTGTTTTTGCTTAGAGTTTGCAACAATGACACCAACCAAGAGACAAATGAGCACCAAGGAGGTTGGTTCACCAAGTCAAGCACCACCCTGACCTCAAAGAATATCCCAAACATCAACCAATGCTCGTACTAGAGGTAACATTCCTGTAACACACTTAGCCCCTAGGGTCAGGAGCATTATGTTTTCTTACATCTTACTTAATTTATAGGGTGAAACGGACAGAATTTTCCCTAAAAACTGACCGTTTCCAGGCTAAAAGGCTTACAAAAATCCTCTGCAAATCAACCGAAGCGCATAACATTTAAAAGAAACTCAACGGCCACACGCAGGAATTCATAACTGAACGAGCCACCTGCTCGGAGTACACTAAACAGAATAGTTCGTTAACACATGAAAGTAAAAGATACAGCTCAACGGTCTACACAACTGAAGTACTGGGGTTTACATCCCAAAACACAGCTAATTTCGAATAAAGACATCTAACTAATAAGATGGTTGGCTCACACGGCCATACAGAGCGACTCATAAACAATATGCATTATTTGAGCTAGAAAACTTAGTTTACAACGATTACAAACCAGGAATACATTACATCACATGAATTTACTTCTAAATGGCACACATGACTCTTTTTCAAGTAGGGGTAGACTCCAGCTCGCGTAAGTAGCTTGACTTCCACCTGTCATAACAAAAGCCTGGGGGAAAAAGGGGAAAGAGTAATGGGATGAGCAACCACATGCTCAGTGAGAATTCCCCTACTCCTCAAAACCCAAAACAGTTACAAACAATAATATTAATAATAGCCACATATCACACATTCATACTTTACTATCATATTAGGCAATCATAGATCCCAAGGAAAGATTACCCTTCTTAAACTTCATTCCAACCATTCAACTCGATTCTAGGCCCTTAATGACCAAACTTCCCTACTTGTAGGCATTCAGGCACATAAACAAGTATGCAACCAGGACTGAATACAAAAGCTTTCAAACCGACTTTTAAAAACATAGTGACTCTCGATAAATACCAAGAAGGGTTTATAATCCCCACCAACTCCTTTAAAGCTTATATTTCTTTCTAAAAGTTCTCAAAACATCTAAACTGGTAAGAAAGACTTGTCAAGAAACATACTTTCATAGAATATGCACATTGAAACGAATAATGCAACATTTGAAACTTCATTTGATTATACTTAGAAATCCTTTTATGAAAGATGAATAGGAGGTGCACATTTGAAAGCTTTCTTTCTTTTCTCAAAAAAAAAAACACTTTACTTGCCCTCTTGAGGCTCGTGTTACTTTAACAAAACTTCTTTTCTTTTCTGAACTGCTTAGAATGGAGAAAAGCAAAATCTCCCTTTTATCTGGAACTTACTTACAACGTAAAACATCTTATTGTGCTGGCTAGGGAGGTCAACACCGCCCTTAAGTGAGATCGTCACTCTTATTCTACGTTATCCCCGTGGTATACGTACTTAACTTTTGGCCAAAATGCGTCTTAGTAGAGCAACTCTAACCTCGATACTGTCCTCTGTGGGGCAACAGCTCACACCAGGATAATCATATTCTGAGTCCACTCCCCCTCAAGGTTTTCTTACGCGTCACACATTATAACTTATCTGGGGAACAGCTCACACCAAGATATTTCATATCTTGAGTCTAGTTCCTAGGAATAGCTCACACCAAGATACCTCGTATCTTGAGTCCAGTTCCTAACTTATCTTAGGGGGAAACAGCTCATGCCATCTTTGCGTCCAGTTTCTAGGAACAGCTCACACCAAGATAACTCGTATCTTGCGTCTAGTTCCTACCCTCTGGCCAATTGCCTAGCACTTTCTTAGACTTTAAAGACACATTTCATTTCTCTGTTTCAAATGCTTACTTGGCTGAAAACTTGCCTTTTAAACTAAACAACCATAACCTTTTCAAATGCTTATAGTTCATTCGTTTTTGGCTTAAACACTGCCTATAGACGTTATAAGTTCAATAACACATAAATCGACTTCCTTTGAAACTTGAAAGCTTCTGAAAAACGTAATGAGCTTATTAAATCGTAAAACAATTTCGTTTCGAACTTAAAAGCTTCGTATAAGCGTAATACGACTACTAACTTGCAAAATGACTTCGTTTTTACTTAAGAAACTCTTATAGACGTAAAACGTTTGCTAGTTTATAACACGAATTCATTTCTAACTTGAAAGCTTAGTATAAACGTAATACGTTATTAACTCGTAAAATGACTTCCTTTTTGACTTAAAGGCTTCTTATAAAGGCAACAAGTTGGTTAATACTTAAAACGATTTCACTTTAAACTTAAAAGTTGCTTTTAAACATAAAACGTTTAGTAATTCGAGGAACAACTTTGATTTTAGCTAAAAGCTAAAAGCTTATTATAAACGTAATAGGTTCGCTAATTCATAAACAAACCCATTTAAAACTCAAAACACTTTAGTTAGCGTTTAACTCAAATTAAATTTGTAATTGAAACTTCAGTTGCTATTCTATAACTCCTTTCAATTCCTTTTTAAAACTCAAGAAAGGTGTATAAATGAAATAAAGACTTAAAACGCTCCTAAACTCGCTACTATTCAAAAACTGTAAGCATTTGGCTCGTTTATAAGATAATGAGGTTTTTTGTAAGCTTTCAACATGAACGTTTCTTAAACAGGATGGAGTTACTAACTTGTAACTCAAAACTTAATAGAAATTTAAAAAGCAAATAGTACACAATCAGCTAAACCCATAATTAGCCTTGAAATGGCCCTTTTCAAGTCGTTTAAATTCCTTTAAACATAAAGACGGGTCATAAACAAACCGATGTCTTAAAATCATTTTCGAACTCACTTTTACCTTGCTTTTAAACTCCCTAAACCTATCGACTATTCAGTGTAGTCACTAACCGAATAGTTCGACAATTTAGGACGTTTTTAACATTTTGGACGTCCTAACATGCAAATAGTCAACTGATACATTTAAAAGCATTCTCAAGCGTATAAAATGAGCTTTCTAAATGTCCTGTTCTTTTTAAAGACGTCTAAAATTTCAATAATTAATCACAAAGCACAATGCCAGGAAAAGGGGTTTACACTTATCACATTCATACACTTCGCAGTACAACTCAGCAGAATAAGCCACACATGGCCTCGCAATCCACACGATTGCGGCAATTCACAACCCGAACTTCTTCCTCACACAACAACGACCACAAGATCCTCAAATCACTCAATAGTTCTTCCTCCAGCCGTCTAACTACCATAGTCGGTTCAATATTGCCATACAAACGAACAATACATAAACGATCATGCATCAATATAACATTCATGCTTAGTAACCACCATAGTGTTTAAGTGTACCAACGGATGCAATCGGGGCTTTAAACCGACACTTTGTTTCCCAATTCACAAACTAACATCCATAGGCACCTTATTCCATTATAGTTATTACGAATAAATTCTAAACAAGCCCAAACCTGATTATCCTTAACCTTTAAACAATGTCCGGCTTATTCCATAATTATTTCAACCACTCGGCTGACATCCTCAGGTTCCAAATATAATGTAACTAATGACCAATAATTGAATTACGCTAAAGAACACTCTTTTTGCCAAGCACTCCTCCAATCTGCCAGGTTATCAATATTCAGCATCAATTCGACATGCATTTAACCCAAATCAATTTCGAACTTATACATTGTCAACATGAATACTAATTCACCCAACATGATTTCCACGGTCAACTTCAACATATTCTAGCTAATTGCGATAAAAACGTTGAAATTATTAATAATTTAGGAAGAAAGGAACCCTCACCTTGAACCCAGGTTAGAGGCTCGATTCACGATCGTGGGCTTGACTTTAGGGCTCAAATAACTCCACTTTCCGACCTTGCCCAGTGTTCAAGCGAGTAGCACGCGATTCATATCCAAATTCCCGAAATTCGAACCCTAGAACAAGCCTAAATTCGATTATCAACTTGAGATTGAATTGGGTGTTTGTAGATACGAATTTTCACCCCAATTTATAGGAGATTGAAAGCAACTAGAAGCTAATTTGCATGGCCTTACCTGGGCAAGCATTGGAGCTTCAATTCGTCGCCCCCAACCCACCGAAAAAGTGGTGGGTTCTTCCCGGTTCTGCCCAATTTCAGTACCAAACGATGGCTAGTTTATGGGGAAGGTCGAATGGCGGAATTTTGTGGCTGTTGTGGGGTGAAAATCTACTGGCTTGAGCTTGGAAGTGCCATTAATGGAGGAGGAGATGAGGAGGAAGAAGAGGAAGTAGAGAGGGAGAAGAGATGTCCTGAAAATTGGGGGGGGGGGGGTCGCGAGCAAGCAAAGGAAAAAGAAGGGGTTGTGCTAATTACCACAATGCCCTCCCTCACTTAATCTTTGTGTCCCAAGCTCTAATTCATAACCCGAATTCTAAACCCAAATCGATCATATATTCCTTCGTAAACTATTCGTTCCCAAATCTATCTAGGTTCGATTTAATAACATCGAACTACTTCTAAGGTTGACAACCTAATCGTATTTGGGTTCCTAGTCGATTTAGTACTTGTTAATAACTGTTAATAACTCTTATTAAAAATCATCGAAAGATTTTCGAAACTAATAATAATAATACTATTACTGGCGACAAAAAATACTTTTTAGTAAAATCATCGCTCACATAAGCACGTCAATAATTAATTAACTCATACCGTTAAATAAAATAAATTTTTATAACGTAAAAAGGCATTACAACAACTTGACAGAAAACAAGGTATGCGGGCCTTACAATTCCTCACCCCCGTGGTTTGATGAACCCTGATCATGTTGCTGGATATAATTACTTGAATCAACTAGACATTATGATGATGATTTGTTAGCCCAATTAGATGATATTCATTGATTTCTTGCCAGAGGTGGTATGGGATACTTTTTAGAGGTCAAGGAGCAAACATACAGGAACCTGACCTTAGAATTCCTTAGTACACTCTATGTCGAGGTCACTAGAGGACCTCAATGTCAAGTTGGATATGTATCGTTCTATTTGCACGGTCAATTGTATGAACTGAACTTAGGTACCTTCAACAGTATTTTCGATTTTTCACCTAGCATGGATATCCTGAGTCGCCAAGTCCCTAGCGAATTCATCCTGAATGCATTTTGGGTTGAACTTTTGGGGAGTTTTAGGTACAGTACCAGTTCGTCAAAATGCACACATATTAGGAATCCCTGCATTAGAATAGCTCAGCATATCTTGGCTTATTCTTTGTTTACTCGGGATGATAGTCTGAATGTCCTGAGACTTTCTGAGTTGTATTTTTTATCTTGTATGCTTGATGGAGAACAACGTGAACCAGGTTCATTTTTAGCTAGGCAATTGCATAGTGCCGCTGTTAGCACTAAAGGTAGGATAGTCATTGGTCGGATAATAACTACTATTGCTAAATTCTTGGGAGTTGAGCCCAACCCTCAGGATCGAGTTTCCGGGTCCGAGTGGCTCAATCAAGTTGTTTTTGAGATTGTGAACTTCTGTAAAGTTGAGGCTAGCCGTTTATGTTGGATTTACCTAGGGGATCGATTTTTGCCACTTCCCAATGTTGATCGCACCACCCTTCTTCATCGGGGTAACCTTTGTTGGGTACCTGGTGATGAGGGATTTGGACCTCGTTCTTCCTCTCATCCACCCCCACCTGACTATTCTGACCTCTACGACACCCTTAGGTCCATTCAGGAGGAGCAAGTTTCCCTCTGAGAGCTTCTTGCTTATGAGAGCATCACTCTTCGAGACTTTGTCCAAGAGCGCCACGATGAGCTTCGTTGGTTGCTTGCTTTCCAGACACAACATTTCCAGGACTATAGGGCATGCCTAGAAACTTGGCAAGATTGGCATATCTCCTATAGACAACCACCCTATTCTCTGATGGAGATCCCTCTATGCCCTTGATTTAAAAAGAAGAAAATCAACTACGTAATCTCAATATGTTGCTTAAAGGATGAATAATTCATCCAAATTTTGTTTAAGTATTGAAACAACAGGGCAAGGGTTAATTCCAGCAGCTAACCCGTTTTTGTGTGCTTAATTACTCAAGCCCCCTTAGGATTTAAGTTTAATATTTTTCATTGGGATTGAAGTTCAGGAAGTCAGCTTTACACCAAATCAAGTTTCATCCCATTTGGACTTCATTTACCCATTCAAATTCGCAAATAAACCCAAGGTGTCCAAACTGCCCAGCAGGACCAAAATATGCACGGTTTTGTTTACTTCATAACTTAAGCTATATTGTGGCTTAAGTCTTGAATTTTTACATTTTTGGAATCCTCATGATGTCTACTTTCATGTCCAAGCATTAGTTTTCAATCATACCCACAAGAGGATGCAAGATCAAGGCCTTTTGTCAAACTAGTCAGATTGGGCTCCATTCTGCACGGTTTAATGTTTAAGCCAAATTACCAGACTTAAACATGCTATAACCTTTATTTCTTTGGTGGGGGTATACACATCCCAAAGTTACCCCCCACGGCCTGAAAACCAAATCATACTCGCTTTTGATAAGCTTAAACCAAGTCCAAAAAACCGGCCAGAAACTATGCGTGAACCCGGTTCACTCAAACCGGTTCAATTTTGTTCAAACGTGGGTTTTATCACTTGCAAGCTGATTGGAACACTCTTCAATCTCCACTTTTCGGCTGACCAATGAGATTCAAGCCAGAATTCAGCATGTTTTAAGCTTGATTATGAGTAGATTAATGTATAATAAGCATTAGTATTACTTAACTTTATGCTTTGGATATATTTAGGTTAGTTTAAGCAAGCTTTGTATTCAATTAGCTCTAACCGATTGTATTAGCTTAATTAGCAACTTTCCTCTCTAGTAAGGAAAGATAGTGGTGTATGTATGCTTACTTGCTTGCTAGATTAGGCCTATATAAGGAGCATATACACAACCCTTCCCCATCATCAATCATATTCCAACTTTGAATGAAAATCAGAATTGAGAGCTTTGCTCTTGTTTCCCTCAAATACTAAACTTACTTATCCTTAACTAGGTAGGTTAAGGTGGTGAGCAAGTGTAGTCTTAAACTTGATTAAGTGGTGTTTCTGTATCTTAATCGTAGTTTAAGGGCCCTAAACTTGTGTTTGGTGGTGTTTCTATGTCCAAACATTGAGTTTAGTTCTATCCAATTCAGTGTTCATTCTGAAGGATCAAAGAGAGTAAACGAGGGTTTGCTAGCTTAATTTTGAGTTAGTGGATCATAACTTTGATTCTCTTCCCATTCCATACTTTCATAACCCTTTCTTACATCCATTCCCATGCTTAACTAAGGCTAAGGCTATCCCCTTTGGTTTAGCTTCCAACCCAAACACAAAGCCAACTTCAAACCATGAAACACCACAAAGCAAGGCGTGCTAGGCAGCACTTTGGCACGGTCACCCCATGCCATGAAGCACGACCGTGCCTCCCCCAGTTCGTGTTAGTTTCACTTGCTTGCTTCGTGCTCTTGGTAGCTTTTAGCTTGGTTTCATCCTTCCTGAGATATACATCAGAATACATAAAGTTCTATTTTGTTTCTCATTTAGAATCCCTTGATTCTAAATTCCATTCCTACCTCACGTGTTTGTGGCCTCACAACCAGCATATTACGTGCCACTTTCCTTGGTTTTCCCATGATTGCATTCTCCCTTGGTTTGTAAGCTTTCACTCTTAAATTGAGTCCTAGCTTGAAGCGTCAGCGGATACATCATATTTGGTATCAGTGCAAAGGTTTCACCTTGGCCTAGTATACCCTTCCACTTCAACAAATCACTCACTCATTCTCCTTTAAACACAAAATTAGTTTTACACCTTGTTCAAGCATGACTTCACCAAGCATGTCATTGGAAGAAAGATTTGAAGCTTTGATGAAGCAAAATGAGTTTCTATATTGAAAGATCCAAGAAGATGCACGAAAAGATCAAGAAACTCAAGCTCAAAATAAGTACCTCCAAAAACATCTTGATGCATATTTGAAGCAAAAGCAACAAGCCCATGAAGAACCACTCCAATCTGATTCCGAAGGGAGAGAACAAGTGTTTAGCCATACTCTTGATTCATCTAGTGAGGATGAACCACTGAGAATGACTAACCAAACCCCACGGTTTCAAGCCAACTCCAACGATTTCAAAGTTGAAATTCCAGAATTTGAAGGCAAGCTTGGTCCTGAAGATTTCTTGGATTGGTTACACACAGTTGAAAGAGTTTTTGAGTACAAGGACATCCCAGAAGACAAGAAGGTAAAGTTGATTGCTTTAATACTTCGTAAGTATGCTTCTCTTTGGTGGACTAACTTGTGTGCCAAAAGAGTAAGAGAAAGGAAGTCCAAAATCAGAACTTGGGAGAAGATGCAGTCTAAGCTTAAAGCTCGGTTTCTTCCTCCTACCTATGTTCAAGATTGCTACTCTCAACTCTATCATTTGAACCAAGGTAACTTGAGTGTAGAAGAATACAGTCGTGAATTTGAAAAGCTTGTGATTAAGTGTGATATTCAAGAACCAGAAGAACAAACCATTGTTAGATACTTGGGAGGTCTTAATCCTAGGTGTGCTAATATTGTTGAATTGCAAGCTTACTCTTGTTTTGATGAGGTATGTGTGTTAGCTCACAAGGTGGAGCAGCAAAAGGACAAACAGCTCCCAAGACATGAAAATCCAAAATTCTCACCACATGGCCAAACCGTGAACAAGGGGAGTTCCTCCTACATCCCTAAGCCCTCGACACTCCCTTCCCCTACTCCATAAAAAAGCCAAACTCCACAAAAGAACCTATCCCCACAACCCACACAAAGACCCCTTCCTAAAGGATTTCAAACATGTTTTAAGTGCCAAGGCTTTGGTCACTTAGCATCAGAATGTACAAACAGGAGATATGTTACCCTAGCTGAATGGAAGGCAATAGAGGAGATTGAATCAGAAGAGGAAAATGAAAAGCTTGATGAAGATGACTTTGAGGAGATAGTGGTCGAAGCAGATGAAGAAGAAATGCTCACTTTAAACACCAACCATCCACCAAGAAGTAAGGAGCATCTCAACCTTCTTATCACCTTTCATGAACCAACCTTTCATGAACCACCAACCTTTTTCCCCACTCCATCCACACCCAAAACACTTAACCCAAATCTCTCCATTTCAGAACCCTTACTAAAAGCTCTTAATTTTGAATTAAGAGCATTTGAAGAAGTGGTTCGCAGCATGTCCAAGAAGTCCTCTATGAGCAACACTCAAATCAGCAAGGGGCATGAGAAGAAAAGATTCCCTAAGTTTAAATGAGACTTATTTGAATGGTTGATTCTATTTCAGTCGTCCAATGAAGCAAGAAGATAAGGTCATTACCTAAACTGATTTGTGGACAAATCTTTTTAACAAGGGGAGGATGATGGAGATCCGTCCATGCCCTTGATTGAAAAAGAAGCAAATAAACTAGATAATCTCAATATGCTGCTTAAAGGATGAATAATTCATCCAAATTTTGTTTAACTATTAAAACTGCAGGGCAAGGGTTAATTCCAGCAGCTAGCCTATTTTTGTGTGCTTAATTACTCAAGCCTCCTTAAGGTTTAAGTTTAATATTTTTCATTGGGATTGAATTTCAGGAAGTCAGCTTTACACCAAATCAAGTTTCATCCCATTTGGACTTCATTTACCCATTTAAATTAGCAAATAACCCCAAGGTGTCCAAACTGGCCAGCAGGACCAGAATATACACAATTTTGTTTACTTCATAACTTAAGCTATATTGTGGCTTAAGTCTTCAATTTTTACATTTTTGGAATCCTCATGATGTCTACATTCAGGTCCAACCATTAGTTTTCAATCATACCCACAAGAGGATGGGAGATCAAGGCCTTTTGTCAAACCAGTCAGATTGGGCTCCATTCTGCACAGTTTAATGTTTAAGCCAAATTACCCGACTTAACATGCTATAACCTTGATTCCTTTGGGGGGGGGGGGGAGGGGTATACACAACCCAAAGTTACCCCCCACGGCCTGAAAACCAAATCATACTCACTTTTGATAAGCTTAAACCAAGTCCAAAAACCAGCCAGAAATTGTGCGTGAACCCGGTTCACTCAAACCGGTTCAATTTGGTCCAAACATGGGTTTTATCACTTGCAAGTTGATTGGAACACTCATAAAGGCTTGGATCACATCCCTAGGCATCCAATGATGGGCTGCAGCCTTTGTAAGGTCGACCAATTAAGAGAGAGCAGCAAAAGAGTTGTCTCTTGCATCCTATTGGCTAGACAAACAACAATCTTCACTTTTCGACTGACCAGTGATATTCAAGCCAGAATTCAGCATGTTTTAAGCTTGATTATGAGTACATTAATGTATAATAAGCATTAGTATTACTTAACTTTATGCTTTGGATGTATTTAGGTTAGTTTAAGCAAGCTTTGTATTCAATTAGCTCTAACCGATTGTGTTAGCTTAATTAACAACTTTCCTCTCTAGTAAGGAAAGATAGTGGTGTATGTATGCTTACTTGCTTGCTAGATTAGGCCTATATAAGGAGCATATACACGACCCTTCCCCATCATCAATCATATTCCAACTTTGAATGAAAATCAGAATTGAGAGCTTTGCTCTTGTTTCCTTCAAATACTAAACTTGCTTATCCTTAACTAGGTAGGTTAAGGTGGTGAGCAAGTGTAGTCTTAAACTTGATTAAGTGGTGTTTCTGTATCTTAATCGTAGTTTAAGGGCCCTAAACTTGTGTTTGGTGGTGTTTCTATGTCCAAACATTGAGTTTAGTTCTATCCAATTCAGTGTTCATTTTGAAGGATCAAAGAGAGTAAACGAGGGTTTGCTAGCTTAATTTTGAGTTAGTGGATCATAACTTTGATTCTCTTCCCATTCCATACTTTCATAACCCTTTCTTACATCCATTCCCATGCTTAACTAAGGCTAAGGCTATCCCCTTTGGTTTAGCTTCCAACCCAAACACAAAGCCAACTTCAAACCATGAAACACCACAAAGCAAGGCGTGCTAGGCAGCACTTTGGCACGGTCACCCCATGCCATGAAGCACGACTGTGCCTCCCCCAGTTCGTGTTAGTTTCACTTGCTTACTTCGTGTTCTTGGTAGCTTTTAGCTTGGTTTCATCCTTCCTGAGATATACATCAGAATACATAAAGTTCTATTTTGTTTCTCATTTAGAATCCCTTGATTCTAAATTCCATTCCTACCTCACGTGTTTGTGGCCTCACAACCAGCATATTACGTGCCACTTTCCTTGGTTTTCCCATGATTGCATTCTCCCTTGGTTTGTAAGCTTTCACTCTTAAATTGAGTCCTAACTTGAACCCTCAGCGGATACATCCTCCTCCTTCACCTCTTCCTCTCTGATCTTGTTTTATGCTATGTGCTTATCGACTTCCCTTTTTCTGTTCTGTGCCCACATTGAGGGTAATTTGTGATTCAAGCATGGGGAGTAAGTCATTACATTTAGGGTCTGATGCCTGCTTTCGATTTGGTGTGTTTGTGCTTTGTATACTTTTTTAATGGTAGTTTTTGTAGTTTTTGATTGTTTTAGTTTTTTTTTTAGTAGTGCATTTAGTTTTCTTTGCATTCTAGGTTGCATTTCCATTTTTATTAGTTTCTTTTGAATTTTAGTTTGCATTGTTTATAGGAGCATGCATAAAAAATGAAACAATAAATTGAAAATTGAAAAAAAAAACACAAAAGAAAAAAAATCCTCCGATGATGATCTCTGTAGATTTGGTAGCTTTCTTTGGTTTAGTGATCCTTTGATTCACCCAAATTGTGCATAAAAGTTTGCAAATGCGTTTTCGAAATGAATTCCATGTTTTTGACCACATGTTGGATGCGAGTTGATTTACCCCATGAGTCTTTACAAGATTTTGGCATGTGTTTACTACTGAGCTAGCTTTGTCTTTGGTAGAAGTCCCGTGAGACTTTGAGTCTTTAGAGACTGTTTATCAAATTATTCTCATATTTCTTTCTTGTGTGACTCTTCCTTGACGTTAATTCTCTAGAACTTGCTTTGATTCTCGTTCAAGATCACATTTCACATATGCATTTAGGCAATATGATTGAGGCATTTTTCTTTCTTTGATTCGTTGAACCCCACGGTCAAATAGCCACCCTGGTTGTGTATTGTATCCCTTGTTAGCGCCTTTGAGCCTGTATATGTTTTTCTTGATTTGAAGCTCCTATTATAACCCATGGTCGAACACGTGTCTTACCTTTAAGCCAAGGCTAGAGAAGTGTTTCATCTTATGCATCATAAGGCGTTAGTGAGATGGAATGATATCTTGTGATCTAATTTTATTGTTTGGTGCGGGGTTGTGAGATATTGATTAATCCCTTGTTTTATTGTACAAAGTTTGGAGAAGAGTAGGAATTTAAAGTTCATTATGGATTTCGCCCTTGGCTATCCTTTTTGAAAAAAAATGATAAGTGCTTACGAAAAAAAACACAAGAAAAAAACTCGGAAGCGAAAAAAAGAAATGAAAAAAAAAGAACGGAAAAAAAGAAGAAAATGGTTAGCCTTGGTGGGAATGTAAGTTATTTGTGATTTTCGACTTTTTCTCTCTTCATTTGGGGATCTATTCGATATGGTTTAACAAGGATGTAGTATGATGCATTGAAATTGTTTAGCTCTTGGTCTATGGATTCTAGCTCCTCATTTGCAAAAACATTTGTTCCCTTCTCACCTTCACCCTTAGCCCATTACAAACCCTATTAAATTGATCATGATTGTCTAATGTGTTTGCATTTTTAGTGGTGGCGAATTTGAGAATCTTGTCAAGCTTATGGTAGATTTGCATCAAAGGTTGAGATTTGAGAGAACCTTCATAAATATATACATTTCAGACACATGAGTGCTAAGTGCCACATAATTATAATGAGGTTCTACCAGCCTTACTAGTTTTGCTTGTTTCGTATGTTGAATGACTGTATTTGACAATTTGGGGGAGATTGCTTTCAAGTTTGACATTGTGGTCTATAAACAGTCTTTGAAAATTTCGTTCCTTATTCTATTTATTAATGACTTTTTGTATCTTTTCGGGCTACCTTTGGATCAGCTTTGCCATTTGAATGTTACTTATATCTATCCTGAGGCGGCTGTGTATACTTTTAATCTTTGCATTGCTTGAGGGCAAACAACATTTTAAGCAAGGGGGAGTTTGATAAGTGCTCAATATGTATATCATTTTATGGCTATTTTGTGTCGTTTTTAGGAGAATTGTGTGCTTTAAGTTGTTATTTACTCTCCTATTCTCGATTCATACTTGGGTATAGTTGTTTGATGTGTTTTGTAGGATTTTTAGCCTTTTTATCCAGCATTTGCCCTTCAATAGATATATTTTGACCTCCCCCATGGTCATCCACATTATGCCACCCCCGTGGAGCAAAGAATGAGCAAAAATTCGGTTCCAGCACAGGCCTCAATTGGCCTGTGGTGCACCCCACGGACCGTGGTGAGCCCGTAACTACTGCATCTCCATTTTCCCTCGGTTGTACGACTGAGATCGACCGAGCCTCTCTGTAAAAGGCGATGTTTTGTAGCATTCTCAATCATTCCCAAGCAAAGCAAATGCAAAGAATAGCATAGATTAGAGCTCTAGTTTCTTTCTCAAATTTTGTAGTTTTTTTAGTTGGTTTATTGTAATGATGTGAGTCTTGAGTGTGAGAGTTTGTTCTTGAGGCGGTTTTTGAAGCCCTTGGTTGAAGGCCATGTCAGTCAATCCCCTTTTCGCTCAGATTTCACCAATCGTTGGTTACTTTATTAATCTTTTATCATGTTTGAGTAGTTTTCTTTAGTCTAGAGATTTAGTAGTTTATGGAAGTGTTGTTGGATCATGTTTTAATCTAGACAATTGTGCTTATTTTCATGATTAGTTTAATTTTGTTTTAATCAAGTGTATGGATTTTTGGGAGTTGATTTCTAGCTAAAATTTGCTTGCACTCTTGAAACAATCGAGTGAAAAACTGAAATGTGACATTTGGATGTTGGACTGCTTGATAAGACTTAACAAAACTTCAACTCAAAAGAGAGATTTGCGTGTTAGGAGGGCTACTAAGTAATCAAAGACATTGAACTTGAATTAAGGCAAATTAGTTTGAAAGAATGACTTATGCTTAGTTTAGGCAAATTTAGTTGATTTTGAAAGAATAGACTGAGTTTATGAAAAGATTACAATTCCTCGAATTTAACCAATTAGAAGAAAGCACATGTTCATTATTTTTGATCCAATTTCCTTTCACAACTACAAGAATTCATGGACGTTTTTTCCCTTATTAATTTAGAAAAGTTTATTTGCTATTATTAAATCGAATCCAGTTGAACCAAAATTTTACTTAGCACATTCTGATAGGCAAGACTCAGTAAGTTACATTAGTCCATGAGGAACGATATCTTTTATCTATACTATGACTACCTGTGCGCTTGCGATAGTGGTCAGGGAGCCATCACACCTCTCCTCATCAGAGGGCTTTTAAAAATAGCTTTTCCATCTCTCCCTAACCTTGGTGTCCTTGACTAAGACCTTATCACCTTCATCTTTAAAACACGTCATCCTACCTAGATCTATTAATCTTCTTTCCCTAACCCTCGCAAGCTTGAAGACCTCCCTCTCAACCTCCTTCGAATCTAGCCTCTGATATAGCCTTTCATAAGCATAGTTCTTTGCTACCGCGACTCCTTTCTTAACTTCCCTCTTCGCAATCTTGTACCGCTCTCTAGTGACCCCTTTTTCGTCCTTGGTTCGACGACTTGCTAAAGCCTTTCATGCCTCTTGTTTCCTTTTACTTTCTCCTTCACCTCTGGATTCCACCACCAAGCTCCTTCCAACCTCCCACTTCTCCCTCCAGAGAGTCCTAAGATTTTCTTAGCCAACCTTTGAATACATTCCACCATCTCACCCCACATCTTGTTGGCAACTCCCACTAATCTCAACTAACCTTCTGTTTTGATCTTCTGTGCTAGCTTAGTCGCCATCTCTGCCTTTAAACTTCACCATTTAACTTTGCATTCACCCATACTTCTCTTCTTCCTCTTAATACCTTCAATCTCCACATCCATGACTAATAATCTGTGTTGCGTTATTAAGCACTCACTAGGTATCAGTTTACAATCTTTACACACCCTCCTATTATTCTCCCTCACAAAAAAGAAATTAATCTAGGCCCTATTGCTGTCGTTCCTAAACGTCACCAAGTAATCATACTTTTTATTCAAATAAGAATAACAATCGATAGATCGTACACAATCGTAAATTCCAAAATAGACACCCCTCTACTATTTCTCTCTCCGTAGCCGAAATCTCTATGTATTATCTCATAGCCATCCCCTTTCCTTCCTATATACCCATTAAAATCACCCCCTATGAAGAATTTCTCAGAAAGCAGAGTACTCTGGAGAATGTTATCTAAATCCTCGCAAAACAACCTTGTAACCTCATCCTCCAATTCTATTTGAGGCGCATCGGTACACACTACATTAATAATCTTTGAACCTACCACCAATTTGATAGGCATAATGCGATTACTCTTAATCCTTATCTCAATAACTTTGTCCACTAGCCCTTTTCAACCAAAATGACAGCCCCATTTTTGGCTCTATGAAATTTGGAATACCAAAACTTAAACGCATCAATCTCCCTAGCTTTAGCACCTACGCATTTAGTTTCTTGGATATAAGCTAGACTAACCTTATGCTTGTGCAAAATCTTAATTAATTCTATAGACTTACTTGTAAGAGTCCCAATATTCCACGACACAACGCGCAACCTATAAACCCATTACTCTTCCTAACCCCTGTCCCCTCCGGAGGACTGGGACTTACTACCACATCATTTGCCACTAAAGGAATCAGAAACACTAAAACAATAGAAGACACAGAGCACTAATAGAAGTCACCGAATGACAAATATACTAAGAAAACCTAAGAGTAGTAATACTAACCACAACAAAAAGATTAAGTAATATCTAAGGTACAACTAGGGCAAGCACTACAAGTCATAACCGCATAGGAAATTGATGCAATGAAAATGGAAAATCAAAAGTCCACTTAGGAAAATAACCAAATAAAAGCTTAAGCACCTAGTAACACAACTCTCTAATGATAGAAAAGTACACTAGAAAATAGAATAATGAAAATTATACCTAATATTAATACAGAAGCCAATAACCCAAACATAATAATTAAAACATATGCTAACAATCACAAGGTAAGAATGACTCTAAAAGGCTAGAATAACAGGTTAATAGATAAATAGCCAACTCAAAGTGTAAAATAAAAAGAAATAACTAGTGAAAATAGCAAAATAAATAGATACATAACTAAAAATGGGCAACGCAAGTAAGCTAACAATCATTAAGAGAACAAAAAATGGCACTTATGGACCATGAGAATAGAACAATGACCCAATCAAGAGCCAATCACAAACCACAACACATAAAATACAAAAAAATGAAATGAAAATTTAAAGAGCAATAGAACCAATACACTAAATGACAAATAATAAATAGATCAAAACCAACAAATACAATAGGATTAAAATTAAATAAAAATAAAACAATCAAATAGTCACACAATGACTTAGAATCAGCCCCAAAAATCCCACGCATCCAAATCAGAAACCTCCACCCCCCCCAAATCAACGATGACCCACAAGTCCCCTGTTGCCTTTCGCGACCTATTTCCTACGCACTAGCTAGATCATTGTTCCACCTGACTGCCACACCGCTAGCACCCTTTAGTCTAATGCCACACCCAGAAAAAGAAGGGACGAGTGCAAAGCTAGGAACGAAAATCTTAGCCTCCCACGCACAGGCGGTTCTTAGCCCTTTCCGATCAGTCGACACAATTCCCGATGATACCTAGAGGCTTAGCCGGCACCTCTTATTGAGTCATTGGTGGTTGAGTATGATACGAGGGCACAACAACTAAAAGAGAAGCAAGGCAACGAAAAGAAGAGAAACAAAATGAGTTCCTTACCGCCGGGGACCTCTATTCAAGTTGCTGATGCCACCGTCGACTAGCCTCCTTAAAGACTTGCGAACCTTGCCTAAGCCTCGTGTGCCTCTGAACTGCCTCTGCACCTAGAAGAATCACTAATAGACTTTCGTCCCGCCATCGTTGGGAAGAGGGGTGGAGAGGGAGTGCCGGCAAGCTGAAGATTGGAGTAGTTACTGGGTGTGCTTGGTCTACCGAAGGCTTGATCAGCTAAGGTGTAAGGTAGCTCGAGGTTATTGTGCTGGGTGTGTTTAGAGAGAGAAAGAGCGAGAAACTACTAATAAGTGGGTGTCGTATTAGAAATTAAATATGAATTGATTATTTTGATAAGCCTATTTAATTAATTAATTTATTTAAATCAGTTGGGCCAAATCAACTTTCAAGTCACAACCCAAATGATTGCCAAGTCCACGATCAAATTTACTATTAAATCACCAGACAAATGCACTAAGAAGTCAAACGCTCAATTAACGGCCTAAGAATGTGAATTAGTCACAAACCCTAGTAAGGGGAGGAGGATTCTTTTCCTATATATAGAGCTACTCCCTCCTACTCAAGTGTCGAAAAATTAATTTATTCCAAAGGCATTCTGAAGACTCAAATGGTTAATTTCTCTAGAGAAAGACAACAAACACAATCAAAGCAGGTGCTGATACCATCAAAGATTAAAGAAAACTCGTCTTAGTTGAGATCAAGCCTCCTAGGCCTTCTCTCAAGATTAAATTCATCGATGTTCATTCAAAGGAAGTCAAATTAGTCAACTTGATAGAGATTCAAGTCAATCGAGTACAAATCGAAGATTGAATTAGAGTAATTATTTATTTTTTTGTCTTGTATCAAATATATAGAGATTGTACCCATATTTTCTGAAATCTATACAAATTATTTTAGACTCGAAATTTGTGTTTATAACTTTTTGGATGCTCGGTGTGATAATCTCTACCTCTCATCTTTTCTTTTAAGAAAACAAGTCATATACTCCTTCGAAGAAGACACGCCTCCCAAGAATGTCATCCCTCAACCTTCAAAGAAGAAGACTTTTTAATCTGCATCTAAAGAATCCTCAAATGCAAGTATTGTATTAGGCAATCGAAGTACTGGAGTGATGATTTGGAGCATGACCAAAGTTACGGTCTCCATCACCCTGAAGCAACAAGCCGTAGCTCTAACTATTCAGCCATGCAAAAATCAAAACTTTGCCTCCAATTTGACTGCTAACAGAGTTAATGAAAATGCTTGTCTCCCTAGGTTTAAACTTAAATCTCTTGATGTCTTCAATATGAGGAAGACTCTCCCTATGGATTGCAAGAATTCTAAGCCTACACCAATCCTATCTTTTAGCCTTTCGCTAAGGAAGATGATGACTATGGCAGTAGTGATTCTTCATCGGCATCTCCGAGAGATTCACTTTTCTCACAAGCTAAAGTTAAGTCCTCTAACAATATTGTCATACCAGTCATGGCGGTAAAGGCAGCGAACATAGAGGAGCAATTGGCAGAAACGAAGATCACGCTAGATAGACTCTCAAAGCGAAAACGCAAAAAAGGATGTTCAGATCAAGCTTTAAGACAAGCAAATCACTAATTTGACAAAGATGTTAAGGAAACGGTCAGGTGGTGAAGATTCTAACAAAGAGTCCAATCGTAGCATAGAGTTTGACGATGATTGCAAAAAAAAAGGTACAAAAAAATTCAACTCTGAGCTCAATGTTAGTTAAGAAAATTTAAAAATTGGTAGTTGATGTGGTGAAGACCTATCAGTCAAGGGATTCTCATAGAACTCACTTGTATAAGAAACCTTATACAATGAGGATTAATGCACTTCATATGCCTCATGGCTATCAACCACCTAAGTTCTAACAATTTGATGGCAAGAGGAACACCAAGGAGCATGTCACATAGTTCGTCGTGACTTGTAACAACGTTGGTATAGAAGGTGACCTCTAGGTAAAGCAATTTGTGCGATCTTTTAAAGATATTACACTCGATTGGTATATAGACCTTACTTCTAGATCCATTGATAGCTGGGGGCAAATAGAAAGTGAGTTCTTAAATCGCTTATAATAACATGCATCGTGCAGTCAGCATAGTAGAATTGATGAACACTAGGCGACAAGATGATGAACCAACCATTGATTACATTAATCGTTGGTGTGCTCTCACTCTGAAATGTAATGATCATTTATCTAAGTCCTCTGCTATTGAGATGTGCGCTCAAGGGATGGATTAGGATATACTTTATGTTTTGCAGGTGAACAAGCCCAAGATATTTCAAGAATTAGCAACACAAGCCCATGATATAGAGCTTAAAATTGCCTAATAAGGAAGACAACTTAGCGATAATGAATTGATGGCATCGCTAGGAAATAGAAGCTCTGTGCTTAGAGATTCTGAAGAGAGTGTGTAACTCCCCAAATGTACAAAAATCACTATTTGCATTTCTTTCATTAGTTTCCCCAATTAGAAATGATAACCCAAATTATTAGGCATTACCGCCGTCCAACAAGGACAAGGCTTTGCTTGTACATGATAAACTTAGCCTTAATAATCAATGTTGACCATGAAAGGCATTCACACCATCACAACCCATAAGACCATTTAGATAAATATAGAAATTGTTCTAACATTAAAACCATTCAAACATCTAAAGGATTACACCAAATTATAGAATTCTGATAAAATATACAGTCTCAACAACAAGATATATCACAATACAGTATTATAAACATCTCAACGATAATACACCACCATTCCATATAGACTTCCTGGCTCACTTATTATCTTAGACCCATCTTGCCCGCCTGAGGGCGATTCACCGAACACTTTCCTAAAATAAAATATGAAAACAATTCGAATTGTGAGCCGAAGTTTAGTACATGCATTCCTGTCTTGTTAAACATTCATGGAAAAACTGGTTGGGCTCATATTGCAATTCATTTTTAATTAAAAATAGGGAATGAGATATATATGAAACTGTGTTTTCAATTATTATCTAATAGTGAACCCCTAGTAACTGTTGCGATCTGAAGATAGGTGCACACCTGCCAAGCAGATCAGGGAGCCTGGCGCGAAGCTGTGCGGATAAATAAAGGGCAATGCCCTGTAACTGATAATTGATGGGGTCACTAATTATCTGATAAATCACTGATTAAACTAATTCATTGATGTATTTACCAAAACATTGTAATTTTGATAAATACGTGCTGATTTCTAAAGATACAGACAATGAACATATTGAAAATTTTTAAATGTAAGCTCACTGAAAGATATTATGCACAAAAGTGGAAGGAATGATAGATTAGGCCTTGATTCTGTATAAAATTATCGTTGTAGAAAACGGTTGGCAAAAATATTTATTTCATAGCTAATAATTTAGTAAAAGAAAAGTAAGAGCACAACAAGGGCTTAGAAAGAATGACTCGAAACTTAGTCATCCAACCTCTAATTGAGACTCAAAGCCCCAATATAGAAAGCTTAGGAAGTCCTAAAAAATTTTCATTTAGAAACCAAGCTTGATTCCTACAATAGAATTCCCAAAATGAGGCTAGAACACAAACATGTCAGTTTTGGTCCATTCTGCACAGTTTTGGTAAAACGACCATAACATTTTCCACAGACCTCGTATTAAGACGATTCTAAAGGAATTTGAAAGCTAACACACTGAACTATATACCCACCAAAAATCATAATTTTCCAATGGGCAGATCATTACCAGTTTAATCATGAAGTCTGTCCTGTTTTTCTGAAATTTTCAGCCCTCACTGTTTTAGCTTTTCCCTCGCCTTTTTACACAAATCCTCAACTTAAACCATTCTTTAAAAGCATGTAAACAAGCTTTGGTCTATCCCAACATCATACAAAATCACCACACTCAAATTCAGCTGATAATATCCAATACAGATCACTTTTCAATTAAATACACACATTAACCAAGCTTAAAGCTAGTTTAATCCAAACCATACATTATTTGTCAAAACCCTACTTTATGGCCAACTTAGGCTCACTCAACCTCATTTCAAATCATTAAAAATGTCATCATAAACACGAATAGGTTAGAAGATGACCAAATCAAAGATAAAACAATCAAAATTCAACACTTTATCCTCAAGCTTGCATGATTAAGGATTAACCCTAACCCTAGCATAATCCAACCTCAACTCCACCATGATGATCACCAAAATAACTCTTATTTCTTATTAAAACATCATGATCAAAGATCATAAACATCAAAACAAGAATCAAAACTAAAGTAAAAAGCAAAACCAACAAGATCAAGTTTCAAGATTAGTCACTTTGCTTGAAGATAAGAAAAGATGGAGGTGATGTTTAGTGGTTTTGATGATGGAGGATGGAGGCTAGGGGCAGAAGGATGTCGGGGGGGGGGGGGGTCGGAGATCACTGGAGCTAGCTGAAAAACAGCCCAAGCAGTGGCTGTTGCTGCTGTCGTGGGGGAGAGAAAGAGGAGAGAGAAAATGGAGTTTTTTGGATTAAGTTGTGATTTTTTGACTAATCTACAACTTAGCTGAATTTTTAACTAGAAAAGTAACTTTTTTTAGCTAACCGTGGTTAAGTTTAATCATGGTAATTGGTTAGATTACTAAGCAAACTCTTTGGGCTTCAAATTGGCCGAAAGAAGTTGGGTTTGGGAATAAAACGCTTCGTAACGATAACGTTTTTACGAAACTCAAAATAAAATTTTTGTAATGTTACAGAAAACAAAATAAATTACTTAGATTAAAACTTGTTAGGGCCTACTATCAATTCTTCCAAAGTTTTACGTTACAAAATTAAATAAACAAATAAAATCTGAATTGTCAAGTGAGGGCCCAAGTCCACCGGGGTGAATAAATGCGATAAATAAACATGAGAAAAAAAAATCATGAACATTAGGTAATTAAATAAATGAACATAATTAAATAATTTAGGGTTGGGCTCTTACAGAGTGAATATCTTTATTTAGAGGCTGATGCGCCAAAAATGCTTAGCAAACTTCTTGAGAAAAGGACTTCTAGAACTTCTACAATCAAAGTGTAGTGAAGAAATTGGAAGAACTAATGATCCCGAATATCGCAAGTATCATAGGATCATTAGTCATTCTATAGAGAAGTGTAAGGAATTTAAGACCCAAGTCCTGTAACTTACAAAGCAAGGGAAGATCACATTAGAAGAGGAAGACACCGAAGAATCTGACTAATCATCTATCAACATCATATTAGAAAATGCTACGGAAGAAGATGATTCAGAATGAGCATTCAGGGGGCAAACTCCCAAGGCACTTAAAGAATATTAAGTCAAATGTTCAAGACCCCTAAGCCAATGTAATATTCTTGCAAGACATATCTAAAGACTTTCAAATTGTCAAGTCACTCCTCAAGACTACCAAGTCACAAAACAATGTTGACTCTCAAGTTACCCCTAAGTCTTCAAAGTCCATGCTTCTAGACTATCAAGTCAATATAGAGTCAAGTCACCCATTGGAATTCTCAAGTCACCAAAGTTATAGACTTCTAAGTGATCGAAATCAAAGACTTCTAAGTCACCTAAAGATTATCAAGTCCACAAAATCACAAACTTTGATGTGAACTCAATGACTCTTAGTTCATCAAGTTAGTAGACCCTCAAGTTATCAATGACCGAAACTGTTACACAATAAAAGTTTAAAGATTCTTAGGTCATCTAAGTGACAAGCTCACAAGTTAAACAAAGTTGTTGACTTTTAAGTCATCAAAGACTTTCAAGTCAATCTTATTGACCCTCAAATCATTGATATCAGGGAGTTCTAAGTCTTCAAAGCCAAAGACTCCAAAGTCTTCAAAGTTTAGGACCATCAAGGTACCGAAATTCATGGCACCAAAGTTTTTAAAAATCAAGACTATCAAGTCACCAAAAATTTCAAACTCTAAACTGAAAGACTCTGAAGTCTTCAAAGTTGAAGACAGACAAGTTTCCTGAGTTAAGACTCTCAAGTCTTCTATGTTAAAGACTCCTAAATCTTCAAAGTTCAAAGACTCATAAGTCGTAAAAGTAAAGACTCCCAAGTCATAAAAAAAGACTTAAGTTACCAAACTGAAAGACTATCAAGTAATCAAAGCCAAAAAAAATGCTAAGTAGACTGTCAAGTCTTCAAAGTTAAAGACTACAAGTCTCCAAAGCCTAAGACAATCAAGTCACCAAAGTTCAAGACTCCTAAATTATCAAAGTAAAGACTCTCGAGTCATTCAAATTAAAGACTCTCAAAGTTTAACACTCCCAAATTATCAAAGTTTTGACTCTCAAGTTACTAAGTAAGTTTCGAAGTTATCTAAGTAGACCTTAAACTGTCACACAAGTGTTGCAGATTTTTAGGGTTCCTTCAAGTTGGGGGCAATAGACATAGGCATCCTTATTCCAGTTTCCAAATGTGGCAATGGAGTCTTTGACATAGTCCACAACCAATGCGATCTATCTAGTTTAACTTTCTAAAATGCTAGGCAAAATAAAAATTGAGTTAGAATGATTTCTATATCTACCGATCATAAGTTGAAATGCTAATTATCAATATAAGACTTCTATCAATTAAAAATGCCCAAAATTCATTTCACCAACAATGGATGAGAGAGTGGAAGAATTCTTGGATGAGTGAGTGGATGGATAGATGAATGAATGGATTGCTCCAACCCATGACCCCTTTTATAGTGAAACTTCAACCCCTTTAGGTGCCTAAAAATTAATGAAAATTTAATTTCAATTGATTCTTGACTGTTATATTACATTACAAAAGGCTACTCTTAAGCTTACAACCAATCAAAATTAATTAACTTTGACTAGGTTAACAATTGGTTCGTGTGGAGAACCAAACACTTGGTAAAATGGAGCAACTAGGTCGATCTGGCTAATGGGGATGCAGCAGGCATAGGCCTGAATAGAAGAGAGAGGGATGAGAGTGGGAGACGCAGGGCGCAAAACTGGATGGGCATTGATGGACTGTTGGCGCAATGGTGAGAAGACAAGTCCGTTACGGGCTGGAGAAAGGAAGGGGAGAGAGAGCTGCTGGGAGGCAGTCGCGGGTTGGGCCATAAAGCCCATACAAAGGAAAAGAGACAAGAGACGAGGGAACATGATTGAGCACCCAGTTGGGCCGCCAAACCCACGCGAGCTGCGAGGAAGTAAGAAAAAAGGTTGGTGGAGAACAGGCTGGTACTGTGCCATGGTGCTCAAAGACAGGTCCACGACGGCTGTGAAGAAGGAGAAGGGGACAAATCAAACTGCTGGCCTTCTCTAGCTGACGGGTCGTGTGTCTAAGCAAACCAGACCAAGCCACACCTATGGAAGAAAGAGAGGAAGCAGAAGGGGATGCCAACTGTTGTGGGGCTGTGGGTCAGGCCGCGCTGAATGAGCTGGACGGGCCCATTTCAGACTGGGCAGAAGAGAAAGATGAGCCCACACACTTTTGGGTCAAATTCTTAGGCCTTCAAGCATTGGACTACTATTGTGAGTTGTTCGAATTATTCGGTTCTGTTCCTGAATTCAACATTTTTTTTCACCTGAAAATCATGTAAAATATGCGTTATTCTCTCATAAAAATAAATCTTAAACACTAAAAAGTATGTAAAATGACTGGTAAAATTACATATAAAATATAAATTATCAACTCTCCCGCACTAAAACTTTGCTAGTCCTCGAGCAAAGAATAATAATAATGCATATACTCATCCAACTCATCAAGTAGAATAAGATTAGGGAAGAAATCAAATATCCAATTACATTTGTCCACTTAAAGTCTGATGAATTAATTGACTACCAACCAACAACTTATTATCAAACATTTCTAGCATCAACTAAGTCAATAAGCCCAAATTTAAACAAATTAAGCACATGATGAGACCATGTAGCAAATCGTAAGTACAAAATTTCACCCCATGTAACAAAAATTACAATAGTATCTTTAATGTCAAGTCCTTAATGCCAAAATTAATTAATTTGTTTTTTTCTTTTGATTTTTTTGATTTTTTTGAACTTTTTAAAAAAAAAAAGTTACTTGATTCCATGTCCTTTCTTGAGTGGATTAAGATATGAATAAAGATAACAGTCAATGAAGCACTCAGTACATACTCAAGCAATTAAGGATATGAGCAAAGACAGAACCTAAGTATTGGTACCGAAATCAGAACTTAAACAATTTAGTATATTTTGTTTATTTGTTGAAAGTCAATATGGGGAACTCACTACTTATAGATACTCATAATGACATTGTAAATGGGTTACATCTCAAACTCACAAATCGGTTTCATAGTAGAATTGGCACAACAAAACTCTTTGGCCATCAACTAGTGAAAGCTAAAAATAATCTCGAATGAGCATGGGTCACATGAATCAAATCCACTTAAGAGTAGAACATGTATAACAATCAAAACACTCAAACTCTTCCCAAAATCAAATTCACTGATAGATTTTCAAGTTTAAATTTTCCTAAATTTTGCATTTTACCTTCCTCCACACCTGAACCTTACATTGTCCTCAATGTAGAAAACAATAAGAAAGAGAGAAATAGAGAAAAAAGCAACACAACCTGATAACAAAAGGAAATCATTTCCATATAAACCCAACATCCAACTCCAAAAGTACCTTTACAAACAACACCAACCACAAAAACCAAAAACCAAGTAAAGAATCACACTCTAAGACATATACACACCTTAATCAAAAATAAAAATAAAAACAAAAGACTCAAATTCATCTAAATAGATTGGGTTGCCTCCTAACAAGTGCTAAGTTTTATGTCTTTAGCTAGACAAGCTCCTACCCACTAATCATAGTAAATAGGGGCTAGTAGATTGATGGACTCAATCAAACCATGTTCAATATCATGAGTCATAACAGGTTTCAAACGTTGGCCATTGATCGTAAGAACTCGACCGTCTTGGGGATCCAAAATTTGGACTGCCCCAGAAGGAAGCACTTGTTGGACAATAAGAGGACTATCTCATCTAGATCTCAACTTGCTAGGAAATAGCTTAGGCTTAGAGTTAAAAAGCCAAACCTTCTAATTAGGTTCAAAGGATTTACGAGAAATCATTTTATCATGAAAGGCTTTGGTTTTGGCTTTATAAATTTTAGTATTCTCATATGATGCATTAAACAATTCATCCAACTCATTTAATTGAAGCCTATGGTTAGAACTTGCTTGTTGCGTATCAAAATTAAAAGATTTAACAACGGTGTTCTAATTCAACTGGCAACTGACAAGCCTTATCGGAAAAAAATGCTGGTAAGGATACACTCCAATAGGAGTCTTATAAGTAGTACGATAGGCCCAAAGAGCATCATGTAATCTCAAAGATCAGTCTTTTCTATTGGGTCAAACCATTTTCTCAAATATGGACTTAATCTCACGATTAGACACCTTAACTTGACGACTAGTTTGAGGGTGATATGCGGTAGCTACTCTCTGAGTCACAGAATACTTTCTAAGCAAAGCCTCGAAAGACCTTGACAAAAGTAACTACCTCGATCACTAATAAGAGCTCTAGGGGTACCATACTGATAGAAATGCACTTTTTCACAAACTTGACCACCACCTTGTCGTCATTGGTCCTAGTAGCGAGAGCTTCCACCCAAGTTGACACATAATCAATAGCAACCAATGTGTATACAAAGCCAAAAGATAGAGGAAAGAGACCCGTGAAATCAATGCCCCATACATCAAATATCTTAACAATCAGAATAGGGGAAATGGGCCTCATATCACGATGGTATAGGGCAACCATACGTTGACAACACTCACAAGCAGGACATAAATGATGAGCATCACAGAATATAGTGGGCCAAAAGAACCCACTTTTACCATTGTGGTCAGAAAATCCAACAAAGTCATGAGTATACTCTGTAAAGATTCTAGACAAATGGTCTGCAACTGAATTTTCAAAACCTTTCCTATCTTTTACCATAATATCAAACTCTTGGAGCAAAAAATCCATCTAATGTGTCTTGGTTTAGTGTCATTCTTGGCCAATAAGTGTTTTAATGTAGCACGACCAATAACCACAATCACTTTTGAACATAGAAGCTATGGACATAATTTATCAAGTGCAAACACCACAGTTAGCAACTGTTTTTCAATAGTGGAATAATTCTTTAGAGTTCTTGTTGAGTTATTATATTTAAGTTTTGATGATAACAAATCCAAGTGTAAAAATTTGTCCAAGTAATGTTGCTCCAAACACGATCTCCAAACAGGCCTAACTGGTGTTTGTAATCTTTATTGTATTAACTGGTTTGCTACATGTGAGAACAAGTCTTCAGAACAAGTTTCAATTGGTGATTCTATATTAAGTCAAGAACGCCATCTCGACAG
>JACYFF010031958.1:68644486-68661506 GCA_017589665.1 Selenicereus undatus | reverse complement strand
TTTCTAGTGAAAAGAATTTTTCGAGCTACACTTGAGAAAAGAAAAACCGACACAAGTTGTGTTTAAACTAAGCTTTCAATATATTGGCATACTAGGAATTCATTGTACCTTACATCTGTTTAAGACAGAAGCACTCAGTAAGGTGTTTTGTAACCCTAATCTTGAATCAGAAAAGTAAGTGAGTGGTCCTAAGTCGTGTGGACTTTGGACGTGTCCAATCTGGTGAGATTTGGACGTGGTGTAATCTGCCTTAGAGAAGGAGGTTACGTGGTTGCAAGTTGTAACAAGGTGTGTTACATTTGTAACGAGTTAAGCCCGTTTTAGTGAAGTGGTTAAATCCTACACAAGGTAGGTCGTGGTTTTTCACACCTCAGTTGGGCTAGAGGTGTTTTCCACGTAAAAATTGTGTGTGCTTTATTTTCCGCATTTATCTTGGTGATTTTCGCATTTGCAATATTTGAGAACACCCTCTGCAAACAAGTCACAAGGGTGTTTGTTATTTACAACGCGAAAATCAGACACCACAATTAACCCCCCCTCTTGTGGTAGAATACTTACGATCTTAATAGTTCTATTAGCATAGTAAATGAAAAGAGGTATTCTATTTACCCTTTGACCCAAAACAGCGCCAATAGCAAAATCATATGCAACACATATAATCTCAAATGGAAGAGAAAAATCTGGGGGCTACACAATAGGGACCGACACCAACAAAGATCGAAACTTTTCAAAAGCCTCAGCAGAAGACTCCTGAACCACAAAAGGAGCATCTTTAGTAAGGAGATTAGTAACTGGGCGAGCCACTTTGCTAAAATCCATAATGAATCTCCTATAGAAACCAACATGACCTAGGAAAGATCTAATTTACTTCACAGAAGAAGGTACAAGCAGATCAGAAATCAAATCAGCCTTGGCTTTGTTAAACTCAATCTCCTTTTTGGACACTTTATGACCGAACGCAATCCCCTCTTGGGCCATGAAATGACTCCTTTTCCAGCATAGGATAAGATTCACTTGTTTATATGTTTTATATATCGTGGACAGATTAGCAAGGCATACATCAATGGAAAAACCAAAAACAGAGAAATCATCCATGAGCACTTCTATGAAATTGTCTATACAGTCAAAAAATATGGCCATCATGTATCTCTGGAAAGTGGAAGGTGCATTACAAAACCCAGAAGGCATCCTCCAATAGGTGACAGTACCCAATGGGCATGTAAAGGTGGTTTTCTCTTGGTCCCCAAAATAGACAGGTATTTGGTTCTGACCAAAATAGCCATCTAGAGGGCAATAAAAACTTTTTGCTGCTAATTTTTTCAAAATTTGATCAACGAATGGGATGGGAAAATGGCCCAATCTAGTGACAGAATTAAGCTTTTTGTAATCAATGCACCCCCTCCACCTCGTGGTATGCCTAGTAGGAATTAGTTCACGTCATTATTTTTAACCACAGTTTTGCCAAATTTCTTAGGGACCACTTGAATTCGACTAACCCATCGGATACCATAAATAGTGTAGATAATGCCTTGCATCTAAGTGTTTTAATACCTCTTTCTGGAAAACTCCTTTCATGTGGGGGTTCAGTCTACATTGCATTTGCCTAATGGGTTTGGCATCATCCTCTAAATGAATTCTATGCATGCAAATAGTTGGACTAATCCCTTTTAAATCAGCAATCGACTACCCAATAGCATCCTTATGTTCTTATAAGACACGAATCAACTCTTCCTCTTGATCACAAGATAAAAGAGAAGATATAATGACATGTATGGTCCTTTAGGACCTAGAAACATATTCTTTAGTGAATCAGGGTGAGGTTTCAACTCAAGTTTCGGTGGGAACACAACAGAAGGTGGCATAGTAGAACTTGCCAAAAGGGGGATAGGCTTATAAGTGCACACCCAGAAGATGATTCAAGATGAGGAGTGGAATCTAGATTAGAATCCATCTCATCTATTGTATTTCTTACGACAAATAATCTCAAATCCCTATAGGAAAGACAGGTTCCCAAGGGATAACTGCTCAAAATAATAGGTAAAGCTTCTTTAATCACTTCATCAATCACATAAACAAAGAAGCATTCAGATTCATGTTCTAACACAGGTTGAGAAGAAGCTTTGAAAATCTTAAGTCTAACATAGGTATTAGAATAAGGATTGTTGGATGGAGGAAATCCTTGGCCAGCATTCACTTGTTCAGTCACACAATCAAACTTACCAATACAAGGACAGTCAAAAGAAGCACGAATAAGACTGGCATAAATTGAGCACACATCTTGCATATAAGGGGCATTAGACACTTTGTTCATGCATAAAAATGGAACAAATTTCTTAGTTATGACATCAGCTTTACCAGAAAGGTCAATTGAATGTGAAATCGCGTCAATCTCCTGTTTACTTCCCAAATGTCTAGGCAAATTAGAATGTGAGGAAGTAGCATGCAAGTGTGAATTTTCACTTAAATGTTCAAACAATTCCCAAGCTTCTTCAGGAGTTTCATGCAAGAAACTACCACCATAAGATATATCAACTATTTATCTATTGTGCTCATTTAAACTAGAATAAAAACTCTGAATGAGTTGACAAATAGGTACCTCATGGTGAGGACAACTTCATAGAAACTCTTTTAACCTTTCCCAACTTTCATACAATTGTTCATTTTTATTTTGTGAGAAAGTGGATATAACACAACTTAAGGAAGTCAGTTTACTAGTAGTAAAAAACTTTTTCAAGTTCTTTTTGCATTTGATCCTAAATGGTGATATTTGTCATAGTATCCAACCAAACCTTAGCTTTTGTAACAAATCTCTAAAAATGCATCAATATGCTTTAAAGGATTTTCATGCTCTATCCCATAAAATGACAGGAGCATTTAGACGAGGGATTGTATAATCCCAAATGGCCCCATAATAGTGGGCATATGGGTTCTTGTAGGTGACACATAGGTGGCGGGAGTAAAATACTCCTTAAGTTGCTTAGGTGGTGAGGTTTGTTCTTCAGCCATCTTTTTCTTAAATTCATGTTTCTTAGCTCTTATTTTTCCAAGAAAACGTTCAATGTCAGGATTATATTGTTCAAGATCTAAGCATAGAGAACGTGTACCATGCATATACCCACAAACAACCAAGGGAATAGTATGAAATCACCACCATAATAACCACCAAATGAAATAAGAAGAAAAGAAGGGAAAAAATAGAAATAAAGAAATAAAAGATCTAAGGGAAGGGGGAAAATGAAAAAAAATAAAGCAAAATGAAAAAATTAAAATAAAATAAAAAGGGAATAAAGGAAATAAAAGTGAAGGTGGATTGTTAGAATAGATAAAATAAATAAAATAACATAAATAAAAGAGTTAGATTAGATTAGATTAGAAGTGACTGAGAAGAACAAAAATAAAATGGTTAGATTAGGAGGGGAAGGGAATAAAAGAAAATAAAACAATGAAAATCAAAGGGATGGAGGCTGAGAATAAAAAAATAAACAAATTGTTAGATTAGCGCAGAATAAGGGGAAAAAAATAAACAAATTAATAAAAAGAATAAAAGGAAGACAAAATTCAAAAATCATTATTCGTTCCCCGACAACGACGCCAAAAACTTGATGTAAATTTAATGTTCAGTTCTAAAAATAATTTTTAGTTGCAAGTGCATAAGATTAAATATAGACTAGCAAGTATACGGTGTCGATCTCAGGATGAACAATAGTGATTTTAAATTTCAAATTTTCCCATTATAAAGAATAAGTTAATTGAGGAGTTTAATTATCAATATAAACAAAAAAAGCAAATGTGTCAAGTAGAGAGAAATCAGATTAGAGAATGATCTAGGACTTTAGGTTTCACCATTGAAGCAAATATTGAATTACTAATTCAAATGGGGTTTCAATTTGTCTCTTGTTCAACATAAACTACAAGCTTTAGGTCGTAAATTTTAAAGATGAATTATAGTTATCAAATGATATTATTTATCTAGTAGTTTAGCATGAATAATTCTTTTTACACATACCTCATATAATTTCTAGTATAAATTGTTCAGTTCCAACAATTATAATTTAAAGCCCAGTTGCATAATATCATTTTAGCCTACAAGGTCTAATATTAGTTTGACATAGCAAATTAAGCTATTGAAACTAACATAAATAAACAATAGTGTTAAGATGCATAAATAAGTTAAGTTCACGCATAAACTCAAATTATGCAATTAAAGTGTAACACCCCCAGCCCCTAGGGCCGAAAGCGTTACGTTTTCCTAACTCCTTACTTAAATTCTGGGACGAAACAGACAGAACTTCCCCTGAAAACTGAACGTTCCCAGGCTAAACGCCTTACAATAAGTCCCTGTAAATCAACGGAAGCGTAAACATTTAAAAACATTACTCAACGGCCACACGCCGGAGTTCATAACTCGACGAGCCACCCGCTCGGAGTACACCAAACATAATAGTTCATTAATACAGAAACAGTAAAAGATACAACTCAACGGTTCACACAACCGGAGTATGGGGTTTACATCCCAATCATAACTAACTTCAATCAAAAGACATCTTACTACTGACTGGATGGTTGGCTCATATAGCCATACAGAGCGACTCATCACCAATATGCGTTACATGAACCTCGAATACTGTTTGCAAGCGTTTACAAACTAAAAATACTTTACATGACTTCATTAAACACATAAGTTGGCACAAATGACATCTTGCAAGCAATAATCGATTCCAGCTGACTCAACTTCTTCCTGTCATAAAGAAAACCTGGGGGAAAAGGGGAAAGAGTAGTGGGATGAGCAACCACACGCTCAGTGAGTGTCCCCCAACCCCCTTAAAAGCAAAACCGTTGCAGGCAATAATATCTTTATTAATCACATATCACGTATTCATACTATAATATCATAATAGGCATTCACGAAGTTCTTATAGAACTATTACTAACCATAAGCTTCACTTTACCAACTTAACATATTTCTAGGTCCTTAAATGATCAAACTTCTTGACTATAGGCAGTTAAACACTTAGGCAAGCAATGAAGCTAAGCACATAACGTTCTTTCTCATAAACATAACTCATAATATCCACTTAATGAACATTTAGGTCACACTATGACTATAATAATAAGCTACATGTCACATATTGTAAACACTTAAACGTGATAGGTTCTCAATTTCATGATAGGTTCTTAGTTTCAATAAAGGTAGCATGTTAGGGACTTGCTTACATATCATGTGACTCTAAACAAACTTGGGATGCGCTATGACCTATATGCTCAATATGTACTTTAAGAAGTCACCACATGATATATCATGAAAACAACATGGCCACTTGTTTGCTTGAACACATGCTTCTAACTATAATGCTTGTACACTCACTTTGAAGTCACATATTATTTACTATCACATGCTTTGAAGTTTCAAGTGCAGACACTTTCGTTTCTTTCTTTGCAAACATAACTCATTCATAAAGTATACTTAGAGCATGCATATAGCACACATAGGAAACTTTCTTGCTTTTTACTGAAAACACTTCATTTAGCTCTTGAGGCTCTTAAAAACTCTTCTGTTAGCCTCTTGGGGCTCTTAAAACTCTTCTGTTAGCCTCTTGAGGCTCTTAAAACTCTTTTCTTTCATCTTGGTCGCATAATGACCCTTCAAACTTTCTTTCTGAAATATTTCAAAAGGCAAAGTGCCAACTGCTTTTCTTATTTAATAAGAAACTACTTCTGGGCATAAGATCATAAAGTGCTGGTTGGGAGAGATCTACACTCAATCCCCTAAGCTCTTACTCCCGGGATGGCAACTAACTTTTTGGACCTTAACCCTCGTCAGGGTCTCTAGGGACTACGCCCTAGTCTATATAGAGATTCCCCCGTTCAAGCAGGTTCACTCCCTATCTAATGTCCCTATGCACTTATCTTAGCCATTTAAACTTGGTCTTAACGACAAATAAGTTTGCTGCTGCCTCTCACAGCGAAATCTTTTATCATACAACTCACGCTTTTGTAAAACTCTTTAGGGATTCCCCCGTTCAAGCGAGTTCACTCCCAAAACTGCTTTCATTTACTTAAAATAGGCCATCATGCAATAATAGTTATGGCTACTATCATTTCAAAACATGAAATCTTTCTTTAAAAACTCACTCTTATGCACATAATGCAATCTAAGCATTTAAGCACATATATATCACATATATCACATTTGAGCACTTCATATCAATCATATCAATTCAACACAATAAGCCACACATGGCCTCGCAATCCACACGATTGCGGTTAATTCACAACCCAGTCTCCCTCCTCACTTTCACCGTACACACAAGACCTCAAACGCTCATAATGTTATCCTCAAACCATCCAACTACTAGCTCATTTCATCAATTTATTAGTCATAATGTGTTATCATATAGACTTATTTAAAAGAGGGTGAGGTTTAGGCTCTTACCTGTGCAAACAGCACCTTTCAGCTACATATAACCATATTCAGTCATCACTTGACAACACTTTACTAAGTAAACCAAACATGATTCAAATCTAACATACACGATGCATTTTAAAGGAAGCTTTCCTAAGCATGAACGTACTTTGAATGAAGCTAAGCACATCTCAATAACTTCAAGTTTCATTCAACCACAGGCATTAGTTAGCTTAACTCGAATCGAAGCTAAGCATACTAAACTAACTTCGTTTTTAACCCTTTTTATACATTAGTTAACTTTAGTCACATTCAAGCTAACCATGTTCTTATAACTTCAAAATGAATGCTTTTTCATGAATCGCTAATTACTCGAATCAAGGCTAACCATATCAAAACAACTTCGTTTTTAATTCTTTTTAAACCTTAACTCACTTTAGTCGTATCCAAGCTAACTACGCCTTTATAATCTCCAAATTAATCTCTTTTCATACATGGTTTTCATTCAAGTCCAATTCACGCATGGTTCCCTTTATACGCACATAACTTGCATCGATTTACAATCTCAGGCATAAATTAACCAAATGCTTCGAACCTAAACATGTACAGCCCTTTTCTTGACATTTCTAATGAATCTAACTAACCCTAACTTGACATGCAACATCATTCTGCTGAAAACGTTTTCGAAATTAATACTAATTTAGGAGGCAAGGAACACCCACCTCGATTCCACGCTAGAGACACGCGAATTAGCTTGAATTGAGGTCCAAATCGACATCAACAGCCAGGTCCTCCTCCACTCTTCGCGTCTGACTCGACCTAGCCCAAACCCAAAACCCTAACTCACGATTTTTGTCCAATTTTCACACAATTAGTGAGGGTTTGGGATAGAGATTCAGTTTAAAGAAGGATAAAGGCTCAAAACTCACCATGCTTGTGAATTTCGTTCGAGTATCAGCCCTAGCCGTGTTGAATTCGGCCAAACCGTGCCTGATTTTCACTCAATCACCGCGCAGAGGTGGTCGCCGGCTCCTGGGCTCACCCGTCGACGGTGACGGTGGTGGTGGCGGTGGCGGTGCATCTGGGTTTCAAACCCTAACCCTCAGCCTCACTCGACCTCTCACTCTTTCGCTCCTTCTCTCTCTGTCGTGGTGCCGTGGTGGTCGGCCGGTGAGTGGTCGCGCGCAGGGGACCGCCGTGGTCCCTCCCTGGCTCACCGGCGACGCTCAAATGGTGGTGGTGGCGGGTCGGGTTTGCGTGAGGGAGGAGAAGAGGAGATGCAGAGGAGAGAGAGAGAGAGAGAGAGAGAGTCGCGAGTTAGAGAGAGAGAGAGGGGGTCGGGTACTGTTTTCGGGTTCCCAGACCCGAGAGCCTCCCCCCTTTTTGCTCTAGTTCCTTTTTCCCTTTTTTTTTGGCTTAATAACATTATTCAACTAATTCCTGGTCTCGTACTCGTTAGTGGTTTGGCTAAACTTAAGTTGAAACGAACTACGACTAACATTTCAGTTTAAACGTTGGAAATCGATTAAGTAAAATGGAAAACGATTTTAAAAACTCGGGTTAGCATCGATTCAAACATTTTATAAATAAGTAACGTCAATAATAACATCAATCAAATAGTCGTTCTTTTTAATGAAATTAATCGTTTAACAACTAGATTAAACTATCAATATAATTTAAAGACATAGACGGCACGAATTAACTTTAAAATCAATAATAGCAATAATAATCCCTTTTTATAAAATTATAGTTCTCAAAAGCACATCGATAATCAATTAACTCATACAATTAATAAAAATACGATTTTATAGCATAAAAAAGATAATACAAGCAACTTAATATAAAAATAACGAAAGCGGGTCTTACATAAAGAGACAAAACTAACCCCAAAAGAAATTAGGAAAACAATCCTATTATCAATGATCCATCTTAATCCTAGATATAAGTAATTTAGCCAACTATAGCTAGTAAAAACAGAATTAAAGTTGGTATATTTCACTTCCTATGCCCAAACATTAGTACTCAATTACACAAAATGATATAATTAAGCAAAGCCTCTCAAATTTCACTCGCAAATGAGATGAAAAGATAAGAAAAAAATAGCTAACAAGACTTATTTTCTGCTGAACCCCTCAACCCAAATGGCATGGTCCTACAAAAGACTCTCTAAAAATTGAAAGATGGAAGACGGGAGAGTGGAAGATACTTAGATCAGTGAATGAACGGATGGATGAATGAGTGGATTGCTCCAACCCATGAACCCTTTTATAGTGGAAATCAAAACACCTTTTGGATACAAAAAATTAATGAAAGATTAATTTCAATTAATTCTTGACTATTATATTGCATGAAAAAGGGCTCCTCTTAAGCTAACAATTAATCAAAATTAATTAAATTTTACTAGTTTAACAATTGGTTTATGCGGATTAACAATTGGTTTATGTGCAGAATTAAACACTTGATACAATGGAGCAGGTAGGTTGATTTGGTGGATGAAGCTACAGCATACATAGGCCTAAATAGAAGAGAGAGCGATGAGAGTGGGAGGCATGAGGTGCAAGGCTAGATGGTCGCTGATGGGCCACATGGTACTATGCTGGTAAAATAAGAAGGGGAGAGAGAGCTGTTGGGAGGCGGTGGCTAGTTGGGCCATAAAGCACACACGGAGGGAAAGAGAAGAGCGAGGAGGAAGCATGATTAAGCACCTGGTTGGGCTACCAAATAGGCCCACACGAGCTGTGAGGGAGTGAGGGAAATGGTTGGTGGGGAACAAGCTAGTACTGGGCCGCGGTAGTCAAAGACAGACCCACGAGGGCTGTGAAGAAGGGGAATGGGAGAATTGGAACTGCTGGGCTTCTCTAATTGATGGATCGTGTGTCTAAGCAAACTAGACCAAGCCATGTCTGTGAAAGAGCATGAGAAAGGGGAAGGGAATGCCGACTGCTGTTGGGCCACAGATCAGGTTGCACTGAGCAAGCTGGAGGGGCCCATTTCAAATTGGCCAGAAGAGAAAGACAAGCCCACATGTTTTTGGGTCAAATTCTTAGGCCTTCAAGCATTGGACTATAGTTGTGAGTTGTTCGAATTATTCGGTTCCATTCCCAAATTTAGCATTTTTTTTTCACCTGAAAACCATATAAAATATGTGTTATTCTCTAATAAAAATATCTCTCAAACATTGAAAAGTATATAAAATGAAGAGTAAAATTACATATAAGACATAAATTATCAAAATATCTTGCAATTTTGCTTATGTGATTAGTTAATTGATGTTCACAATTTTAATAGGTTAGTTCACAAGTATATTAGGTAATGTCCAGAAATATTATAAGTTAATTACATTTTAGTGTTATGCAAAGATCTGACAATGTTTACAAAAATTTAAAGAACAAAGCCTAATTTTTTTATTACTAATTTGATTATGTTCATAATTTCTATAGCAGCTTATGTGCACAAATATACTAACTAATGTTCACAGCGTGTCCAAAAACATATTCAATAATGTTCACTACTTTAACAGGTTATGTTCACAAATATACTCAATAATTGTTCACAATTGTTTTAAGCTAATTACTCTTTGTATTGTGCAAAGAATCAATAATGTTCACAATTATACTAACTAATGCTCATAGTATACTCTATGACATCTTTTGCATGTTTATTGATTAAATTTTCTTATCGTATACTATCTCTTGAAGATCAAGAAAATGGAAAAGGAAAGGTACAAGAAGTAATTCCATCTATTTGAGTAGTTCAACCTTTGGGAAAAAAGTTAGAACCATGTCTTAATATTTTGGTTAAGGAAGTTGATGGGACAAAACTAGTTGGAAAAAAAGTCAGATCACAACATGAAGGTTTTGATTTGTACAATGAATTAGCTTTTAGAATTGATTTTGGTGTGAAATATGGTAAAGTGCAGTATGAGGAAAGCACTAATATTATTCGTGAGAGGGAGCTTAAGTGTACTAAGCAAGGGCATAGGAGGGTAATAGGTAAGCAGTGAAAGAAATGTACAAAGATAAATGTGCAGTCAAATTGTCCAGTTAGACTTGGGATCTCTCTTGTTTAAATTGGTAATTAGTTTGTGGCAAAGCATGCCATGCAACACAATTATCGTTTTTTAATCAAAGGATGAATTGCATATGATTAATTCTTATCAAAAAGTAGAGAAGGCTCACGTGAAATGTTTTTGAAGGATGAGGGAGAGTACTGTGAAAATATCACATGCATATTGAGTATTAATGAAAGAGGCTAATGGTTCTCCATCTATTGGGGTTTTTTTAAAAGAGATGTCTATAATAATTTGGCTAAAGCAGAAAAGAAAACAAAGGTGGGGATGCGAATCATCTCGTTGAGACTTTTAATTCTAAGTATCATAATGAGAAAGATTTCTTCTATGCGTTTGAAGTTGATGGACAATCTTTGGTAAGCTTTTTTGGAGGGATGCAGAAATGAAGGCTGATTATCATCTCTTTGGAGATTCACTTGTGTTTGGCACTACATTTCGAACAAAATCAATATGATATAATATGTACTCCCTTTGTGGGTATGGACCATCATGATATCAATTTGATAGTGGGATGTAGGTTTATGGTGAATGAGAGGATTGAAAGTTTTGTTTCATTATTCAAGACTTTTCTCAAGGCTATGGATGGTGTTTATCTAAGAACGGTAATGACATATCAAGCTCTTTCTATTGCTAATGCTGTTAGTCAAGTATTTCCTATCTCAAAGCATCAATAGTGTCGATGGTATTTGTCTGAGAACTCAAGGAAACATTGTTCATTTGACGGCAAAGGTTAGCTTTCTTCACAATTTGATCACGTGCTGTTTAGGTGTGATACTATGACAGTTTTATTTATGCTAGAAGAGGCATGCTTTCAATCATTTGGTTATGTTATTTTTTGTAATATGATGCTATTCACAAATACAATTTGGTTTGTTCATCAAATCTACCAAGACTATTATTAATATGTAAAGTTTGTATATAAAATGTTATAGCCGAAATATGATTGTTCACGAATATCATTCTTCTTGTTCACAAAGTTTATATATGTTGTTCACAACTGTTTCACCATTTATGTTTTCACTTGTCACTATTTACTTGTTTCTATTTTTGTTATAGGATGTATATTTGGTGATACACTTATTTGACACAAATATCATTCCTGTTGTTTACAATTTTTATATTTGTTATTCACAACTGGTTCACCAACTACATTTTCATTAGAGTCATTCATTAATTGTTTGATCTTTTTTCATTCTGTTTTAGCTTCGGTGAATAATACAATTGTGTTGATCATGATTGGATGATTAGGCCATATAACATTGAGGATAAATGGTGTGCGGAATTTTTAAAAGACTATTTTTAAAGGGAGTGTTATCTTCTCAGGGGAGTGAAAGCACAAATGTGATTTTGTCAAGGTGTTTGCGTCCAAATTTTGTTTTTTAAAATTTTTATGACATGTTTTCTTATGTTGTTACTAAGTGGAGGAGAAATAAGAGAGATAATAATCTTAGGAATAAAGAAGGTTTTCCTGAGACGTGTCTGCCTAATATTAATATTCTAGAGCGTGTTGTGAGCATGTTGCCTAATATGTAATGTTAGGAACAAAGATTTTTTTGGTGAAATAAGGTCGTGATTTTTGTTTCACCTTAGAGTAATCAAAATTCTAGGATTTCACTACTTGCTTACCTCCTCAAGGCAAATCATATAGCTGAATTTCTAATCTCTACTTACTCTGTTCATTTGCTTTGTCAAACTACATTTCTATTGGATGTAAACATAAATTAAGCAGAAATATTAGAATTACAATGCAAATGTAAAGTAGCGACCTTCATTAGGCATATATTTCACTGATTTTTTGTGATGCTATTGATAGGAAGAATTTAAGTTTTAGTATTTATGAACCCAAGTGCAAGGTTTATAGTTGAGTACTCGGAGTATTGTCCATTAGGAGTTAGGTTTCAAGTACATGGATTAGCTTGACAATTTTAAGCTAGGCTAAGTGAAAAAGAGACAAAGAAATGCTAAACTAAGCTAATAAATATACGTAAAGAGACTTGGAGTTGCGATTTGGCAAATTGACAAATTAAGCAATCGGGGATGAGTCCTAACCTACAAAACCAATACTAAAAACTAGAGAAGCTCCGTTGCACTATCAAAGAGCACCCAAACCATCTTTCAAGGGTCATGAGCTAGCCTAATTAGTCTAATCACCTATTTTTATGGGGTTAGCCTAATTAGACCACAACATTAGCATCCCTTGGACCTAGTTAGGATCGAGACTATTTTCATGTCAAAATCCCGACAATCCTCTTCCCCATGCTAGCTAATTAACTGTACCTCTTGGTGTAAGTCAATCGCCCAAAAATATGGATGAAAGCTCTCTCAAGCATTTCATCGAATACTTGGCGGGCATGAGAGAAAACTCTAAGTTCAAGGTATAAATTGAGTGTGGTTATGCCCACTTCAAGATTCACTAACCATCAAGAGACTAATCACAATCCAAGCCAATAAAAACTAACTACTAATCATCACACAATCACAACTAAACCCAAAATAAACAAAGCTACCAACTAGGCTAATCAAACATGAAAAAGAGAAATAAACCTATTCTAACTTGGATTAAAACAACTACTGAACACAAAATCACAATAAAAACTAAACATTTAAACTAAACATAATCTACACTAACATGTTCAAATAAAAGAAGCAAGAACAAAATATGAAATAGAAAGAGGAAGAGAGAAGGGAAAACTTAGGTTTGAGATTGTTGAATGAAGATCTAAAATCCACAAGCTTGAATCCCAATCTCCTAAAACACAATCCAATCTAGATAATCTAATTCCCCCTATTGGGGTTTTTATTGGCTAAAATCCAACCCAAAACTAGCCTAAAAGTATAAAGTCCCAAGAAGGGCCTAAAATGCAAATCGAGTCGTGTGAAAATGGCTGAGAAAAGCAGGGCTTGGGGTGATAGTTATTGGCTGGATGACGGCTAGCCATCGCCACGAAGGCCGGGGCTCAGTTGGGCGATGGCCATCCATCGCCACCCCCTGGAAAGTGGCTCCAATCTTCAGGGGACATGACGGCCATTGCTACAACAACCGATGGCTGTCGTGCCCATTCTTTCTTAGGTCGCCTTGCTCCTTTCGTAACACTTGCTCGATTAAACTTATTACCTACAAAAGTAAACAAAACAAGCAAAAATTCCAAAGATTATACTATCATACGTGCTAAGAATTAGGTGATAGAGGCATGTAAAATACATCAATTTATTATTGAACAGTTATGCTCAGTTTTTGAGTAAAAACCTTCATTTTTCTCTTCAATCATGCTAATATTTCTTTAATTTCTTTAGGTCTGAGCTTTTTTGACGAACAATGGATTTCAAAGTTGAGAAATCCACAAGATTTTGTGTCAAAGTTCGTAGTTTTAAAAGAGAGAAGTAGAAAGTAGTGTGTGAGATAGATTTTTTGAAATGTTTTTTGTTTGTCCCTATAATTGTTTCTTTTTATTATTTATTTTCTAGATCATTTTGCGTGTGAGCTATTTTGTCTACATGGCTTGCCACTTAGTAGTGGATGTATCTTTAGTAGTTACACCTAGGTTGTTAATATAATGAGTGTCATTAAATATGTTTCAGCATATTTTACTACTTTTTAGCATGATTTAATATGTTTCAACAATAAGTACTTATCATAAGTCCAAAAGAACATACCCTAACTTGTAATTTCAATTCAATGTAATTTTGGCCTTTTATTAGTGGTGGGGGACTATAACTAGGGTAAAGTTAATGGAAGCAATAATCAAGCATTTCTATAATTTCTTTATGGTAAATGGTAACTAAGTGCCATTCATTCCAAACTAAATAGTTACTGTCAAGAATATATTTGTCAAAACCAAAGGAAAAGTAAGGACATAAACTTGATTATTTAGTATTTACAAGCGAATCACCCAGAGCTTAAGTAACTAGTTCATTCCTTTAAAGTGGAATATAATCCGCATTCTCAACCTTTTACTTTCATACAATGGTGACAGCCTTGAATATACACATAAACTAAGGGCGCTACGCAATCCGTAGCCAATCATCAATTGGTTTTGAGATGAAATCTCACTTTATCTTATTGGTACTCATTCACTAAAACTTAACATACATAAAATTTGACAAGAAGTTGAAGCAGGTTGCTTGTTCTTGATATGCCAAAGTTCTCATCGTGATTGATTGTATCACATGTTGGATCTTATTAACAGCCAGTCGATGAGAGTAAGTTGAGCTTACATATCAACCTAGCGAATTGTCAGCAATTGGTTTTGGCAAGGAATTGCACTTAGCTTATATGTACTTGATTGATTAAAACCTAATCAGCATAAAATTCAAAAGTGTTGAAAGGACTTACAATATCAACATTGCCAATTTTTGAGACTGCCTTTGGATTGCCATACTTACAATTTTCTATTCTTTTTAGTTGAATTCTCATCATTATTATGGCATATTTAATAATCTAAATTATCATCTAGATTGTCTTTGGTTTTTATTGATATAATCTTCCGTTTCTTAGTCTTCTAAGCCTGTCTATCAACATATATATCTATGCATATGCTCTATATTTACTTTTTTAGAAGGATCCTTAAGTTCAACACCTATCTTATCCAATCACTTAACACGGAATATGCATGCATTACACGACATTCTAAGAAATTTTACATTACAAAAATAGATGAGTAATTTACTCTTCTTCTTCCTTGTACATCTCACACTATATATAAATATTTGGTGTTTTACTGTTGCTAACCTGTCTTTCATCAGTAACTTTGGTGTAGCAGCACTCACATGACAAAAGGCCTCTAGCTACTTGGAACCTATTTGACAGTAAGTTCAGGGGTTGAGCTCGGATTTAAAGTAAGTGGTGTTGATATTAATAATGCACATAACATAAACTTTAATGGTTCTAAAAATGAAATGCGTAGCTAACAAAGTCAAATTCTTACTTAGTTCATGGTTTTAGTAAGTCACCAAATCCACCAATTATATAACATAAACAAACACAAATTTGACTAAAATCAGTAAATTAAACACAAATAAACAGGCAATAACTAACAAATTACCCCAATCCTAATTCCCAAATCCTCAAATCAAGAAAGGAAAAAACCTATTTCTTAATTGATGAATAATCTCTAAATTAACCACTTATTTAACCAAAATTCAATAAAATTCGAAAATTAAACATAAACAAGCCAGCAATAACAAACCAAATTAGCCCAACTTTAAATCTTCAACGAAGAAGGCAACTAGGTAAAAATCCTTTTCAATTCATGAATCATGAGTAAATTATTAAGTTAATCAATTATTTAATATGAATATAACTAAAATCAATAAACATAATTATCTATAAAATAACAAAATTAAAAACAAAAAATGGGGATTTTCAAATTTACCTCAAAATTCGAATTGGGGCATTGATTTTAAGTCAATTAGAGGACTAAGGAGGCGAGCAAAGTTGCAAGCGGCCATCCAGTGGGCCATTAATGGTGGCGGGTGGCAACGAGGGCAACTAGGCAAGCACCGCCAAGCAGAGAGAGAGAGAGAGAGGGAGGGCTATAATAGGGTGGATGAGGTTCTGCATATGGGCAAACAACTAGACATTGAGAGAGAGAGAGAAAAAGAAGGGTACTAAGTGTGTGAGAAGTATCAAGTTAAAAAGTTAAAATGTTTAAGTGAAGTGGCAAAAATTAAAAAAACACACACACAAAATGCAAACATCTATAATTGAACACATGACTTTCAGTACACGGACAAACTGTGAAGACAACCCAACCACTCAACCAATCAACTCTTTGTGAAACTTATGAGAACTATTAATATATACAAAATTTGGTTTTCTGCTAGAATATCCTATATTTATTTATTTCCCCCCCCCCCCCCCAAAAGTCATTGCACCTTAATAGCTCCGACCATGAGTAGGTTTGTATTGCACTTTCTATTTGGATTACATTAACCATCTATATTGTTTAGATCAGGATATTTTCTCCTTGTTTCCATCCTTATAAGTGTATTTTTGCCATTGAAACTAGCTTCTTTTCTATATTTTCAACAACACCTTCTCATCACAACTATTATCAGATTTTGCATTGCTATTCCAAATAATAAGTCCTTGTTAAGCAACAACATATTTTAGGTAGCATTTAGAGTTTTGATTGGGTAAAAAATACTACATGTTCTGATTTTAGTTGTTTTATAAGTTGACATTTGACATGCATAGTTATTGTTTACATCAGCATTTCACAAATCTTAGATGTACATGTTTTAGCGGAGTTCCTAAAATATAATGCCCCTAAACTTTTTGTCAAAAGTGTAAAATGCCCTTGTACACAATAGGTGAAGTAAATACTGTTAAACTATAGAACATACCCCTTAACTATTGATGATGTGGCATTGCCAAAAAAATGACATGGCTTAACATTAGACAAAGTTGCTGACATATAGTAGTAGTAGTAGTAGTAGTAGTAGTAGTAGTAGTAGTAGTAGTAGTAGTAGTAATAATAATAATAATAATAATAATAATAATAATAATAATAATAATAATAATAATAATAATAATAATAATAATAATA
>JACYFF010031958.1:68568585-68644476 GCA_017589665.1 Selenicereus undatus | reverse complement strand
TAATAATAATAATAATAATAATAATAATAATAATAATAATAATAATAGAAATTTTAAAATAAATATGGTAAGGCTAACTGACATTTTCACTAGTGGAGAACGAATGAAACTTGGCGTATATGTTAGCGGCTATGAACATAAGACTAGCGTTAACCCGAATAGTACAAATTGAAATGCAACACATGATCAGTTATCTTGTATAGATAATACAAACCAATTTTTCAACTTGAATTCGCATTGTGCTTACCCAAGTTAAAGTAAATATTTTAAAATTTATTGACCTCATATTTACTGAATTTTGTTGATTACATACTTCTTATTCGATAGATTGATATACACCTTATTGCGCTAACCTGACTTAACACTACTTGGTTTGGAATCTAACTAAGGTGCAATATTTATAAATATGAATTTAACCTTGCAAAGTCATGTAATCCTAATGCAAAACTCTACCACCTATAGCCGACGAGACAATTTGCATAAAATGAGTTATTGTTGCATTATTGACAATAGGCGATATTATGAAGTGATTTTTAAGATAAGACTAGCCTCTAAGCACGTGCATGTGCTGTTTTAAAATTTTAGTTAGAATATTTTTAGAGATATTACAATTAATCTTATAATTTAAATACTTAGAAATAATACTATTAATATATCAATAATTTATTTCATTTTTCTCTTGATAAAAGTTGCTGCAAAGACATTCTTGATTACGGTGACTTTAAATTATACATTGTTTTAATTTTTATTTTAAATAAAATCTTAATAAATGTTTAATAGGCACGTGCCACAACAACATCATTTGCACTCACTTTGATATATAAATATATGATATGATTGACACTATTGCATCTAAAGGCGAGTTGTGTACAAATTTTAAAGGAGAAGGTTATCCAAGTTAATTTCAGGTCAAATATAATTGATATTTTAAATACATCAATATGTTTTGATTTGACTCGCTTTGACTTCATTTTATAAAATAAACCCTGTTTTATTTGAGTCACATTGAGTTGGGTTTAAATAAAAAGCACTAATATTATTGTAAGTGTAATTTGAGTGATGGGCTTAGGTAATAAGGTTGACACTAATTTTTGCTACGTCATTACCTTAGATAATCAGATAGCAATGAATTTTTCAATTTCTTAGCTTATAACGTTTATCAATATGTGAATACCATTTTAGCAACATGACATGTAATTAAACCAAGCCACGCAATTTCTAACCAGACAAAGGGGAGAAGAAAAGATAAAAGTCATGTCATTTTTTTCACAAGTCACGTAAGCAAATATTACATTAGAAAAAATAAAACGCGACATTGTTAAAGGGTATTTTCTTTAATTTTATGGTTTAGGGGTATTTTCTATCATTAGAAACAAGTTTAGGGGCATTTAATTTTTAGCACTCTGTTTTAGCCCAAATAACAACATTCCAGTATTTTGTTTTCAAACATGACCCTTGTCCTTTCTCTCCTATTACGCTCATGCTATTTATGTAAAATCTCATGACCCTCACTTTCAAAAATCCAATAAGTCTACTTCTTTGCTTCTCTCGTCACCTAATGCGAACCAATCACTGCCCAATTGGCTGAAATTTGAGATATTTTACTCACTGACCTATGAACTCAAAAGTTGTACTGTTTATTAGTTTTGCATTTAATCATTGTTATTCTTTGCCCTATTATCCACATTAAGACGTTGCATTTAGATTCATTAAGCTTGAATTTAGGCAGCATATTTCTTGGTATTTTAATAACAAATTAGTATTAACAATGAGTTGTACTAAATCCATACTAATAGCAACAGTTATAACGAAGAAAAAAGTAATGAAATAGTAATAACAAAAGGAAGAAGGGAAAAAAAGTTTGTCTTTTTGGTAGTTTTATTCTCATAAGCTAATACAACAACTTAGTTGACTGAACACATTTTCTTCAAAGATATTGAATAGGTACTGCTAACAAGTAAATTATGATAGCTATCTGCTATTGAAACAACTATCTAATGCACAAACATATATCAGCTACTGAAATAACTAATTTTGCCGAATGACCTAAATCCTTTTAAGTAAAATTGTTGTATCCAACTTACCTATAGAGCATTATTATTTTTTTTAACATGCCAAAGATTGTTACATAAAGTAGCCATACTCTACTAGGTAGTCTCTCTAGAATTTTGACCGCATTGGCTTTTTGGCAAACAAAAGGTACTCTAAGCCTGTTGTGGGTTCTTCATATTTTAAGCCTATAAGGACAATATGCAAAACTGATTAGCCTTGTTTATAACTACTTAAAGCTGGCCATCTTTTTCTAAGCTCTCAATTCACTACTGCTGTCCTTACAATTATTAGCATATAGGAATTATGGTTTTTTTTTTTTTTGGTTAACAAAAATTATCATTGAGTGATGATGCTTGCCATAACGATAAATTGACATGAAGGTGTTAGGATACGTACATTTTTTGTTGGTTTACTAATAATATTTTGGGTGTATTAATGTTGTAAGTTGTGTTTTGTTTATGCAACATACTAGTTTTACATTTACTGCTTACATTAGGAGTCGTTCCATATTTGATGATTGAATCATCTCTTTCTTTGTGTGCCTAATAATAGGGGACATTTGGCATTCCATTGGAATTTAGACAATAGATATAGGTAGATGGTGCAATTGTAATGCATAGGTTAAAAGCTAATTTTTCATGAGTTCAAGATATTTTTGGTTGGAAAATGAGACATGCCACTAGGTTCACCCATTTAAATGCCAACTTGGTCAACACGTGAAGTTTATGAGGGCCTTACATTTGTACAAGGAATTCAGTCTTATTTGATGACTTTATTTTTCATAGGGTGCAAATGTGTTTGTTTTTAAATTTTTGAATCTATTGTATGCTATTTTTAGTCTCTTGGCTTCATAATAATAGGAAAACAAAAAGACATGAGTTATGACCACATTTGCCATGGCCTTTGAGTTCCAACTTCCATGCCACAAAGAAACACACAAATATTCCATTCATATTAGCAAATCAAAAGAGGTGGACAATCAAAGGATCCATCCTCTAGTGATATGGCCACTTTTCCTTGATACTAAAAATGCTAGTCATGATGGGTTAAATGAGTGGATTCAGAGTTGATGGTCTTCAGAGTGGCATGGGTGGTGAGCCTTGAACCCATAAAAGGTTAGACCATAGGGAAACCTCAGCCAATGATCAAGTCAGGTACTAGAAGAGGATCGATCAAGGTTAGAACTTTAATGAGAATTTTAAAGTAAAAAGGGAATGTAGTACGATAGTGATTTGCTATGACCTATTGACTTTCTAGCGAATCCCCTTTGCTGGGTTGCCGTCTACATGGAGGCTTTAACATTGGGCCTTAGATTTCCGTTGCTTGGCTTAGTTGTACATATCCTTAGCAAGTACGAAATAGGAGTTGACAACTTTTAAATTGAAAGGTTTAACGTGCCTGATTCTTTCGTTCGCCTATGTCCAAAAACTTTAGAAATCCTTCTCATGGATGGAAGTATCAATTTGTCTTCGTGAGGAATAAAGATGAGAATTTGAACACTCCCATTTAGAACATCAAACTTTTGAATGAGTCCTTAAATAATGTCCAAGAAGTCCCCATGGGTTGGTAATCATTAGGTATTTCAAGACCTAGACTCGGTAAAAGGAGATAAAGAAGCCCTTGCTAGTCAATTGTGGCTTGGCATGTCGCTTAGCTTGTCTTGACTAGGTATTGAAAAGTACGTGGTCGGATTGCCCTTAATCACTCATGCGTTGAACTTGCCAATGCGATTGCCCTCGTCGTTTGTGATGTGACGAGGTCATGCAGGATAGTCCTTTGAGTCGTGATGGGGTCACACAGGACAACCCTTGGTTGTGACTGGGTCACACTGGGCAACTTTAAGGGGTAGTCCTTGACTGGACAAATGGTGGACGTTGTCCCGCAACATGAATAAATGACTACAGTATTGTGCGACGACACCAAGCACCTATGGTGGTGATAGGCATGTCTATAGCACGGTTGTTGTGCGATAAGATCCAACACCTATATGCTAGGTGTACTCTTCGGGCAGACCAAGGCACATAAATGGCATATCCGGGTTGCTTGCTGGGAAAGACAAAGTGGTGGTCCTTTGTCTATGTCCATGTGTGGTTGGACTTAGCTCACGGATGGTTCCGTAAGCAATGCCGATTATTTCTGTAAGCTATAACAGAAAAATTGTATCTAAGCCTCGGGTAGGCTTAAACTAAGCCCGGCTAAGGGTGGATTTAGCTAAACCAGCTAAATGGAACTCAGCTAGGTGTGGCGCTTAGCTAGGGAAGCTATCAGTGAGATAACTCGGAAGCTCATGGGAGCTCCCATCTAGACTACCTAGCTCCCAGTCGTGTCAGCTAGGTGTGCGGCTTAGATGGGCTGGAGTCCCGCTGAGACAGGCACCAGCGTGGACAGACGTTGTCCACAGCACGCGTCCGCCTTGAGGGAGAAAATTGAAGGTGGATTATTTGACAAGGATGTGAAAAGGATCCTTAATAAAAGGGTGAAGGGACAGAGTAAGAAAAATCAAAGGGTTAAGTATTTGGTCGAATGGAAGGGATAATTTGATGTTGAGGCTACATCGAAAAGGTGTGTGAACCTAGGGAAATTTGAGGAGCATATTCGGGCTTACTTGATGAGAGCGTGAAGTTCCTCTACTAGGGGTGGTTTATAAGACCCCTCGCTAGTTGATTGTGGCTTGGCATGCCGCTTAACTTGTCTTGACTGGGTCTTGACAAGTACGCGGTCAGGTTGCCCCTTAGTCACTCATGCGCCAACTTGCCAATGCAATTGGCGACATCCTTTGAGTTGTGGGCGGGGTCACGTGGGACAGTCCTTTGATCATGACTAGATCATGCGGGATAGCCCTTGGTTGTGACTAGATCACATGGGGCAATGTCAAGGGGGAGTCCCTGACTGGATAATGGGTGGGCGTTGTCCCGAGGCATGAATAAATGACTACGGTGTTGGGTGATGACACCATGCACCTATGTTGTTGCTAGGCATGCCTATAGGCCAGGTGTTGTACGACAACATCCAGTGTCTATGGCAGTGCTAATTATATAGATGTACTCTGGGGATGGACTAAGGGACGTACATAGCATATTTAGGTTGGTTGCTCGGAACGACGGGGGTGGTGACCCTTTGTCTATGTCCACGTGTGGTTGGACTTAGCTCACAAATGGTTCCGTAAGCTATACCGATGGTTCCGATAAGCTATAACCTGGAAACTCGTAGCTAAGCCTTGGGTAGACTTAAACTAAGCTCGGCTAAGGGTGGAGTTAGCTAAACGAGCTAAACAAGACTCAGCTAAGTGTGGCACTTAGCTGGGGAAGCTAGCAGTGAGCTAGCTAGGCAGCTCGTGGGAGCTCCCAACTGCCGTAGCTTCCAGTCGTGTTAGCTGGGCGTGTAGCCTAGCAGACAGGAACCAGCGTGGATAGATGTTGTTAAGGGGACGCGCCTGCCCGCTGGGCGACCTATCCCTGGACAGGCGCCTTGACCCAGCAGGCACGCCTGTTCACCAATCACTGCTATCTGGCGCCCCTTTGCTGGGTAGCCACGAGTAAAGGGACATGTCCCTTCTAAGCATGGTGGTTACCACTGGCAAGATTACCTTGGTGGTTGGGTGTGTCAAAAGACACACCTTCTCACTGGCATCGCTTCAAGGGATAAGACACACTGTTCTTTTAAAGGAGGAGCATGTAGATAACCAAAGCAAGGCAAGGCTTTGTGAAAGGGCGCATCGCATGCCAAAGAGACATGACCTTTGCCTAGTGTTAAGGGTTGATAATTCACTCAAACTTAGACCCCGTGCGGCCTAGCAAACTTTCCTTGGAACTCTTGCTTTGTTTGCTACTAAGTCTTAAGGATGCTTAGCTTAGACTTGAGAAGCTAAGTAACCACACACACTCTTAGAAAGAGGAAGTAGAGAGAGAGAGAGTTTGGGTGAATGTTTTGTGTTGCACTTGAATGTTTTCAATGGTTTGGTTACGAATGAGCCCCCTTGGGGGTTTACATATACATCCACCTCCTCAATGGATGGTGGAGATCTACTTGATCCAGTGGTTATTATTTCACTTCCAGAATATTCTGTACAATTATCCTAGATACTACACATATTTACAATAGTGTAGAACATTCTAGAGGGTAGTCTAGAAGGTTCTAGGACTCTTTACAAGGTCCTAGATACTCTAGAAGCTTAAAGAATAGTCTAGAAGTATCTAGAGTTTTGCAGATGATTCTAGGACAATCTAGAAGACTCTAGAGTGTCAAGAAAGTTTTAGAACGCTCTTAAACATTCTAGCGTATTCCAGAAGGTTCCATACCATTCTGAAAGATTCTGGAACACTCTAGAACTCTCCCGTAATACAGCCCGTGACATTCTCTCCCACCCAATCGGGCAACATCCTCATTGCCTTTGGGTCTTCGTATGCATGGCCCTTGAGTTGCTTCATCTCCAAGAGGTGTCCCATCTACTTGGTTAGGTTGATGTGTCATAGCAAACTGCTCGGCACATCGATCCTTTGCGCGCATGCGTCCCATCCCTGTTCCTGCACATTTCCTCCTTTGTGTCATCTACCTAGGTAATGTCGGACGCATGACACCTTCAGGCCCCTCATCCCTCTTGAGGGTGGACAAGTGGCCTACCACCTTATTCTTCGTGAATTAGAGGGGAGGTAACACCATTTCTTTCTTAAGTTCCCATTTCATGTGTATTGCATGGGCTTTCCCATTATCTATGATGAACAAGGTGCTAGCATGAGGAACTATGACGGCTTTCACCTTACCGATGAAGTCCATTCTTAAATAGAACTTTCGATCATCAAGAAGAGTGACGGTTATGTCAACTTTACCTCTCCATAGTCCAACTTGGATGTCCGTACCTTAAGTAACTCCATGGATTAGAAGGCTCTTCATAATAACTCCTTTACATAGCCCTTTCCCTTTTTGTAAGGTAGGCTAATCTCATTGACAAGTTCTTTCACCATGTACAAATTGTCCGCTCCCGTGTCCACCGTTGCTTGGAGTTTCTTACCTCCAACTTCGGTCTCTACATATATGTGGCTACCGGTTGGCTCCCCTACCTAGGATTAGATGGCATTTAGGAGCGATATTGAGGCAATACTTGTTTCTTCTTCATGCCTCTCCTCATCTATCACAAGCGCAGCAAGTTTCCCGCGCTTCGGGCACTCAAAAACCCAATGAGGCCCATTGCATAAGAAGCATGAGTATTTCCTCGACGTCTCATCCTTCTTATCTCTTCCCTTATTCTTGAAGATTGTTGGCTTGTCTCGCCTGGGAGACTTGTCACAGTCCCCGTCACTATCACTATCATCATGGTTCTTCTTGCCTCATAGCTTTGAGAAGTCTCTCTTGAACTCAACTAAGCACTTGGTGGTGGAGATAGCAGAGGTGATGTCTCACGTCCCACGCCTCTCAAGTTCCATCTAGACCTAATTACTTAGGCAGGCCATCAAGGAAGCAAAACAAGGCATCTTGCTCCCCGATGCATGGGATTTCCAAGAGAAGGTATTAGAACTCCTTCACATATTCTCGAATGTGACCCTCCTTGTGTTGGTCGTGTCCCAGCTTGTCCCTTACTTCCCGCTCCACATCTTTGGGATAGAACTATTCATTAAGTTCCTTCTTGAATCCATCCCAAGTGGTGATGGGGTTGGATCCTCGGTTGACATCGTCACACCTACGACACCACCAAACAAAGGTTATGTCTTTAAGAGATAAGGAAGCACAACTCACCTTTTGGCCTTCATCCATGATGCCTACCACTCCAAAGTAGGCTTCAAGCTTCCAAAAGAAGTTATCTATCTCTGTTGTGTTCCTTGCCACATTGTATGTTAGAGTTTGGAGTGTTTTCACCTTCAGGGTGGTGGACACTTGTCTCGATCCACCGCTACCCAATGTTGGTCACCGTGGCTATGGACAACTTGAGTTGGACTTCCAAGGCTTCGATCTTAGCCTTGTGTGCATCCACCTCAGCCTTATAGGCGGCCACCTCGGCCCTACAAGTTTGAAGTTTCGCATCCTTGGATGCCCTTCGGGCTTGGACCTCGTCATTGACATTGACGGCTACTTATTTCACCGCCTCTTACATCTCCCCTCCAAGCTCCTCAAAGTCAGCTATGCACTCGAGCTCCTCGATGTGCTTCCCCATGTCATCCACCCTACCCCTTAGGTCCGATATGGAGTGGTTAATCTCCACAACCATCTTGTCTATAAGAACCGACAAGTCCTTGTTCTTGTCGTTACCCTTCTTCCTTCCTTGTTGGGGGTTGGCGGCATTGGAGACACTTAAAGCCATGAATCTACCAAACCAACGCTCTGATACCAACTGTCACAGGTTGATAATTCACTCAAACTTGGACCCATGTGGCCTAGTAAATTTTTCTTGGAACTCTTGCTTTGTTTGCTAGTAAGCCTTAAGGATGCTTGACTTATACTTGAAAAGCTAAGTAAGCACACACACTATTAGAGAGAAGAAGTAGAGAGAGAAAGAATTTGCGAGAATGCTTTGTATTGCATTTGAATGCTTTCAATGGCTTGGTTACAAATGAGCCCCCTTGGGGGTTTACATATACATCCACCGCCTCAATGGATGGTGGAGATCTACTTGATCCTACTGTTATTATTTCATGTCTAGAATATTCTGTACAATTATCCTAGATACTACACATATGTACAATAGTGTGGAACATTCTAGAGGGTTCTAGAACTCTCCACAATGTCCTAGATACTCTAGAAGCTTCTAGAATAGTCTACAGGTATCTAGAGTTTTTCAGAAGATTTTGGAACAATCTAGAAGACTCTAGAGTGTCCAGAAAGTTTTAGAATACTCTAGAACATTCTAGTGTATTCTAGAAGGTTCCATACCATTCTGGAAGATTTCGGAACATTCTAGAACTCTCCAGAAACGCAGCCCGTGACAACAGGTAGTAGAGGTTGTCCCTGCCCATCTTGTCTATAAATAGCACGCCTCCTCTTGGGCGCTGGCATCATATTTTTGCATCCAAAAAGTCATGTAGGCTTGGCACAAAAAATCTTGTACTCGGCTGGGCAAGGGTAAACTTGATAGTTATACGGGATCACTTGAGTTGAGGCGTCTTGTACCCAAAAGTCCCATTATTAATGAAAGAAGGATTGGTTGTCGAACTTGTCTTGTTGTCCTTGTGTGTGCTTGCTTTATTTTCAAAACCTCTAACTCGTTATTGAGTAGACTGAGTCGAGTCATGGACTTGACCGCCGCACAGTGGATACACGAGCGAAAAGTAGCTGAAAAACTTCCCGACGACAGTAGCCTAGTGATAGAATGCTTGGTTTCCAAGTTCGATTCTTCCTAGGTTGTGCGTGAGTGTTAATTTACCTTTCAAATTGAAAACAAGAAGCTCTTTTGAGTGGCTTCCTTTACAAATGTTGTTTTCAAACAACTATTTTTTCTACACCATCGACCTATGTTCATTGGCCTCTTTAGGAAATCTAATTGCTACAAATTTTCTAATTTGAGCACCTTTATTAGTAAAATAACTACTCCTTGTGTTTTCCTCTCTTGCGTAAATAAATCTTCACCACTTTGACCAAATGATGGTCGTTGCATTGACTTTGCCGATGAGGACGAATGATGAGAGGTGCCCAAAGTAGTCTAAGGAGTACGAGATTTTCGAGGCTCGAACCTTGCCCTTGCTACGTTCCTCCCCTTGTCTATGCCCACCTTAATCCGTTTAATGTCTTTGTTGTGGACTAATTATGATTCTTGCCTTCCCTTAGCAAAATATGAGACAGGTTAGGGGGATATGTCAAATGATTCCAGCTCATTGTACAAGTGCCTAGGAGATTGTGTCCCAACTGTTTGGCAGCCATGGCAAGGATGGCTGTGTTGGCAAGAGTTCAGAGCTACCCATTCGAAATAAGATGAAGGCTTTCATGCCTCTAGGTCCACTGGGTTTTCAAACGAAGCTCGCATTGGTGCAGGAGATGTCCTATCGATGGGTGCTACCCCTATCCACGAGCTCCGTAGAGGGTCTTAAAGCAATTGCACTGTTGGGCTCGTTATTCACAAATTTGGCCTGGGGTCCAAGCGAAGCCCGACATCGTAAATCCAGCAGACTCACCCATCAGTGCAGCCCGTGCCCGTGAGCCGCCCGTGCCCCGTTTTGCCTTTTTTTGCCACGTCCTTTACAAAACGACGTCGTTTTGAGGGGGCGAGTCTCCTTTTCTTTAGGAAAAGAGCGCTGGGAACAGGGGGAAAAGGGAAAATGGGTGATTTTTTTTTGGCCCCATTGTAAGGTAACCATTGTCAAATGGCTACTTTGTGATTTTTTTTTAAATTGTTTGGAATTTAGTTCTATAAATGCCTAAATCTATTATGTGTAAATTCACACTAAAAAAAACAAAAACCTCTATCTCTCATATTTTTCATTAATTTTTGAAGAGGTGGAAAAGGTTGTGTTAAAGCAAGAGATAAGAAGAAAAGAAAGAGGTTTGGGATTTTGTAAGTATTTCTATTAGTTGAAATTTTTCATTGGCTTATGTTGATATGTATAATTTAAAATTTTGATTTATGCCATTGATAACTATATATTTAATTATTTTGTTGTTAATTTAGGTTTATACATTTGTCTGTTAAGTTTACCTCATATATATATTGAAGTAAATTATTTTACGGGTAATTATAGTTACCTTTAGCTCATATTTATCTTTAAGTTAATTAATTGAGTTACCATTATCTTGCTTAAATTGTTAGGCATTAGGCTAATTGTAAGTAATTTGTCATATTCCTTAAAAATTTATTTGTCACATGTTAGGAATTTTGGTGTTTAATAATATTACGATTAAAATTTTGATGTATGAGTTATTTTCACTAAGTTTAATATCTTAGGAAAGAATTGAAAGATTCATATGAAGAATGCTTCACTCGATCTAGTGGTTTTTATATTATATATGCAATTTAGTTCAATGAAGTTATGTAAATTAAGTGTTACATGTATTGTTAAATTCCTATATGCCTAAAAAATTTATTAGTAACATGTTAGGAACTTTGTTGTTTAATAATGTCATGCTTAAATTTTTTTAATACTATGTGTGAGTTATTTTCATTAAGTTTAGTATGTTAGGAAAGAATTAAAAGATAGATATGAAAAATACTTGATGCGGAGCAAACCATGAAACCTAGCCTTCTAATCAATATAAAGGCTTGGGCTCAATTTGGGCCCTTAGTCACCAATGAGGATGGCACCCAACTACTTGGCTCTCCTAAGTCCTTGTTGGTTTGGGAGCCTTGAGGGGCCCCAAAGTAAGCTTAAGAAAGGTGGCATGGCACTTAGAAGCCTAAATAAGGTGCTTAGCTAATTTATCTCCAGGTCACCCTATTTTATTTTACTTCCTTGTTCTGGGCAAAACATATGGCCTGATTTCTAGCTCATTTTGGGTGAGGTATATGGGATTTTTTTTTTGGGTAAATTTTTCATGAATGGATAGCCTCGGATGTCTATTTTTCAAAAAGCCCAAGAACATTGCTAAATTCCAAGAATTGAGCAAGTGATGGGGTTTTAACCGAGCCATGTCCCGTGGAGGGTGTAGAGGTTCACGTTTTTACTCTAGGATTTATTTGCGTCACCAAATGGGAGAATTAAGGGCCCAAACTCAGTGGGCTATTCAAAGACACTTCTAAAAGGCTCTCATAAAAATCCTAACCTTAACCTTCACCATTTGGATAGGTGAAGGACATCACCAATGAGACGGAATGTGCAGCCAAATTCTAGCACACCATTATCCCCAAGCGGGCCCCTTTAATTGTACAATTAGCGTGAATTTCATTGGACAAAATCCTTGTAATGCTATTGGTTAGTACTAAGCTTGCGGGAGGGGGTATGTTGCTATTTAATTTCTCATCTATTGTATTACGTTCAACTTTGATGAATTTGAATGAATGAAAAGGCTAGAAGCCATTTTCTCTCTCAAAAATCTGTTAATCTTTATCTCTTTTAGAGTGGTGATTTAAAGTCATCCCTTTATATTAATCCTTGATGCATAGGCTTTAGGGGATTAATTGGTAGGTTGCTTATCTTGGTGTTCTTTCAAGAATCAAAAGAATTTCCTTTTGATATGGGGTTTCCTCCATTTGGGTTGTTCTAGAGGTGTTCATCTTATTGGGTCTTCGTATGATGAAGCCTTTATTTGACCAAATAGACTTCTAATCCGCTTCAGTTGGTATCAAAGCACAAGGATGTTTCAAGGGTAAGCATCAAATCCTCACACTTTGTGATTGGAATTTGTTGTTTGGATTCTTTCCTTGTTATTTTGAGATTTGGATACTTTTTACTCCACCTTCTTCTCTCATTCTCCTCAAAGAGCCCAAGCACTCTTCTATGCTTCCTTTTCAATCCAAAACCCTAAAAACCCCCATTTGATTTCTCCGTAAAACTCCTCTTTTAGTCCAGAGAGAATCCCCAAAATAGCATAAACACAAACCCCAAACAAAATACAACCCAAAAACTCCATAGAAAAAAAAGCCAAAATATTCATCCGCACCAACAAGAATTTTGGCATGGTCTGACCGTGCCCCCTGACACGATCGTGCCACTCTTTTCTCCAAAAATTTTTTTCCAGCTTTTGGCACGGCCACCCATGCTCCGGAGCATGACCATGCCCCTCGTATTTGGGCCAGTGCCTCGTATAGCACAACCGCGCCTCCTCCGGCACGACTACGCCACCCTTTTCCCAAACTGTGAATCTTCTTCCTTCTCTTGTCTACCTTCAACCATGACCATTAATGCTGAACCTTATCAACCTAGAGGAATTTCTCTAGAGTTAGCCCAAGAAATGAGGAGAGACAAGGCCATAATTGACCTCCAAGAACAAGTAAGAAACCTCACCATGGAGCTCGAACGAGTTAAGGGATCCGAATGACGAGTTCCCCGACCTAGGTAGCTTGATGTCAACCCCATTGACTTGCCTACTCTTCTGCTCATAAAGACCACGAGGATAGAAGTAATTGGGGTATAGTTCATCCTAGAGATGATCTTAGTGACCTCAAGGTTGAGGCACTAGAGTTTTATGGCAACCTTAACCGGAGAACTATATTAATTGGGTGCAAGCTAATAAGAGGATCATTGAGCTTACAGAGTACAATGATGGAAAGGCCTTCAAGTTGCATATTCTCAAGTTAAAGGGATATGCCTCCTTGTGGTATGAGACCTTGAAGAAGAATAGAGCAAGGGAAACTAAGTCTAAGATCAAGACTTGGCCCAAGCTTAAGAAACACATGGAGAAGAGGTTCTTACCTCCCTGATACAAGCAAGAGCTCTATCTCAAGATTAGCACCCTTATCCAAGAGAATCTCCAGGTGGAGGAATACATTAGAGAATTTGAGCAACTACATATGAGAGTTGGCTTGAATGAAGACAATGAGCTTACTATTGCTAGGTTCATCAAAGGACTTTCTTGAAGCATAGCTCACAAGGTAGAACTACAACCCTACTTGTCCTTCAATGATGTTTGCCACCTAGCTGTCAAGGTAGAGAAACAACTTAAGGGTCAAAAGCCCTTCGCAACTCCTTCCCCTGATCAACCCCAAAACACACCTAAAAGTTTCCCTTCCTACAACAAGGGTGACACTACCTCTACACCCATCAAGGCCATTGATAAGGGTAAAGGGATTGCTAGTGAACCTCCTAAGAGGTTGGGGCGGAAAAGTGCTTCAATTGCCATGGTTATGGACACTTCCAAGCGGATTGTCCCAATCGAAGAGCCCTCTCTATTAGAGAGGTGGAAAAGATCCAAGATCTAGAGGAAAAAACTAGTGAAGAAGAGTTTGAAGAGGAAGATCGCATAGCAGTCACTCCAGATGTTGGAGAGTTATTGGTGTTCCGAAGAGCCCTCCATGCCAAAGAGGTTCCCCTTGAACCTAGTCAAAGGGAGCAAATCTTCCACACTCGAGGCACCATTAGAGGCAAGGTGTGTGAGCTTATTATCGATGGAGGTAGTTGCACCAATGTGGCTTCTATAACTCTCATTTACAAGCTACAAGTTCCCACCAAGGTGCACCCCACTCCTTATGCTCTTCAATGGCTCAAGCAAGGAAGCGATGTAACCATTTCTAAACAAGCTCTCATCTCTTTTTCGATTGGTCCTTATTATGGTGAGGTCCTTTGTGATGTTCTTTTTATGGATGCTTGTCACATATTGCTTGGTCGACCTTGGTTATTTGACAATCATGTGATGCCTGATGGGCATGCCAACACCTATGCCATTAAGTACCGATTTTCTATTCCAAGATTGGATGACATGCTTGATGAGTTGCATGGATCCAAGGTCTTTTCCAAGATCAATCTTCGAAGTCGATATCATCAAATCTGAATGAAGGAAGGAGATGAGTGGAAAACGGCCTTTTATGACCAAATATGGGTTATATCAATTGCTAGTGATGCCCTTTGGTCTTTCTAATGCCTCGGAGTACTTTCATTGGGCTCATGAATGAAGTCTTGAGGTCATTCATCGGGAAGTTTGTTGTGGTATACTTTAATGATATCTTGGTGTATAGCCAAGATGAGACATCTTATACAGAACACCTTACTCAAGTGTTCCAAGTCTTGAGGCAACAAGCTTTATATGCTAAACTTGAGAAGTGTGAGCTCTTTACTCCTCAAGTTGTCTTCCTTGGGTATTGATGGAGATCTCTCTATACCACTTAATTTGGAAACTCAAAATCAACAAAGGTAATCATATTTTGAAGGCTAAAGGATGAATAAATCATCCCCATTTTGTCTAAGAAGCAAAACCGCAGGGCAAGGATTCATTCCAGCAGCTAACCCGCTTTTGTGTGCTTAATTCATCAAGCATATTCATGGTTTAAGTCTGATATTTTTACATGGATTTGAAGTTCAAGATGTTATATTTCCAACAAGACAAGTTTCATCCAATTTGGACTTCATTTGGTCGTTCAAATTAGCCTTTACTCTCAAGGTGTCAAAACAGCCCAGCATGGTCAGAATGTACTCGGTTTTGCAAGCTTAATTACCCAAACATAAAGATGGGTTAATGGGATGCAAACCCACTTTTTGGAACCCTTAATATGTAAGCTTCAAGGGCATATAAATATTTCTAGGGTAGGTATTTAATAAATAAGTCAAAAGGAGACTTTTTCTAGAAGGTGCAGAAACTGTCCCAGTTTGGACATGCTGTCCATTTTGCCTCATATCTCCCACAATACTACTCCAATTGACCTTCACGAGGAGTCCCTAGAAATAGGATTTCTTGAGCTTTCCAAAAAGCCCTTTTTCAGCTAATTTGGACAACAAACCTAGGAGATATAGCTATTTAAAGTTTCTACTTGTACACTGAAAAGTTGCTGACACATTGTAAAAGTACTTTTCAGCTTTTGCCCCTTTACTTTTTGGTCCCCCATGCCTATGAACGTGTAAGGGCTGGTTGGTACTCTCCTTTTCAGCTTCTTAAAGGTCTTCCCACTATAAAAGGGAGCCTTGGGCTGCATTAGAAGGAAGGTTGAATGTGTATTCAGATTTGAGTTGTGAAAACTCTCTCAAACTCTCTCTAAAATTCCTAGTGTTGCATCTTGGGTGTTGGCAACTCCAAGTGGGTCTCTAGGTCTTCTTAATTCAACTAAGAAGGTGATTTTAGTTGAAGGAAGAAGATTGCCCAAGTGCGCAAACCAAGGTGGATTGTACATCACCCTTGCTAGTCCACTTGTTCTATCTTAGTTCTTGTTTTCCTTTTCATCTTTTCTACCCAATTGCATTCTTGATTCACTTTTGCAAATCTTTGCCTTAGTGAAACTTGAATACATCACCAAGTGTGTAAACCAAGGTGGGTTTACATCACCCTTGCTAGTCCACTTGATTTATCTTGGTTCTTGTTTTCCTTTTCATCCTTCCACCCATTGTATATGTTTTTGGGAGTTTGCACTCCCGAAAAATATACATCAGGTATGTTGTCCCCGATGACGGAATCCAAGTTGATAAATCCAAGGTTGAGGCTATCAAGAGTTGGCCTATTCTTATAACCATCACGGAAGTCCGTAGCTTGCATGGGTTGGCTTCTTTCTATCGCCGGTTCATCAAGAATTTTAGCTCCATTATCATTCCCTTGACCGAGTGCATGAAGAAGGGTACCTTTGAGTGCACAAAGGCCACCGAAAGAGCCTTTGAGTGCATCAAGGGGAGGTTTTGGTTGGCCCCTATCTTGGCCATGCCCAATTTTGAGCTACTTTTTGAGGTTGAATGTGATGCTAGTGGAGTTAGGATTAGTGCATTTCTCACTTAAGCCAAGCGCCTTCTTTCCTACTTTAGTGAGAATTTGAATGGTTCAAGACTCAACTACTCCACTTATGATAAGGAATTCTATGCCATTGTTAGGGCTTTGGAGCACCAGAATCATTACCTCAAGCCGAGGCCTTTTCTACTCCATTCGGATCACAAGGCTGTGTAGTTCATCAATGGTCAACACAAGTTGAACACAAGGCATGCTAAGTGGGTTGAATTCCTTTAATCCTTCCCTTTCTCTTGCAAGCATAGGAGTGGGGAAGAGAATGTGGTTGTCATTGCCTTGTCACGGAGGTATGCTCTTCTATCAGTCCTAAAGGACAAGGTCCTTGGCTTCCATTCCATCTAGACCTTGTACATAGAAGATAAAGACTTCGAGATGGTGGCTGAACATCCCTCTAGTTATGACACTTATACCTTGCAAGAAGGTTTCCTCTTTAAGGGAAACAAGTTATGCATCCTCAAGAATCCTCTAAGGGACTTGATTATCAAGGACGCTCATGGAGGAGCCTTAGCTGGGCATTTTGGCGTCAACAAGACCCTTGAAATCCTTAAGGAGCACTTATATTGGCCCAAGATGGATAAGGATGTCCACAAGGTAATCCCAAGGTATGCCATTTCTCATATGGATAAGAGTCACTTCCACCAACGCCTTTACACCCCTCTTTTGGTTCCTTTAAGGCCTTGGTATGACCTTAGTGTGGACTTCATAGTGGCCCTTCCATGGACCCCTCGAGGGAAGGATGCGTCATGGTGGTTGTTGATCTGTTCTCCAAGATGACACATTTCGTTGCTTACCACAAGTGTGATGATGTTGCATATATTACGGATCTCTTCTTCCAGGAAATCGTGAGGCTTTATGGGATCACAAGGACTATTGTATTGGATAGAGATACCAAGTTGTTATCACACTTTTAGAGAAGTCTATAGAGGCTGGTGGGGACTAAATTACTTTTTAGTACCACTTACCACCCCCAAACCGATGGAGAAATGGAAGTGACCAATGACACAGTCACCACCTTGTTGAGAGGTATAGTGAGTAAGAGCTTAAGAGATTGTGGCACCAAGCTTCCCTATGCGGAATTTGCCTACAACCGGAGTTCTTCCTATGCTACTTCTCATTCAACCTTTGAGGTATGCTACGGCCTCAACCCTCCCACTCCTCTTGATCTCATTCCCATTCCTCAAGATTCCAAAGTGAGCTTTGAACTTGAGGAAAGGGTAAAGCTATAAAGAAACTACATGACCATGTGAGAGCTCAAATTGACAAGGTAAATGAGCAATACAAGACCAAGGCCAACAAGAATCGAACTCATCTTGAGTTTAAACCGGGAGATCTTGTATGGCTACATTTGAGGAAGGAGAGGTTGCCTTCAAGAAGGAAAAGCAAGCCTATGGCAAGGGGAGATGACCCCTATAATATCGTACACAAGCTGGGAGACAATGCCTATAAGGTAGAGCTTTTGGGTGACAAGAACATCTCCACCACTTTTAATGTTAGAGACCTCAATCTGAACATTGAGGATGAAGATGATGACATTGGAGATTTGAGGGCAAATCCTCTTCAAGGAAGGGAGGTTGAAGCGGAGTAAACCATAAAGCCTAACCTCCTAATCAATATCAAGGCTTGGCATCAATTTGGGCCCTTAGTCACCTATGAGGGTGGTACCCAAGTACTTGGCTCTCCTAAATCCTTATTGGTTTGGGAGGCTTGAGAGGCCCCAAAACAAGCTTAGGAAAGGTGGCATGGCACTTAGTAGCCTAAATGAGGAGCCTAGTTATTTTATCTCCAGGTCACCCTATTTTATTTTACTGCCTTGTTCTAGGTAGAACATATGGCGCGACTTCTAGCTCATTTTTGGCTAGGTAAATGGGATCCATTTTGGATAAATTTTGCATAGCTAAATAGCCCCAGGTGTCTATTTTCCAGCAAGCCCAAGAACATCGTTAAATTCTGAGAATCCAGCAAGTTATGGGGTTTTAACCGAGCCATGGTCCGTGTAGGGTCTGGAGGTGCATGTTTTTACTCAAGGATTTATTTGGGTCATCAAATGGGAGAATTAAGGTCCGAAACATGGTGGGAAGCTGAAACAATCTTCTTGAAGGCTCCTATAAAAATACCCACCTTAATGTTCCCGATTTGGATAGGTGAATGACATCACCAATGAGAAGGAATGTGCAGCCGAATTCCAGCACACCATTATCCCCTAGTGGTCCCCCTGTAATTGTACAATAAGCTTGAATTTCATTACACAAAATCCTTGTAATGCTATTGGCTAGTACTAATGTTGGGGAGGGGCTATCTTGCTATTTAATTCCTCATCTCTTCTATGACATTGAGCTTTGTTGAATATAAATGAATGAAAAGGCTAGAAGCCATTTTCTCTCTCAAAAATCTCTTAATCTTTATCTCTTTTAGAGTGGTGATTTGGGGTCATCCCTTTATATTAATCCTTGGTGCTTAGCTTTAGGGATTAGTTGGTGGGTTGCTTATCTTAGTGTTCTTTTAAGAATCAAAAGAATTTCCTTTTGATTTGGGGTTTCCTCTATTTGGGTTCTTCTAGAGGTGATCATTTTATTAGGTCTTCACTTGGATGATTAAGCCTTTATTTGGCCAAATGGACTTCTAATCTGCTTCAATACTTTAGTCGATGTAGTAGTTTTTATATTATATACGTAATTTAGTTTGATAAAGTTATGTAAATTAAGTGTTGCATGTAATATTAAATTCTTATATGCATAAAAAATTTATTAGTAACATGTTACGAGCTTTGGTGTTTAGTAATATCATGCTTAAATTTTTAATATGAAGTGTGAGTTATTTTCATTAAGTTTAATATGTTAGGAAAGAATTAAAACAATAAATGTGAATAAATGTTAGAACATGATGCAAGTTATAACCCTAAAAAAATGTTCCATGTATATAGGTATCGTTTGTGGTCATAAGGATCTAAATACCTCTCGTACGTTTATGAGTTTACTTGATGGAGACGATGAAACAAAAAATGTTGAGCGTTGTAATACAAGTGTAACTACTAATACCCTCATGCAATACCCACCATATCATACCCCACCAAACTATTCTTACCCCCCATATTACCCGAATGTGCCAACTGGTGGAAGTAGCTCAAGTCAAAATGCCCCACCTTATCCCCATATTATTACACCCCACATTATTACCCCCTACCTCCACCTAATTACACCTAGAGTGCAAGCAACTCTGCACCCTCATTGACACCAACCGGTTTAATTACAACCTTAAGCCCATCCCGTACTGATAATGATCCTAGTAATGATGAGTTTAAGGGGATGATGAAGAGGGGGTGGCATAGGGGTCAAAAAATGGTCTGTGGAAACGAATAAATGGTTGATCACTGATTAGATTAACACAAGTGCTGATCCCGTTACCGGAGCAGACCAAACGAAAAAATCCTTTTGGGTAAGGCGGCCACCGAGTTTAACACACATGCCCTAAAAGGAGCTATGTAGAGAACAAGGAAGACTTGCAATGCTTGTTGGAATCGAGGCTACCCATTAGTGAACAAGTGGGTCAGAATCATGAATGAAATGGAACGTAATAATGTGAGTGGGCCAAGCATCAAAGATATTGTGAACCATGCTTATGTGACGTTTCTTAAAAGGATGGGCAAGAAATTTAAATTATAACAATAGTACTATTTGCTTAACGATCAAACCAAATGGAGGACATTTTGTAATACCCTAGATGCAGGACTATCAAAACAACCAAAAATAAATGAGATGGAAGGGTACTTTGGTCCCTCTACCGCCGCTGATGAAGAGCTCGAAGTTGAGGTTGATGGGGTTATTCGCCCCATTGGGAGGAAAGCTGCAAAGAGAAAACTCCAGCAAAAGGCAAACAACACCATGGTTGATTTGGTGACTAATCACTTTTCTACAATGGGTACCACTGCTACTAAGAAGGTCAAAATATTTTGCAACTTGGTAACCGTAGTTGATAAGAAGGCAGCTCCATCTCAGGAAGCAGTTCGCCTTGGAGAAGAGGCTAGAAAACACAAGGGGATCAAGGCAAAGTTAGACTTGAGGGTGGTGCAGTTGGATTTGAGGAAGCAGAAACTTAAGGAGTGGCAATATGACGATTAGGTAATGATCATGAAACTTTCAACCCTGTCTCTAGAAGATGCTGCTTATTCCGGAGTGATGAAGGAAGAAATAGATGGAAAAGAATGGGAAACGCTCCCCCAAATTAGTAGTCTATCATCCTCTAGGTGTTTGGATGAACCTTGGTGAATTAAATTAGTCTACTCTCCTCTAGTTTATGTTTTGCTACTTGTATCCATTTTAATTGTATGTTCGCAATGACAATTAGTTACAAAATGAAAATTTTATGTTTTGTTAATTGCATCCATTTACATTATATGTTTTCAATAAAACTTAGTTATGAAATGAAAAGTTTATGTTTTGTTAATTGTATCCATTTAAATTTTACTTATCAAATGAGAAGTGTAGTTCTTTAAATTTGCATTTTACTTATATTAGAGTTCTTTTTAATTAATGAATATGTACATAGGTGCTCAACAATAGAAAATCACAATGCTAATTTTAAACGCTTTGTGCAAGATTCCTCTTCCCCACCCTCCACGTACATGTTCTCTTTATCGTCATCAGATGGTCTAAGCTTCATATTAGAAGATTCCGGTAATGATATTATGCCCATTGTGCAAGATTTACTTGAAGATGAGACTGAGGACCAAGATATGGCATTCCTTCTAAAGGTTTGGCAAGCTGCACAAGATATGAGACCCTCACCCTCTATGCCTCGAGCAAAGAGAAGATTTATAAGGAGAGATCGACAAGAAGCTCATGAGCGCTTATTTAGAGACTACTTTGCAAAGGAATCAATTTAAAACGAGCAACGTTTTCTAGATAGATTTAGAATACGGAAGCACTGATTCATTCTCATAAAGGAGGCACTAGGAAATCATTCTGATTACTTTCAGGTGAAGTATGATGCAGTTAGAACTCGCGAGTTTGCACCATTGACCAAATGCACCGCAGCCTCATGGATGCTTGCTTAAGTTATATCGGCTGATTGCGTCGATGAATACTTGAAGATTTATGAAAGCACATCACTACAGTGCTTGAAAAAGTTTGCTGAAAGTGTCATTGCAGTATTTGGGGGAGAGTATTTAAGGAAACTAACCCAAGATGATGTTGAGCTTCCCTTGGTAGTAGGGAACGAGCGTGATTTCCCCGGTATGGTGGGGAGCATCGATTGTATGCATTGGGAGTGGAAGAATTGCCCAACAACTTAGAAAGCATCATTTACTAAAGGGTTTATAAGGTTTGGATATGGTATGCCTCCCTGGAATGACGAGAAGTATTAATGACATCAAAGTCCTTGATTGTTCCCCAATGTTCGATGAGCTATATCTAGATCGTGCTCCAAAATGCGAGTATATCATCAATGGTCACAAGTACAAAATCGAATAGTTTCCATCGGATGGTATTTAACTGAAATGGGCAACATTTGTGAAAACAATCCCTCTTCCACAAGCTCCAAAGACAAAATTATTCACTCAATGTCAAGAGGCAGTTAGAAAGGATGTCGAGCGAGCATTTGGTGTGCTACAAGCTGGCTTTGTCATAGTTCGTGGCCCTGCTCGAGACATAAAGGAGAAAGTCATGTCGTTGATAATAAAAACATGTGTAATACTCTACAGTATGATTGTTGAGGATGAGCGAGATTCCTATGACCTTGCTTTCGATTACAACCAAGTGGAGGGTACTACCCCAGAGGCTAATGTTCGACGTGACATTCATTCGTGTTACGCAACTTACTTATATAGAACAACACAAGTTCGGGACCCTGAAATACATGTGCATCTCCAGGCAGACTTCGTTGAAGAAATATGGAACCGACACAGACATCAGTCGTAAATGATATCTTGTAATGTATTTTTTTAGTTGAACTATTGTATTAGTATTCTGAATTTTTTTAGTCCAACTCTTGTATAGTTTTTTTAAGTTATTTGGACACATGTATTTTTTTTTAAATCAAGCTTTTGTAATTTTATAAAACTGGAACTACTGAGAAGTGGAGTACTTCTATAAATTATGAATAATATATTCATGTGTGGTCTTCTATATTAAGTGTGATATTACACTTATAAAAAAATTTCATTATTATAGATTAATTATTTAATTTTTTAGAAATTATCCGAATAATTAATTTATAATTATTCATACAAATACACAAAACAAAAGTCTAAAACTAACTAATATGTTTGTAGTAAACATTATTTTATTTGATGATCCAAGTTTGTGACTCATTGGATGTAGAGAAAGGAAAACAAATTGGATTGCGGGATGATGTGGAGAGTGTGGACCCCCACTTGTGATCCAAAATCATGAATCACCATTCCCTCTACTCTTAAATCCCTTAAGGAGCTTCTTCCCTTGTTCAAGGACTTTGTGGAGGGACTTACATCCCTTGAGGAGCCTTAAGTTTGCTTGTTGGAGGTAGTAACTCTTACCTCATTCCTCTAGACCATAGCCTTTTTTAATCCTTTTCTTTTCTTGACTTTGTTCATACATTTGCAAGGTGTTTGTATGGCTCTTTCTGCTTTGATCTTTATTCCCATCATTGCATTGCTGAGAGCAAGATCCAAACTCTCGTGAACATTAAGAGCAATGTGACCTAAATGAGGTGGCTAAGCTTAAGAAAGAAAATCAATCACTCTGGAACATGCAGCCAAACCAGAAGCACAGGTTTGTGGCTGACAAAGCTATTTTGTAGTTAAGGGGACACCATGACAAGCCTAATGCTGCCAAGGATTCCAAATTTGGTTGAGAGTATGAACTGGAGTTAATGCTAGAAGTTGTATACCATTTTGATCAGGATTTTAAGTATGAGCACCTTACACTCTGGATCGGACTAATTGAGGAGGTGCATTCCTAGTAGCACAATGCATAAAAGAACGAGCTTAGCAAGAGTGGGTCACTCAGGTTATGGGTCCTAAGTAGAGCTGGGTAACAGGGTGGTTCGGGTTGACCCATTTAATAACATGTCAATTTTGCGTCAACCTTGCAAATAGTTTAGTTCTACTTAAAATTGAAAAATAACGTATTTTCAAGCTAAACGATTAAATTGTGTTAACTTTGGGTCAAAATCAATTCATTTTGTGTTGGGTTCTGGTTTTCTCAGTAACTTTAGGTCGAGTGTGGATTGGGCTATCATGTGGAGTCAGACTTTCCCAACTCTAGTCATAAGTTCTCCATGCAAGCCCCAGTACATTCTCCAAGAGGCTCAAGAGGATACAAATGACATGACCAAGGTCATTGAGGACCACGTAATTGATGATGCCAACTGTAGGGAGTTCTATACAGAGAGCACAAATTCCAAGACTAATGCTTCCTCTTAGGGCTGGCAGTTCTTGACCCAAAAACAAAAAAGTTTTTGGCATTATAATGCTCAATTACTTTCTTGCCCTTTTTAATTTGTTTTAATTTTTCTACTGAATTACTGGTTCGCCCTTTTTCCTTTTAATTTCTTTAACTTGAGTTTTATTGGTTTTCTTCATGAGTACAATAAGCTATTTGAGAGTCATTAATATTCATGTTCAGTACAATAAGCTATATTATCTTGTATTAAATCCATGGTAATAGGTGAACGATAATTTTGTCCAGATTTACAATGATTTAATAAACTTTTTCTTATACTTCTTGGTGTTAGATCAAAAAATCTTAAGAAATCCTGTGCTTGCTTTGCTGTATAATATTTTTTAAGTCAGGCAAATTAAAACTTTGTCATGCTATATAGCCCCCATCTCGATCTATTGTTGAGTTTGATTGCAATCTATTTCTATAACTCATATTTAAATATTAGTGAGATTTATATCATTAATTGGGTTCAGTTAAGTAAGTCGGTTCTAAATTGAAAGTTAAGGGTCAGGCTCTGACACCATTAATATAGGAGTTTTGCAACTTTTTATGGAATAAGGTTTAAAACTCTTTGGTGAGAGATCTTCAATGAACAAAAAATAGATAATACTATTTCAAATGGGAACACATGGTGCTCCTAGAATAATAAATCAAACTATAAGAAACTCAAGAAATTATGCATTCCTTTTTGCAGAGTCTCTCCTTGAGATAGACAATCTTTTGATCTACCACTATGCCCTTCTCCTTCACGGGCCTTGCTAGTTGTACTTCGATCTACAGACTCTTTTATGTCACCTTTGAAAAGCAAAGATAGAATTTTAAGAATTTTTGGAATAGTTCCTTTTATTATTATGGTTTCCCAATGTGAAATTTAGAGCATGGTTGAGAACAAAATGCTTTTTTAAGTGATCTATTCTTCGCTCAAAATGCCTCTACCTTCTCCTTATCTATTGATATCTTTTTATAATGCTCAAAAGATAGTGCTTACATAAGCGCTCATATCATTCTAGGTAGTACAATAATTGTCTAAAAATAAGATAATAGAATAATTCAAAAAGTTACAATTATTGAGATTTCTAAGGATAAGTTAAGAGATATAGGTGCTAGTTGTTGGAAGATCTCAGCCTTACACCTGGCTTGTCTAAGATAAAATCTTAGCCATCCTTAGTAGAGCTTGTTTTTCATCCTATTTTTTCACGAGTTCTACAAATTTATTTTTAATAGTTGCTAAACCTTGTAAATTTTCTAGTTCTAGTTGGAGGAGAAATTTTAATAGCTTGTCATCATAATTTCCTTCCTGCATCATCTCTTTAGTTATGAGTATATAGTTGGCTTTTCTGAGTACACATTTTAGTCCTAAAGCATACAGACGGTCTCTTTGACATTTTGATGGGAAAAGCTCCATTGGTTCTTTGATAGTTGATCCATGATTCGTTGACTCGGAAAGGTTCACACTTTTTAGTTGCTTCAATATTTAGTTGGAAGTTCTCGGAGATATAGCCAACTTGAATTATGCTAATGCTTGGACAAGTGATATTAGTCTCTTCATCCTTCTCAAGAGGCATAGTATGGAATTTCACAAAGATGGGGCCTTGTTTGATAGCATAGTATGGAATTCCACAAAGATGTGGCCTTGTTTGATAGATTTAAGAGATTGAATTATTTCAACAAGGAAATGGGATAGTTCTATGAGTTTAGAATCTTGATAAACTAAATCAAGGCATCCAAATTCATAAAATTGATAGATGGTTGTTGGATTTGTGCTTGAGTAGCCTGTTAGTCTTCCAAATAGAGATTTTCCACCACTGTAAAAGGTTTGTGAAACTTCATGAAGTTTCCAATATACTTGTTGAGTAGTTCTGTAATAACCTGAAATAAACAGGTCATAAATATCAAAAGGAACATATTTTTAAGTTTGTGTAGTTAAGTTCATAGGTTTCTTTGATAGTACTTTCACCTTTAGTTCTTACATCTCATTCTCTTTTTCGAGAAAGGGGGAGCTTGAACTTGGCTCAGTAGTAGTTTGAGTAGTTTGTGAAGCTTATGGCTTCGCTAAGCTAGTAGTTGACATAGTTGATACATTTGAACAAGATGGCTTTAAAGAGCCAATAGTTTTTAGCATTTCTGCTACAACTGTGCATCCTTGCCCTAGATCCTTCTTTATATCTCCAATGACATCAGTTGTTCCTTTAGAAAGTTCTTCAATTTCTATTTGAATATTATCAACTATAGCTTGTACTCCAGTTTCAAGATGCTCAAGTCCAAAAAAATAGTTTCTAGATACTCCTCAAAGTCAATGACGATATCCTCGAGTTCCTTAAACTTTTCTTGGATCTCCATTATGAAGATAGTCTGCTTCTCTTATTAGATAGTTTGAAAAGAAGTTAGTATTTCCTAAAATATGCTCATAAACAGCGTTAAATTCAGATAAAAAGATTTGTCTTCTATGAAACTTCCTTATATGCATACCATTATGTAGAACTTGCTTAACAAAAGTAGTGGCTACTTTATTATCAGTTAATACTTTAAATTGCTTACACAGGAGAAACAATCTCCATTTCTTAATACATCGAATTATAACTAAGATTTCTTTTCCCATAGTATTATAGTTTTCTTCAATTTGGAAAAACGTACCACTATGATATCGGTAGATTTCATTAAGATCTGCTCATAATACTATAGACCTAACCATATCAGAAGCATTGGTTTGCATTATCAGATTATCTTCAGGTTCTGGTAGTCTAAGCTGGGGTGGATTATTACATTCCTCTTTTAAGATTTTTACAATTTGGGTATGATGTTCGCTTCATCCTTTAGTGTTATTTTTTCTTAGCAAACTTTGTAAATCTTTCTTTTTTCTCGCTAGATCAAAAATGTAAGAGCTGGAGTAATTATGTAGTCCTAAAAATCGTTGAATTTGTTTCGTAGTTCTTAGCTCATTAGGATATTCCATTATTTTCCTTGAAATGTGTGTTTGTAAAGAAATACCATTAGATCCCAGTTCAAATCCTAAAAATTCAATTTTTTCTTATTCAATAGCAGCATTTTCTCGCTAAGACATATTCCTTCTTTTATAGCAGTTTTTGCAAACATTAGTAAGTGATTTCGATGTTCTTCTAGAATTATAGAACTAATTAAGATATCGTCAACGTAGACGACAGGAAATAAGTTTAAATATTTAAAAGCATCGTCCATGCATCTTTGAAATATTCTAAGTGCGTTTTTAAGTCCAAATGGATCACTATCCATTCATAAAATCCTTGAGGTGTACTAAAACTTGTATATTTGATACTATCCTCTTCCACTTTAATTTGCCAAAATCCTGACTCAGTCAAATTTTGAGAAATATTTTTTATTTTTACAACATTGATTAGAACTTCTTTATTAGGTAAGAAATAATTATTTTTTTTTGTAAATTGGTTAAGTTTTTTATAATTTGTAACCATTCTAGTTTTATTTCATTTTTTTTTCAGCTTCATTCATAACCATAAAGGCTAGTGAGGAATAACTTCATTTTGATGAAAAAATTAATCCTTTTTTTAATAATTCTTTGATTTATATAGAGAATTCTTTTATATCTTCAAGGGTATAGAGCATTGGTTTTCCTTTAATATAGACTTCTTGAGTTAACTCTATTTTAGCCCTAGGTTGTTCATGTTTCCAAAATTGCAAAAAGGATTGTCGAAATAGATCTGGTGTAATTTATTAATTAAATCTTCTTTTTGTATTATATGTACTTGAAAAGTTGGTTTTCGTGGTTGTAATTGTGCGGAGAGTGCAATTTCTTCATATCCCTATCCACCATACTTCCCGTGAACTCTATAAGGGTGTTTTAAGGTTGGTATTTTTAATGTATATCCACATTTTGTAGTGAGATATACAGTATGGGGGGTTCGTTTAAATTTAGAAAATTATTCAAGGAAATAATTTCCTAGCAGAATATCATATCCTGAGTTGTATTCTAAGACTAGACGTATATTAAGAGTTTTATTTCCGAGTATAATAGATACATTACTTTGAACTACTCCTAAAGAGGTGGTAATAGGATGAACTCCTTTAATTTTAATTCTTCAATTTGAAGGAAGTTTTTCCCATTTTGGGAGTAAAAACTCTTGAAAAAAGTTTACTTTGGAGCCAGTATCTATTAAGGTAGTTGTCATTATATCAGTTTCTTTAACTATTTATCAATGTAAGTGAGAATGGAAAATTGTAATTATTTCATATTATGTTAAGAATGATAGTATTTTGTTTATAAACTAAAAGGATTTGAGTGGGTTTTATATCATAAATAGTGAAATTATCTAAAAAATTCATTCCTAGTAAAATATGATAATATTCATTATTGATAGAATGATCAACATAACATTCTTATTCTAAAAGAATAGAACTAGGGGTTTTCATCATTAGTTTAGATTTCTGATTAAGAGTAGATTTTCTCCCGTCATAAGTAACAAAGTTATATTCAAAAGTAGTGATAACTGAAATAGGTAAGGGTATACAATGGTATTGTGATGCTCCTGTGTCAATGAAGACTTTATTTTCTATCCATGTTTGGTTATTGAAATATTCAAAATTAACTTTATAGATTGAATTATTAGAGTTGGTTCTGCTACATTTAGACTGAAATCTAGGTATTCTAGTCATGCTACAACTTCTGGACAAGGTTGGTTGATTAGCAATTCTCATTCCTCTTTCCATATGTGAAAGTTACGGTGCTTCATAGCTACTAGAAGCTTTTTCTTCTTATACTAATTGAAAGTCAGTTAATGCAGGTAATCTTGCTTCTTGCATAGGAAGTGGAATAACAGTGCTTACTATTCAAAAGATCGAATCTAGTATTATTTTTTCAGTTTGTCTTATTTCTTTTATCGGGAAATTAGTATTAGAGAAATGTACAATCCTCGGTAGTAGAACGATAATGCATCATTTCCTGGCTGTCGTCCTACATCTATTAAAAGTTTAAATTGTAAGTTGAGAATATCTTAAGTATTTTTACTTCGTAAAGTAACTGAGTAACTAGGATAACATTCGAAGATTAATTTTTTCATAAATAAGGTTACCTTGTAGAGTTCCCAAATGACTATTTTGTATATTTGTATATGTTTGATCATGAAGTGATAGAATAATCGGTGAGTTGGTACCTTCTTTAAAACATGCCTTTACTATAATTGTATCGATTGCAGATGAACATATTTAATTAAGTCTCGATCTTTTGCAGGAATTTAATCTAGAAATTTTCCAATTATGTCTTGGGTCATTAATCTTAGTCTAATATTTCATTGTAAATATTGAACATTAGCAGGTTGTTCAATTGTATATAATTTAAAATATCTTGTTAATTTTCTTGTTAATAAATCATCCGATTTCTTCATGAAATTTCTTGGGTCTTTTAGAGATAAATCTATTGCTATTATTTTTGTATATAGTTTCTGAATAAAGGTAATTATAGTTTTCATTATTTTCTTGTTCCTGTTGCTGTATTCTATCTATTTCTTCAGCAGTCATTTTCTGTATCCGAAAGCCTTTCGGTTTTTGATGTTTTCGCTTCTTCTTCTGAGCTGATAGATTCATAGCAACTAGTAATTGCATCATATTCGTTGGAGTTTATGACATAAAGTTCTTGTATTTCTTCAAATTCTTCAGAAAATAATTTTACTATTTTAGTTTTTCTTTCGTTACAGTTTGTTGATTTATGTCTGATTTCTCCTGTATTCTAACATTGACATGCTGTAGGTTTTTATTTCTTTTATAATATCTATTTTTTGGATTAAAATCTTCTTAAAATTGTTTTTGATGCCTAAAATGCTTGCTACTTTTTGTTGGTTTATTAACATATTTTTCGATTTTTGGTTTTTTAGGTTTTGTTTTCTTCGGTGTTAAATTCTTGTTTTTAGAAAATTGTTTCTTTGGTTTCCTTTCTTGGGGTATCTTTTTCATTTAGCTGTACAATTGGGATGGTTTTCACACCCATACTGTCCTGGTTCTTTAATATCTTCACAACATAAAGTTACTTCTTTAATGTGTCTTCTTTGATTTTCTTGTGAGCAAAGACTAATCATTGCTCTAATTATTATCGTTTGTGCCACTGCTACTGATCTAAAGGCTATGGGCTGCTTAGGGAATTCTTCAAATTTCTCAGAGAAATGTCTATTCGATGGATTAGAAAATTTATTTAACAGTAATTGTATATAGGTTTCTTGATTTTATGTGGAACCATAAAGCTCATAGTAATCTTTATCAAATTCATAAAAGAATCTCATAAAGTTGCATAAGTTACAAATTCTTAAATTGGTTAATTTATATAATGCTTCCCGTCTTCTTTCAATTCATGCGTTGTCTTGATTCTCTACATATCTGTATGCTTCAAATTGTCAAATAAGGTATTTTACCATAGACCATACTTCTTCTTCTACGCTGATTACTAAGTTTCATTTTACATCTAACTCAATTAAGTTCTGTTAAACTAGTTAGCCACTATTGCTTCAAATGAATTAATAATTAAGTTGTAGATGACGTTTACATCTCTTTCTCCGTCAGTATAAGCTAGTTCATATATTAGATTTAATATCATTGCCGGTTTCCACATATCTAAAGCTCTTCTTTTGTCAGTTACATAATCAATATTTAGAAAATATTAAAAAGATGGTGCTGGTTCTTGAATTAAATGATTTTTTTGTTTAAACTCTTCATTAATCATTTGCTTTGGTTCGTTAACGTTGTAATATCTTCGACCTTTTCTTCTGGTTTATAAGTTTCTCTTGAATGGAGAGGATTTGAGCTTTCTCCTTGTTCATAATAAGGATTGTTACTTCCTACACTACCAGTAGGCACTCTTGACTCCATATTTACTTGCTTTACCATTTCAGATATTTGCAGATCTTCAAATTCTATTAATAGTTCTTCAATAGATTTATTATATTTGCCAGTTACGAAGTTTCTTCTTGCCTATCTTCAATAATTTTTTGAGGTGTTTCTTCTTTTTCTTTTAAAAGTCTTTCTTGATATCTTCTAATGTATTTTTCATCATCACTTTTGGGAGTTATTTTTTATGGAAATTTGATTTCTAATGGCTTGTGTTCTTTCTTTTGTTTAGGCTTTAAGATTTCTTCAAAAGTTAAATTCATGAGCTGCATTTGTATTACAAGTTGTTTAGTTGTTTCATTTATTTCTTTTGTTTCAGTGGTTAATTCTTGAAGTTCCACTTCAATTTGGGAAAAAACTCGTCATTTAGTCTTCGTCATTAAACCAATATTCTATATCAAATTGATGCAGATTGTTGTCATCGTCTGCAATTTAGCAAAACTAGAGGGACTGAAGTGCAAAAATAAATAAAAACTTATAAAACTAAGTTTAAAGGCTATAGAAAAATTATTAGAATACAAACCTTAATGGAAAGACTTAGCTTGAATTTATAGAAAATTTTGACCAAAACAATGACAACAATATGGAAAAATAACAATAGTTTCGATTTTTTCAACACTAAGCACTATTATTCCACCTCCTATGCAAGAAGAAAGATTACCTCCATTAACTGACTTTCAATTAGTAGATGAAGAAGAAGCTTCTAGTAGGTATGAATCACCGCGACACTCATTTATAGAAAAAGGAATGAGAATTGTTAATCAATCAACCCTACCTAGAAGTTTTAGCATGACCAGAATACCTAGATTTCAACCTAAATGTATCAGAACCAACTAAAGTAATTCAACTTATAAAGTTAAGTTAGAATATTTCAATGGCCAAACATGGATAGAAAATAAAGTCTTAATTTACACAGGAGTATCACAATGTTATTGTATACCCTTTCCTATTCTAGCTATCACCACTTCTGAATATAACTTTGTTACTTACGATAGGAGAAAATATGCTCTTAATTAGCAATCTAAAATAATGATGAAAACACCTAGCTCCAGTCTTTTAAAATACTAATGTTATATGGATCATTCTATCAACAATGAATACTACCATATTTTACTAGGAATGAATTTTTTAGATCATTTCACTACTTATGATATAAAACCCACTCAAATCATTTTAGTTGATAAACAAAATACTATTATTCTTAACAGAATATGAAGCAATTACAATTTCCCATTCTCACTTACATTGATATAACAGTTAAAGAAATTGATATAATCACAACTGCCTTAACAGATACTGGCTCCAAAGTAACCTTTTTTCAATAATTTTTATTCCAAAAATGTGGTAGACTTCCTTTAGTTCGAAGAATTAAAATTAAAGGAGTTTATCCTATTACCACCTTTTTATGACTAGCTCAAAGTAATGTATCTATTACAATTGGAAATAAAATTCTTAATATACCTCTAGTCGTATAGTACAACTTAGGATATGATATTCTACTAGGAAATGATTTTCTTAAACAATTTCCCAAATTTATACAAACCTCTTATACTGTACATCCCACTACAAAATGTGGACACATATTAAGAATACCAACCTTAAAACACGCTTATAGAGTATGCGCAAAGCATGCTGGATAGAGATTTGAACAAATTGCACTCTCGGCATAATTACAGAAAAACCCACTTTGCAAGTGCATATGATCAAAAAAGAAAATTTAATTAATAAACTACAACAAATCTATTCTGACAATCCTTTGCAATTTTGAAAACCTGAACATCCTAGAACTAGAATAGAGTTAACTCAAGAAGTCTATATTAAAGAAAACCCAATACTCTATAACCCTGAAGATATAAAAGAATCCTCTATAGAATTCAAAGAATTATTAGACAAATTATTAATATGTTCGTCAAAAGGAAGTTATTCTTCAACAACCTTTACGGTCATGAATGAAGCTGACAATCGAAGAAATAAAACTAGAATGGTTATAAATTATAAAAACCTAAAACATTATATAGTAAATCAAGTATGGGATTTCTTAAAATCTTTTGATCAAACATCAAGAAGTGTAAGACAAAATTTATTAAATCATTATAAATCTAGACAAAATGATCTTTCACCAATTATCATGGATTTAATACAAGATAATATAGCTTTATTTGAACTCAAATTTGAATATACTGTATGGTATCAACTGAATATAAATATTAATGACTTTCAAATATCTTATTATAATGATGAAGAAAACCAATGAAATTGAAGTTAAAGAAATTAAAAGGAAAAAGGACAAATGTTAAGCCATTAATCATGCATTGTTTTATTAATTATTTTGGTTATATTTTACACATTATTGCATCTAATTTACGTTACTTTCATATACTTTTCAGGTTAGGCATTGTTTTAATAAAAAGGAGAAGACGAGTAATTAAGGCTCTAGTTTTACATGCTTGGGCAGAAGACGGTCCAAAAATGATAATTATGAAGATATTATCTGGGCAAGGATTTCAAGAGTGGGAGAAAAGCTAGAAGTCTTGAGAGAGAAGAAGTTTAAGAAAGAAAGAAAGAAGGAAACCCTAGTCACTAACCCTAATCACACCCCTCGTTTCCCCCCTATATATACCATCATTACCATTAACATCTATCTGACATCCATAACCAAGCCCACGCCTACCCTACCTCACGGCTTCCTAATCTCCAGGATAATCCACCTTCCAACCATCACCTTTTCATCAACATCATCACACCACTCAATCATACACCTTCAATTTCACATCTGCCCTTCACGTCCATCACACCATATTCCACGCATCACACTATCTTCCCCATCATCATCTTGATCACCATCAACCCCCACGGCACACCATACCATCCTCACGGCTTTCTTCTTCAGCCCATCACGCCGGCTCCTTTTTTGTGTTTACTTTATTTTGTTTTTTTTTTTTGCTTAATTCATTAATAATCATGAACCCTTTGGTTAATTGTGATTTTATTTTTAATATGAGTGAGTAATTTTTTCGTGCTTAGTATAATCTATTTGAAACGATGCTAAATTAATTATTTTGAAACAAGTTTTATGCTTTATTGTCTAGTTAATTTTTATTCGTGATTCTATAGCGATTAGTGTTTATCATTCATGATATTCGTATTATATTAATTAGAATGAATGCTAGTTATTTTAATACGAATTCATATGATGGTTTAAAAGGCTTTAATACATAAAATTTATCATCTTTTAAGCATTAGTATCACCCTAATTAATCATGGATGGCTCAAACCCATCTCTTTTAATTAGATAATCATTATAGATCTTTGTTAAATCGATTTGATGGTAAATTGGTTACAAAGCGTTAGATGAGGTTTTTCTAATATGTAATGCTCTAGTTTGAGTAAATTCTTGTGCTGGTGTAAGGGTTATCAAAACTAGTAGGGTTTATATTAGGGCTCGACCTAATTAAACTACAATCTAAGGAAAATGGGGAAGAACCGCTGGTGGATGTCTTCTACAGTTCAACTCACGAATGAAATTAGCTTGTGTATTAATGATAAATATTAATTTGCGTGGTGGATTGAGATTATACTAAGTATTCTTCATAAATTTGACAACTTTTGATCATTATTTGTTGCTTAGAGTTAATTTGATTAGTTTGTTAACTTTTGTTCTATTTCTATTAGCTTCAATATAATTTCAATCCTCCCCCCCCCCCCCCAAAGTATAGTCTTTTAGGAGTGTCTAGGTAATTTAGGTAGTTTAGACTTTGATTTTTATAGTGGTTATAATTTTAGATTGATTTATATTCGGTTTTAGTGTTAAATCACCAATTTGTTAGAAATTAGAATAAAAATAGTTATTTTTGTTCTTTTTCGATTTTTATCAGTTCCTAGAGTTTATATAGTGTCCTAATCTTCCCAGATGTAATTTCATAAGTTTTGGAGGTTATTTGATAATTTTTCAGAATTATTTTACGAAATTGATATGTGCAGGTTCTTAGGTTATTAATTCTGAAAATTTCGTTTTTAATTGTTAATTCACGATTATTAGGTATTGCTAAGTCCAGAAAATTGTGCCCTAGAATTAGGGTAATTTTGCTTGATTATTTTCATATTTATATTTATGTAGATTATTTTATTTCTAATTTCAGATTTAATATTCTGCATTGATATTCTATGGTGATTTTCTGATTTGCTTTTTCTGAAATTATTTGGATACAATTGAGGAGTTATAAGCTTATATACCTGAAGAATAATATTTTAGGTTACTGTTTGACATTTTTAATATTTAGTTTCTGATTATTATTTGCTGTTTTGATGTTAATTAGAATTTCGGTGACTATTCTGTTTTTATTTTTCTAGATTATGCAGGAAAGATTTTTACTTTTTTATTTCCAGAATATAATCCAAAATATTTAGGAGCATCATTGGGTGTTTTTTCAGATTTTTATTTATTAGATTTTAATTATTTTAGAATTATTAAGATTAGATTTAGTAAATTAGATTAGTAAAATCATTTAGGATTAAGCTAGCCTTTTTAAAACAATCTTTCCTCGTGGATCGTCCCTACTTCCATATGCTATAAAAAGTATTTAATAACCAAAGTAGTGGTTAAATTTGTAGCTCTCGACAAGCTTTACAAATTTTATCGCCGTTGCCGGGGAAAGAAAATTGAATTGCTAGTTTACTTCTATTTAATTTTACTCCTTTCATTGCTTTGTTTTACCTTTAGTATTCTATTTTATTTGTAGGAATTCTTGTAGTGTATGAAATTAAGGAGTGGTAAGGACATTGGGGAGGTCAGGGATCAATCATTGAGGGCTGAAATCAAAGAGAGTCAGCCTGACTCAGTAAGTTTTAGGGTTAAAGAGGTAAGCATGTCTACTCTTCGAGAACTTGCTGCTCCTAACTTGGAAACCCAACCAACGTCCATTACTTATGCTATTTTAGATAAGCCTTTGAAATTAAACTCAAGATTTATTAATTTATTACCTAAGTTTCATGGATTAGCTATAGATGACCCCTATAGACACATTAGTGAATTCCTTATTACCTGCTCTGCTATGATGCCTGAAGGAATTCCTGATGACCAAATTAGACTAAGGACCTTTCCATTTTCTTTGCTTGGTAATGCTAAGGACTAGTTATATTATATGCATGCTGGATCTTTTTCTACATGGACTGCATTGCATAAATCGTTTCTAGAAAAGTTTTTTTCTGCATCCCGTATTAGATCTATTAGGAAAGAAATATGTGAAATCAAACAAATGAACGGGGAAACTTTTTGTGACTATTGGGAAAGATTTAATAAATTGTGTGCTAGTTGTCCCCAATTTCAAATAACTGAATAAGTATTGATTCAATATTTTTATGAGGGTTTGCTTCCTATGAATCGTAATATGATTGATGCTGCTGGTGGGGGGGCTCTAGTTAATAAAACGCCAGCAGAGGCTAGAAATTTATTTAATTTAATGGCCCAAAATACTCAGCAGTTTGGTGCTATGGAGTCATAAGTTAAAAGAGTCAATGAGATTGGTTCTAGTTCATCTGTAGAGAATCAGCTATCTTATATTACTGCTATGTTAAATAAGATTGTCACTGGGGGAGTACAAAAAGCAGTTGTATGTGGCATTTGTTGTCTAGAGGGGCATCCTACTGATGCATGTCCTACACGTTAAGAGGGTAATGTTAATGCTGTCTATTCTAACCAAGGTCAAAGGAGGTATGATCTCTATTCTAACACTTATAATGAAGGATGGAGAGACCACCCTAATCTTAGGTATGACCCTCAAACCAATCCACCTGGTTTTGACCAAACGTCTCATCAACCTTCTAATCAAGATAGGACCAACTTCCTACTAGAACAAGTTCTTAAGAAGATGGATGATAGGTTCAAGATTTTGGAGACAACTCTTAAGCAGGTTCAAGAGAGACAGACTGCAACTGATATCATAGTTAGCAATTTGCAGGCTCAAATGCAAAATAGGTTACCATCTCAGCCTTACTCTAACCCTAAGGAGAATGTTAGTGCCATAACACTTAGGAGTGGGAAAGAATTACAAGAGCCTAGGAAGAGTAGAGAATTAGAACCTGAGTTAGAGGGCAAGGGGACTGAACCAGAGTCAGATACAGATTCTCATGAAACTACTAAGGAAATAGGATAGAAGAAAAGAGAACCTTATAAGCCAATTCCACCCTTTCCTAGTAGATTTAGAAACCCTACTTCTGAGGTGAATGAGGCTAACCAAGAGATCTTAGAGACATTAAAGAAGGTAGAGATCAACATACCTCTCCTTGATGCCATTAAACAGGTGCCTCGTTATGCTCAGTTCTTGAAAGAATTATGTACTACTAAAAGAAACTTAGTAGGGAATGAAAAGGTAAGTGTGGGGGAAAATGTGTCTGTAGTTTTTCAAAGGAAGCTTCCCCCTAAGTGCAAAGACCTAGGTGTGTTTTCTATTCCTTGTACGATAGGGGATCTTTACTTTGATAAGGCTATGCTTGACTTGGGTGCTTCTATTAATGATATGCCTCAATCTATTTATGACAAACTGAACTTAGGAGATTTAAAGAAAACTGGTGTAGTGCTTCAGTTAGCTGATAGGAGCAGTATTTATCCAGATGGAGTGTTAGAACACGTCTTAGTCCAAGTGAATGAACTTGTGTTTCCTGTTGATTTTTATGTGATGAACATGGGTAATGCATGTCATGACATTCCCATCTTGCTTGGCAAACCATTTTTGAAAACAGCTAGGACTAAAATTGATGTGCATGAAGGAACATTAACCATGGAATTTGATGGTGAAATGATTAAATTTAATATTTTTGATGCCATGAGATTTCCTACTGATGTGAATTATGTGTATGCAGTTGATATTATTGATGAGTTGTCCCATGATATTTATGAATTGTCCAATGAAGATGAATTTTTGACTGTGCTTACTAAGAGCCTTGATCATGCCGAGCTTCAAAAAGTGCCCTACCAGATTAATGATGATTTATTGGAAGAGATCCAACTAGAGGATCCAGGAGCTTCATGAAGTCAAGCCAACGACTATAAACAAAGGCGCTGCTTGGGGGGCAACCCAATGTTTTTAGGGAAACACCCATTTAATTTTGCTTTTATTTTCATTATTCCTCTCTTTTTGTATGCATTAGGGACAATGTATGAATTAAGTGTGTGTGTGGGGGGGGGGGTGCATCCTACATTCAATTCTTGCTGTGTTTTATTCTTGAAATTTTTTTTTCTCTTTTCTTATAAATAATGCATGATATGAGTTTATGCTAGGCTTGCTTGTTTAAAATTTTTTGTGTGTTTTTATTAGTTATTTTGTCGTTTATTCTTTTATGAGCGAAGACTTCTAAGCATGCGAGCTATCTTTCAGAGAAGTTTGAGTTGACCCTCATATATCTCTATAATGAGTAATTATCATGATTATCCATCTTATTTTATCATATTATATAGCTATGCAGAGGCAATAAAATGACCTACCCATCTCCTAGACTATTGAATTAGTTGAATAACTCATTAAAATTATGACTTTTCTTGTCTGTTTATTATTAAAAAAAATAAAGAAAAAAGTGAAAAAGGAAAGGAAAAAGGTTAGATTACCAACATGGGTAGGAATAGGTGGCTCGACACCTCTTTCCCTTAAGTTTAGGTCCCAAGTGAGCTTTATGTATGGAGTAGCCCATGATTGGGAGAGTCATGTCCCTTTTGGGCCGATCAATGACTCGCCAAAACTAACAGTCAAAGAAAGAACAAGATAAGAATGAATTATTTGCTCCAGCACCTTTATTCGGGTGAGTGTGAGACAGGGAATGTTCAATTTCTAAGACCCTATATGGGTCTCGAATATGTGCGCAAGTGGAGTTTGAAAAAAAAAAATAGAAGAAGAAGAGGAAAATAAATACAAGGCAAATTTAGGATCAATTTAATGAAGTTATTCTACCTAGTTCAATTGTCTCTATGGCCAGACCAAGCCTAAATTTTTCTATCTTAAATTCTTTTTCGACCTCTTGATTGGTGTACGCATAATTAAAAAGAGATGGGTAGTTATTGATCTTGTTATATCATTATAGAAGTGTTGTGAGGTTCATAAATAAACTCTCTAAGGATAGTTGGATGTTTAGCAGGAATTCACTTATTGAAGGAAAAACCAACTAATTCAACAACACTGTTTTTCTTAAGCAAGCCCAGACCTAGTATGAATACCATAAGTATGCACGCTTTTATAAGAAAACAAAGGATGTCAACTTTAGGTCGAGTTTAAGATTTTTTTGCACGAGGACGTCCAAAGTCTAAGTCTGGGGGAATTTGTTAAGCCATTAATCATGCATCATTTTATTAACTATTTTGATTATATTCTACACATTATTGCATCTAATTTACGTTATTTTCATATATTTTTCAGGTTAGACATTGTTTTAAAAAAGAGGGGAAGATGAGTCGTTGAGGCTCGGGTTTTACATGCTTGGGCAGAAGACGGTCCAAAAATGATAATTATAAAGATATTGTCTAGGCTAGGATTTCAAGAGTTGGAGAAGACCTAGAAGTCTTGAGGGAGTAGAAGTTTAAGGAAGAAAGGAAGAAGGAAACCCTAGTCACTAACCCTAATCACACCCCTCCTTTCCCCCCTATATATATCATCATCACTATCAACATCTATCTGACATCCATAACCAAGCCCACGCCTACCCTACCGCACGGCTTCCTAATCTCCAGGATAATCCACCTTCCCACCATCACCTTTTCATCATCATCATCACACCACTCAATCATACACCTTCAATCTCACGGCTGCCCATCACCTTCATCACACCATATTCCACGCATCACACCATCTTCCCCATCATCATCTTGATCACCATCAACCCCCACGGCACACCATACCATCCTCACGGCTTTCTTCTTCAGCCCATCACGCCGGCTCCTTTTTTGTGTTTACTTTATTTTGGTTTTTTTTTCCTTAATTCATTATTAATCATGAACACTTTGGTTAATTGTGATTTTATTTTTAATATGAGTGAGTAATTTTTTCATGCTTAGTATAATCTATTTGAAACCATGCTAAATTAATTATTTTGAAACAAGTTTTATGCTTTATTGTCTAGTTAATTTTTATTTGTGATTTTATAGCGATTAGTGTTTATCGTTCATAATATTCATGTTATATTAATTAGAATGCATGCTAGTCAGTTTAATACGAATTCATATGATAGTTTAAAAGGCTTTAATACGTAAAATTTATCGTCTTTTAAGCATTAGTATCACCCTAATTAATCATGGATGACTCAAACTCATCTTTTTTAATTAGGTAATCATTATAGATCTTTGTTAAATTGATTTTCTGTTAAATTCGTTACAAAGCGTTAGATGAGGTTTTTCTAATACGTAATGCTCTAGTTTGAGTAAATTCTTGTGCTGGTGTAAGGGTTATCAAAACTAGTAGGGTTTATATTAAGGCTGGACCTAATTAAACTAGAATCTAAGGAAAAACGGGGAAGAACCGCTGGTGGATGTCTTCTGCAGTTTAACTCACGAATGAAATTAACTTGTGTGTTAATGATAAGTATTAATTTGCATGGTGGATTGAGATTATACTAAGTATTCTTCATAAATTTGACAACTTTTGATCATTATTTGTTGCTTAGAGTTAATTTGATTAGTTTGTTAACTTTTGTTCTATTTCTATTAGCTTCAATATAATTTCAATGGACCCCCCCCAAAAGGTATAGTCTTTTAGGAGTGTCTAGGTAATTTTAGATAGTTTAGACTTTGAGTTTTAGAGTGGTTATAATTTTAGATTGATTTATATTCGGTTTTAGTATTAAATCGCTGGTTTGTTAGAAATTAGACTAAAAATAGTTATTTTTTTTCTTTTTCGATTTTTATCAGTTCCTAGAGTTTATATAGTGTCCTAATCTGCCCATATTTAATTTTATAATTTTTGGAAGTTATTTGATAATTTTTCAGAATTATTTTGCGAAATTGATATGTGCAGGTTCTTAGGTTATTAATTCTGAAAATTTCGTTTTTAATTGTTAATTCACGATTATTAGGTATTTTTAAGTCCATAAAAGTGTGTCCTAGAATTAGGATTATTTTATTTATTATTTTCGTATTTATATTTATGCAGATTATTTTATTTCTAATTTCATATTTAATATTCTGCATTGATATTCTGTGGTGATTTTCTGATTTGATTTTTCTGAAATTATTTGGATACAATTGAGGAGTTATAAGCTTATATACCTGAATAAAAATATTTTAGGTTACTGTTTAATATTTTTAATATTTATTTTCTGATTATTATTTGCTGTTTTGATTTTTAATTAGAATTTCGGTGACTATTCTGTTTTTATTTTTCTAGATTATTTAGGAAAGCTTTTTACTATTTTATTTTCAGAATATAATCCAAAATATATAGGAGCATCATTGGGTGTTTTTTCAGATTTGTATTCCTTAGATGTTAATTATTTTAGAATTATTAAGATTAGATTTAGTAAATTGGATTAGTAAAATTATTTAGGATTAAGCTAGCCTTTTTAAAACAATCTTTCCTTGTGGATCGATCCCTACTTCCTTATGCTATAAAAAGTATTTAATAATCGAAGTAGTGGTTAAATTTGTAGTTCTCGATAAGCTTTACAACCAACTAGTAATTTAGCCCGAAAATTAAAACAAATTAAAAAGGGCAACAAAGTAATTGACCATAATAACACCAAAAAAAATTTGTTTTTTGTTCAAGAATTGCCACCCTACAGTCCCCCTGTCGTCCTTACTTTTTATTTAAGATTTTGTCCTCGATTTTCTTTAGTTTGCACTCTTGAACAATGATATGTACAAGCATTCATTACGCACTCTATGTTACATGATGGCGCATATTGATTATTTACTCTTCTATTAATCCATAAGTTGTTTCTCTATGCTTAATCGGCAATCTTTTGCTGTTTCTGTTGACTTAGCTTTTCATTACCTTGAGTAAGTGCCGAGCGTTCTTATGCCTTTGGGGTTAAAAAATGTCTTGCTTGGGTGGCAGTTAATAATCCCAAGCGCTTCTAAAGGGTGTAGCTATTCGGATATCATATACCCAGTTGTATTGACTACCTATCAGCACATACGGGCGGCGTGCAGTAATCTCTTATTTTGTGAGTGCTTAATTGCTTATCCCCTGGGGAGTCAAATCGACCTCTGACTACTTCCTTTCCCTATATAGACAGTTCTGTACACAACTATATTTGTTCTGGGTTCCCCATCCAGGGAAGACAATTGGTCTTACACCAACCATCTTGCCTTCTTGTAGGGTTCCATTCAGTTTCCATACATTTTTGCTTTGACGGAATGAGTCGGTTCCAAGGCTAATCTCCTTGCTATTTCCTAATGCATATTCGGCCGTTGGGTGAAAAGTTAGATTATTTGTACCAACACTAATACGACAATGGGTATGACATTTTTTTAAAAAAAAACTTTGAATCATGGTAACAGTCTCTTTCAAGTGTTTTTTGTCCCCCACTACAATTATGTTGAAGAGTTCTGGCAAATACACTTCTAGGATTATTCAGCATTACGACTCTCTCAATCAGCAAATTCAAGGGAGTTTCTGTCAATAATTTTTGGTAGATTGATTAAAAGGAGTTAGTAAAAAATTAAGCACATGTGGGATCGTATTTATATCCAAACACATAACATTGATTAGGATAGACAACCACACAAACTTATCCGTCATTTACCAGTAACCGAATTTGGATAGAAATAAATAACTAGAAGCAAACTATGGATATGAGGAATGATCATCTTTTATTATTTCTTCTAGAAATTGTACACCATATTTTTGCTTTGTCTATACTAATTAAATTATTATAGTTATTATATTTATACATAACTCCAACTCTATATTATCATAGCCTACTTCAACAATCCCCCACTTAGGCTATGATAATTTTTATACAGATATATGCATAATGAAGGTGTCGTTAGAATTAAACCTCCAATTAGTGTAGACTTATCAAGATTATAATTAAATTAATGGTGGCTTGTTTGCTTAAACCATAATTCACATGTTATAACCGGACGAGTCACACACATATTTCTATGTATCAGTCTCCAATTTATTGAAATCCTAGCACTTACATGGCCCTGTGCTAAATCCTGGATTCATAAACAATATACAAAAGTATTTAGCTTTTGTTGAGACAACACCATCCCACATTGTTCATATAGCTGAAAACCATATTAATGCAAATTAATGCTATGGGTTTCATTAAGAATGTTAAACATCCAGCCCCAGAAACTACACTAAATTATCGACAAAGTATAGAACCTAATCACTTATCGATAGTTTGTTGTTACCCATTCAATTCTTTAACTAATCAAATCCGAGAAAGAGTTGGCTTCCCACTACCGGTCATTCAAATGAATGGTTTCAACCCCATTCCATTGGAGGTAGATTTCACCATATCTCTCGGGAGAGCTTTTGTAAACGGATCCTCCAAGTTATTACAAGACCTTACATATAAAATGGTAATTACACCTCTTGAAATCGACTGCCTTATGTAGGCATGTCTGAGACTAATATGTCTAGATTTTCCATTATATATCTTATTGAATGCTCTAAACATTGTTGCCTCACTATCACAATGCAAAGAAATAGTCGGCATCGGTTGTGGCCACAACCTTGTATCTAACAAAAGATTTCTCAGCCATTCTGCTTCCATTCCTGCAGCTGTAAGTGCAATAAATTCCAATTCCATGGTCGAATGAATTATGCATGTTTGTTTCTTTGAAGCCCAAGATATTGCTCCACTCGCTAGAGCAAAAACCCAACCAGAGTTAGACTTATTTTCAACCGAACTAGTTATCCAACTTGCATTCGAGTAGCCTTCTAAAATTGAAGGAAAGCCTTTGTAATGAAGTGCTATGTCTTTAGTTCTTTTTAAAAACCCAAGCACTTTGCCAATGGTCCTCCAATGTTCAATACTAGGGTTACTAGTATATCTCGAAAGTTTACAAACTGCAAAGGCTATATCAGGTCTAGTACAATGCATGGCATACATAAGACTTCCTATAGCACTAGCACATTCTAATTCTGAAACTGACATTCCTGTATTCTTTTCAAGTTTACACGCAACATCATATGGTGTACGTATTAGCTTCTTTAAAGTGCAAATGCTAAAATTTATTTACAATTTTGGTTACATGGTGAGATTAGGTAAGAGCAAAACCCCCACTATGTTTATGCACTTTAATACCCAAAATAGTGTCAACCTCACCAATTTCTTTCATCTTAAACTGTGAGAATAAATACTTTTTATTATCATCGGCACCTTTCTTACTTGTGCTAATGATCAACATGTCATCAACATATAGACAAATTATCACACCATATTGATCATTAAACTTGGTGTAAATGGACCTATCATCACTCTTGTATTGAAAACCACATGATAAAACTATAGAGTGAAATTTCTCATGCCATTGCTTTCGAGCTTGTTTTAGACCATAAAGGGATTTAACCAGTTTACAAACTTTATTCTCATTTCCAAGCATGATAAACCCTTTGGGTTATTTCATATACACTTCCTCATCTAAATCACCCTTCAGAAATGTTGTCTTAACATCCATTTGACGCACTTCCAATTTATAAATAGATGCTAAGGCTAAAAATGTCCTGATAGATGATATTCTAGCCACAGGTGCATATGCATCAAAATAATCAATACCTTCTTTTTGAGCAAAGCCTTGAGCAACTAATCTTGCCTTGAAACATTATATGGAATCATCAGTATTATATTTTATTCTAAAGACCCATTTACAACCTATCGGTTTTGACCTAGGAGGCAAATCTACAAGGACCCACGTATTATTAGATAATAATGAATCGATCTCATCATTTATCACCTCTTTCCAAAAGGAAGAATCTCTAGAAGCCATAGCATATTTAAAAGTTCTGGGTTCATTTTCAATATTCAACACAATGGGTATTTTGTTTAGTACGTCTCCTCTACTCTCTTCTACCACAAATAAAATATCAACCGGAGAGATATAGTTAGAACCATAAGATTTTTCTTTTCCAACTCTTTGCCTTCTTCTTGGTTCATTCATCTTTCCAACAGATTGACGCTTTTGATTAGTAGAAGTAGATGGATCAAAATCACTTGAACCTTGAACCAAAGCTTGTCCATTAACATTGATGGAGTCATATATAAATTTATTTTCAAAAAATTTCGCATCTCTTGACTCCACAATGATATTGGATTCCAAATCCAATAATCTATATGCTTTAGAATTTTCAGCAAATCCAATGACGCACTTTTGATGGCTCTTGGTCCTAATTTTAATCTTTTAGGATTAGGCACTCTATAGTATGCATGCAACACAACCCCATACTCTTATATAATTAAGATTGGGTTGTCTTCCTCTCCATACTTCGTAAGGTGAGACTTTATATTTTTCTTGAAGGTATTCTATTATGCATATGACGTACAACATGTAAAGCTTCACCCCACAAATTAATTGGCAATTTAGCATTCAAAATCATGGCATTTACCATTTCTATCAATGTTCTATTTTTTCTTCTCGGTAAGTCATCTTGTTGGGGTGTATAAGGGGCAGATTTTTTATGATCATCCCATTCACTTCACAAAAAGATGAAAACTCAGTCGGAAAATATTCCCTCCCCCATCTGTCAGTTTGAAAGATTTTAAGTTTCTTTCCAGTTTGATTTTCAACCAAAGATTTATAGATTTTAAACATGTCAAATGCCTCATCTTTGGTTTTCATGAGATAAACATAAGTGTATCTAGAACAATCATCTATACATGTAATAAAATACCTTTTTCCACCTCTTGTTAAAGCACCATTCATTTCACAAATATCATAATGTACCAAATCAAGAATTTCAGAGTCTGTTTGTGATTTAGGAAAAGGTAATCTAATCATTTTGGCTTGTACACAAATTTCACATGCTTTTGCCTCATGATTATCACAATTAATCAAACCATGTTTGCACATAAATTTTAGAGATCTAAAATTAACAAGTCCTAAACATTCATGCCAAAGAAATAAAGAACATCCAACAACATAAGCAGAAGCATTCATCATATTATTGACACTTAACTTAAACATCCCATCACATGAGCATCCCTTGCCTACAAAGACACCATTCTGAGACAAGATCAATTTATCAGACTCAAGTACAACCTTAAGCCTACTTTTATAAGGCAAATCAATGGAAACTAAGTATTTCCTCATATTGGGAACATGAAGAACATTAACAAATGTAACCTTCTTTCCAGAAGTAAATTGGATCTCTACACTTCTCGTTCCCAACATTTTCACGGTATTGTGGTTTCCCATCAATACTTCTGTTCCATCACTGGCCTCCTTGTACTCCTCGAAATGAGCCCTGTTGTTACAAACATGAACACTTGCACCAAAATCAAACCACCAATCATTGGAATTACCAAGTATAGCCATGTTGAGCTCAGAAATCATGCCAATGTGAAGATCAGAGATCATGGCTATTATTTCATCAGTGGTTTGATTCTCGATGGAATTAACTAAATTACCATCATCATTCTTTCTGTTTGCATCATCCTATTTCTTCTTTTTCAACATAGGACAATCTCTAACAAAGTGGTTGGGTTGCTTGCAATAGTGCAGTTCTTCACTACATCTTGCTTTGCCTTTTTGTTTTTAGAGGCTTCCCCCTTAAAGTCCTTCCTTTTCTTTCTGGCATTCTTACGAGAATTTTCAGCAACATAATGAACCTTAGAGTTAGATTTTCCAAATATTTATTTCTTGAATTGAACTCGAGTTTCCTCTTCAATTCGCAAATGTTTTAAAATCTACTCTAAGGATAAATTCTCAGTAGTATGAAACAACTTTCTCTTATAATAATTCCAATTAGATGGCAATTTTGAAATAATTGCCCCTACTTGTAATGACTCATAAATCTCAACTTTCAGATCCTTGAGTTGATTTACAATGGCTTACAAATCATGAACTTGATCCACGATAGGCTTGTTATCGACCACAGAGAATTCAAAATGTTGCATAATGAGAAACTTATCTGTCCCTTGTTTTTCATTGGTATACTTGGTCTCCATTGAGGACCAAATTGTCACAGTGACTGGGAGGATGAACAAAGATTATATAAATGATTAGATAGGTGATTCAGAATGTGACCCCTGCACAGCAATTGATCTTCCTGACGCTTCCTTCTTATTTCTTCGAGTCCAGCATCTTCGTCATTTTTCTTTTATGGAATTCCTGGAAGATTTGGGTCCAAAATATAGTATATTTTCAAAGCAGTCAATAAAAAGATCATTTGATCGTTCCATCTACGGTAATATGTACCATCAAATCTATCTAGTTTAACAAAGTCTTGATTCACCAAAGATAGGGCGGCTTGTGATCCAAACTCCATCGTACACATAACACTTTAAAATTGATACGACAGCGGGTATGATTTTTTTTTAAAAAAAAACTTTGAATTGTGATAGAACTCTCTTTAAAGTGTTATTTCCCCCCCCCCCCCCCCCACTATAAGTATGTTGAAGGGTTCTGGCAAATACACTATTAGGATAATTCAAAGTTACAACTCTCTCAATCAGCAAATTCGAGAGAGCTTCTTTCAATAATTTTTGGGAGATTGATTAAAAGCAGTAAAAAATTAAGCACATGTTGGATCGTATTTATATCCAACCACATAATATTAATTAGGATAGACAACCAAACAAACTTATCCATTGGTTAGCAATAGTCGAATTTGGATAGAATTAAGTAACTAGAAGCAAACTATGGTTAAGAGGAATGATCATCTTTTAATATTGCTTCTAAAAATTGTGCACCATATTTTTTCTTTGTCTATACTAATGAAATTATTATTGTTGTTATATTTATACATAACTCCAACTCCAAGTTATCATCGCGTAATTCAACAAACATCTCGTACATTCGTTGAACTAGCTAATCCTTACATCAATTTATATGAATCCTTCTCGTCGAGTTTTGTTAGGTAAAGTAAGTTGATTTTAGGTTGATTGTCTTGAGGTCTCCTGAAACCTTTATACCAATCGAAGGGAAAATTGAGACTATCTGTCCTAATGTTAAGAGATTACACGATGATCCAACTGGTCAAAAGAGTAGGTGAATGGGTCAAACAGTTCAACTAGTGAGACTCATTTAGACCAATTGACCTGGTTTACAATTAAACGAGAATTGGACTGACATGACCCAGTTGACCCATCTTAAATGTGAATAAGACCAATAATAATAATATGTAAAATTGACAAACCCTCTCAATAAAGCTCTTATGTGTTTATTACATTCAATGCATTTCCTCATATTTTTTGCACATTTCACATCCTTTTTTCTATTTAATTCCAATGCAAAATGATTTTATGCATAAAAATACATATAAAAAAAGAATGGTTTTTAATGATTTCGTTAATAATATGCCAAATAACAGTTATAATGAAAATCATGAATGAATAATTTTAGATCGAAAACATAAATATGAAATACAACTTTCAAATAACTAATATAGATCTTACTCACAAAGAGTGTCCGCTTACATTAATGATACATTAAATGACACTTACAATGAAAATTGCCGGCTTCCAAATTATGACATTCTTGTCATGAATCTTTGATGACTTTGCATCTTCACTTTTGATGGAGGACCTCAAAAATCCATATTACGGTGGTTTGAAAACTGATTTTCGTCCAATTTCTTACCCCAAACGAGTTGAACACAACTTATAAACAATGAGACTAATACTTCTACAAAAGTGCCAATGACGACCCATTCGAAGAGGTGGAGACTAGGGTTTTCTTAGTGGGGAGGGCAGGAGAGAAATGAGAGAGGGGACGGAAAAAGAAATTTTTTAAAAAAAAAATTGAAAGGACTACCTGAGGTTAGAGGACTAAGGTCTAAAAACAAAGAATATGCCTCACCCATATTGAGATTAACGAAAAATGGAAAATCAATGAACGCAACCCACACACCAAAAAATATCAAATAACCAAAAAAAGGCAATTATACTCCTAAGAGATAAAATTTAATAACAAGGATAACGTAAGTGAGATTATGAGAACAAACTCTAGTGTTTTCTATTGGTGCTGCGCAACACTCTATCTCATGCTTGTTTTCATGACCTCTTTTTGTTTCTTCTGATGTCTAAGTCTATTGTTAGTTGGGTTACCGTTCAATGATGAGATTGGCAGATCCAAACCCTCTCTATTATCTTTATTTAGATCTTTTTATATCAGTGTCTGTTGGCAAGCTTGGCGACTAAAATCATCAATCACGTATCAAAGGGGCTGGCGGATACATGCCGAAGCGGGTTTGTTGTCAGGTCACTAGTTTGGGGGGGTTTTTTTTGTATTAACATTGAAAGCCTGGTCTAATCGTGAATTTTAGTTGGCGAATCGGTGCCTGGGTTGGCTGAGTTTGGCAAATTTTCTTCGGTGTTCATAGAAAAACAAAGATATATAACAAATCGAAGAGAGGGTTTTGGAATTAAGTTTGGCTTGATTTAGCCGTGTATTGTTGCCTGTCTTCTCTTGCTTTTGCCGCCAATCTTCATCTTAAGTTTATACATCAATGATCCTTATCATAATACAACTTGAAAAGGTAGAGAAGGAAATTAACTCAAATACAATCACTTGAAAGATAATATCTAAACATTATTTATTTACTTGATACTCCCCCTCAAGTTGGAGCATGCGAATTGGTTATGCCTAACCTGCCCTTCAAGTACTAACACTGACATCTGTCAAGTGCGTTAGTAAGAATATCGGCTAGTTGATGCTGGGATTGCATGTGGCTGAATGTAAGGTGCCCTGCCACAAGTTGGTCACGAACAAAGTGGCAGTTGATGTCAATGTGTTTTGTCCGTTCATGGAAGACGGGATTCATAGCAATATTGATGGAGATCTCTCTATACCAGTTAATTTGGAAACTCAAAATCAACAAAGGTAATCATATTTTGAAGGCTAAAGGGTGAATAATTCATCCAAATTTTGTTTAAGCTTTGAAATTGCAGAGCAAAGGGTTCGTTCCAGCACTGACCCGCTTTTGTGAGCAAAATTCGGCAAACATCTTCAGGGGTTAAGTCTGATATTTTTACATGGATTCGAAGTTCAAGACGTTAGCTTTCCAAAAAGACAAGTTTCATCCAATTTGGACTTCATTTGGTCATTCAAATCGGCCTTCAATCTCAAGGTGTCAAAACTGCCTAGCATGGTCAGAATGTACTCGGTTTTGCAAGCTTAATTACCCAAACTTAAAGATGGGTTAATGGGCTGCAAACCCACTTTTGGGAACCCCTAATATGTCAGATTCAAGGGCATATAAAGAGTTCTAGGGTAGGTATTTAATAAATAAGTCAATAGGAGGATTTTTCTAGAAGCAGCAGAAACTGCCCAGTTTGAACATGCTGCACATTTTGCCTAATATCTCCCAGACGCCTGCTCCAATTGACCTACACGAGGAGGCCCCTGAAAGCTTACTTCTTGATCTTTCCAAGAAGCCCTATTGCAGCTAATTTGGCCAACAAACCTAGGAGATATATCTGTTGGAAGTTGCACCTAGTGCACTAAAAAGTGCTGACATAAAGTTAAAGTGCTTTTTCAGCTTTTGTCTTTTGCTTTATGGTTCCCCATGCCTTTGTACGTGTATGAGCTGGTTGTGCCTTCCCTTGGAAGCTTGTTAAAGGTCTCCACACTATAAAAGGGAGCCTTGGGCTGTCCAAGAAAGGAGGTTGAATGTGTATTCAGATTTGAGTTGTGAAAACTCTCTCAAACTCTCTCTAAAATTCCTAGTGTTGCATCTTGGGTGTTGGCAACTCCAAGTGGGTCTCTAGGTCTTCTTAATTCAACTAAGAAGGTGATTTTAGTTGAAGGAAGAAGATTGCCCAAGTGCGCAAACCAAGGTGGATTGTACATCACCCTTGCTAGTCCACTTGTTCTATCTTAGTTCTTGTTTTCCTTTTCATCTTTTCTACCCAATTGCATTCTTGATTCACTTTTGCAAATCTTTGCCTTAGTGAAGCTTGAATACATCACCAAGTGTGTAAACCAAGGTGGGTTTACATCACCCTTGCTAGTCCACTTGATTTATCTTGGTTCTTGTTTTCCTTTTCATCCTTCCACCCATTGTATATGTTTTTGTGAGTTTGGGTGGAAGGATGTTAGCAAGGATGAACTCACAAAAACATATACAATGGGTGGAAGGATGAAAAGGAAAACAAAAACATATACAAAAATAACACCAAAAGAAATTATATTATTAATCAAGGATCCATCCAACTTAGTCAGCCATAGTTGGTGAAAATACTTTCGAAGTTGGTCTAGCCATACTCCGATTAGTGGTGTATTTTCTTTTCTTTGCCCAAACCTTAGTAATTAATTATACTAAATTATATAATTAAGTACAACATCTCCAATTTAACTCACAAATGAGGTGAAAAGATAAAAGAAGAAAAAAAAAGCTACGCTTATTTTCTTCCAAACTCCTCAACCAGAATGGGTTTATCTTACAAAACTCTTTTTAAAAAAATGATAAAATGGAAGATTAGAGAGGGCAAAGTGTTGGGATGAGTGGATGACTGAATGGATGATTTTCCACTAGCGTGACCTCTTTTTATAGTAGAAATTTAGCCTCTCTTAATGCCTAGAAATTAATGAAAATTAATTTCATTAAATTCCTAGGTTGTTATATTGTTGACTTACATGAGAAAGGGCATTCATTAGCTAAAAATAAATCTTTATTAATTGCATTTGACTAGGTTAATAGCAAAAAATTGACTCATGCAGAAATTCTTAGAGCTGGGCGGAAATTGGGCTGACACTGGGAGTGATGTGGGTCGCTGGGTTAGGCTCGTCCCAATCGCATGAGCATGAGCAGATTGGCATGGAGGGAGAGAGGGGGATGAGGCACTGATGCACAAACTGAGCTGCAAAGCATAACAGAACAATCCCATGGTGTCAAGTGAAGAGGGAGAGAATGGGGGAACTGCTGACGAGCCATGCTGCTATTGTTGTTGTCAATTGGGCCAGGCCTATGCATTCTGTAGTGTTCACATGGAGAGAGAGACAGTGATAGCAGATGGTGAAAACAAGCTGCAAGCTAGACTTGGGATGAGTGTGGGATCCCAGATACAATCCTAATTTAGAACAAAATTGGGCTGGCACGCGGGAATTTGCATGGAGTTGGGTCTCCAGGCATTGCATGCAATTGACCTCAAATAAAAACCACGGTGGATTGATCAATATTGTGCCCAAATTTATTTATTTAATTCTCACCTTAAAATCAGATAAAATATGCCTTATTTACTCATAAAAATATATTTTAAAGACTTAAAAGTCGGTAATTAAGTGGAAAAAATTACACATAAAATATGAGTTAGTAACTCCCCCGCAGCGAAACAATGTTAGTCCTCGAGCAAAGGTCAATAATAATGCACATATTCACTCAACTCATCAAGTAGAACAACATTAGGGAATCAATCAAATATTCAACTGCACTTACATACTCTAAATCCTATTAATGAACTCAACCCACAACTCATTATCAAACATTTCCAATATCAATAAAGTCAATAAGCCAAGTTTTTCAAGCAAATTAAGCACACAACGGAACCATGTAACAAACTGTAAGTACAAAATTTCACCCCACACAATGAAAATCATAAGAGCTTCTTTGAAATCAAGTCACCAATCCCAAATCAATTTGTTAGTCTTCTACTTGTTTTTGAACAATTTCAAAATTTACTTGATTTCATATGTTTTCTTCAGTTGATAAAATTTTGAATAAAGATAACACTCAAAAAAGTACTTAATTCTATTCAATTTATTGTATTTACTAATTGAAAATCTAAGGACAACACAATATTTATTAAATACTAATAGTGACAGTGAAAATGGAGTTACATCTGAAACTCAAAATTGGTTACATAGTGACATTAGCACAGCAAAACAAAAATAAATGAATAAAAATTGACCTTCAACTAGGTAAAACTCGAAATAAGCTTCGTCGGGCATAGATCACGTGAATCAAGTGTAGAACATGCATAATCATGACACTGAAACTCTTCACAAAATCAAATTCACCCAAGTTAAATTTTCTTAAAAATTTTCATTTTGCCTTCCCCCACGCCTAAACCTTACATTATCCTCAATGTAAAAGACAATAATAAAGAAAGAAATGGAGGAAAGAGCAATACAACCTGATAGCACGAGGAAACCTTGTGCACATAAGCCCAACAATCCAGTTGCAAAAGTACTATCAAACCACCACTAACGAAAGTAGGCAAAAACCAAGTAAAGCATCACACTCTAAAACACAAGCACGCCTTAAACAAAAAGCAAAGAAAAACAAAAGACTCAAACTCACCTAAAAAAATTAGGTTCCTTGTCAACAAGCACTAAGTTTTATGTCTTCAGCCAAATAAGGTCATATTCACTAATCATAGAAAATAGGGTCTACTAGATTGATGGACTCTATCAAACTAGGTTCAATCTCATTAGTCATAATAGGTTTCAGACATTGACAATTGACAGTAAGAACTCAACCATCTTATGGATCCAAAATTTGGGCTGCCCTAGAGGGAAACACTTGCTAGATAATAAAAGGACCATCCCATGTAGATCTCAACTTACCATGAAGTAACTTATGCTTAGAATGAAAAAGGCAAACCACCTGATTAGATTCCAAAGATTTACGAGAAATCATTTAATCATGAACAGCTTTAGTTTTGGCTTTATAAATCTTAGCATTCTCATAGGCATCATTATGTAATTCATCCAACTCATTTAAGTGAAGCCAATGAATTGAATCCAGTTATTCATATCGAAATTAAATGCTTTAATAGTCCAAAAAGCATGGTGTTCTAATTCAACTGGCAAGTGACAAGCCTTACCAAAAAGATGTTGGTAAGAAGACATCCCTATAAGAGTCTTGTAGGCAGTACAATAAGCCTATAAAGTGTCATGAAATCTTAAAAACCTGTCCTTCCTATTATGTCAAACCGTTTTCTCAAGTATAGAGCTGATCTCATGATTGGACACATCAACTTGACCATTAGTCTGATGGTGATAGGGTAGCTACTTCATGAGTCATAGAATATTTTCTAAGCAAAGCCTCGAAAGATCAGGGACTAAAGTGACTAGCTCCATCAATAACAAGAGCTCTCGAGGTACCACATCGAATAGAACATGTACTCTTTGATAAACTTGACCATAACCTTGTCGTCCTTGGTCCTGGTAGCTAGAGCCTCCACGCCCTTTGACACATAATCAACAACAACCATTATGTAACAAAGCCAAAAGATAGGGTAAAGGGCCCATCAATTCAATGTTCTGCACACCAAAGATCTCAATAATTAGAATAGGGGAAAAGGGCATCATATCACGATCGGATAAGACACTCATACGTTGACAACACTCACAAGCAAGATAGAAAGGGTGAGCACCATGCAAAAGACTGGGACAACATAATTTATTTTGTCGGACTTTGGTAGGTGTCCTATGACCTCCAAAATAACCACCACAAGCATAACAGTGACAAAATATCAGAATACTATGAATTTTACTCTAAAGGACACATGTACGAACCACTTGATCAAGACAATATCTAAAAAGATAAGGGTCTTTGCAATTGTAATGTCTTACTCATGTTAAAAAGCTATGTTTCTCTTATTTGGACCAGTAAGGGGGGATCTTTCCAATTGCAAGGTAATTCACAATATGAGCAAACCAATAGAGATGGGCATGTGACCTAACAAATAGTTGCTCATCAAGAAAATGGTCACAAAATCAAAATAACTCATCCATATTACTTAGTAATGATTCAAGGAAAGTGGTCTACAACTAAATTTTCATAACCTTTCCTATCCTGCAACGCAATGTCAAACTCTTGGTGCAACAAAATGCACCTAATGAGTCTTGGTTTGGGGTCATTCTTTGCCAATAAGTGTTTTAAGGTGGCATAGCTAGTAAACGCATTCACTTTTGAACACAAAAGGTATAGATAAAATTTATCAAGTGCAAATACTACTGCTAGCAACTCTTTTTCAGTTGTAGAATAATTTTTTTGAGGATCAACTAGAGTTCTACGGGCACAATGAATGACATGAGGCATTCTATTCACCTTTTGACCCAAAAAAGCCCCAATAGCAAAATTAAATGCATCACATAATCTCAAAAGGAGGAGAAAAATCACATGAGACTCATCAAACACAAAAGGAGCATCTTTAGTAAGGATATTAGTAAGCAGCCTGGCCACTATACTAAAATCCTTAATAAATCTCCTATATAAACCAGCATTACCAAGAAATGATCTAACTTGCTTCACAGGAGAAGGAACAAGCAAATTAGACATCAAATCAAACTTGGCTTTATCAACCTCAATTCCCATTCTAAGCACTTTATAACCCAACACATTCCCTTCTTGGACCATGAAATAACTCTTTTCCCAACTCATCAAATGAAGAACTAAAAACGGAGAAATCATCCATAAGCACCTCCGGGAAATTATCAATATAATTAGAAAATATGGTCATCATGTATCTTTGAAATAGGCATTTGGTTGTGACTAGAATATCCTTTTAAGAACCTGTAAAAACTTTGTCCAACTTTTTTTTCTAAAACTTGACCAATGAAGGGGAGCAGAAAGTGGTCCTTTCTAGTGACAGAATTCATCTTTCCGCAAACAATACGCATCCTTCATTCTGTGGTCTGTCTAGTAGGAATTAGTTTGCCATTATAATTCTTTACTATAGTTATGCCATATTTCTGAGAGACCACTTGAATAGGATTGACCCATTAACTATTAGAAATAGATTACATAATGCCCACATCCAAAAGTTTACTACCTCCTTCTGGGCAATGTCTTTCATGTGAGGGTTTGGTCTGGTCTGCATTTTCCTAGTAGGTTTGGCATTGTCCTCCAAGTAAATTGTATACATACAAATAGTTGGACGAATTCCTTTAAAATCAATGACAGACCACCCAATAGCACCCTTATGATGCAATAAGATAAGAATCAACTCTTTCTCTTAAGCACAACACAAAAGAGAAGGTATAATAATAGGCAGGGTCTTTTTAGGGCGTGAAAACACATACTTTAATAAATCAGTGAGAGGTTTTAACACAAGTTTAGGTATGGAAACAACAAAAGGTGGCATAGGAGATCTTCCCAATGGCGGGAGAGGCTTATAGTTGGACACCCAATAGGAAGATTCAAGATAGTGAGTATAGTCAAGAGTAGAATGCATCTCATCTATTGTACTTCCTAAGTCAAATAAGCTTAAGTCCCCATGAGAAAGACAGTTTCCCAATGGATCATTGCTCAAAATAATAGGTAAAGCATATTGAATCATTTCATCAATCAGATCAACAAAGTAGCATTCAGATTCATCTTCAAACGGAGGTTGAGAAGAAGCTTTAAAAATGTTAAGCCTAGCCCTCATGTGTATAACGAATGCATCTATCACTCCCGACCTATAGTTAATAGTGGCATTAGCTATAGCTAGGAAGGGAGATCCCAAAATAGCAGGGATTTGCTTAGAAGCATGACTAGGGTCCATGTCCAACACAACACTTGCAACAGGAAAAAGTCTTTTATCAACAAAGATATATATCCGTCTTCTAGGAGTCCTATTTGACCTATCACCAAGTTGAAGGGTACAGTTGGAGGGTTTCAACTCACCCAATACTAACTCCAACTAAATAGAATTTGGTATCAAATTAATACTAGAACCCAAATCCAAGTGAGCCCTTTCAATTTTGTGATTATTAATATAACATGAATAGTAAGAACACCATGATCCTTGAATTTAGGTGTAGTACCAAATTCAAAATAGAGCTCACTTGTTCGCTTCGAAGAACATTTTCAGACTTGTCATCTTTAGGGTTTCTTTTAAAAGTGCACGTGTTTTTAAGGAACTTAGCATAAGCAATGATCTGTTTAATTACTTCAAAATGGGGATATTGATCTTAACTTTCTTAAAGATCTAGAATATCATCTGCTTGCCTATCTTTCTCAGAAGGGAATGGTGCATCCAAAGCTTGAGGGTGAGGAACCCTTAGCTTATATATGACAATTGCATCACACAAAATAAAGGAAGGGGATGGTCATTTTCCTTTTCAATTTGATGGTCACTCTCAACTTTAGGTGGAGTAACAAATTTAGGTGGAGTACCAAATTCGAAATAAAGCTCACTTGTTAACTTAGAAGAACCTTTTCAGACTTGTCATCTTTAAGGCTTCTTTTAAAAGTGCACATGTTTTTAAGGAACTTAACATAAGCAAGGATCTGTTTAATTACTTCAAAAGAGGGAAGATTGATCTTAACTTTCTTAAAGGTCTAGAATATCATTTCCTTGCCTATCTTTCTCAAAAGGGAATGGTGCATCCAAAGCTTGAGGGTGAGGAACCCTTAGTTTATATATGACAATTGCGTCACACACAATAAGGGAAGGGGATGGTGATTTTCATTTTCAGTTTGAAGGTCACTCTCAACGGTTTTAAGTCTTTCATCTTTATCATGTTCTTTTTCACTCACTTCATTATCTACTTCTTTACTACTCCTAAGAACTATAACAACTTTGAATTGTTCAAATTGTTGGGCATCGAGGTTTTTAATGTGATGACTTAGAAGTTTTCCTTCTTCTCTTTTACCTGCAGCTATGGCTAGCTGCCCATGTTGGATTTCTACCTTTGCCATAGAATGTGTGTAAGAGTCAACAATGTGCATTTTAGACTGAATTCCTTAGACCTTAGAATCAGCATTCTGCACAACAGAAGTCAAGGTGCCAAGACCAGACATTACCTTGTCTATGGTAGAGTTCCCTGATAGAGCACGATGAGAGAAAGGATAAGCATATCTTTGGCTTTGGAAACTAAGAAGGGTAGGTTTCCTCGATTGGGCTTGAGGATCCTCAACATTTTGAGACCACCATAAAAAAATTAGGGTGATTCCTTCAACTATGATTATAAGCATTTGAATAAAGGATTATTGATTAGAGGACATCTTTGGTAGCAATCACTTGTTCTATCACACAATCAGACTTACCAACACAAGGACAACCAACATAAGCATGCATGAGAATGGCACAAATTAAACACACATCTTCTATAGAAGTGGCATTAGACACTTTGTTTATGCATAAGAATTGATTAAATTTCTAATTTAAAGCATCAACTTCACTAGAAAGGTCAATTGAATGTGAAACTTTATAAACCTCCCCTTTATTTCCCAACTGCCAAGCTAAATCAGCAACGTAAGGAAGTAAAATGCAACTATGAATTTCCGCTCAAATTTTCAAACAATTTCCAAGCTCCTTCAAGACTCTTATATAGGAAACTACCACCACAAGGTACATCAACCATCTCATATTGTTCTTTTTAAAGCCATGTTTGCACCAAAAATACGATATTTTTATAATACCTTTAAATCTAATTCATGCTCGAAATAATTATTTTATTCAGATTTTTGTTTTATTTTTCTAGGTGTTGAAAATTATGAAAAATTATGAAAGACATGTTGAAAAGAGAGCAAGAAAAAAAAACCAAAATAAAACCCTAATCCCTACCCATCACGAGCCCCTCAGGTGCCTAACCGTCCCCCGTCCAACTCTCTCAGCTTCCCCATCTCTCTCTCCTGCTCTTGAGCTCAAAACAGCACAGCACCATCACTATCTTCCATCATCACCATCTTCACTATTATCGTCACCACCTTCAGCTGTGCACCATACTCACCAAATCATCCCCCATCTCACAATGCCAGCACAACACCCAAGCTTCATCTCCACCATCCACGGCAGCCAAATTGAACAACCAAGAGAAAGGGAGGAACTAACTTGAAGACGTATTAGTCGAAGGGTTGTGGCCGAACTTAGGTAATCTAGGTTTGAATTTTAGGTTTTTAGGCTTTCTATTGTCGTATTTAGGGCTTTAGGTTTAGGTTTTCATGTTTCTCGAAAATTCAGATTTGTTTCCCTAGTCTTCAAGTTCGAGTAATTGATGTTCAAGTTAGTTAATTTCAAATTGCAATTTCTGAGTTTCGATCTATAGCATTGCCCATTTTGGGTTTGATTTGGAGCAATTTGGAGTTTTTTTGGCTTCCCTTATTTTTCATTGTCGTTCCTAGAAACTCAGGGTTGCAACTCATGGCAATTCCGCCATGTTTAAGCAATTCTCAGTTTAGTTTTTATGAGCCCTGCTGCTGTTTGAATGGTGTTGAAATACCCAAAATTCCCTTTCCCTGTTTCTCTTATTGTTCAGTTCTAATTTCTCTTATTAATGTAGCTGGGTTAGTATGTTTTTCTATGATAGTTCTATTACGATTTCTGAGTCTTTAATTTTTGGTTTTTAGGTTGTTTTATTTGCAATTTTTCAGAGCTTTAATTATAGAGTAGTTCTCGTCCCCCTTCTCTTAATTTCATATGCTCTGAATATGGGTTTTCATTATAGAGTTTAATATGGGTTTCATTACAGTTTTTATAGGCTTGGATTTGGATTGAATCGATTCTCTGTTTTTTTTTCTCTATTTTCAATTCTGCTCTCCTTGTCCTATTTCTGTCTTGTGTGGTTCCATTAATTATCTCGCATGGTTTGAATACCTAAGCAAGGATGTGTTTTGGTTGTGGAATAAATTGTCTTGATTTGCTTTAGTCGTCTACTTTCCCTAGGTGTAATTATTTTTTTTGGATTTTCTTGCTTGGTTTTTGTTTAACTAAATCCCATCTCCCTTCTTCTTATCACATTCTCCTTATTTTGTGTTGAATTCTCTAAGCTGTTGAACAAATTAGGCATGGCAATTTTCGACACAAATGAAAGAAGAAGTTTGGTGGATTGTATTCCATATTTCTTGTTTTCTTATTCAAATTGGTTAGGTATGTGGTTAGTTAGGGAGTTAGGCAAGCTTTGATGAACTTACTCATTTATTTCGTTACTTCATTTAGGGAATCCTATTTTGTTGATAATCTTGGTCATTATAATCATGTGATAGATTATGTTGGCTTATTTTAATTAACTGAGCCATTATTTAGTTGATTCTTGCTTAGTTTAGGCTAGTATGCTGGTTTAGCTTCATTGTGACCTAATTCTCACCTGATGTCCTTGCAGAGACGACCCTTAAGTATTACGACAAAATTCGTACGCGTCCGACCTTAAATTTACATTCAAAAATCATGTAAAAGTTTTTGGCGCCATTGCTAGGGACAACGACATGAAATTTGGGACCCATTTTCTTTTTCTTGGTTGCTTTCTTATTAGTTATACATTATTTATCTTACTTTCTTTATTTCGTTATTAATAGTGACTTAGTTTAGTTTAATTTCTTTACAATTCCAAAAATTGAAAAAAATGGAAAATTTTTTTAAACCCCTAAAAATGAAAAACTTGAAAATTTTCAAAAACAAATGGCAATTTTCTGTTTCCCTCAGTTTGAGCATGAAATATTTGGGATGCTTGGGAAGATTAATGATTTTTGTGCTCAATGCGTTGATCATTGTTTTAAGAAATGGGAAATTTTCCAAGTGATCTTTTAGGGTCTTAATGATGAATTTGAGGGCCATGTTGAGATCATGTACCCTAGGATTTTGGAATGCTTATTCACTAAGACTGCTGATGAAATTTGAGATTTCTTTAAATATTTGGATAATGACACTTGGAGTATGACAATGCTAGATACACCTTTAATCACCCATTTCCCGACCCTTACATGATGCATGCTACACCTTTAGATGAGAGGCAGTTTGGGAGTATATCTTATGAGCACTCTCATAGTCCATATGCTCCCGTTTCATGTGATTATTGTTATTCCTTTTAACATAATTCTAATACATGTGCATTGCTTGGTAGACCACACATATTAGAGTATTGACTGCCTTTAATGGGGAGATTTACTTGCAGAGTTTACTCCAGACTGACCTTAGTTTACGCTCTCTTACACCTGAGGCTATGTATTGTGAGGATTTTGATGTTAGGAGTGAGGCATTGATTCCTTTAGGGCATGATTTTTCTGATGATACACCTTGTGATGACCTTGAAGAAGCAAGTGATCCCTCATCTCCTTTAGCAGTTGCATCCTCCGTAGAGTTTGACATAGTGAGTGACCACCCCGAGGGTGGTCTAATCGTTCATGACTTGTCTTTTCCTTTGGCTCCCTCAGGAGAGTTAGAGAAGAAAGATGGATTTAAGACTGATGCTAGTTACGATGATCAGTACGACATATTAGTTGAGTTAGATGATATCTTTTTTGAGGAGCATTCTGTTGATGAGTCTTCCGTTGTGGATTTTAGTGAGGTTACATCTCCTGTTTAGCTTGGTAATCCCATTTTTATTGAGTCTTCCCTTGACTGAGCTCCTGCCCCTCCCATTTCATTCCTTCCTTCTCCCCTCTCCCTTTTCCTCCCTCCTTCAGACCCTCCCGAGTCTATTTTTGTAGAATTTGAGACTTTTGCGCTTGACAGTCCTTATTTAGATCAGACTCTTGATGATATTGACATAGAGAGACTCGAGGATCACTTCGAGGTGAAGGACTTAACTTTTGGCCATCTTATAAGCTTTGATTGTCATATTTCATCTGATTGGCCTTGCCTTAGTCCTTTCCCCTCTCCTTTTAGAGATGTTGTACTTCATTTCAATCATTTAGATCATTCTTGATGGCCTTTGCATTCATATAGTCACATCATTGTTAGACCATTGACTAGTGTGTTCGTTTTTTCATATATAGGTCTCTCTTTTGATTGGGCTAAGAACTTTGATAAGCTCAAGAGAGCCATGAGTTGCATTGCATGTATGCAATTTATTTGGGCTACACTTCCTGTTTCTAACTACTTATATTTTTGTGAGGATTGTGCCCGCATGTTTGATAAGTTGCTACAAACCTTGGTCAGTTTTTATAAGTAGCAGCTTGTGAGCTAAGATGGAGTGACTGATACTCCATGGACCTCCTCGACATCATCTGAGTGAGGCGTTTGTTTGGGTACAATTAGTACCCAATCTGGTATGATTTTTCCACCCCTCCCTATTGTCCTTTTTTGTTTCTTTTCTTTCTTTTTGTATACAGTTGTGGATATTTGGGATTGTGATTATGTGGGTGATTGAGCTTTAGGAGAAATTTGGGGCTTGTTGAGCCAAGTTGGCTATGATCACTCATGGTTGTGTTATGGTGTATTTTGTTTTGTGAATACTTGTTAGTTGTGGATATCCAGACTATGAACAGTTGTGGATATTTAGGATTTTTTTTTAATGTTTTAGTTGTGTGTTTTGTTTCCTTGGTTTTGTGAGTTTTTCATTTTCCTTGGTTTTGTTTTGTTTCATACTTTGTTTTTGTTTCCTTTTTGTTGCTTTAGTGGTCTTGTTTTTGTCTTGCATTTTGTTTTCTTTTCTTTTGGGTCTTGTTTTGTTTCAGGTCTACTTTTCTTTTGTCATGTATTTGTTAGTTCCTTATTTATGTTGGGTATTTTTGTTTTTTTAGGATTTTTAGTTGTGTTTTGTGCATCGTTGGTATGTTTTTGTAAATATGTAATTTGTGCTTTCTTATTGTTCCATTGGTTTTATATTTTGTGTTTCTTTTGTCTCTTATTTTATTTTGGGTTTCTTTTTGTTTATTTAGATATTTAGTGGCTCCTCGATTTTGGTTTTGTTTTTATTTTGGTTATTTTGAGTTGTTTTTGTTTTAGAGTTTGTTTTTGTTTTGCTTTCTTTTATAATTTTTGTTTTGATTTTGATTTGGGTGATTTTGTGTTTGGTTTTGTTTTTAATTTTTGATGGTGTCCTAGTTTGTATATACTTGTGGACGTATATGGGTTTTACGGTTATATAGCTTATATGATTGCTTATTGGCACATTAGTTCCCACAATGATGACATTGTGGAGTTTTGGTGTGGCGTGAGGTGCCTATTTGTACATATTTTTTGAAATTTTGAAAAAATTTCAAAGGATTTTTCTTTTTCTTTAGGGTTTTGCTTTCTCAGGCGATTGTGGTCCCATGTTGGAAGGTTATTGAGTTATATGCAAATAAAATTTGCATGATGAGATGTCTAGTTGAGGATGTAGATTCGATTTTTCATAATAAGCTCATCTCATATGCGTGATTTTTTGCTAGCTTGCTCACTTTATTGTTAATTCTTAGGGTCTTGTTGTTAAGTTAACATGTGGGATTTTTATTTGTCGAAGTCGTCTTTTATGCTCTTGAAAAAAGTGGGAAAAAAGTCTAAAAAGTAAATAAAAATCCAAACACCAATGTTCACAGCCACTATCTTTATTTCATATCTTTAATTGGCTTGAATATGTGATATTTTACTTGATTTCACATCTGCTTGGGCAATGAAATGAATGCTCCATGCAATCTAATAAAACTCATTTTTTATGGAAGACCTGAATATTTGTAAGTAAATTGGGTTTTATTCTTGTTGGAAAAAAAGGAAAAAAAGGAAAAAAAAGGAGCAAGCAAGGAAATTAGGCAAGGAAATGGGAATCGTGCCCATGTTAGCAACATGATTTATTAGGATTGATACACATTTTCACATGCACCAAGGTGTATATATCATTGCATAGTATGTGGGGTGAACAATGAGAGTTGGAATGCTTCTTTTGACTTAGTTATCTCTTGATTGGATATTCTATTTGTATATACTTTTGTGACTTGGTTAATAGAGTGGTGCAATTGCCTAAGTCATGTACGTAATTTCCCGAATTACTTGTGTATATGTTCATGTTTTGAAAAAAAAAAAACCAAAAAGATTTTCCTTTGTTTTTGAAATGATTTTTGGGGCTATTAAACTTGAAAGCCGTTACGAGATCTTACTCGTCCACATGAAAAACTGAGGGATTTAAAGGGCTTGTTGCATACGCCAAATGCAATCGTGATTCCTATGAAAGTAAGTTAGGATTTTCCTTTTCTTACTTTCCATTTCTTTTAGGTAGTTTAGCAAGGGCATATATCTTTGTATGACACCCTCTCCTAATAAAAATTCTAGTAAGGTATTTTTAATGGGGTTAAATTAGTATATGCGGACACCCCTAAATTAGGTTCAAAAAGTTACACATACTCTTTAAATATATCTAACCCACATATTGATATTTTTAATTTATTTAAATATTAAAAGTACATTTTTAAAGTTGAAACTTGATAGAAAAGTGAAATAAAATTAAATATACCCTTGCTTAAACTTTTCTCTCTCCCTCCTATCTTATCTAGAGCTTAGACTTTTAATTTAATCTAATTCTAATTTCTGTATTTTTTTTATTATTTATTTTTTCGATGGTTTAGTTGCAATATGTTCTTCGCACAGGCATTTTTTTAACTTGGCACAAATAATTGATTTGAACTTGATGCCAATTTTTCCCTTTTGGTGTAATTAATTGGTGCAAATTGCTTTCTGTAGTTGTATTTTATGTTTGACATGTTCACTTTATGTTTCTTTTTTTTTGGGTTTTATTACACTGTGCTGATGATTCGTCTTCTGTAACAAACGGTTTTAGTAAATGGTAGGTAATCGTAACATTTTGTGATTTCAGCATAATCCATGTGTTAAATTCAAAATATGAAAAATCGCAAAGAACAAGCGTGTCAGTAGAGGTATTATAGTTTTTTTCCCTTGGAATAAAAAAGTGGGTTACATTATTACTACTTGTCAACTTCCACTGGTGTAGAAATACCAAAGGGAATGTTTGGTTTTAAAAAACAGAGATGGAATGTTTGTACAAAATAGACTTGCTTCATATGTATTACATAATGTCTTTTTTTTCTATTAATATTGTACACTAATGATGATGTTAATAGATGGGCACCCCTGTTCTAAACATCCAGATCCGTCACTGTAGCTTAGTTTTTTTTACTCGAGGATGAGCAAAATCTTGGTGTGGGGTATTTGTTTACGCCAAAAATACGATACTTTTATTATGCCTTTATACCTAATTTATGCTCGAAATAATTATTTAATTTAGATTTTTATTTGATTTTGTTTTATTTCTGTAGGTGTTAAAAATCAAGAAAAATTGTGAAAGAAATGATGAAAATAGAGCAAGAAAAAAAATAAAACAAAAATAAAAACCTAATTCCTACCCATCACGCTCCCCTCCCATGCCTAATCGTCCTCCCCCCCCCCCCCCAATTTTATTTATCATTTTTGTTCTCTCTCCTCCCAGGCCGGAGACCCCAATACCCCAATGAGCCTATGGTACATACCCATGTACCTTGTTAATACACACACCTATATAAAGAGATCTTTCAGTACCTTACTCAACAAACTTGAAATTTTTGAGCCCAACAAACCCAATTCGAATTTGACCAAGCTGAAGGTTGACTTAATTGGGCCCAACCAACCTAATTCTACTACCTTTACCCATGCTGTAATTGGACCTTCTCTCTTTGAATTTGGGTGACCCACCATACAAACGTTCACCATGATTCAGCAATACAAAGTACCAGATACATGATTCATCATCAAATAAACAATTATAGCTGAGACAGAAAACTCTCTTTGAAAATTAGCAAGAATACATACTTAAATCAATGAATTTTGAGGAACAAATTACAGTTGAGGTAGAAAATTTGCTTATTGAAGAGTTATAGCCATTAGGAGTTGTTGTTGGAGGTATGTTTGATAAAATTCCTCAAACAAACAATTATATATCAATCTTTAATGCAAAGTATGTCTACCTAGTGCAACTTTTAAAGTCAACATTCTTTGCACATAAGGTGTTTGAAAAAATTCCCCAAAGGCATGATTGTAATAGCAAAAATCATTACACATAAGCTGACAAAAAAAGATACACTGATTTAGTCAAAAGCTTCACACTAATGTACAAAGGTTTCATTACATTTTTGGAAAGATGCACCAAAAAATAAGAATGGTTAACAGTCTCAAATTCCGTGATTCATAGAATAACTATAAGTAAATGAACATAATAATTACTAAGGTATCACTGTACTCAAATTCTCAAAATTTAATTAAAGAAATAATGAAAAAGTTTCATTTTCACTTTATAATTAAGGGAGTAGCTTATGTGGTTTTTGAAGGCAACAAGTGGTCTACGCCCTCTGGAGGATCCCAGCATGTCCAACACTAATGTTAAAGCTGCAACTGCTGAGGTAATAAATTACAATATCACTCCATATTTTAACAAATATAGTTAGAAAAATTTTATAATTAAAGGACAAAATATTTACTGATGCAGGTGGCATCTACCACGACGTCTGTAGGAGATGGTGCGCTTGGAATATTTGTTGACACTATGAATGTCAAAATTGATAGCACGAGGACACTATAATTTCTTTTTACACAATTTAATATTTTGTGGATATTAGAGCTGATTGAATTTGTCGATGTTAGAGCTGTTTTGATGGTTGTAGATATGCATGCTATTATTGATTCCTATTTAGTGACAGGGTATTGTTTGTAACTGTACATCTTAATTTTGATCGAATGAATCTTTTATGCAATGTAGTGAATCTTTTCCCAACTGCATGGAACATTTCCTCAATTGCAGTGAACCTTTTGTACCAAGAAGCAAAATCGAGAGGTTTTATGCAATTCAGTGAATCTTTTTCCGAACTGCAGGGAACCTTTCCTCAATTGCAGTGAACCTTTTGGGCCAAGAAGCAAGTTTAAGTCCTTCTTCAAGATAGATTGCCTGTTAATCTCCTCTCTTTTGAAGCTTTATCTGAGAATGTTGTGATTGCTATGATAGAGAAAGCTCTGAGGATTGCTGGAAGATAAGGTATTGTAGAGCTATACGGAGTTCTCCAAGGAGGACCCTAAGGATTTCAAGCCTCAACTCATATTTCTTTTTGTTCAATACATAGTTGATCTATGTAACTAGACATATGGACCTTTACTATATGTAATTATATTCTCAATCCATCTGGACGTGACCCTTGGTAAATAGACAGGATGGATGGGCTTCTTCAACAAGAGTGCCTGTTGAGAGCAGAAAACTTATCAAAATTTTTGATGATATAATTCACTTAATTATAACAAGAGGAAAAAAAAAGGGAACTGACATTGAACTTCTTAAACCCGATATTCCATTTCTCAACATTTCCAATGTACATTTTCAATTGTCGTATTGCATACACCCCTGAGTCAGGATAAGCTTTTCTTGAAACTTCCATCCAAGGTAGTTTCAGTTGCGCCAATTGCAAACTCTCCATAGAAATAGCTTTATCCCTGGCTGATTTGGGGATTTTATCAGGAAAATACTTTGAGAAGCACCGAACCTAGGGAAAAAAAGTAGTATACATTTATAATAGGTAACTTCAAATATTAGAAGATTAGAATATCAAAAGGATGGAAAGGTACTATAAAAAATTACCAAGAGGCTGACATAAACAAGAATAGCACCATTGTCCACATTGTTATGACTAACAAAATGGATAATCTCCACCTTCTTTGCCAAGAAATTGAATCACACAACAAAGTAATATCCATTCTGAAACACTGGAAAGAATATCTGCATATCAACACAACTATATAAGCATATATACACCATTAAGCTACATAAGCATGTGTAAGCCACATTGCGATTGTGGTGCGGCAATGGCAACGGTGAAATATGGACAACGTAACACCAACATTTACTCCACAGTTTTGCATCTTAATTTTGATCCAATGAATTTTTTATACAATGCAGTGAATCGTTTTCCAACTGCAGGGAACATTTCCCCAATTGCAGTGAATCTTTTGTGCCAACAAGTAAAATTAAATTATTTTTAATTACTATAAGTGTGAGGCTATGCACTGTAGGCGCAGCATATGTACCTAACAAGGTACATACGTTTGTAAGGTAATATTTTCCCCAATACCCCCCCTCCAACTCTCTCAGCGTCCTCATCTCTCTCTTGCTCTTGAACTCGAAACACAACATCACCATCGACATCTCCCACTATCACCATCCTCATTATCATCGTCACCACCTTCATCCGTGCACCATCCTCACCATTTCATCCCCCATTTCACAATGCTAGCACAACACCTAACCTTCACCTCTACCATCCATGGCAGCCAAATCAAACGGCCAAGAGAAGGTAAGGAAACGACTTAAAGTTGTATCAATAGAAGGGTTACAGCGGAATTTAGGTAATCTATGTTTTAATTTTAAGTTTTTAGATTTTCTGTTTTCGTATATTAGGGCTTTAGGTTTAGGTCGCCATGTTTCTCGAAAATTCAAATTTGTTTCTCGAAAATTCAGATTTGCTTTCATATTGCCCATTTTGGGTTTGATTTGGAGCAATTTTGAGTTTTTTTTTCCTTGCCCTATTTTTCATTGTCATTTCTAGAAGCTCGAGTGTTTCAACTAATGGCGATTTCGCCTTGTTTGAGCAATTCTCAGTTTAGTTTTTATGAGCCTTGTTAACGTTTGAGTGCTATTGAAATATCCGAAACTCCCCTTCCCTGTTTCTCTAATTATTCAGCTCCGATTTCTCCGATTAAGGGAGCTTGGTTATTCTGTTTTTCTATGATTGTTCTATTCTGATTTTTGAGTCTTTAAGTTTAGGTTTTTAGGTAGTTTATTGTAGTTTTTTAGAGCTTTAATTATAGGGTTTAGTTCTCGTCCCTCTTCTCTTATTTCATATGCTATGAATCTGGGTTTTAATTATAGAGTTCAATATGGGTTTTATTGTAGTTTTATACACTTTGATTTGGATTGAATCGATTCTCCATTTTTGGCTCTTTTTTTGATTCTGCTCCCCCTCTTTGATTTCGGTCTTGCGTCATTCCGTTGATTGTCTTACATGGTTTGAAGACCTAAGCAAGGATGAGTTTTGATTGTGTGATAAATTGTCTTGATTTGCTTTAGTCATCTAATTTCCCTAGGTGTAATTATTTTTTTTTGGATTTTCTTGCTTGGTTTTTGTTTAATTAAATCCCATCTCCCTTGTTCTTGTCTCATTCTGCTTATTTTGTGATATTAAATTCTCTAAGTTGTTCAACAAATTAGGCATGATAGTTTCTGCCATAGATGAACAAAGACGTTTGGTGGATTGTAGTCCATATTTCTCGTTTTCTTATTCAAATTTGTTAGGCATGTGGTTAGTTTGGGAGTAAGGCATGCTTTGATGAACTTACTCATTTATTTTATTGCTTTATTTAGTGAATCTTATGTAGTTGATAATCTTGGTCATTACGGTCTTGCTATAGATTATGTTAGTTATTTTAATTAATTTAGCCCTTAGTTCTTTGATTCTTGCTTAGCTTTGGCTAATATGCTGGTTTAACTTTATTATGACCTAGTTCTCAATCGACATCCCTAAGGAGGCGACCCTCAAATACTACAACAAAAGTCATACGCTTGCGGTTTTAAATTTACATTCAAAAATCACGTACAAGCCAAAATACAAACTATAGACATGTTGCCACATAGGGCCCTCATGGCAAGGATAACTTCACAATAATTCTTTGGACCTTTCCTAGCTTTCATGCAGCTATTGATTTTTAGTTTGCGAGAAAGTGGCTATAGCACGTCTTAAAGCACTTAGTGTACCAATAGAGAAAAACTTTTTCAAGAATTCCTTATCAGTCAATCCCAAGTGGTGATATTTGTCTTATTATCTAGCCAAACTTTAGCATTATCTTTTAAAGATTAAAGGAAAAAGTCAAAACGAAGAGTATCATCGGGGACATTATTTAAGAAGATAGTAGAACATGTCTAAAAATGCAACAAGAAGCTTGAACGGATTTTCAGACTCTAGCCCATAAAGGGGCAGAACCATGTGGATGAACAAATGCTTAATCTCAAATGGCTCTATAGCAATGAGCATACCGGTACTCGTAGGTGAATCATAAGTGGTGAGAGTGAAATATTTCTTAAGTTTATGAGGTGGGGTTCGTTCTTCAGCCATCTTTTTATTAAATTCGTGTTTTTTTAGTTCTTATCATACTAAGAGAACGTTCAATTTCAAGATTATATTCTTGAATATCTAAGAGCAAAGAATGTCTAACATATGTATAACTCACAAACAATCAAGAGAATAGTATGAAATCACCATCGTAATAACCACCAAACAAAATAAGCTGGAAAAGAAAAGAAAAGAAAAATAAAATAAAAAAAGAAACTAAAAGGAATCTCTAAGGAATAAAAACAATAAAAGAGAATAAATGAAATAAAAGGGACGAGGATAACAAAACTAAAGGGAATAACTGAAATAAATAAAATACACAAAATAACAAAAATAAAATAAAATAAATTTGTTGGATTGGATTTAGAGGGAATGCGGAAAATAGGAAGATTAGAAGGGAATAGGGAGAAAAGAAATTACATTGTTAGATTAAGAGGGAATGGAGAATGAAATGAAGTGAAAGAGAAATCACAAACAAAAAAAAAGGACAGGGGTTACGAAGAATAGGCGGCAAAGAATAAACAAAAAGAATAAAAGGAAAAGAAAATCAAAAATCACTATTTGTTCCTCGTCAATGTACTCAAATTTTGATGTGGATTTTATGCTCCATTCTAAAACCTTTTTTACTTACAAGTACACAAGATCAATTGTAAACTACCGAGTATGGGGTGTCAATCCCATAGAGAACAATATCAATTTAAAAATTTAGGTTTTCTAATTAAAAAGAATAATTCAAGGGAGGGATTCGTTTATCAATTAAAGAAACAAAAGAAAAACAAATGAGTCAAGAAAAGAGAAACCAAATTAGATAAAGATCTAGGATTTTGGATTTTACCAATGACAAAAATATTGAATTACTAGTTCAAATGGGGGTTTAATTAATCTCTTGTCCAACCTAAGCTACAAGCATTAGGTCATGAATTAGAAAGATGAATTGTAATTATCAAATGATATAATTTATCTAGTAGTTAGTATGAATCATTCTATTGTAATCATATTACCATACAATGTCTAATATATAATTGAGATAGCAAATTAAAATATTGTAATCAACATGAATAAACAACAGTATTAAGATGCATAAATAGATTAGTTTCAAATATAAATTCAAAATTATACAACATAAGAGATAAAAGTAACCCCAAAAGAAATCAGTAATCAATATCATTAATCAAGGATTCATCCTAACTCCAGAAGAGCAACTTAGCCAGCCATAGTTGGTGAAAACAGCATGACAGTTGGTCCAGCCATACCCCCAGTTACTGGTTTATTCCACTTGCTATGCCCAAACATTGGTACTCAATTACACAAAAATAAATAATTAAGTACATCCTCTCCAATTTGACTCACAGATGAGGTGAGAAGAGAAAAGATCAAAAAGCTAACAAAGTTGGTTTTCTTTTTTTCTAAACTCCTCAACCCAAATGGTTTTCTTTTACAAAAGACTCCCAAAAAAATCGAAAAATGGAATGTGAGAGAAGGGAAGAATGCTTGGATGATTATATGACTAAATGGATGATTTTACATGACCGGCTACCCCTTTTTCTAGTAGAAATTCAGCCTGCCTCAAAATTAATGAAAATTAATTTCATTAAATTCCTTGGCCCTTTTGTTGTTGACTTGCATGACAAAGGGGTAGACCTTAGCTACAAATAAATCTTGATTATTTGCATTTGACTTTGTCAATCGCTAAAAATGGACTAATGTGGAAATTCTTAGAGCTGGGCATAAATTGGGCTGATGCTGGGCGGCGAGCATTAGAGCTAACTAACGCGCTACACTCAACATAGGCGTACTTGGGGAAGAGAGGGAGTGAGGTGGGTCACTGGGTCATACTTGTTTGGGTTGTGTGAGCATGAGCAGGCTCCCATGGAGGGAGAAAGAGGGCGGGGCGCTGATGCACAAGTTGGGTCGCGAAGCACAGCAGAACAGGCCTATGGTGAGAGGTGAATAGAGAGAGAATGGGGAAGTCGCTGAAGGGTCGTGCTACTATTGTTGACATCAATTGGGTAAGGCCCATACATTTGGTGGCACATGCACGGAGAGAGAGAGAGAGAGAGAGTGAGAGGCGATGATGAAAATGGGCTACGAGCTGGACCTGGGCACGACTATGGCTCCAGGGTACAAGCCTAATTTAGAGAAAACTGGGCTTGCACGTGGGAATCTGCATGGAGCTGGGTCTCTAGGCGTTAAATGCATTTGAGCTTGGACAAAAACTACGTGAGATTGATCAATATTTTGCCCAAATTTATTTATTAAATTCTCACATGAAAATCACATAAAACATGCATTATTTACTCACAAAAATATATGTCAAAGGTTTAAAAGTTGGTAATAAAGATGGTAAAATTATACATAAAATATGAGTTACCAACCCCTAAATCAAAACTTTGCTAGTCCTCGATCAAAGGTTCATAATAATGCACATATTCATTCAACTCATCAGTTTTAACAAGATTAGAGAAGAAATTAGATATTCAACTGCACACTTTGAATCATGTGAATGAACTCACTACCAACACACAACTCAGTGTCAAGTAGTTCCAACATCAACAAAGTTAGTAAGCCAAGACTCAAGAAAATTAAGCACACAATAAAGCCATATAACAAACCGCAAGTACAAAATTTCACCTACATAAGAAAAGTTAGTAGAGCATCTTTGAAATAATGTCACCAATCCCAAATCAATTTGTTAGTCTTCTGTTTTTTTTTAGCTTTTTCAAAAGTTACTTGATTTCATATGTTTTCGTTAGCAGATAATGATATGAATAAAGATAACACTCAGAAAAGCATTGTGTACATGTTCAAGTAATTAAGGATATTAGTAACGATAGAACCCGAGCATTGGAACCGAAATCAGTACTTTATTCTATTTAATTTGTTTATTGAAAATCTATAAAGAATTCAATATTTATTAAATACTCATAATGGCATTGAAAATGGAGTTACATCTCAAACTAAAAGTCGGTTATATAGTGACATTGGCATAACCAAAAAAATAAAGAAAAGACATTCAACTAGTTAAAACAAGAAATAACCCCAAATGGGCGAAGATTACATGAATCAAATCCACATAATAAGAGTAAAACATGCATACTCAAAACACTAAAGGTCTTCCGAAAATCAAATTAACCTAAGCTAAGGTTTCCTTAAATTTTTCATCTTCTTTTCCCCCACACCTAAACCTTACATTGTCCTAAACGTAAAAGACAATAATGAAGACAGAAATGGAGAAAAGAGCACTACAACATGATAGCATGAGGAAAGCTTGTGCATGTAATCCGAACAATCCAACTCCAGAAGTACCTGCAAACCACCGCTAACCAAATAGCAAAAAACCAAGTAAAACATTATCTTCTAAACACAAGCACAACTTGAGCGAAAAGAAAAGAAAAAAAAAATACACAAACTCACCTAAAACATTTGGCATGCCTCCCAACAAGCGCTAAATTTTATGTATTCAGCCAGATAAGGTCATATCCACTAATCATAGTAAACAGGGCCTACTAGATTGATGGACTCTATCAAACTAGGCTCAATCTCCTTAGTCAAAACAGGTTTCAAATGTTGACCATTGATAATAAGAACTCGACCATCATAGGGATCCAAATCTGGACCACTATAGAGACAAACACTTGTTGGAGAACGAAAAGACCCTCCCATCTAGATCCTTGGCAAAAGCTTAGAATTAAAAACCAGACCTTCTGATTGTGCTCAAAAGATTTATGATAAATCATTTTATCATGAAAAGCTTTACTTTTGGCTTTACAAATTTGAGAATTCTCATAGGCTTTATTACACAATTCATCCAACTCATTTAAGTGAAGCCAATGAATAGAATCCACTTATTCAATATCAAAATTAAAAGCTTTAATAGTCCAAAAAGCATGGTATTCTAATTCAATTGGCAAGTGACTAGCCTTATCGAAAAGATGCCGGTAAAGAGACATCCCTATGGAAGTCTTATAGGCAGGATGATAGGTCCATAGAGCATCATGCAATCTCAATGACTAGTCCTTCCTATTAGTCATACCATTTTCTCAAGTATAGACTTGATCTCAATGTTAGACTTCTTAACTTGACCATTGGTTTGAGTGGCGATAGAAAGGACCTACTTTGTGGGTCACAAAAAATTTTCTAAGCAAAGCTACAAAATACCAGTGACAAAGGCAGCCACCTCCATCACTAATAAGAGCTCTGGAGGTTCCATATCGACATAATATGTACTCTTTCACAAACGTAACCAAAACCTTGTGGTCATTTCTAACACACAAAGCCCAGCTCCCCTCCCTGCCCAACAAATTATAAAAAAAAAATCTAACATTTCCCATACTCAGAAGGCCGAAAGAGAGAACAGAGGAGGAGAGCAGCAAGTCAGCAAAATGTAAAACGGAAGAGGAAAGCACATCAAAATGGCTCGAACAGGTTCAGACAAAGCGGAAAGAGAGGATGAGAGCTTAAGGGAGAGAAAAACGAAAAAAAAGAGAAAAAGACGACACAGCCATGGCCGGCCAATGTATTGTGGCAGAGAAGAAGAGAAAGCATACACATACCTAATGGAAGGAGATGAAGGCTTCGATTGAGATGATTTGAGGCCTCTAGGGTTTTGAGGGGTCGAATACTCGAGTTTGAGAGGATTGAGGAAGCCAACCAAAGCCAAGTTTTAAGTATTCTTTTGCAATTCTCTTTTTATTTTTGAAGGAAACTTCAAGTTCTTCTGGGCACACACCTAACTCACTTTGCACCTCGGTGTGAGGCGCCATGAGGGCATGCCTCACCTGCGGCTTTTCAAACTAAGTCACCAAATGCTCCTTTCCGAACCCGCCAGAAAAGTCAACTACCCCAAAAAGATCAATAGTTCTAGCATAAACGAAGAAGAAAACTCATGGCTATTTTAAAGGATGGCTATAACAAAATACCTCAAACAATTATAAGTCCATCAACAGGGACCTAAAATCGTTACTCCAACCATGACAATTACAAAAACCATGCCGGACACTGACTACCTTTAACAAAAACCCAACTCTAACTTAGAGAATTTGCCACACAACAAAACCCTAGCTCTAACACAACCAGCTGTAGTCATAAAAATTACAAGTCTATCAAGAGGGACCTAAAATCATAGCACACCACCAACACTGACCAAGCAGCCACAAATATACAACAACCCAGTAACCACCAAAACTGACCAAACAGCCATAAATATCCAACAACCCAGTAACCACCAACACCATCCATAAATATCAAACAACCCAGCAACCACCAACATTGACCAAGCAGCCATAAATATCCAATAACCTAGCAACATGACTTTGCATATAGCAACCCAATTGGACAATAATAATTAGAAAACAAAAATGCAGACAACAACCCAGCTCAAATTGAGAGAGAAAGAGAGAGAGATGAGCCAGACAATGAATCCAGGTATCGCTTCACTATAGAGAGAGGGGGGGAGAAACTAAAATAAATTGAGAAAAGATGAAAAAGTAATGTATTTGAGTTATTTATATGCCACGGTTCAGATTACGCAGCATCTCCATGACCTCTGTTGTAATTTTCTTTTCTCTCTGTATTGCTTCATTCTTATGTTTACGTTCTCTCTCTATCAATTCCTGCTTGAGTTTATTGTCTCTCTCTATTGCTTCAGATTTCATTCGGTCAATTTCAGCTTTGAGCTCTGAATTGGCTGTTTGGAGCTCCCTGACTTGACCTTGCAGAGCAGCCTCTTTCCGCAGTTTTTGGATTTTAGCAGCGATTTTGACCCTCACTTCAGTACATTGCCCTCTGCCTTTTCTAAGCAATTGTGGACCAGGCCCAAGCCCTCTATGGTAACCTGACTTTTCTTTCATAACCAACAGATAAGCCTCTTTGAGAGACAAGTTGTCTTCACATTCCTTTTCAATTTGGCTCACATGGAGTTCCTTAAATTCTTCACACTTTGCCGCTGCTTCAGGATCCCAGGATCCATCTTTATGCCTGTTTACAATATATAATAAGATTCATTGGTTCATATATTAAAAGAGATTTCAGTATACAAAAGACGAATACAAATACACCTTTTTGTCCTCTCCCATAATTGAACATATGCAGGAACTTCTTCAATTTGTTGAGTAGGATCTTGCGCACCGTCATGGTTGGGATCTTGAAAAGAGTCTTGGGGGTGCATTAGTGATGGAATTATCTGTAAAATAATGAACATAGTTAAAGCAAATAGTTAAATACTAATATATGACTATATGAAGCTACTTTCGCTAACTCACCTCATCATGATAAATTCTAGCAGTTGACTTAGCACTATTCGCTGGTTTTATCTTTTTCCTTAACCTATTTGCTCGATTTTTTTCACTTATATGCTACAAGATGATAATTAGGTGTTGACGCCAAAAATGTGTGATTTTTATAATACCTTTCTATCAAATTTATGCTCGAAATAATTGTTA
>JACYFF010031958.1:68532069-68554569 GCA_017589665.1 Selenicereus undatus | reverse complement strand
GCTAGCGGATCATGGATTCATAGGGTTCTTGTCTCTAAGAGTTCAAATTTGATACTCTTTCACCTTTTTGGCCCAATGATGGAATCCACTCCTTAAAAAAATGATTTCTTCATTTGAGTTCTTGTCAACTTGATGCATGATGATAAGCAGTGGGCACAAGATTCGCCCTAGCGGCAATCTTGCATCGTCCTCACACTTTTGTGTAGCATGACCATGTTTGTCGATCTTAGTAACCGCTGTTAATTCCATTATTCAGTCAACATAGTTGACCTAAACAAAGCAAGAAACCTAAAGATGGGAGTTCCTACTTATTCTATCATTATTTGCTGAATGCGCCAAGGAGTGTAAAAAACCAAGCGAACTTATGGGGAACAATGTACGAGTAAACCCCTTGGGTGTTTTTGGAGAGGTATTGAGGTACGAATTTTTCCCACTTTTATTTCTCTTTATACTTGATAACATTGCACACTATTTGTTTCCTTCCGCAACTTTGGTTTTATGAATACCTCGTGGCTCTTTCACCAAGCCATATGCACCTAATGGTTTTCCCATAATGGTCTTATGGACTAAACAAAACAAATTTAGTGATAGTTCCAATCGGGAGATCATCAATGTCTCCATGCAGCTATCAATGCCTTAGAAATGGTAATGTCGTTTCCTTTGAAACCAGCTTAATCTTAGGATTTTATTCTTCTGACATTCTCCTTTTTGTAAGCCAATTTTCATATGTAAGAGAATTGTATCCCAACTCCTTAAGTTTAAACTACTCAATTCTACACTCAACAACAGGTCTTTATAGAAGGACCCCTTAGCTTTATCTGGTACTTGGGTGAGCGGATTACTGCCCAAGTTGCTAACCAGTGGCCTCCCTTTGTTTCCCTAGACCAACCTCGGTCTATGTTTTATGTGAGAACGCCTACTCTGGGTGATATAGCAAAGATGAAGGCGGGGATCCATTTTTTGACTTTGTTGACCACCGTAGCGATTATTCCACCCATCTTAAATGGCTCATAAATCATTTGGTGTATTTTTTTCCCTATTTCCTTCCCTTGACTCAAAACGTTTATAATGCTAATCTTTGCAATTATTCTACACAGGTAATGGCTACAGAAGCTCCAATACAAAGCTTGAACACACATGTAGCCGGAGAAGGGGAACAGGCCACTTATGTGGAGGTTATACGGGTTTTCGAGTAAAAATGCCCTGAAATTCCTTTTTCTCCAACTTTTATCAGGGTAAGTGTGTTGCTTATATTGTTATCTTAGGTTAAACCATAGCCTCGTAATTGTTTATTCTTTTTACTACAGTAGTTAATAATTAAGACTGATAGTGCATTATTTCCACTCCATGAGGAGAGCATTTGTGAACCCTTTTTACCTGCCATCACCCCCAAGTAGATGAAGTGAGTTACTCCTTTTAAGCTGATCTTTCATATTACTCCCCTTCATCTGTTCTTCTTTCTTTATACAAACAGGGCCTACAGAAGATGTTAGGCCATGGAGATCTTGTGCATCTTGTTCTAGAATGCATTCTTTTCTAAGAACTAAAAACATTCCTTAATCCTCTTGCGCAGAGAGAGGAGCCCACGTGTGAACTCTACATTAGCCCCCGTACTGCACAAAAATAAAAAGACAAAAAATAAAAAGATGTAATAAGTACTTAAGAGCTATGTGGTCCTGAGTAATATCTTGAAAGTTTTATTGAATAATTTTCGAATTATAAGTTACCGGAGCGTACAAGCCAAGACGGAAAAATAATGAGAACAAAAGCCGTAGAAGATGGCCCATTGACCCAACATGAAGCTAGTCGGGTTCTCCGTAGGGGCATCATAAAGAATATGAACTCCACCTATTCCTTGGGAAACAGTCTAGCTGTGATCTTCTTAAACTTGTATCAGTTTTCTCTACAACTATAAATTCTGGTTGCCTATTTTTTGAGTTCTATCAATTGGTGGTGAGATCTCATAAGCTGAAAAAAGCAAAAATTACAATGTTGTTTGAAAAGATGCTAACTTCCTAGCTCCTTTCCCTTAATGTTGATAGGCCTACAAGCGCAAGGGCCTCGTAGTTCAGATAAAATATCGTTCCTACAAGGACCAACGCAATCTGCTGAGTTCATCCTGTCTAAAAATGCTAAGCAAATATAAATCGATTTTGTGGAATTTTCGAAATAAATAAATCTATCGTTGACTTTAGAATTCTATCAATTAAAAACACCTTGTGATTTGTATCACCAATTATAAATCGAATCCAATAAATAATGTCTATGATTACTCTAATTTCGATGACGCAAAGGATGACAAACATATAATAGCCCATCCTTTCTTTCAAAATGAATTGAATTATTTAGACAAAGCATACTACCATTCTTTTAAAGGGGTTCTTGATTTAGTCTAAAGTTTAGAAATTGCATTGTCAAATTTCCTCTCAACGAGCGACTTTCCCCCAAAAGAAACTACGTTAAGTCTATACTTGTCGATCCAATAGTGGATTTCTACTTTCAATACTTCATCCAACTATTTGATATTTGCAAGTTCATTTGGCCAAAACTACTCACAACATTCATACACAAGATAGATTAAAACATCCCAAAGGAGAATAAGTATATTATTGGTGAACATTAAGGATTCATTTTCATAACTTGGCTATCAAATCCCAATACTAAAGAAACTACTCAATGATGCTGATTAAAAACATACACAATTGTTTAACAAAGAAAATCAACAAAACAAAACTAATCAACTGAGTTGAAAGAACAAGGGAAGCGAAAACTTAGCAACAATGGAGTTTCATGGCAATTTGTTCAATCTCTAAGGCTCCGAAAGCCAATAGTCCTTCTTCCAATCTTCTTTTTACTCAGAAAAGTAACAAAATTACAAAATTATTGAGAGATTTCTAAAGAGATACGTTTAGATTCTTTTTCTTTAAGCAGTCAAGCACTCTTCAAATAGTAGCCACCCTTCATTCTCAGCCACACAAGCCAAGAAAAACGAAGAGTTGCTGCAGTTCTAGGCCTGCCACAGACTGTGGCCACCACGACGAACTATCTGCAGGGGCCTTTGTCCCAAACTTTTCTTGTTCTTATTTTTCGTCCACGGGCATGGTAATTGGGGCCGTCTATGGTGAGTCATATACTTGACGTTTAAGGGTCAATGCTTCATCGAAAAGGTCTTAAAACCTACAAAAGTCGTCAAAGCACTATACCCAAGTGTAAAATGGGATTTTTGGGGTAAAGACTAAACATAAAACTCATGAATCCCCTAAAAATGCATCAAAATAACTCTAAAATGTTATGCGCTATGGGTACTTATCAAAGTCCCCATACTTGAACGTTTGCTTTTCCTCAAGCAGCTAACGAAACCACAACTATGATGCAGAACCTCCTCAGGTAAACATAAGTAGCAGCATCAATACCCGAACCGACTTAAGAAGTTGGCCTAATAGTGACTAAAAACTTTGCAAAACATACAAGAAAATGAAGCTTTCGAAAATAAAATTAGGCACTATTTCATCAAATGTTAAGTCAACTGCTCAACTCAACTTAACACTCATACTGACAATGGATTGATTTGAGCAAAAAGAACCGGTAGAACCTCGTTCGAGTAACGAAGCACTTAGCGCTCATGTGTTTCAAGATATATTACGGTTCTCTCACATCTCATTCCAAAAAATCAAACCTAACATAAGCTTGACAAGACTCAGTTCGCCACCACTAACATGCAAAACACACAAGGCAATTATGAGGACTTCAATAGGTTGTAACGAGGGTATAGGGTAATGGTTTGAAAGGGAACAAATGTTTTGGGATTTATGGAGCTGAAAGCCAAAGGCTGAAGGCAAAGACCATTACTTCTCAAATACACAAAAAGACCTACTTAATCCAACACCTATAAAAGATATAAACAATCCCCTCTAGTTAATTCCAAATAAGAGAAAATGTTGAGTCATTCCAAATTACACCTATGTCGAAACCTTTTTATCTAAGATATTTTTCTTCCTTTTGTTCGTTTTCTTTTTTTTTCTTCTTTTTGGTTTTTTTATTTTATATTTTTTCATTTTTTCATTTTTTCAATTTTTTTTTCATTTTTTTGCATTTTTTCATTTTTTTTTCATATAGCCAAAAGAATGATCATGACATAAAACTTTAAATACCTAGCAACACTTCTCAATTGAACACACAATAGCCAACTCAAATGGATCCAAACAAGGCACATCTCACACCGTCACACTCCAACGACCCCAAATTAAGAAATAGAACCTTTAGTCTTGATTAAACAAGGTAGACATGTATTTGGCTAAAGGCAAGATTAGAGGTTTCTGTCAATAAATATTCTTGAGGCTCAAAGGGCGTAGCTATAGATAAATAATACATAACAAGGGTGGCTTTTTGGTCAATGTAGCTCATAGCCAAATGAATGCCTCAATCATATTGCCTAAATACGAATACTGAATGCAATCTTGAACTACAGTCAAAGCAAGTTCTGGATATTTGAAATCTAGGGAGAGTAACACATGCAAAGGAATATGAGCCTAAAATTTGATAAAATTAGTCCAATCAAGCTCAAAATCTCACAGGACAACCACCAAAGGTCAACTAGCTCATCGATCTCACATGTCAAATATTAATGCAAAGTGTCATTTAAGCAATCAATTTACGTTCAACTTGATAGTCAAATCAAGAAGCACATTTTAAAAACTTATTATCAAACATTTTATACACAATTGGGCATAACTAAAAGGTCAAATTAAGCTAAAGAAAACTACTTAATCTAAACACTCATCATTAGAGGACTTTTTTTTTTCAATTTTTCAATATTTTTTTATGTTTTTTTAGTTATATACATGCCAAACCTAAAATACAACTAAAAATTAAAAATGCTAATATAAAACTACGGCGTCCTATTAGAAATATTAAGCGGATATGTACTTTCTAGAGGAAAGAACATAGATACCGTGGTTGTTCAACAAGATATACACATAATAATATCTTGACCCAAATGAATTGCATTTTTGGAACTTACCACTTGTTTTATTATTTTAGAAACCAGATTTGTGCTTTATCGACTCATTTCATATCATGGTTTAGGTGTTACAAATTCAATTAATGAGGTTTACTGTTTCTTCTAAATGCTCCTTTAGATAGACAAATGTCCTATTCCTAGGGCATTGGATGGGCATCAGAGCCATCGAGGAGTGGCAAGCACCTACCAAGGTGAGTGAGCTAAGACCATTTTTAGGGCTCGTGAACTATTATCGAAGATTCATCATTTTTTTACTCGAAAAGGGATGCTCAACTCAAAAATCTCTTAAGGAAGGACGTACGAACTGATCATGGCACTGTACTGATGAGAAGAGTGTCAAAGAGATTTTGAGGACCTAAAGCAGGTAGTGAATAAACTTCGGGGTCTTAATTGAAGTCATTTTGGGAGATTCTTTCCAATCTTCTTTTTTTATGACCTCATTAAAAATCGTATAAAGAAATGTATTATTTAATATGGCTAATTGCGCAAGTATTTTACGATTAGTAAGTGACTGTCTCTTGTGCAGATCATGTAGAAATTTAGCTTTGTATAGAACATAGTCTGATGCCACAATGCGTTTAAGTAGTTTAAGTCCTTGTGTCTAACAATCGAGATTTTCTTTCTTTTTCATCGAGAACGGAGAAGACGGAGAATGTGTTGCTTACCTGTCAGTCCATCATGTATTTGCATATCGTGCAATTTGTTACTTTAACTAAAAAGTTGAAGCCTGGATGTATTTTCGTTGTCATCTAGTGAGCCATTAGCTTGACAGTTTAGTTTACCTAACTGCCTTAGAAACTTTCGATTCTTTCCAGTTTACAGGCTAGTGGCGGCTGCCGATCGATCGGTTAGTGGGAGAAGTCGTAGTGGTGGCCATTTCCCTTATTCTGTCATGCCAGTCCTACATCCGACGCTATTGCAATTCTTTTCCTAATAGCAAGTCACATGTATAGAACGAATTGGGGAAATTTATTAGTGAACAAGGAAAAATATATTATTTAGGTGAGTAACTAGATTAACCTTAAAACAACAACAATTAATTACTATTGATTAATCACCAGAGATGGTGTAGAACCAATAGTTCATTATTTAAATCAAAGTTCTAGTTGCTCGTAGCTCTCGTTTGATACCGGGTAAAACGAATCTTGGGTTTCATCTTCCTTGTGATGGACCTAAAAGAGGGGGAACATGTCAAGTATCGACGTGGGATCATGTATTCTTAGGGCTATTTTGGATTTACAACGCAATTTCGGTAGTAATATTCTATTTTAGTTGGAAAATACCAGGGCTGGCAAAATTTCGGGTCCGGGTCAATTCGGGTCCGGACAAATCGGACATTTGGACAAAAACTTCATACCCGGACCCTGTTCGAATTACAAATCGGACACCTTGACCAGACCGGGACCCGGACCCGGTTGTCCGAATGTTCGGACCCGGTTGTCCGAATGTCCGAATTTGTAATATGATTTTAGGAGATTCTAACCGAAATTTTGTGTGACCGAACCCGAACCCGATTTTTCAATGTCCGAACCTGGTTGTCCGAATTTATTTTTATAAAATTTTCTAAAGAATTTGGACTAAAATTACATATAAACACAGTTGTCCGATGTCCGAACCCGATTGTCCGATTGTCTGAATTTGTCCGAACCCTGAAATGGTTCAAAAATCCGGACAACCCGAACCCGAATGTCCAAACCCGAACCCGACCCGGTTTAAATTCGGACATGACCGATTGTCCGAATTTTAAATTCGGACATAAATTTGGTGACCATACCCGATTGTTTCCGGGTCGGACAAATTCGGGTAATCGGGTCAGACAAATTTTTGCCAGCCCTAGAAAATACAGTGAGATGTTTGGGGTAGTGTAAGTGATCCTATTACTATTAATCGGTGGTTCTGTGATTTCTTATGGGCACAGAGATCTCAGGCAATTCAGTCTTATTGTTCTTCATTATCTGTAGTTATTTAATAGAGTGAGTGGGAAACCTTGTAAAAGCAAGCAGGAGAATAGAGAAGAGATTTTCTATAGCCAATATGAAGTGAAGAGAATTTCACTTTCACTGGGATACAATTAGATACGTATCTTTATCGTTGAGTTGAATCTCGTAGGGTTTTCAACTTATTAGGACGCAAAAATGGGAAAGATCGACCATCCCCGAGTCAGTTTTCCGATCAATGTCCAGGTTATGTTTTTAGAGAAGTAGGGGATGCAATTATCAAGGGCGGGCTCTACCACTGAGCTAATAGCCCGTCATGCTAGCCCACCCGTGAAATAAGCTATTTTTGCAAAAATCGGTGAATATAACCCACTATCTAAAGCATAGTTACAATTGGGAAGTCGGGAGGAGTAGTTAAAGAAGAGGCAAAGAAACCTAAACACACTAAATGCTATTAAGAATGCTCTAACTAAAGTTGAATCCAATATCTAACATGCAAACCAATCACACAACCACATTATAAACATATCCACCAATAAACAACAACTCCCCTATGCTTGCACAAAGCATTATGCTCAATGTAAGCACAGATAGTCATCGAGAAGGTGAAAACACAACTAAAAAGGAGGTGGACGGTGGGGTTGAGATATATGCCACTCATGCCAAATGTCTAAACAATCCCTTAAGTTTTGGACATATTTATTTTGGGAAGGAATCATCCCACAGAGCTCATCATGCCGCTTCTAAACGGAGTCATGCAGGGCTTCATGCTCATATTGGACATAAGTCCATAAAGAGACTTGTTCCTCTTGGATAGACCAAAGGGTGGAGTGGATATCAAGGTAGTCCTGGGCAGAGGAGGGTCAAGAGGAACTAGAGGCGCCTAGATATGGTTGTGGAGAAGGATGAATTGCTGAGCGAACTAACTCCTCATTACCCGGCATATGCGAAAGATTGTTCGGGTTCAAAAAGGTAGTATGGTCAACATTGGGAAGAGTATAAACCTGTTTCTAGGATAAATCCAACGAACCCTACCACCCTCCATTGTACAAAATTTCTTTTGTTCAAAGTTACACAAAGGCGGCCAAAGCTAATCTTTTTGAAAATGGCACTTAATGCTCAGGGTTAGGCTCAATATCCACCAACCTGGCAATAGGGGTGATAAGGCCTCCAATTAGTAGCCTCTCAGCAGAAATAGTAGCTAAACTCAATAGTTGATTGGCAAAAAATGAACTTGGGTCAATTCGTGTCCCTTCTAGCATGCTATGCAAGAAATATAGCTTGGACAGAAAAGGAACATTCAAGTTATCCTCCTAAGCAAAAACCCACATGCAAGGACACGTTGGGCTACTCTAATATAGGGTTTTGAATATTAGTGCCCTTGGAGTGACTAGCATCATATTGGTAATTACAGGTTATGGTATACCAAAAGGCATTAGGGTTAAACGCCCTAGGCACATGCCATTGGTCTAAATCTAAACTAGAAGGGAAACCAAATATGCTATTAAAAGCACTCAAATTTAGCTCATAAAAGCCCTTATTCAAACAAAATTAGATATAACACTATTGTTTGACATAAAGGACCACTTGTGACTTCAACATGTAATGTACTCAATAATTCAAAGTAAGTTCACGATATGCATGGTCTCGAGTCTCAATAAATTAACCTATATTCTCATGAGTAAACAACCAACGAATATCATCTACCAAACCCAATCTAGTTAACAAATCCTCATCAAAATATCGTGTAGCTACAACACGCTTATTACCCAAAATATTATATCTAGTAACATGTTCATGATTGGTTAAATCAAGTGGGTTACGCCAATCACCTCGGTTTTAGATATTAGCTGAGGTACGGAAAAGTTGTTGGGGAGTTTGGATCGACGTCCCCGCTCCTGGAGTAGTCCTCACTCTCTTCTTTGTTGCCATGGGTGGAATGTGGATGGGCGGCGGATCTTTAAAATCCGAACTATGAAGAAAATGGATGAGAATGTTACTAAAATGAAAATTTTGTGCAAATAAAAGATATTGGGAAGAATTATGGCAGAAAAGATGAATATTTGGAAGATTTGGAGGTCTAATGGAAGTGTTTGAAGAATGTGGGAGAAAAGGGAAATTTGAAAGGTAGGTGAAGAAATTAGGAAAAAATGGAAGAAATTTGATGAAAATGGTGAAAAATTGAAGGTGCGAAGGTGGGTGTTAATGGAGTTTGTAGAGAGAGAAGGGAAGAGAGTTTAGAGAGAGAAGGAGATGAGGTTGGGGATGACTCATTGAAATGCCAGGTCAAAGGGCGTGAAAAACCTGAACCACGAAGGAACAGGCCTGCTACGGACTGTGGGACCATCACGGACTCTCCGTGGTCAGCATTGTTTCCTTAAGTTTTTTAATTTTTGTGCAGTGGCTCCATGGACCGAGCTATTGGGGGTCTGTGGTAGCTTTTGTCTGGGGTTTCTGAAACTCTCTTATTGCTTTTTCCAATGCTTCTTCTTTTTTTCTTCTTTTTCCTCTTTTTTTTGGCTCTTTATATTGATTTTTTTGGTTTATTTTTTGTTCTTTTTTTTTCATATTGTTCTCAAAATAAGAAATGCACTATATACAACCAAAAAATAACTAGTGAAGAAAAATCTTGGGTTGCTTCCCAAGAAGCGCTCTTTTAAGGTCGGGAGCTTGACCTTAAGTTTTATACTGTCTCGGGGATCAGAAAGGGTGTGGATAGAGGGCTTCTCAATTGGCTCCTGCACATCTCCTGACTTGCTTTTATGGTGGATCATGAAGTTGAATCCTTACATTAGAAGTTACCATCTAAGGAGTTCGGGAAAGAGATCGTTCTTCATCATTAAGTAGCACAAAATAGTGTGATCCTTATACAAAATAAATGTATAGCGCGTTTCATCAGATGGGTCACTATCAAACTCAACTCCTAAGTCAAAATCATACTCAATATCTTCCATAGGAGGCAAAGGCAGCAGCACTTAAGCAAACTTGTAATAATCACTCGTAGAACCCTCACTAGTAGCATAAGGCTCGTCCTGGGTTACGCTAGGCGGCACAAGTCCGTCAAATTCCACCTAAGAACAGTCAAGTTCGGGGCCTTTAGTATCAACATAATCAAACACAATAGGGTCAATACAACATAAATCAGCATATGACTCTTGCTCATAACAATTCTTCTCTTGTTCATATGCAAATGAAGCGGACGAAAAATCTCGGCCTTTAAACATAGAAAACTTAACATGACACTTCCTGACATCAAATGTTAATGTCCAGCTTTTTCACATCTACCTTGCAACCGGAAGTGGCCAAGAAAGGTCTCTCTAGAAGAAGCTGAGCATACGCATCCTCGGCTATATCTAGGACGATAAAGTCATCAAGCACACAAAAGTCACCTACTTTTATGTGAACATTCCCCAACATACGCAAATGGAACTTCACAAAATCGTCCGCCAGTTGGAGTGAAAAAGGTGTAGGTTACAACTAGACTAAGTCAAGCTTTTGGAAAATAAAATAGGGCATCAAGCTAACACTTGAACGAAGATGGCACAATGTCCTAGTAGTGCTCACATTTCCAACCATGCAAGGAATAGAAAAGTCACCTGGATCTTTCAGCTAAAGGGGAAACTCATCGGGAACCTCTAGATTGTTTCCCTCTCTAAAAAGTTATCGTCTCAAGCTTATCACTTTGTTCCTCACTCACAGCTTCATGCACCTCTGTACCCTTAGAGTCTACTAATCCTCCTCTCAAAATAACATAGTTACACTGCTCACGAGGATTAGACTCTGGCTTACTTGGAAGTCTACCTGGGGGTGTAGAAGAAGAGGTAGCTTGTTGGGCAATTTGAGCTTCCAAAATCGTGTTATGAGTACTGAGCACATCAACCTTAGAGGCTAATTACTTAATGTACTCATTCCGCTTTTATTGTGCTAAAAGCATACTCTCCATTATTGTCGTCAAATTAGACTTTTGAGGTGCTTGTTAGGGATAAGGAGGCCTTTAAACCTTGCGGTTGGTATAGCATTCGATAGAGGCATAAAAGGAACATTAAACCTATAGGATAAATTGGGATGATTCCTCTAACTCGGATTGTATGCATTAAAAAGAGGGTTATTGGTCGATCTAGGATTGAAATTATTGACATAGTTGACCTGGTCACTAGATTCTTGGGCAAATGAACTCCCAATATGGCAATTCACAGTCAAATGGTCAATAGAACCACATATTTCACATGATGGGGAAGGGACAGTCGAACTGACAACATTAACATACAATCGTTCCAACCTTTGACACATATCGTCTACTTTAGGATTTACTAAAGTAATAGCGAGAAACTCTAGCTTACCTCCAACCCTCTTGTGTTGGCCTCTCTCATTAGACCAATGATAGTTATTGAGTGACATCTCCTTAATTATATTGTAGGCCTCATCCTCAGTCTTGTCCATCAATGTACCCCCAGTAGCTACATCTATAGTAGGCCTCACTGGGTAAGTAACCCCATTGTATAAGGTTTTCACTGTCATCCATCACTGGAGTCCACGATATGGGAAAAGCTGCAGCAAATCTTTAAACTACTCCCAAGATCTATGGAGCAACTCATCTTCTGTTTCAGCAAATGAGGTTATTTGATTTCTTAGACTCGCCATCTTGCTAGGTGGAAAAAACCTTTGTAAGGAAAGCCTCGGTGAGCTCTTCGCATGTAGTCATCGATCCTGGAGGCAATAAGTGAAGCCACACCCACACCTTATCGCTTAACAAGAAGGGATATAACCATAGTCAGATGACGTCGCTTGAAACTCCATTGAGCTTTAAAGTGTTACACACCTCTAAAAAGATGGAGAGGTTTAGATTCAGATCGTCCATCAGGGTCCCTACAAGTTGAGATTGTCGCACCATAGACATAAGAGTAGATGTTAGCCCAATACTATTGGCTGCTACTATTGGCCTAGCAATTATGGATCGATGTGATGCCATGGACACTCGAGGCAACAAAGTCCTAAAGCGTCCTTTGTTGATATGCTCCTACTATACTTGGAGATGTTTGTTAGGCATTGAGTCTTTACTCCTGTACCTGAAGCTTTCTTCGCCACGAACAAAAGGTTCTTTCTATCTCGGGATCAAATTTGAAGTGGAAGGAACTTCGCATAAAAGGGCGAAAGTCATATAAAAGTACCACTAACACTACCAAGGCAAATCAAATAAGAAAATAAAGAAAAGAAATATTTGGTCAATTTTCGAAGAACTAACTCAATATTTGACGAATATATTCCCTGGCAACAGCGCCAAAAACTCGACGGGCCCACAAGCTCATAAGTGTTGCAGTTTAGATAAAATATCATTCCCACAAGGACCAACGCAATGTGTTGAGTTTATCCTTTGTAAAAGTGCTAAGCAAGTATAAATCAATTTTGGGCAATTTTCTAAATAAATAAATCTATCACTAACTTTAGAATTCATTCAATTAAAAATGCCTTGGGATTTGGTTCACAAATTATGAACCGAATCCCATGATTTGGATGAAGCAAAGGATGACAAACATATAATATTCAATCCTTCCTTTCAAAATGAATTGAACTATTTAGATTAAGCATACTGCCATTCTTTTAAAGGGGTTCTTCATTTAGTCTAATTTTAGAATTTGTGTTGTCAAATTTCCTCTTAATAAGCAACTTTATTTCAAAAGCAACTATGTTAAATCTATACTTGCCGATCCAATAGTGGATTTTTTCTTTTAGTACTTCATCCAACTATTTGATATTTGCAAGTTAATTTAGCCAAAACTATTCACAACATTCATATACAAGATAGATTGAAACACCCCAAAGAAGAATAAGCATATTATTGATGAAGATTAAGGATTCATGTTGATAACTTGGCTATCAAATCCCAAGACTAGAGAAGCTGCTCACCCATGATGATTAAAAATAAGCACAATCATTCAATAAGGAAAATCAACAAAACAAAACTAATCTACTGACTTTAAAGAACAAGAGAAGAGAAAACTTAATAGCAATTGAGCTTCATGGCAATTTATTCAATTTGCAATCCTGCAAATGTAAACAATCCTTCCTCCAACGTTCTTGTTACGCCAAAAAGTAATAAAAATTACAAAGCCATTGAGAGATTTATAAAGAGATAGGTTGGCCTTTTTTTTCTTTAAGCAGTCGAGCACTCTTCAAATAGTAGCCACCTTTCATTCTCAGACGCACAAGCCAAGGAAAGCGAAGAGTTGCTGTAGTATCAGGCCTGCCATGGTCGTGGCCACCGCCATGGATGGTCTGTGGGGGCTTCTCTCCTGAAGTTTTCTTGTCCTTGTTTTTCCTCCAGGGGTATTGCTGCTGGGGGTGTCTGTGGTGAGCCATATACTCTACATTTAAAGGTCAATGTTTGATAAAAAAAGATCTAGAAACCTGCAAAATTCATCAAAGCACTATATCCAAGCGTAAAATGGGATTTTAGGTAAACACTAAGCATAAAATTGATGGATACCCAAAAAATGCATCAAAATGACCCTAAAATGATATTTTCTATGGGTACTTATCAATGTTGCAGATAAGGAGCACCTTAAGAGACTTTACTTGAATGGTCTTCTTAGCCTACATCAAGTCAAGATATCCTGGGACTTCTTAGGGCTGCTCCTACTTTCTGGAATTCTAAACTTCATGTCTTCCATTTTGAAAAGTGCGAATTATGTCCATTATATGAAGAATTTACTGTCATTATTGCTCCTCAGTATTGGCCTGTTGTTCTGCCTTGTTATTTGATATTTTCGAAGTAAAATTATAAGCTACAAGTATAAAACTTCCGTCGTAGTACTTGAGGGTCACCTCCTTAGAGACGAGGATAAGATTAAGGTCACTATGAGAATAACACTAATCTAATATCATAAACTAGAGGCAATTAGATTGAGTTTACTAACTATGTGCACAGAAAAGAAGTAAACGATGCTACATAAAATTTGTTTAAACCTATTATTTCCTAAATGAGAAGCTTGCATTCAAGAACTAAATAAAACAAGTGCATAAACACTAAGGCCTACAGTGAACTAACAAAATAAACTACGACAAAGGAAAGTAAAAATAAACGAAATTTATCAAATTCCCTTTGCTAGCCTGAGTACCCATTTCAATCATCGTCATGGATTCACAGCATATCCAAAGTTCAAAAGAACTCAATCAAATACTATACTTTGTGATCAAAGCCAACTTAACATTAGTAGTGAATTGAACAAAAGGGGAAAGCACAGGGCACAATAAGAACAAGGGAAAGAAGGGAGATTGAAGTCTGTGGAGGGGCATCCCAGCTAAACCATGAACTCAACCCCAAATTATTGACTCTATTTGCGAATTTTCAGCACATAAAAAAATGAAGAAAATAAAGCAGTAAACAGTGGTTGAAAAAATTCAAACCCAAAATGAAAACCAAGCAAAAATCGTCTAATTGATACCTAGAAAAATAGAGAAATACTTTGAACAGGGGAGGGAGGTACGCCATACAAGACCACGAATCAAACCCAAAACCTACACCAGCACAACCCAGAAATCGTAATCTAAAAAGCAAGAAAGAGCAAATGAAGAAGAGAAACAGGGGATGAGGAAGCCAAAATTAACAAAATCAAGCCTAATTACATGAATTTATAAGCTGAAACACATATCTAAAATCAAAATGAAAATCAAGAAAACTGAAAATCAAACCTAAAAACACTAATATGAAACTCGAATTAAACCCTAAAAGCTAGAATTAAGACTAAACCCTAAATAGAATGTCGATTCCCTCCTGAATGGCATCGCAACTTCAATTTATACCCACCCTTCTCGTTTTCTTGACCATTGATTTTGGGATGGTGTGGACGGTGGATGGGATGCTATGCTGGCGATGGATGAGCTGGCCTTTGGCGTGCTTTTGGTGATGGAGATGAAACTATATGATGGTGCTAGTGGTAGATAATGAAGGATAAAGATTAAAGACAGACCAAGAGATGGCGGGTTTTGGGGTTATTTGGGAAAGCTAAGAGTTGAGAGAGAGAGATAGAGAGAGTGAGAAATAAAGGGGGCGAAGGTCATCTGAGAGGTCTTTGCTAGCCATTTTATGGAGTAGTCAATTGCTCCAAGCACATAGTAATCTCTACTAGTCGCTGTTGGTGTAATCTTTCCAATGATATTGATTCCCTGTATAGAAAAGGCCCCTGGGAAAGTCAATGTTGAGGGAGACGAGGGAGGCTGATCTTACAAATTAGCATATACTTGGCACTTGTGACACGTTATGCATACATAGCAGTTTGCTTCCGTTGTAGACCAGTAATACCCCATCTTTTGGAACGTTTTGGCCAGTATTCGGCCATTCATATTTGGCTTGGATTCCCTACCATAGACTTCTTTCATGATTTGTCTTACTTCTTCGTGTGTCACGCAAAGTAGATTTATGCCAATGTCAGTTGTCTTATAGAGTCTTCCCTTTTATCTTCAAAATATTACGAGGCTAGCAACCTTTACGCTCGTTGAACTTCTGGGCAAGAGCCGTAGGTATACTTTCTTTGTTAAGTATTGGTAAATATCATAATACCAAGTAGTGAGGTCTACACTCCAAACTTCAATGGTATAATAGAGCTCTAGCTTATTCCTCCCTTCCACTGTTAAGTATTAGGGAAATCAAAAGATTCTTCCTTTTGATCCTCAGTTGGCATATCTGCTAAGAAGTCAGACACAACCCTACCTTTAATGGACTTCTATGGGTTCTAATATAGATCAAGCTATGACAGCATTACCGTCTACGTCGCTACCTTGCTACTGATCACTAGTTGTTGAAACAAATATCTTATCAGGTCCATTAGTGCTGTCAAGTGCACCATATAGGTGAACATGTACTAAGGCCGAGGAAATTTTCTCTAAGGGTGAGTAGCAGGTTTCATATTTAAGAAACTTTTTGCTCACTTAATGGATAGCCTTTTCTTCCCCTTCTATCCGCTGGGCTAAGATGGCTCCCATGGTAGTAGCTCTTATTAGTGAGATATAGGATGAGCAGTATGCTGTGTTGTAGGTGTTTTAGCACTAGTGGATTAGACACTTATTCCTTGATCTTATCAAATCCCTCATAGAACTCTTGATTTCATTCTAGCTTTACCCCTTTCTTTAATTTGTAAAGATGGCCTTGTACACCACTGTCAGCTTTGATATGAGGCAAGTGATGTATAGCAAACAACCCAGGAATCATCGTATTTCCTTCTCTACCCATGGCACCGGCATTTCCTATATCACCTTGACTCAATTCCCCTAAAGCTACACGTATCCTGGCAGCTTTCGAAGTGACTCCAAATGCACAATTCTATCGATTCAAATGCATATTGTATTTTCTATGTCTAGTAAAGAACATTAGAAGATTCGGTACATGCCTATCTCTTTGTTTAGATTTTATAATCATGTCATCCACATATACTTCCACCACCATATTTATTAAGTCATGTAGTAAAGTTGTAACTATCCTTTGGTAAGTGGTTGAAGCATTCTTCAACCCAAATAGCATGTGTAATAATAAGTTCCACATACACTAATGAAGGTAGTCTTTTCTTTATCTTCCACTACTATCTCAAATTGATTATAACCAACACACCCATCCATAATGAAAATGAGAGCATGTCCGGTCGTACTGTTAACCAAGATTTCTATATGTGCTAGTGTGAAGTCATCTTTTAGACTCGTCTTAGTAATATCCCTAAAATCCACACATTCTTACTCTTCCATGCTTACTGGTACAATGTTTGCAAGCGACTGAGGATAGTGTGCAACCCTAATGAACCCTGCATCCAGTTGTTTCTGCACCTCCTTTATTTTCAAGACCCATTATGGTTTCATCCTATGAAACTTCTGTTTTATCAGTTTAGCATCTCACTAGAGAGGAATTTTATAATTAGAAATATCCCAATCTATGCCTAGCATTTCTTTGTAAGATTAAGCAAAGACATCTATGAATTCTCGTACGAGTGAAATAAAGCTTTACTACACCTCTAGGGTTGGTGATTTTCTAATTTTAAGCTATCGGGTTTCGCCAGGAGTTCCCAAGTTGGTTAGTATTATATCTTCAATTATTGAAGTTTGATTTTTGTGATCTTCGATTGCTTTGATTAATTCTTTAGGAGTTTTATCCTCATTTACGTTATAAGAGGCAAAGCATTCAAAAAGGAAGGAATGAGACGAGTCGTAAGCAAAAGAGTCCATTTTATTAAAATCATAAACAAGAACATATAACGGAAAGATTTAAGAAACTAGACTTACTCTTAGCCTCTATCTTAGACTTTCCTAAGCTATCCCCCATAACTATGGTGAACATTTTTACCTCCTCCTTAGTTGTCTAAGTCACTTACTTATAGTCTTTAGTGATAGCCTCGGTAATGAATTTAGTAGTGTCAAAACCATTGTTACACTGAGGGATAGAATAGCAGCGAAGACTTCTTTATTCCTATAGCCTTGCTTGAATAGGATCCCGGAGATGTTGCTTTTAGATAGGTTAATCCAACCTTATGTAGATGAATCTCCTCTCATAGTAGTAAGCACTTCATTCTCCAGCAGTTCGCAATCATTGAATACTTTTAGCCCATGCGCTAAAAATTCCCTTCTCTTTTAAGTAGCAAGGCTTAGAGAAGTCATAGAAAGGGAAGTAATCTGCCTCGTGCAGCAATTATCCGTCGAGAGTGTAAGGATATGGCTTTGTAGTGTAGTGCTTTGGGTACTATTTTCTAATAACAGCCTTCCAGGGTTGGGCTTCTTACCTAGCCTTAGTCGCTTCTTCAAGAGTGAGGCTGATACCCTTGCTCAAATTTGTAAAAGTTAAGGAAAAGGTAGTCTACTCCTATGCTCTTCATCCCATAGCCATTGTTGGGAAGTAGCCCCACCTTTTAAAGGATATAATTCACATTTACATTCACATTTTGAAAGTAGCTTTATCCATTTCTAAGACTTCTACTATTTCAAAGTTATAGAGTTCCTCGTCATTGCAATTGTGCTCTATTCCCAGTACCTGCCCCTTATTAGTGATTGTAGCACACAAATTGTCCCCTTCAATGATAACCACCTACCCTTGTATTAACATCTTCACCTTCCAGTACGAAATAGAAGGAAATTCCTAATGGTCTTGAAGGCATGGCCTTCCTAGGAGCAAGTTGAAGATGGATGGTATATCCGACACTTGGAATTCGATATTTCTTTCATTAGGACCCACATTAATCAGCTGGAGAATAGTGTCCAATACGAGCCTTTTTAATTTATCATTTGCTCTTAGATGAGTGGATGGTGTTGAGAGTTGATCCTCCTTGATCCCCAACCTTTTAGCCATTCTCCATGGATAAACATTCACAGCTGAACGATTATCGACTAAGGCGAGGGGTACATACTTCTGAAGACATATTCCAGTAAGATGGAGGGTGTTGTTGCGTGTCAAATGTCGTAGTAGGAGATGTTCATTGGTAAAGGTTATGCTGGCTTTATCAGACACAATTAAGGCTTTCATTTCCTCAGGAGTAGCTTCAGGAGACAAGTCAATTTTATTAAGCTCATATGTTAGGAACTATCTATGCTTTTGCGAAGCTATTGTAACTCGCTAGATTGCCACTTCTACTTTAAATTTCTTTAATTGCTTCAGTACTAGATTGTCCTCTTAGGCTGGTGTTACCTTTTCCTTTTTTGGGGCTTGTTGTGGGCCCTCCTTAGCTTGGTGTCTCTTAATGGTTATAAGATGTTGGGCTCTCGCCTTGTCCCATTCACCCCAGACTCTTCTTCATTCTCGCCTCATAACTCAGCATTGCTTGCTTCAACAAGCATATAACCTCCCTAGGTTTCATATGCATAATCTTCATTAATTTCCTAAAGGTCGACCACCTCCAAGTGCTGCATAGGCATCCTTATTCTTGATTTTAGGCCATAAGTGCTTTGTATGAACATAGATAGGTCCCATTCCCCTTCTTAGTCACTGATAAGTGATAATAAGGATGCTTTTGTGGTCCCAAAGTAGGTTTCTGTCATTCTTTGGCTTTATTGTTGGGCTTGTAGGTTGGTTTACGGAGTGGGAGTTGCCTTGACCTGAACATCCTTTCTAGCCTATTTTTAAAGGTCCAACAATTTTTTGTGCCATATCGTCGTGAACGGTGGTGCTTAAAATACTTAGTTTAGTCAAAGGTCTTAAACTGCCTAAGAGGGTTAGTCTTTGGCTTAATCTCAGGGAGGTTAATTTTTCCATTGGCTAGAAATCACTTTAGAGCTTCTGTGTAAGTTGTTCCTATGGGGATATACTCAGTAAAACAGTGTATCGTAATTACCTCCTTGGAAGTGCTAGCCTTTTTATCCTTGCTTATGTAGTCGTTTTTCCAATTGCTAAAAGCTTTGGTGGGTGCTTCTTTGGATAACTCTTCCTCTATCAATATGCTAACATTCCTCAATGGAGTCAAGTTTTCAAATGGCATGAATCACAGGTGTTGCCTGTATGGGGGCTAGAGGTTCCTTACGAACAGTCTCACCTAATCGGCTTCAGAAGGTCAGTTTCTGAGTATGATAAGGAGGTTAGCATTATGTGAATACTGACGTAAAATTTCTCTGTATAGATCATCCATTTGTGACCTTTTGTGGGTCCACAGCATTGTACGACCTCATCACATCCTTATCAAAGGTCTAAGAAAATATAAGATGCAAGATGTCCTTATTAATCCCTTTCAAAGTCATTGCACTAACAAAGTTTCTCATGTGGTGATGAGGAGTTTCGGTTCCACGAAGCTTGATGTTAGGCATAGAGGGTAGCTTCCCTTTTAGGATTGAAGTGAATCTTGTACAATCATTGAAATAATTATTAAACATAGACAATTCCTTAAGTAGTTTTTCTATGCGATCTATGCGTGGATCATCTTTAGCAACGCTCTTCTCTAGTTCTCTTCCTCCCCATTCTCCATTTCTCTCTTCCCCTTATCATTGGCCTCTTCCACGGCATGAGGTTGATCACTATTTTCCAGTTGGGATTCCTTGGTGAGATTTTGAAGCACAATAGCCATTACCTCTATCTTCTTATCACTCCCTTCCATTTTGGTTTGCATCTTTTAGATCATCTTTATGATTTGAGACATCTTGTTGTCCCTTGTGATTAAAATCAGTGTATGATTTATCTTTAACTTGGATCTTCACTTTGATCTGATAGGTGGAGTTTCCTCTTACTGCGCCTTTGATAGAAGTCTCCTAGTTGTTAGACTTCGGTTGTATACTTTCTTAGCCTTCCTATCCTCATAAATAATGGAAAGCGCTCAGGACCAGCTCATCTAAGTACTTTTGATAGGGAACTGAAGACTGAAAATATACTAATTTATGAGCTAAGAAAACCTAGTATCGAGAGCCCAGTATGTTGACTGAATGTTAAGCTATACTGACACAAACTAGACTAGATTGCAAGATGTCAGCTGGGTTTAAGAGGGGAATCTGAGACTAGAATCTTAGCTCTTAATCCATTCTAGGTTTGATGTGTTATTGATTTGAAAGAATGATGTTACATGAGTTTTGTCCAATTTAGTGGATTATGAAAAATCCCAAAAGTGACAAAAAGATGTTGTTTGGTTTATTTATGCAAGTAAGTGAGTTACAGGAGCATTTTGAGTGATTATGTGAAGAAAAATATTGAAAAATGTGTAAGGTTAATCATGGTGTAAATTTTGAGTGTTGGGCTAGAATAAGGTAATTACATGAAAGAAACAAAGTTTAATAGTCCTTAAAGAGGCATTTAGCTTGATTTATAAGAGAAAGAAGGAAAACAAGAGTTTTGGGAGCTTAAGTAAAAGTTTATAAGTAATTATGAATATTACCAGGAAAATACAAAGTTTAGTGAGTCCAATGACTTTGATTGTGCTTAGAAGCTTACTTGAATTGGGAAACTGAGTTAAATAGGCATGAGAATGAAATTTGAGATGTGTGGAGATTAATGAGACTCAAGAACAGCGGTTATCGGACTAAGTTATGATGATTTAAGCTATCCCGAACCTAATTATACCCTACTGGCCTTAAACCTTTTAGCATGTCAAAAACATCAAAAACAAAACCCCATCCCATTTACATCCATCAAGGCATTTTCATTATAACCTCAATTATTTACCTTGGTCTACTTTTCTATAAATTATTTTAACTCGAGTTAATTGCCTTAATTTGTTTAGTTTTGAAATTATTTTAGTGTAATCTACGTTATCTTGATTCATTGAAGTGTTGAATATCATTTAGTTAATAAATTCATATTAAAGTTACCAGTTATGAGAGTGAGTGTTATTCACTAACTACATTTATCTACAATGACAGTTTTGAAACATAATCGGGCCTAGTCTATCGCTTCCCCTTTTTGTGCATAAATATTATTCAGTGAAATTGCTTTTAAACATTCAAGGTACGTCCATTGCCTGTGTCTTTCAAAATAAGAATGTATTCATCAAAGTTACAATGTTTTAGTAAGTATATCAATGAATCAGTTTACTCAATGATTTATCACCTAATTAGCGACCTCGTCAGTTCTCACATATAGCGCATTCGCTCTTAGTTACCAGCGCAGCCTTAGGCTAGGCCCACCGATTGGGTTGGCGGGTGTACACCTATCCATAGATTATAATAGTTACGAAGGTTCACTAATAGATAATAACTAGCAAAGCAGTTTTATATTTATCTCACTCCTTGTTTTAAACTAAAATGAATTGCAAAGTGTCCCCAATTAATTCACCAATGATCATTTTATAATACAGGAATGCATGTAGTGAGCTTCGGCTCATATTTTGAAATGTCTATCATGTTTTGTTTTAGGCAAGTCCTTAATGAATCCCCTTCATGCTAGCAAGCTAGCTGAAGAGAATAAGTAAGCAAGGGAAACTTGGACGGATTAGTAGGGATGTCCGTTCATGACTATTTTGGGAGTTATACTTTGAGATCTTTCTTTACTAAAGTTGTAAACCTTATGGAGAATTGTTTTATTATGTTGTGTAACTCTGCGGTATTTAGTAGCTACTTGTATATGGTTTGACAACGGTTAAGTGTGTGTGGTAGTGAACTATGCTTTGCTATAGTACATCTTATACGTTTATCTTAAAATCTTGTCCTTTTGGACGGCGGTAACGCCCTACTCATCGAGTTTATTAGTTATAATTAAGGGATTTTATTAAAGAGATTACAAACAGTGAACCATGCTCATTATGGGGTGTTACAATTATAAATATCTTGGCAACTTAGGATACCATGATTAGTCATATATTATTGGTCGTATTATGGATGCCTTAAAAATAAAAGAATTAAATAAACATTTTAGCCACTTGTTCAAAACATTATCAGTCACCCATTGAAAGTGTTAATAGTAATAATTGTAGTTGATTTTTAAATTACGTCCTAATGAACATCTTTTCTTGTGTGCCAATATTATAGATTTTTGTACCAATTTTGGTCATGGAATATTTCAAACTAGGGCGCATTAATACAAACTCACGCGATGTGAAATCTATCAGCAATAGCAATTATGCTGACTATATATGTGTGTATATACTCCCTCCATTTATATAT
>JACYFF010031958.1:68492888-68523114 GCA_017589665.1 Selenicereus undatus | reverse complement strand
CTCCTCTGTTTCGATTCAGCCAGGGAGAAGAAGATTTCAAAGTTTAATTACTGCAATGTGTTGCTCCCGTAATTCATTTTCAGTTTGATTTTCGAAATTACCTTTTGGTCCTCTCAAATCTCTTACAGTTTTTCAATTATTTTAGTTTGTAAATTCACTAAATCAAATATGATAATTTTCAGGTTAGTCGATTTTAATTTTCAGTTTCAATATCCAACAACCCAGCCATAAATATCCAACAACCCAGCAACCACCAACATTGACCAAGCAGCCATAAATATCCAATAACCTAGCAACATGACTTTGCATATAGCAACCCAATTGGACAATAACAATTAGAAAACAAAAATGCAGACAACAACCCAGCTCAAATTGAGAGAGAAAGAGAGAGAGATGAGCCAGACAATGAATCCAGGTATCGCTTCACTATAGAGAGAGGGGGGGAGAAACTAAAATAAATTGAGAAAAGATGAAAAAGTAATGTATTTGAGTTATTTATATGCCACGGTTCAGATTACGCAGCATCTCCATGACCTCTGTTGTAATTTTCTTTTCTATCTCTATTGCTTCATTCTTATGTTTACGTTCTCTCTCTATTAATTCCTGCTTGAGTTTATTGTCTCTCTCTATTGCTTCAGATTTCATTCGGTCAATTTCAGCTTTGAGCTCTGAATTGGCTGTTTGGAGCTCCCTGACTTGACCTTGCAGAGCAGCCTCTTTCCGCAGTTTTTGGATTTTAGCAGCGATTTTGACCCTCACTTCAGTACATTGCCCTCTGCCTTTTCTAAGCAATTGTGGACCAGGCCCAAGCCCTCTATGGTAACCTGACTTTTCTTTCATAACCAACAGATAAGCCTCTTTGAGAGACAAGTTGTCTTCACATTCCTTTTCAATTTGGCTCACATGGAGTTCCTTAAATTCTTCACACTTTGCCGTTGCTTCAGGATCCCAGGATCCATCTTTATGCCTGTTTACAACATATAATAAGATTCATTGGTTCATATATTAAAAGAGATTTCAGTATACAAAAGACGAATACAAATACACCTTTTTGTCCTCTCCCATAATTGAACATATGCAGGAACTTCTTCAATTTGTTGAGTAGGATCTTGCGCACCGTCATGGTTGGGATCTTGACAAGAGTCTTGGGGGTGCATTAGTGATGGAATTATCTGTAAAATAATGAACATAGTTAAAGCAAATAGTTAAATACTAATATATGACTATATGAAGCTACTTTCGCTAACTCACCTCATCATGATGAATTCTAGCAGTTGACTTAGCACTATTCGCTGGTTTTATCTTTTTCCTTAACCTATTTGCTCGATTTTTTTCACTTATATGCTACAAGATGATAATTAGGCAAATATGAATGCAACAAACCATAATCAAACAACCAACCTAATGTGAGCTTTTAGATGAAGAGTGATCATAAGATACCTGATGCTTTAGATCTGCCCAATGGTTAACTAGCCAATCCCATTTGTCTTTGTGTACTTCTGGAGGCTTATTGCTAATAGCCTCAGTAATAGTATTTCCGGAAAATTTTTCTTCCTTTAGCCTCTACCTCCAACCTCTAAACAGTAGCATACATTGTAGTTTCAATGCACGACCGACATTAATTCCATGGGCTTCTGTAGGCAAATTCCATTCTGCCTAGATTGGTGCAAATAAATACACAAACATTAAAGTGAAAGTGAACCACTGGCTTGATAAACTGAGTGGAAAAAAAACGAATCACGTAGGCAGCAATTATTGTTGGATTTCGTACCTTCAACATGATAAGCTATATAATTGTAAATTTACCTTGATTTTGTCCAACAATCTTGTCTTAGCATCTTTATCCATCCTAATTCAGTTCCTGCAAGGGAAGGATTATGTTAAACAACTTATAAGAAACATAATTATGATTACGTAATGGGGTTGTGCAAGAGTTTAAGTAATCTGGGTTGTGGAACAATAACTGGGTAGTGCCTAATTTGTGTTTCAAAGTCTAAAAGCATCTATGTTAGCTTGGAAAACAGCTTCACAAAAAATTAAAATAAATTACCTTGAATCTAGCAGGCAGAATTCCTTCACCCACTTGCTGCACTCACTGAAGCGGTTAGCATGTTTACCAACATGTTCCATGTCTGGTGTGATCTTCGCAAAAGGCTTAACATTAGGGTTTTGCTCCCTTTCACATAGTGACTTCAAGCCTCCAGTTGGCCCACACTTGCGAGCTTTAAATTTCCATATAAACAAGTAATCATCAACATCATCAGCGAATTTCACTTATTACATACGTATTGAAACCCAAAGCGAAAAAAATAAAAATTACCATTCCGAAGTGCTTGCTGGGCTCTCCTTTTTAAGGTCCCTATCAAATGAATACATATCTGATTCCCTATATGAGAATTCACCCTCATCACCCTTACTCACCACATCTTCATCATTTTCATCATTGTTGTCCTAGATGAAATTAGCATCCACTAGGTTTGCATCAATTCTCTCCGCATCAACAATGTCAGGCTCCGCATCGTCCCTAACAAGAGGAATTTCTTCATCATCCCCCTCTTGAATCTCTATAGGATTAGTTTTCTCAACCTTTATATTTTCCCATATTGACTCATTATAACCATCAACATCATCAGCATTAGGGAAATCAAAATAGTAACGGGGGTTCATAGTTACAACTCATTTCCATTGCAGATCATTGTGAGCTAGAATATAAAAAAACCTGACGGATTTGACAAACTAAAGCAAAGGTTCATTTGTCTGTAAGTTACGAGTCATATTAATCAGTGTTCCCCCAAGCTTTCCCATTTTAATGTCTCTCCCTTCATTATATACATCAAACCATCTACAGTTGAATAATACAACTTTGGGACTTGTACGATTTTTAAGGGCATCATATTCTAACACAATGGCCTCCTTTAGTACACCATAAAAATCTTTCTTTCCATTTTCTATTCCCCCTCAACTACCACACCACTGTTTCATGTTTTTCGATTTCTTTGACACCTTCTTATGTGAAACCTAAGTCCATTAATTACATATCCTTCATAACTAGTAACACCTTTCATTGGACCTTGGGCTTGACACAACAATTCTTCTATCACTCTTTGATCCCCTTCATGCCAAAGTTGTACAACCTATGTATACATATAATCAATTACAATAAAGACAAAAGAAAAATTCACAGTGAAAGTATTTGGCAATATAATGTTATCTTACTCTACTCTCAAACCAATTGGAGAAGTCAGGCTTTTGTACATCAATGGCACTGTCATATTCACTGATGATATGAAAACTCACACAATTAATAACGTATCTTTTAATTTGTAACTATATATAGCTCACTATATAAGGACACTTACTCATAGAAAGGTTCTGCCTCTTTGCAATTTTTTAAGGCATAAAGTCGAGCTAATTTCCAATCTTCATAGCTCAATTGCTTAAAATTGACCTTCCCTATTGGCTTTCCTGCCTTGGCAAATATGGACAAATGGTGGGATTGGTCTACTTCCACAGTATCATTGCGTTCTGCACGGTTGGATTTTGTCTCTGTCATAGGCAAATATCTAGAACAGAAGGTTAGGCATTCATTTTGAACATAACCTTATACAACACATCCTTCAGGACAAGTTCTATTGCGGACATCTGTTTTATTTGTGCACATTCCCCTAAGAAAAAACAAGGAACTTTAGTTATCCATGCTTTCAAAATATCAAGATATTACACTTTAGAAATTTAAGAATTTTATTACCTTTCAACATGATACATCCATCGAAAAGGAACAGGACCATCCAACTTAGCTTCGATTGCCAAATGTACAACAAGATGCACCATTACATTAAAGAGTGCTGGAATAAATACACGCTCTAGCTTGCAAAGAGTAATTGCAAAATCTTTCTCCATTTGCTCTAGAATGTCGATATCTAAGGTTCAAGAACACAACTTCTTGAAATAATTGCTAAGTTCCACTAGAGGTTCAAGAACCTTTTCATCCAACACACCTCGAAATGCTGGCAAAAGCAAGTCTTGCATGAAAATGTGACAGTCATGACTTTTCATTCCCGAAAGCCTTGCATCATCTAATGTCAGACATCATGAAATGTTAGAAGAACATCCATCTGGGACACGTAAACTCGACAATAAGGCAACCACTTGTCTTCTTTCATTTAAGGTCAAGTTAAGTGGTGCTTTTGGAACTTGATACTTGTCTCCAATCAACTTAGCTCGCAATTTATCATGCATGTTCATTTTTTAAAGATCCAATCTAGCATTTAATGAATCCTTATTCTTACCAGGTATGTCAAGTAATGTCCCCAGAATAATATCACATATATTCTTCTCTACATGCATGACATCCACGTTGTGTCGAATTAATGGATGCCTCTAATATGGAAGTTCATAAAAGATGCTTCTCTTCTTCCATTGGTGCACCAAATATCTATCACCTCACTTTCGCTTACCCTTTGCATCTTTCATAAAATCATTTTCATAATTGCTAAGTTGTTCACAAACATCATGCCCACTTAGGGAAATAGGAGGAGGTCTTCTTTTAGGTCTCTTATTAAAAGATGCCCTGTTGGTCCTCCAATTATAATCCGGTTCTAAGAACCTACGATGTCCCATATAACACCAGTTTTTTCCATGACACAACCTTTTAGAACATATGTCTTTATAACAATTAGGACAAGAGAGAAATCCTTTCGTACTCCAACCAGACAAATTGGCGTAGCTTGGAAAGTCATGCACTGTCCACATCAACATAGCAAACATATCAAAAAACTCTTTGATATGAGCATCATATGTTCTTACCCCAACCTCCCACAACACTTTAAGCTCATCTAAAAGTGGTTGTAAAAACACATCAATATCATGACCAGGGCCTTTAGGGCTAGGAATTATAAAAGAAAGCATAAAATTGGTGCTACTCATGCACATCCAAGGAGGCAAATTGTAAGGCACCAATATTACAAGCCATATGCTATATCGACTACTCATTTGTGCTGTTGGATTAAACCCATCAGTAGCTAAGGCGAACCTTACATTTCGTGGGTCTGAAGAAAATGTAAGATATAATTCATTCCCATGCTTCCATGCCTTGGAATCACCTGCATGTCTCAATTTAGCATCATCAGTGCACCCCTCTTTATGCCATCTCGTGTGTTCAGCTACCTTTGAGGACATAAATATCCTTTGCAACCTTGGTATTAATGGAAAATGCCTAAGGACTAGGTGTGACACTCTTCCTGCCTTTCAAGTCCCTTCATCATCCGTGTCGATGTCATTATCACGTTCCATATCAACTTTCTCTTTCCATCAAGATACAGAGCATTTTGGACATTCATCTAGGTCTCTATTCTCTTTCCAATATAAAATGCAGTGGTTGATACATGCATCAATTTTGACATAATCCAAACCCAAGGCTTTTCTATATTTTTTTGCCTCATAAGAATTTTCCAGAAAGCTCTCATCATTGTTAAATGCTCTTTGAAGTGACCTAAGCAACATAGAAAATTATTTATCACTCCATTTGCAACTCACTTTAATATGAAGTAATGTGACGATGAACTCCGACCTAGTAAATGTCTTACAACTAGGATACAAATCTACCTCGGTATCTTCCATAAGCTTCTGAAACTCTTTCGGCACCTCATTTTGACCACCCTCACTCTCTATATGGTCCTCAATAGACTCAAAATTAACAAAGTTCATAACATTCATCGCTTCGCGCACTAATGGCCTCATATCATCACATGCCACAAAACTTTTGGCTCTATCTGATGCTTCTTCTATCATCCCATCATCACTACTATCGATATGATCTTCATATTCTCCATGATGTATCCATGGATTATAATTCCTCAATATACCCCGAACTATTAAGTGATTATGGATTGTGCTTCGATTATGAAACAAACCCAAATTACAATTCACACATGGACACCTCACCTCTGTTCCGTTATCCTTGGTACCAAAGGCAGGCTCTAAAAATTCATTAATGCTTGCTATATAATCGGGTTTTCTTCTATCACTAATTCTCCTATGATTCATTCAAATTCAATCCCTATCCATCCCTGAATGAAATGTAAAACAAAAATAATTTAAAAATCCCATCATGATATGATAGGATTGTGTTAATATAAACACCATCAAACATGAATCAACTAAATAATATAAAGTTCCACGTCATGTACCTACTCTGAAACGAATAGTGTCTTCAATTTCTCTTCCTCCAGTCACAACTAAATCTGAAAAAATGATCAAAATATGAAGCAGCTATTAGCAGAACTAATACAAGAGTGGATTTGTTCAAGATAAGAAATTAGTACATCCTTCACAGAAATCAGTACATCCTTAAGAGAAACAACCTAATAAGAAATTAGTCGTAACTAATTTGTTGAAAATAAGAAATGATCAAACTAGAAAAAAGTTATCAGTATATCCTTCAAAGAAAAAATGCGACAAATTTGCTATTGGGGCCCATAGAACATAACAGAACAACAAAATAAATGTCGAATGCCCATTTTCTAAAAACTCGTCGCCCAATATCAATTTTCTTATAGTACGAGGTAGGGGATAGTGGCCTAATCCATCATGTGGGTATAGACTTTATTTTGGTGGATACAACATTTGTATATAATATTGTCATTGGAAGACGAGCACATAAGTCTATGAAGGCGACTACGTCAACTTATGCCCTACAAATGTAGTTTAAGTCTAATGAAGGTTTCACAACCAAAATCTTGGAGCAACCTCGGAGTGTCAGACGATATTATGAGTGCACATCTAGAACCTTCAAGCAGTAAGGAGACATTTCCTTCCTGCAAACTCTTGTAGGAACAAGAGGCAGGCAATCTATACATAAGCTAGATGAGTATGAGCTATTCACAAAGCAATGAACCTTGACCCTCCACTAGGGGTCTGGCTAGAAGAAGTCCTCTTAACTGAAGAACTTGAAGAAGCTTCCTATATGAAGTGAGGACTGGAAGAGGATTTAAAGCAAAGATGTAGCAAGATATCAAGCCTATTACCAGAAGCTAGCCTACCACCAACTGGAAGCCTCAACTAAGTGAAGGTCCTAGAAGAAAAACTTTAATACTAGCAACTTAAGAAGAGGTGACTTGGCATATGCATAACTTTAGATTAGTTCAAATACTTGTTAAAAGTATGAAAGTTTCTTAGGATAGTTTTATGCTGCCCCAAATAAATCGTGCACTCAAAGTGAACACTTATAATACTCTGAGAGTGTGACTATAAGAAAATAACATACCAAGAGATTTCTATTATGTCATGATCTGAGCCTAAAGTATAGAAATAACTATGTCTCATATCATATCATGGCTAAATATTGAAAATTTTGCTAGCAATGATGCAAGACACGAGTAAATTCTTTTAACTTTTTTAAGGGGCATAAACTACAACACACTTTGAAGCTAGCTTGGGAAAAAATTCCAACTTTGGTATCCAAAAGCTCCTTAAGGGGCATAGTCTCTAAGGCCTCTAAGTTCTAGTAAGGAACTTCATTCGCATTGAGGATAAAAACCTTACCTTTGGGGCGAAGAAGCTCACCACCAACCTGAAAAGTGTTGGACATATGAACAAAGCTAGGAACATTATACTTATCTCTCAAGTGCGAACGCACCCCTTGATTCCCCAACAAAGCTCCTCCTACAAGAGGATAAGGAGAAGCTGAGGAACTAACTAAAGCTCTTAGGATAACCATCTTGAAATCTCCCTATTGCTTCTTGCTCATCTTCTCCCTGACAGTAACATGGATGAGGGGCAGACTAAACCCCTGAATATAATACAGATGTTTAAATCTCGAAGATGTCAAAAAACTTGAGCAAACCTATTTACTTATGGGAAAACAGAATCCCAAAAGTCGCTAGTAAAGGAATCTCTGATCTCAGCCTAAGAATGACTTTACATTTCTACTCCTAAACTATAGAAAGAAAACATAAGGTTAAGCAGGCAAGAAGGAAATGTCTTAGAGAATTACTTTACATTTCTATCATTTAGTGAAGAAGGTAAGAAAAATAAAGTCAAGGGACCAAATGGGATAAAGCTTGCGGAGTTGTATAAAGCAATTACAATAGATAGGGTTGTAGAAGTCCATAATTTCATACAAGAACATCTTAGAGGATCACGCTTAAATATCAAGAATGGATTGAAACCTTTAAATTTTAAAATTCAAATTTTATTGCAAGGTCTCAGAAATTTTTACAAGGCTTACAAAGTAAATCATCTTAAGAGAAAAGAGAGAGGTGACAAAAAGAAAAAGTGTGATGAAGAATAGTCATGGGATCTAAACAATCACTTAACGCACAAAATCATCTCCACTTCTCTCCTTGATAAAGAATAGTCACCAGTCATCCCTTAAGAGCCAGGTCTATTACACTTTAATGCCTCATATCGTACTTAATTAAGAGGCTAACTCACAATTGAGAGCAACTCAAGAGTCATATCGATGTTCTAGCACATGCATACAAAAATCAAACATCTACTATCATAAAAAATGGTCTAAGGATGTCATAAAACGGTCAAAATTATTGGCTTAAACAATGAGGAATTCATTGACCATTATTTTAGGGTGGAGGCTATGGCTGCAATTAGCTACTAAGCATGTTTCAAAGTCTGGTCTAAACCAGCAAGCCAGACACTCACCAATCTACAAAGTCAGACATCCAACAATTAAAAGCTTCAGTGGTGTGACTGGAAGTGTGCATTAAAGACAACCTAATTTTCTCAAGGATATAATCACTTGTCCGTATAATTGAAGTTACAAACGTTTTAATAGAAACAATATAATCCCTAGTATACAAGTTGAGTTAGGCCAATTGATCAATGCATGAACACCTAACACATACGGTGACAACCTATTTCGATTTATTTAAAGAAACAAAGAGAAACAAACATAGGTTAGCAAGCTTGCCAAAAGTCATCGCAACATATAAAACAATATAAAGGAACATTCTATAGAAGCTGGACCGGCTTGTTGTCTGATCTTTTTGTCTGATCTGGGAGATACCAATAGGTGAAAGTGATACTCACCTTCAGTTAACAACCGATAGCACTACAGAAGCACAAACATAAACGGACTAAGTTTTTGACGCTCAACCAGCAACTGAGGCTGATATCTGCCCATATACACAGGATCCATAAGATATTGATGGAGGGCTACCTCTTAGAGCAACCATATCACATAAAGAACAAGTTAAAATTATAATAATTCTTGGGGTATCGTGAAGAAAAAAAGATTGCCCTTGCAAATTTGGGTCGACAAATGAGGAGTTCACATAATCAAGACTCTCTCCATCACGAACCAGACACTTTTAGATGATTTATCAAGAAACTTGAACTGATCAGAGCTTAACTCTCTTGTTCTCAATCAAAATGCTCATTATGCATCAGAAATTGAAAAACCCAAATGAATTCATAGAGCACCCACATCACGAGACCACCACTAGCATATTGTTCAATCAGATTTAAACTTTATCACACTGGAAGACACTCAATTCGAATAAGAGCTCAAATCAAATATTGAAACACCCAAATTCAAGATCTTCGTCAATCAGGAAGTAAATAAATCAATCAGAGACTTCATCTTAAAAAAAACAAAAGGGTTTCATTCAACCACAGAATAAAAACCAACTGAAAACAATAAACATAAACTAAAATAACATAAAAATGAGATAGGATGAGTATTACCCTGGTGAGCTCCTTCAGGTTGAAATCTGAAGAAAAATTGATGTTCATCCTTGAAAATCGAACGAAAACGAACAAAATCAAAGACAATCGAACAAAATCGAACAAGGATGAGCGTTATTTAGGAAATACCTGAGAATCGAAGTGAATGAGCGACCCCTTCAAACAGCTACACCAGCCTTGAATGTCGACCTCCGATAGACAGTAGGCTTGAACGCCTTCAGGTTGGACTTCAGGCGGCACCACGGCCAGACTTCAGGCGAGGGTTAGGTCAAGGGGATTGAGTGAGGGTGTCGACCGAAATGAAGAGGGTGAACAGATGGAGCGAAATGAAGAGGATTTGAGCGAGGGTTAGGTTGGATGAGGGAGCCACCTAAATTTTCAATCTAACTTTCACGAAAATGAGTAGGGCCCAAACTAAGCGCCTAATTTGTTTTCTTTTGCTTTTTGGTATAAGGCCACGAAATTTAAAATCTGACGTCTTATTTAAACTAAAGGGTTGCGAAAATATCATTTTGTAATTATGGACAGAGACCACAAAATTACTTTCATTGCCTTGTATTAAGCTAAGGGCGTCAAAATTAATTTTGTCGCCTTATAATATAAATTTCGTGGCCCAATCCTATTTTTCTTCTAGTGGCACTTCTTTCTTGGACCATTTTAGCTACATAGCCAAATAGCCTGCCCTTGTATTACATATTTTTTCCCCTTTGCTAACCCCTTTGAGCTTATATCCGTCCTTGTTGTGGCCCCTTCATGTTTAGCCCTTGGCAAAACACATATTCCTACCTTTAAGCCAAGTCTATGGAGCATCACTTCATCTATGTAGTGGGTGATTTTGGGGATAATTGAGTTTTAAGGTGTCTTTGGTATGTTGGTTTGTTGAGGGATTGATGATATTGAGCATTAGGTGTTAGTTCCCTCTTGTTTGGGTAGTATATATATCTATTCGGTTGTGAGTTGATACTGAGGGATCCTATGCCTTTCAGTAATAGCAATTTTGTTTCATTTCCACACACCAAAAAAAAAGAAGAAACAAAAGTTATGTTGAAAAAAAGAGAAAAAAAGAGAAAATCGTAGGAAAAAAAGGTGAAAAGAAAATGACTGATGATTGGCTTTGGATATGTAAAAAGCTTGTGTGTCTTCTTTGTCAACTCATTTCCTATGTAATTCATTAGGGTATGTTCATTATGTTGTTGGAGTTTGGAGTGTTGGTGAACTTATTGGTTAACTAGTGCTTTGGTTGGATGCTCTTAGTCATTTGGCTATGTAGCTCCACATCATCCCAAATACATTTGTCCCTTTCCTTTAACCCTTCTAGCCCGCATTACAATCCATATAAAGTCCTCTTGATTGTCTTGTGCATATTGCATTTTAGTGGTGGATAATTTAAGAGTCTTTGCAAGCAATAGTAGATTACATCTTTGGAATGAATTTTAAGTGAACCCATGCTATATTTCAAACACATGAGTGGGAGTGATTCACATTTCCTAAAGTGAGGTTTTACCGGTCCATTTAGCTCTACAATTCCATGTGGTTGCATGATATGTTTTGTGGTTCTTTAGGGGTGATCAAGTTTGATATCGAGCTTTGTGGTCTTATACTTCTTCGAAAAACCTTCTCCTCCTAATTTTGAAATGTTTTGCTCACTATTTGGGGTTGTCATTGATTGATATTGTTACTTGTGATATGCTATGGCTTGCCTACTTTAAAGAGGTTATTAACCATTTTGAGTTTTAGATGCATTTCTCTTTGTCGGTTTTATCTAGTGTTTGCTTGAAGACAAACAACGGCTTAAGCATGGGAGAGTTTGATAAGTGCTTAAAGTGTATATCATTTCAGGGTCATTTTGCTGCATTTTTAGCAGAGTTATGTGCTTTAAGTTATCATTTAAAATCCTTTTCCTATTGTACTCTTTACTATGGTTCTTTTCTGTGTTTTGCAGAATTCTGGACCTTTTTGCCCTTGCTTTGGCCCTAGTTGGATGTGTTTTGACTCCCCATGGATGCCCCTGAGTTGCCATGCCTGCGGAGCAAGAGAAGAGAAGAAGAATTGAGAGCCACCCAGCACCACGGTCAGCCCATGGTTGATGCCACGGTCCGTAGTGGAGGCATAACTGCTAATCTCTTTGTTTTCCCTCATTGTGTGGCTGAGGTTGATTGTGTTTTTCAATAAATAGGGCATTCCTCAGCAACAGAAAACAAACACCATCCCATTCCATTCCTTTTCCTCTCTTCAAGTAGATTAGGATTTTAGAGAGAGTTGAGAGTAAGTAGAAGAAGAGGATTCACGAGGAAGTGGGATCAGGTTCTGCAATCGAAAGATTCAAGCACGCATTTTGGCTGACTAAACTCTTCTCTCTTGTCTTCTCTTTTCTCTTTAGATTTATCACTTTAGAGTAGTTAGATGTTTAATTTAATCATGTGTGAGTAGTTTAATTTTTGTCTAGGGATTTAGTAGTATATGAAAGTGTAGTTGGATTATGTTTTAATCTATAGAATTGTGCATACCTTCATGATTGGTTTGATTTCGTTCTATCAAGTGATTATTTTGTTGTGAATGGATTTTTGGCCGAAGTTTGCTTGCACACTTGAAACAATTCGGTGAAAAACTGAAAGGTGACGTTTGATTGTTAGACTGCTTGACAAAACCTGACATAACGTTTTCTCGAAAGACAGATTTGCATGTTAGGAGGACTAGAAAGTAATCGCAGATGTTTAACTTGGATTAAGACAAATTTATTCGAAAGAACGACTTTTGCTTAGTTTAGGAAATTTGGTCGATTTTGAAAGAAAAGGCTAAGTTTTCAGATAGATTGCAATTCCTTGAGATTAATCGATTAGAGAAAAGAACATGTTCATCATTTTGATCCAATCAACTTTCATAACTACTTGAATTCCTAGGCTTTTGCTCCTTAATTGATTTAAAATCACTTACTCAGAAGGTGTTAAACTGAAATCCCTTGAATTAGTTATAGTTGTTTCCTTATCTTCGTATTTTTATCAATCTAAAGTTTGGATTCACTTAGCATATATTGAGAGAATATAGCCCACTAGATCAACGTAGTATCTGTGGGATCGACCTTGATTGCTACAAAGCCTCTGTGCGCTTCCTATCAAGGCCACGATCCATGGTGAGACCATAACTGCAAGTCTATTCAATTTCTTTTTTCGTGTGGCTGAGGTTTATCGAGTTCTTCTTTGAAGAGAGCTGTTTCGCAGCAGATTGGAGACGAGGTAGCAAAAAGAAAACTCTTACTCTCTAGTTTTTCCATTCTTTTCCATTCTTCTAAGTTTAGTTTTAGATTTCTAGTTAGCTTTGAGTATAAGTTGTGAAGAAGTGCTTGTTGTTTGGAGTCGTCGCAAAGTTGGGAAACCATTGAAGGATATCCAATTGCGTTAAGTTTTCTTCTCTCAAACTTTGTTTATTGTTGTTACTTTAAATATGTGTGAGTAGTTTTCATAATCTTGGGATTGCTAGCCAAGTATTAATGTTGGAATCTCCCACTTTTATTTAGTTTTGCTTGTTCTTGATTGAAACTGGTTGAATTCTATCTTGTGTGTGAAATTGTTGTGGGTGAATTTTTATCAAATTTACTTACTAATCCTAAAAAGTTAAGTGAAGGACTGAAAGGTGAAACTTGCTATTTGATCGACAAGATAGGACTTAACTTAGTAATACTTGAAAAAGACTCACTTGTTAAGAGGACCTGTAGCCATCAAAAATCCATAACTTAGACTAAACAAGACATTTGAAAGAATGAGAATTGGTAAGTTTAGGTAATGTAGTTTTTTTCGAAAGAAAAGATTGAATTCTAAATGCGATTGCACCCTTTTCAATCTCCCATGATAGATTAGGTGCATGTTATATTCCATTAATCCACATCTTTACTAGGTGAAATAAATCCCTAGATGCTGTAAATTGAGTGAACCTTCCGATTAGATTATAAGGTCATTCAAATTCTCAATTAAAATTTGCTTGCTTAGTACTTTTATAGGATAAAACTCAATAAACTACAATTGATCTCTATGGGAACGATATCTTTTCTAAATTACAACACCCGTGCGCTTGCGGGCATAGGAAATGTTTTTGGTGTCGTTATTGGGGACCAAATTTGTGGATATTGAGTTAGCCCTTAGAATTTGACTAAGCATTTTGTCATTCTTTCTTTTTCTTTATGTTTTTTGTTTGCGTTGGTTGTTATGTTGATAATTTTGCAGGATTTGTACTTTATATGTGAAGCCCCTGTCCATTTGAATTCGATCCAGAAATCGAAAGGACGTTTCGCTCTGGGAGGAAGAAATTAAGGGTAGAAGAGCAACGACTAAAGGCTCAAGCAGAATCTTCGTCGATGGCAGGAATAGGAGGTGGCCAAAGAAGCACACTCTGGGATTTTGTTACCTCGGTAGTTCAAGGCATTTCCTCGAGCATCGCTCGACCAACCATAGAAGCGAACAATTTTGAGCTCGAACCAGCCCTTATATCACTAGTGTAGTAATCCCAGTTTGGAGACACCGCGTTAGAAGATCCAAACTTACACCTGTCGGTCTTTTGAAAGGTGTGCGACACGTTAAAGCTCAATAGCATTTCTATCGATGCCCTCCGCTTGTGCCTATTTCCCTTATCACTTAGGGATAAGATGAGGAAATGGCTTCACTTGTTGCCTCTAGGATGCATCACAACATGGGATGAGCTCACAAAATTTTTTCTTACTAAGTTCTTTCCTTCAAGTAAGATGGCAAGCATGCAAAATCAAATCACTACCGTCTTTCAAAAGAAAGATGAGACGCTCCATGAAGCCTATGAGCGATTTAAGGACCTTTTATGACTATGCCCTCACCATGGTCTTCAAAGGTGGATGATCATGTAGACATTCTATAATAGAGTTACTCAGGCACTAAGATCTACTATTGGTGTGGCAGCAGGAGGTACTCTTATTAACAAAACACTGTGGTGATTATCCAATTGAACATCTTGAGAGAACTTGAGGACTTCGGGATTCAATTAGTGTCCCATGGGCAAACAAATGCTCAATTATCATCACTTACCATACAATCCTCCTTAGTGGAAGAAATTTGACTGAACTAGGAAAGTGATCTCGAAATCCAAAGAATAAAGCAAAATTTAGAAGATGGGAAGCATCCGGGATTTGTAATGCACGAGGATAGAACCCTACGATTCCAGAATCGCCTATGTGTGCCTAAAAATGAAGGATTGAGGAAGCAGATCTTGGAAGAGGCTCACAATACTCGTTATTCGGTGCATCCAGGAGGCACCAAGATGTAGAGAGATCTGAGACAACACTTCTGGTGGAATAATATGAAAAAAGACATTGCAGAATATGTGAACAAGTGTCTAACCTGCTAGAAAGTTAAAGCGGAGCATCAACGTCCTGTTGGTGAACTACGACCCTTAGAAATTCCAACTTGAAAGTGGGATTCGATCTCAATGGACTTTGTTGTGGGTTTACCCCTTTCTGCCTCGAAAAAGAATGTCATCTGGGTCATAGTTGATCGACTCACGAAGTCGGCTCATTTCCTACCAATTAAGGATACTTGGGGAGTTGAAAGACTAGCCCAATTATATGTTAAGGAGAAAGTTCGTCTGCACAGGATCCCTTTAGACATAGTCTTAGATAGGGATCAAAGATTCCAAGCACGTTTCTGGCAAGCGCTTCAAAAGGCCTTTGGGACCAAACTAAACTTCAGTAGCTCCTATCATCCAGAAACAGATGGACAAACTGAAAGAGTGAATCAAATTGTGGAGGAAATGCTGAAGCTTGTGTATTGGAGTTCCAAGGGAAATGGGACGACGATTTACCTTTGGTGGACTTCTCTTAGAACAATAGCTATCAGTCCACCATCAAAATGGCCCCATTTGAGGCTTTATAAGGGAGAAAATGTAGAACCCCGTTGTGCTGGAGTGATTTGGACGAGGCACTGATTATTGGCCCTAAAATGATTTAAGAGACCACTGAGACAATAAGAAAGATTCGGGAGCATATCAGGGTTGGCCAAAGTCGACAAAAAAGCTATGCGGACAAAAGAAGAAGGCCTCTAGAGTTTCAAGTAGGCGATAAAGTTTTTCTAAAAGTTTCACCAACTAGAGGTGTCAAGAGGTTCGGAGTACCGGGCAAATTGAGTCCAAGGTACATTGGACCTTATGAAATCATTGAGAAGTTGAATCCCGTTGCTTATCGTCTAGATCTGCCTGTAGAACTTGAGCACGTGCATAACGTGTTTCATATCTCTCATCTTAGAAAATACATTCCAGATCCAGACCATACCGTTGTATCTGAACCTATCGAAATCACTGAAGATCTAGTACATGAGGAGCGTCCTGTCCAAATACTAGATCGCAGGATCAAGCAGCTACGTAACAAGAAGATACCATTGGTTAAAGTACTCTGGACGAACCATACCTCCCAGTAAGCTAGTTGGGAGACCGAGGAGGCAATGAAAACCAAATACCCACATTTATTCGAGGTAATCCTGCATGATATGTTTAAGTTCATCAGTTTCGAGGACGAAACTCTTTAAGGGGCGAAGACTGTAATAGTCCGACCCTAAAATATGTTTATCAATTTCATTAATCCATGTGATTAATTTCATTTCATTTACATCATTACTTTTTGTTATTCCAATTTGGAAAATTCTAAATGGGTCCTCACTTTGCAATTCGGGTCTTGTTCTAGTCAAATTCGGAAGATCAATTTAGGCCTTGATATTTATGAATTTAGCGATTTAATTATTTTTCATGGCACCACAACCATTTAATCTCGAGTTTTGGAAAGGAAAAAAAAATAATTTTGCAAACGCACTCGCTTTCAGCTCTTTTCCAAACCCGAGCCCGTTTAAGGCCGATTTCAACCCAACGAGACTTGACCCTCTTTGTTTACTTAATTACCCTTATTTAGGCCTTAATTATGCTTAGTAAAAAGTAGTTTTTATGATTAATTCTTAGCCAAGTATTATTTTGCCTAAGTTTCATTTGCACCAAGTGAATGCTAGACACTTTCTCTCTCCTATTTCTCTCCTCCTTCTCTCCTAACCCACGGTAGCAGCTACAGCAGTAGCAGCACCACCATTCTAACCACCAACACAGCCACCAAACATCCACCACTTACTACCCCAACCATCCCTCTTGCTCCTTCAAGCACCAAGGATCATTCATACCTCTTTCTTAAGCAAAGTGAGTAATTCTTTTCACCTCTTATGCTGATTTTGTTGTTGATTCATGATCTTGTTGGTTTTTACTTCTTATTTTGGTTGTTTTAGCGATGAATTATGCTGTTTTTTTTTATGGAATTAAGAATCATCTTGGTGATGGATCATGGTGGGTTGAAGTTAGATGATGCTAGGGTTAGGGTTTCACCTTAATCATGGTTCAAGTGTTGAATATTGATTATTTTATCCTTGATTTTGCTTATCTTTTAATCTATTGAGGTTTATTATGGTGTTTATGGTGTTTTGAGATGATGGGAGTGAGTTCAACTTGCCCAAAGTTAGGGTTTGATCCAAAATGCATGGTTTGGACCAAACTAGTATTAAACTTGAGGTGTGTGTATATGTGACTAGAAAAGGAGCTTTATTGGATATGATTATTAAGTGGAATTGTGTGTGGTGTTTTTGTACGATGTTGGAATGTACCAAATTGTGTTTACATGCCCTTAAGAAAGGGTTTAAGTTGAGGACGGGTGTGAAAAGTGAGGGAACAAATTCAAACAGTGAGGCTGGAGTTTCCAGAAAAACAGGACAATCTTTGAGATGAAACCGGTAATGATCGGCCTAGCCAAAAATTATGATTTTTGGTGGTTAGATAGGTCAGTGTGTTAGCTTTAAAATGGATCTTAAATCGCATTAATCTGAGGTCTTTGGAAACAGTTATGGTCATTTTACTGAACCTGTGCAAGATGAACTCAAAACAGACATGTTGGTGTTCTAGTCCCATTTTAGGAACCCTATCGTGGGAATCATGTTATGTGTCCTGAATGAAAGTTGTAGAGGACTTCCCGTGCTTTTCATATTGGGGTCTTAGGTCTCATTTTGAGGTCAGGAGTATAATTGTAGATTATTCTTTTCGCACCCTCTTTATAAGCCCTTATTCTTTAAATTTGCTACCGTGCCTTAAATCACATTTCTATGGTTTGTATAGTTTATCATTTTAGTTTAACCTATGAACTGGTTTGTAAAGATTCTTCATAAGCCAGTTTTATTTAAAGGTATCAATTATAAGAACAATCGTTTCTGACCTCATGTTCCTGTAATGATCTTTTGAACAGAATCAAGGCCTAAACTTTCATTCTCTTCACTTTAGTGCTTCTTATTACACCGTGAACTTGCATTTAAAACTCCCAGGTATGTTCATTGCCTGTATCTTTAGAAATCAGTACGTATTTATCGAAATCATAATATTTTTGTAAGTACATCAATGAATCAATTTAATCAGTTCTTTATCACATAATTAGTGACCCCATCAGTTATCGGTTATAGGGCATTGCCCTCGAGTTACCCTTTGGCTTAAGGCCTTGTTCCCCGGTCGGCTTGGAAGGTATACACCTATTCACAGATCATAACAGTTGCTCAGGGGTGCACTAACAGATAATAATGGGCAATTCAGTTTTATATGCATCTCATCCCCTGTTTTAAAATTAAAATGAATTACAAAGCGGACCCAAATAACTTTTTAGTGAATCTTTAACATTATAGGATTATATGTACTGAGTTTTGGCTCACAGTTCGAAATGTTTTTATATTTTGTTTTAGGAAAGTGTTTAGTGAACCGCCCTTAGGTGGGCAGGACGGCTGAAGGTAATAAGTGAGCCAGGACTGTTCATGTGACTGGCGGTGTAGTGCTGCTGAGACGCTATCATTTCATATTGTGATGTATTTTGGAGTTGTAACTGTATATTTGAACTGAATTATGTATTTTGGTGTATCCTTGACATGATTGGGTTGTTAGAATCGTTTCTGTGTATCACTAAACGGTTTGAATGGTGTGATTGCCCTCTGAGGATAAACTTTGGTTTTATGGCTAACTTTTTACATTCAAGGGAAGCCTTGTCCTTTTTGGACTGCGGTAACGCCCCACTCATTGGGTTAGCATTTTAAAATTGGTGAACTTAAGCAAGTGAATGCAAGTAATGTATCATGTACTTTTGAGGCGTTACAGTTTGAATGAGTGGATGACTGAATGTATGATTTTGCACTAGTCGTGACCTCTTTTTATGCTAGAAATTCAGTCTCTCTTGGTGCCTAAAAATTAAGGAAAATTAATTTCTTTAAATTCCTTGGCCTTTATGTTGTTGATTTACATGAGAAAAGGTTAGTCCTTCGCTAAAAATATATCTTAATTATTTGTACTTGACTAGGTCAATAGTTGAACACTGATTCGTGTGGAAATTCTTAAAGTCGAGCATAAATTGGGCTGACGATGGGAGGTAAGTGCTGGGGCCAGCTGGGGCGTTGCACTCGACACTGGCGTACTCGGGGAAGAGAAGGAGTAAGGTGGGTCACCGAGTCGTGTGAGCATGAGCACGCCTACACGGAGGGAGAGAGGGGGCTGAGCCACTGATGCACATGTTGGGCCATGAAGCACAACAGAACATGCCTATGGTGAGAGGTGAGGAGAGAGAGAAAATCGAGGATCTGCAAACGGGTCATGCTACTATTGCTGACATCAACTGGGCAAAGCCCACAGATTCTGTAGCGCACACATGGAGAGAGAGACAGCGAGAGGAGAAGGTGAAACCGGCTGCGAGCAGGACCTAGGCATGACTATGGGCTCCAAGGCATAGGCCTAATTTAGAGGAAACATGGCTCGTGAATGGGAAGCTACATGAAGTTGGATTGCGAGGTGTTGCATGCATTTGAGCTTGGACAAAAACTACGTGAGATTGATCAATATTATGCCCAAATTTATTTATTTAAATCTCACCTGAAAATCACATAAAAAGCATTATTTACTCACAAAGATATATTCCAAAGACTTAAAACTCGGTAATAAAGAGGATGAAATTACACGTAAAATATGAGTTACCAATCCCTTCACACCGAAACATTGCTAGTCCTCGACTAAAGCGTAACAATAATTTACGTATTCATTCAACTCATCATGCAGAACAAGATTACGGAAGAAATCAAATATTCAACTACACTTACCCACTCTAAATCATATGAATGAACTCAGTACCAACCCATTACTCTTGATTAAACATTTCCAACATCAACAAAGTCAATAAGCTAAGACTCAAGAAAATTAAGCACACAATGAAGCCATGTAACGAACCGTAAGTACAACATTTAACCCACATGATGAAAATCACAACATCTTTTAAATATAGTCACCAATCCCAAATCAATTTGATAGTCTTATATTTTGTTTGAACTTTTTGAAAAGTTACATGATTTCATATGTTTTCCTCAATGGATAAGATATGAATAAAGATAACACTAAGAAAAGCACTTTGTACATGTTCCGATCATTAAGGATATTAATAAAGATAAAACCTGAATGTTAGAACCAAAATCAGAACTTAATTCAATTCAATTTATTTTATTTATTAATTGAAAATCTATGGAGAACTTAATGTTTATTAAATACTCATGATGACATTAAAAATGGAGTTACATCTCAAACCCAAAATCGGTTACACAGTGGCACTAGCATACCCCCCCCAATGACCTTCAACTATTAAAACTATAAATAACCTCCAATTGGCATGGATCACATAAATCAAATCCGTATAATAAGAGCAGAACATGCATAATCAGAACACTGAACGTCTTCCCAATATCAAATCCACCCAAGTTAAATTGTCCTCAAACTTTTCATCTTGCCTTCCTTGACGCCCAAACCTGACATTGTCCTCAATGTAAAAGACAATAACAAATTGAAAAATTGAGAAAAGAGCAATACAAGCTGATAGCATGAGGAAAGCTTGTGCATATAAGTCCAACAATCCAACTCCAAAAGTACCTTCAAACCACCACTGACCACAATAGCCAAAAACCAAGTAAAACATCACACTGTAAAACATAAGCACACCTTAAAAAAAAAGGAAAGAAAAACAAAAGACTTCAAACTCACCTAAAAAATTGGGTTACTTCCCAACAAGCACTAAGTTTTAGGTCTTCAGCCAGATAAGGTCATATCCCCTCATCATAGTGAACAGGGTCCGCTAGATTGATGGACTCTATCAAACCAGACTCAATCTCATTAGTCATAACAGGTTGCAAATGTTGACCATTGACAATAAGAACTCGACCATCTTGGGCATCCAAAATTTGGACCGCCCTAGAGGGAAACACTTGTTGGACAATAAAAGGACCATCCTTTTCAGATCTCAACTGGCCAAGAAACAACTTAACCTTAGAATTAAAAAGCCAAACCATCTGTTTAGGTTTAAAGGATTTATGAGAAGTCATTTTAGCATGAAACACTTTAGTTTTAACTTTATAAATCTATAACACCCTGTAAGTGGCTTAAAGGATTTGATGCGACTACTTATATCAGCAAAGGTGCACCTTTCTTTTCGGTGAACCCATTCATAAGAACTCCACAGGTAAGCATGCTTGATGTGGAGAAATATTATGATAGGTAACCTTCTGCCAAGTTTTCCAGGCAGCGTGTGAGCGAGGACCAAGCACACCGGAAAGGCTTATGGTGAGTTTTAGGGCTATTCAACAATCCTTGAAACTGTTTTCGATAACTGTCCCAGCCTGGGAGGCGGCCGGGCTGTTACAAAATGTTATCATTCTCATAGGCTTTGCTACACAATTCATCTAACTCATTTAAGTGAAGTCAATGAATGGAATCCACTTGTTTCATATCAAAATTAAATGCTTTAATAGTCCAAAAAGCGTGGTGTTCTAATTCAATTTGCAAGTGAGAAGCCTTACCAAAAAGGTGCTGGTAAGGAGACATCCCTATAGGAGTCTTATAGGAAGTATGATAAGCGCATAAAGCATCATGAAATCTCAAGAACAAGTCCCTCTTATAAGGTCAAACCGTTTTCCCAAGTATGGACTTGATGTCATGACTATACACCTCAACTTGACCACTAATCTGAGGGTGATAGGGGGTAACTACTTTATGAGTCACAAAATATTTTCTATGTAAAGCCTAAAAAGGTTGACGACAAAAGTGACTATCTCCATCAATAATAAGAGTTCTATTAATCCCATATCGAGTTAATATGTACTCTTTCAGAAACTTGACCATAGCATAGTCATCATTGGTCCGGTAGCTCGACCTTCCACCGACTTTTTGTCGCATAATCAACAACAACCATTATCTAAACAAAGCCAAAAGATGGGGGAAAGGGCCCCATCAATTCAATGCTCTACACCAAATATCTCAACAATTAGAATTGAGGACTAGGGCATCATATCATGGTGGGATAGGGCACTCGTACGTTTGCTATGCTCATAAGCAAGACAGAAAGGGTGAGCATCACGAAATAGATTAGGCCAATAAAACACACTTTATCAGACTTTAGCATGTGTCCTACGAACTCCAAAATGACCACCACAGGCATAACAGTGACAAAAGGTCAGAATACTATGAATTTTACTCTTAGGGACACACCTACAAACTACTTGATCAGGACAATATCTGAAAAGATAAGAGTCTTTGCAATAGTAATGTCTTTCTTGTGTGAAAAACCTATCTTTCTCTTGTTTAGACCAGCGAAGAGGGATCTTTCGAGTTGTAAGGTAATTCACAATATGAGTAAACCAATAGAGATGGGCATGTAACCCAACAAATAGTTTCTCATTAGGAAAATGGCTAGAAAATGCAACTAAGTCATCTGTATTAGTCAGTAATGATTCTAGGTAAGTGGTCTGCAACTGCATTTTTAGAACCTTTACTATCCTTTATCCCAATGTCAAACTCTTGAAGCAACAAAATCCACCTAATAAGTCTTGGTGTGGTGTCATTCTTAGCCAATAAGTGTTTTAATGTGGCATGGTCAGTAAACACATTCACTTTTGAACACAAAAGGATGGATGAAATTTATCAAGTGCAAACACTATGGCTAGCAACTCTTTTTCAATTGTAGAATAATTATTTTGAGCATTAACCAGAGTTACCAGCACAATAAATGAGATGAGGCATTATATTCACCCTTTTGATCTAAAAACCCCAATAGCAAAATCAAATGCATTACACATAATCTCAAAAGGAAAAGGAAGATTAGGGCACTGTACAATAGGGGCCAACCCTAATAAAGTATAAAGCTCTTCAAAAGCTTTCACACAAGACTCATCAAACACAAAAGGAGCATCTTTTGTAAGGAAATTAGTAAGTGACTTGGCCGCTACACTAAAATCCTTCATAAATCTCCTATAGAAACCAACATGAGTAAGGAATTATTTGACTTGCTTGACACAAGAAGGCACAGGTAAACTATAAATGAGATCAACCTTGGCTTTACCAACCTCAATTCCCTTTTAAGACATTTTATGACCTAGCACAATCCCTTTATTGACCATGAAATGACTCTTTTCACAACTTAAGACAAGATTCACTTCTTCACATCTTTCAAGCACAATGGATAAATTAGCAAGACACTCACTAAATGAAGAACTAAAAACAAAGAAATCATCCCCAAACAGCTCCATGAAATTATCAATATAATTAGAAAATATAACCATCACGCATCTTCAAAATGTGAAAGGTGCATTACACAACCCAACATCCTTTGATCGGCGAATGAATCCGATGGGCATATAAAGATCGTTTTCTCTTAGTCCTCAAGGTAAACAATTATTTGGTTGTAAGCAAAATACCCATATAAGAAACAATAAAAACTTTGTCCAACTAATTTTTCTAAAATTTGATCAATGAAAGGGACGGAAAAATGGTTCTTTTTACTGACAAAATTTAGCTTTCTGTAAATAATACATATCCTATACCCTGGGGCCTGTCTAGTAGGAATTAGTTTGCCATCATTATTCTTTACAATAGTTATGCCTGATTTCTTAGAGACCACTTAAACATGACTGACCCATTGACTCCCAATTAGTGGTATGTTTCACTTCCCATGCTCAAACTTTGGTACTCAATTGCCTAGAATTATATAATTAAGTACAACCTCTGCAATTTGACTTACAAATGAGGTGAGAAAACGAAAGAAAAAAAAATAGCTAACAAAGTTTTTTTTTCCTTTTAAACTCCTCAACCCCAATGGTTTTGTCATACAAAAGACTCTCTAAAAAAATGCGAAAGTGGAAGATAAGAGAAGGAAAGAATGCTTGGATGCTTAGATGAGTGGATGACCGAATGGATGATTTTGCACTAGCCTCGACCCTTTTTTATAGTAGAAATTCAGCCTCTTTTGGTGCTAGAAAATTAATTTCAATAAATTCCTTGGATGTTACATTGTTGACTTAGGTGAGAAATGGCTAGCCTTTACCTAAAAATAAATCTTGATCAATTGCATTTGACTAGGTCAACAGCTGAAAATTGACTCATCTGAAAATTCTTAGAGCTATACATGAATGGTGTTGATATTGGGAGGCGAGCACTGGGGCTAACTGACGGACCACATTGAACACAGGCGCACTCAGGAGGCAAAGAGGGCAGAGGCGTAGTCAACGTGGGGTCAGTGGGGTCACCCGACCCCCCTCTCCAAAAAAAAAAGTATATCTCAAAAAATTAAAAAAATTCAAAATTGAGATATGTATTATGTTTGTGGAAGAGGAACATGAAAACTGGATAGCTTAGCGGTCCAGCGGTTGGCTTTGTACGTCGATGGTTGCGAGTTCAAACCTTCCCCTTCCCATGTTTTTGTTTTTTTCAATTCCGATCCCTCTCTCCAAATTTCCTGGCTTCGCCCCTCAAAGAGGGGTAGGCACTAATGCTCAAGTTGTGCCATAGAGCATAGTAGAAGAGGCCCATTTTAAAAGGTGAAGAGAGAGAGAAGGAGGGAGCTTTTGATGAGCCATGCTGCTACTATTGGTGTCAACTATGCCAAGCCCACACATTTGGTAGCGTTCGCATGGAGAGAGGAACAGTGAAAGGAGATGGTAAAATAGGCTGCTAGTTGGACCCGGGCATGACTATGGGCTCCAAGATACAAGCCTATTGATCCATATTTTACCTAAATTTAGTTATTTAATTTTCACCTTAAAATCGCATAAAATATGAATTATTTACTCATAAAAATATATTTCAAAGGCTTAAAAGTCGATAATAAAGAGGATAAAATTGCACATAAAATATGAGTTATCACTAATCAATGCAAGCTTCAGACCTTTGTGACATTTATAGAATTGGATAGCTCTTAGTTACTTCTATTTTGGAACGATCAACTTCAATTCCACATTTGGAAGCAATGTAATCAAGAAACACCACATTGGTAGTAAAGAACTCATATTTATATAGTTTTCATCGAGCTTTTGCTTTGTTAGCACCTCAAAGATTTGCTTATGATTCTCTTATTGTTCATGTTCTCCATAATTGTACACAAGGATGTCATCAGAATGGAGAACAGCAAAGCAACAAATGATGATTTTAAATACTTCATTCATCAACGTCATGAATATACTTGGGTCATTTGATAACCCAAGGGCAGGAGCATCCTCATATAACCCACTTTTTACCTTGAAAGAAGCTTTTTGTTAATCACCCTTACTCTTTCAGATTATGTTATATCTACTAGTAAGAACAATTTTTAGGGACACCTTAGAGCCATGAAGTCCATGAATCACGTCATCTAGGTGCATGGTGATGTTATTGATGACACTCCTATCCACATATATACTCGTGGATCCATCCTTCTTTGGAGCCAAAAGAGCTAGAACAGAACATGGATTTAACCTTCCCTTACAAAACCATGATAAAAAAACTCTTAGACTGATTTTGCTATTCCTTGGTTTCAGTTGGATTGCAGTTATTTACTGAATTGTTTGGGAAAGTAACACCAGAAATGAGGTTTATTTGATGATGAATACCACAAATACGAGGTAGATTGATTTATTAATTTTGAACTATTCATTGATGGACAATTTTTTATGCATGTTGTGTTCTATTTAATTTGGCCATATATTTAATAATGTTAGTGTTTATATTATTTTTTGGAATGAGAAGTGGGCCTACTGTTACTATACCAAAAAAGGGGAAAGGGGATTAAAAAAAGAAAAAGGCACAAGAAAAGGGGGTGTCCGCTAATGTTAATCCATAAATGAGGAGGGGTTTTATTACCCATTCTTTTCGCCACACTTTCATAGTAATGTAGATGTCAAAAAATGGTTTCTCAGTTTTTATAAAATGTGCGATGATGAAGTTTGAGGCCCAATCTGTATGCTTTTGGGGTGCAGGAAAACTAAGCTAGAATCAAGCCTCTAAAATAGACTTTAGGTGGACATAAGGACCCAAACACAATCTAGAGATTGGTTGACCCATGAATTGCTTCAAGAACATAACCAGGTTACCTGGGCCAGGGACTCATTCTTATTTAGTTCACCTCAATTTCCATGCTAAGCTTTGGGAACACATCCATGTTCCTGGCTATCTTGGTTAATGGCCACTAGGTCTTCCACTTATAGATATAATGTATTTTAGCGGTAAAATCTTATCTAAATTGACCTAGCATTTATGCATTAAGTTGCAATAAATAGGGGCAAATATGAAGCAAGCGACCTAATATCATTTCTAGTAGAGGTCGTACCTTTACCCTTGAATCCGATCTTATCATTCGCAATCATGGAGTAATTTTTTAACTTCCATTTGGGACTTCAGGGATTATAATCTTATGGAACGCCTCCCCTTTTTCCTTGAAATCTAAATCCACAATTTCTCGAGTGCTCTTTTCAGTTTACACGGATTTAGACAATATGAAGAAATGATATTTTCTAAATAATTACCACTTTGTACGTTTCCCATAAACTGTGCTATCGACTGCTAATTAAATCTTGAACTCATTCTTCAGTGTAGCCTCACAATCACCACTTATAACACCTGATGCACTTTTAAAAGAAAATGGTCATAGGCAAGCCAGTTGAGCCTCAAGGAGCTTTGGTTGTCCCACTGCTATCCATTGACAGCGTTTTAGTGGGGTTAAGCCCAATAAATGCATAGGAAGTGGAGACGGGTGTACAAGCTCCAATAGGGAATTAGTTTTCTTGTTTTCTAATCATTGAAGGATGCACTTAGGCTCTCCCCTTGGGAAGTCTTCGGGGTGATGGGAATGATCAAGTTATGCCCTTTAGTAGCCGACTGCTATGGGTTGATGAGTCTTTCTTTTTTCAAGTTTAGTCATTCTGTTACCCATTTGCGTTATGAGGGTGAGAAGTTTGCTTTTGGTCTACAAACCAGGCTAATCACTTAGCGTGAGTATATGAGAAGTCTAGGGCGTGGAGGCAATGTGTGAGTTGGCCAACTTGTCAAATGTTCTCTTCAAGGCCCACTTTGCTTGTAGGATCCCGTTGGCAACACCCTCATTCTTGTGCTCGGTATGTTGAACATTGCTGAGATGTACTCATAGTGCTCTTCTATGTGGATGAAACACCCTAGTACAGTTGAGCGTAACCCAGGGCTATAGTGGAGTGGAATGGGATGATTAAGTAATTTTATTCCATCATTATCTTGATTTGTTCTTAGACTTGTTGACGCATAGTGCACTTCATCCTCTTCATACATTTCTTTAACACAAATAGTGATATACCCCTAGTGACTAAGGGATTGATTCTAGTAGGAACGCTGAAAGGATCCAGAGTCCTCTGTTGAGTGCTCATGTGGTTAACCCTCAGAGGGGAGGGCTTGTATCTTGCTTTTCTCTTGTCCACTGCCCTAGTCATCTAAATCTAGGTCAGTTATTATTTACTACCATTAGGTGCCACTACCCTCACAAATGACACTAATATCTTCCTAAAGAATCTAGTGACGATGAGTTAGAAGAGTGAACTTACACTTAACAGTGATTATAGCCATCTATCTCATTGGTGCACTTGCAAAAAGATAGACCCTTGGGGCTTGATCCTGGGGACTACCCCTTCGATGATCAAGCCATGAATTGAAAAGTTTGCCTAAAAATTGGAACTTTAAAGATTTGAACTTTAGGATATAAATGAAAAGGTAACATGACATCAACGTAGCATGAAAAGGAGAATGTGCTTTGAAAAAATCAGTTGTTGTGGCATATTAAATTGTGTGCATGAGATCCTAAGGCTTCTATTTATAGCCACGTACCCAAACGGTAAAACCGTAATTTGATTCAATTGCATGTTCATGGGCTTGTTGATTCCATTAAATGACGTGACATCTAACATGGTATATTTGGTACTTTTTCCATCACTTTAGAGCATGCAAGCATGTTTAGGTAGAGTAACCCTATTCTACTTGGTAGTATCCAAAATTCTCACTAGCTTGCTGTTTTGGCAAACATAGGGTAATTGGCAAAAATTGTGTACTCGAAGCAAGTTCTGGGTACTTCTTATTTTAGTCTATAGGAACAATGTGCAAAAGTAATTATTAATCTTATTTATAAATCTTTCAAGAAGAAAAAAAAAATTTCTCCTTCAATACATAGATACTTTTGAGAACAAAATTGATGAGCTGCACTGTTCCATGATATTATAGTCTGTATAAGCCAACTCTTGATTCAAGTTGTGATCTTAATCAAAATTTTCTTATCACTTTTTATTGAGCTTAGTGGGCATGACATATAAGATAATTGTGCTGATCTTATGTTAGCTTCATTTCTCATGTATAGGTGATAAAAGCAATAAAGCACAAGCCAAAACTCATGTACTGGCACATTTCTTAGTTGAACTAGTAATTCTTTTCCAGGGATGATAATCATGTAATCTACGTTTTCCATACATGTTAGTTTTATATTCCACTTATTACTTTACATTTGAATCTCCCTCAATAGTAGGAAAGTGGGCCTATATGGGAATTGTTGTTGTTGGTGGTGGTGGTGGTGATTATTGTTGTTTATTACATTACATATAGGATTCTTTCCATGTTTGATGGTTGCAATGTGTCATTTTTATGTTTAACAATAGAGGATCTTTAGCCATTGATGAAGCTACCTTTGGGCCACAAGAGTTGTGCTCCCACCTTTGTGACAAAAGAATACATAATTTTGCACAAAACCTAAGCTTGCACAATGGACGACAATGTTGGTGAAAGGCATTGTGAACATGCCTTGTTTGAGCCTTTGTAATAGGTCCACCCTAAGCTATGTGATTAATGCAATAAACTACTAAGTAATGATAGCTACTATGACAACAAAAAGAAAGTATAATACACACACACACATAGACACACACATATATTGATTGAGCATGTGCACTTAAATTCGATGATTTCTAACTCTGATAATCCTTGTCTCAATTGAGGTGGGAGACCCCCCATAATGTTTGAATTTCTAATGTTGTCACGGTAATAATAATAACAACAACATTAATAATAATAATATTAGTGTAATAAGCTGTTAGGGCCACGCTATTGTTTTACTGCTGATCAGTTGTTCCAGTTGCTAAATTTATAAATTGTCTTGAATTGTTGTTCGACAAAAATGCTAAGTCAATTGTGTGAGCTTTTAACTATTAGTTTTGCTAAAAAGGAACGATTATTTGATTTATGTTATTATTGACGTTACTTAATTATAAAATGTTTGAAGCGATGCTAAACCGAGTTTTTAAAATCGTTTTCCATTTTACTTAATCGATTTCCAACGCTTAAACTGAAATGTTCGTCATGGGTCGTTTCAACCCGAGTTTAGCCTAACCATTAATGAGTACGGGATCGGGAATCAGTTGAGTGATGTCATTGAGCCAAAAAAAAAAACAACAAAAGGAGGGGGGGAGCTAAGTTGGGGAAGCACCCGAAATCAGACCAAGAAGCCTCACTCTCTCTCTAACCCACGCTCACTCTCGCGTCTCTCTCTACCTCGCTCTCTCTCTCACCGGCGACCAACCACCTGGCACTGCCGCCGGCCAACACGCGTCGCCGGCGAGAGAAAGGGATGAACGGTCCCCTCCCCCACGCGTCCCAGCCACCGAGTCCACCACCAATTCGCATCCACTTCGCACAACAACTCACCCAACCGTCTAGCCGCCCAGAACCGGCCGTCCACCTGCCGGAAATCGTCGACCCACCTCCCTTCTAACCTCTTCTATAAATTAGAACCAAGAATCAAGCCTCAACCTGCCTCAAACATCATCAAATCGAAGGCTAGGGTTTAGGGTTTTTGAAGGGGCGACCTGGGTTCGAGTCCAAAGGGTTTGGGGGCGTGATTTGCTGCTAAATTGAGTGGATTATTAAGCAATTTCAAGTAAGTGTTTCTCCCTCCTAAGTTATTATTAATTTCGAAATTAGTTTTCAGCAGTTTGATGTTGCATGTCAAGTTAGGGTTAGTTAGATTCGTTAGAAATGTCAAGAAATGGGTTGTCCATGCTTAGATTCGAGCTATTCAGTTAGTTTATGCTTAAATTTGTAAATCGATGCAAGTTTATGTGCGTGTAAAGGGAACCATGCGTGAATTGGACTTGAATGAAAACCATGTATGAAAAGA
>JACYFF010031958.1:68462242-68482888 GCA_017589665.1 Selenicereus undatus | reverse complement strand
GTGTGACTCGCTAGAACCTCCTAGTTCTCTTTGGGTTTGGTTGTAATAATGCAGGTACCAAGTGTAAATTTTGGAAATGTCGCAATTATAGGCGGAACTCTTGCAGTTTCGCTCCAGAATTCCCTAACTAAAATAAAGTTAGGTAGAATTTCTGAAGTTAGTAAATAGATAAAGAGCCTTAGGGGTCTCCCTTGGGGGATCCTGGCGGTGTGACATCCCTAATAGGTAGTAGGGGTGTTACATAAACATAAAAACATTTTTATACACTTATAAATGCATATGTTGAGTTGAGGGTGCAACGAGCAGGAAATCGTTCAATCAATTTTATAAGTTTATGGGTGGCATTCTCAAGCAAATAGTAATTTCAGGCTCACTCCTTGTGTTGGAGACTTGGGCTTAAGAAGCTTAAGGGCCATAAACTCAAGCTTAGTGGTGAAATCTGTATCCAAGTGAGAGTGTAGTTTCACTAGATTAATCTTTGGTGGTGAAATCTGTATCCAAGGATTGATTTAGCTTCTATCCTTCTTCCTTGATTGTAATCTTTCTTGGTTTTAGCTTTCACTCTTGAATTGAGTTAAGCTTAACCCTTGAGAGGTACATCATTACAGGTTTAAATATTTAGGCTCGGTTACATAAGACAAATAAGATATTGATAAAGGTATTAACCAATGTAGAAAAGTGGCTAGCAAAAGTGGAAGAACGCTTCAGGACTGCTATGTGATAAAAGGATTCCTACAGGATTGAAAGGAAATTTTTATCATATGGTAGTACGACCATCTTTGTTGTATGGCTCTTAGTGTTGGCCAACAAAAACGATCCAAGTCCAAATGTTGATGGTAGTAGAGATGTGGATGCTCAATGAATATGTGGTATATAAGATTAGATAGGATTTGGAATGATAGGATTATCAATAAAGTTAAAATGACCCCTGGAGAAGATAAGATGAGAGAGACTCGACTTATCTGGTTTTTGCATGTAAAGAGGAGTGTAGATGCACCTGTGAGAATGTGTGAGTTGATTAACCTTGCGGAATGTAAAAAAGGTAGAGAAGGACTAAAAAAAAGTCGGAACAAGGTGATTCAGCACTATTTAGAATTGTTATGGCTACCAGTGGATATGACTTAGAATAGAAGTATGTGGAGGTCTAGAATTAAGGTTGCAAACCATAGGTAACTAGTTTCTTAGCATGATTTGGGCTTCTGAAATGTAGGAAGTGTTGGTGAGTTGTAATGACCATTATTCTAGCTTTGGTTTACCCCCTTTTTTATGCTTGCAGCACCCTCATCTTAACGGAGTGTTTATTAGGCAAAGTCTGATTTGATTATGGTGTGTTATCTACCCGTCCTATGTTGTTTTTATGTTGTTCTTATGTAGCCCTTTCTAACCTTGCTTTTATTTGTTTTTTCTATTTAAGGTTTAAACTTCTATCTTCTTCCAAAATTTTTTAATGTGTAGGTCTCTTAGAATCAGACTCTTCTTTCATAGTTTTTTTTTAATACGTTGGTCTCTTAGAATTGGTCTCCTTAGCGCATAGATTTCTGCAAAGGTAAAGTTCTCTATATCTATATCTCTCTAGACATTGCAAAAGTGGGACACATACTGGGAATTGTTGTTATTGTTTTTGATCAATTATTCATTTGTGTTTGACGTAAAAATAGTCCACTAGGGCTAATGATGGAATTGTGAAGAATGCTTGGGTGGAGATAGATGTGGACCATCAGATCCTAAGGATAATATTAGAAAGTATTTCTACTTATGTTCTTAAGGTTGATGAAGGGCCGCAACCATAAACTAAAGAATATATTAGCTGTAAGGACAAGCATGTGGATATATATAGATATGTACAAGCAGGAGTCAATCTAGAACTCATTATTCAGTATTTAATCAAAGATGATTATGACTCATCATTAAGGTCGAGATAATCATAAAGCGATAAGTATAATTACCGTTATTTCTTTAGTCACTTTCACAAGGCTAGGTTTGGTACTGTTCATGGGCTTATATTAAAGAGTTTGGAATGGTGGACCTATCATTGTGGCCTGTGTAGCATACCAAGGTTTAGGTGTCGTAACTTGATTTTGAATCGATATTGATTAATGGGTCTAGATAGTTCATTTCATTGTTTTTGTTTAGTTGAGTTATTCTAAAGGGACTTAATCATGGTCAATGATAGAGAATTTTATTATTTGAATTTTTGAGTGTAGGATTCTACATGGAACAGATTATTACAAGATAATAAATAAATAAATGAATGAAGCATGTACAAAACTTTCCCTACGCACAAGATATCTAAGAAACATAAGCAAGTATCTTATTCATTATACAAGCCTTGCCACATCGGCGCCATGAAGGAGTTATTGTCTTCCATATGTTGTCAAATAGGAGTCTAAAAAGTTGGAAACTACCCTAAGCACTCAATTATTGAAATGGATTTATTAACATAAAAATGGGTTATGTATACTCTTAAAAGAAACTTTTGAAAGATGGATGGAATGGACCCAAACGAACTATGTGAAAATTAATAAAGTTAGGAGACTCCATGTAGATGTTAACTGTATTGTACCTTATCAAAAATCAAGAATGCCAATATAAAAAAATCATATCTTTCAGAAGGACATAAATTAAGCGATCAAAAATCTAATCACACTAACAACTCATACACCAAATTATTGCCAAAGCCGAAATCACTAATTTTTTTAATTAATTTTTTATTCTAAACTATAATGAAAAAATGAAAGCCTTTTTCAAGAGATAGGGATGGCCCTTCATCCTTTTCTTCATTTCTTTCTCTCTTGTGTGATTTTCTTACATTCCAATTTTCCATTACATCTTACTCCAAAACCTCAATAACCACCTTTCCTCCCCCTGGTCCCCTTTATTTCTCTTTCCTCCTCCTTCCTTCTTTTTCAGCATTTGTCGTTCCTGCTACTCCTCTCTATTTCCTTTATGCATGTGGCCCTAGTCAGCTCCCCCTCCTAGCCATACACTGATGACATCCTAATCCCCTTCCCCCATGACCTAGTTAAAGCCTAAGATGGTCAAAAAAAAATCTTGAATAGTTAAATGTAGGGTAAAATTTGGGTTTTTTGGCTGAGACATGGCTGATTGGGAATAGAAAATAGGAAAAGTTAATTAAATGAAAGATGATGTCTAGCCGAATTACCAAAACGAAGAATCAGAAAATTCAAATTGCTCCCCAATTGAGACTCTGTAATTGACTGGCTGGAATACTTGCTGGTTGTTCCAATTAAATGGTGGGGAAGAAGCCATTGGAAGAGAAGAGAAAATCTAAGCTGTACTACGAATGTAACACTTGTAGAAGGAGTAACTAGAATTAAACAAATTAAAAACATATGATGTGGCATCAAGATTTTTTTTTTGATAACCCAACATTCTCTACACTTAGAACAACTGATGAGTCATTTCAAAGCTTAAGTGCTCCTTATTAAGTCTAATTTTATTGATAGAAGTTCAAAATGGAAATTCAAAAGCTTATGTTACGAAACTGAATTTGTTTTCATGGATAGGTTATGCTTATTTTATTTACCAAAATTTATTGAAAAATAACTTTCTAAAACGGCTTCATGTGGTAAAGCACATGGGATGTGTCTTATTAAAAACTTTTCACATATAATTCACCTTCTATAATTTCTCATATGTAAGTGCTTCTTCCAACGTAGTCGTATTCTATAAAAAGGCAACACTTTGATGTAAATACTGCTTTTTAAGTTAAATAAATGCAACACTTGTGAAAAAAGACGTACAAATGTGACATTTATGAAATAATTCCGCATTTCTACTATGGATTGCAACATTTTGAAATAAGTCTTGCATTTCTATTTTAAATTGTAATATTTGCCAACAAGTGATGCATTTTTAGTCAAAATTTTACAACATTTACAAAAAATGTTCCATTATATATGTAAATGCAACACTCGTTACGTATTATTGTATTAGATATTAAGTTTACCCAATATACAACAATTTTTAAAGGTGTTGCATGCTTTATGTTGGATTAGACTCACTATGTAGTATTGTATGTCAGTGAGGTATGTACACTTAGGAAAACGAGATTATGTATAGGGTATGTGACATACATCATAGGAAGTAATTGACACTAGACCTCGATACACGTGATGGATCGACCAATGATGGAAGGATTCATGAAAATTAAACATGAGTGAGAGACATATCGGGGATTCTAATGAAATAATAGTAAGCAACATGTTTGAACTATGTAAATGAATAGGTTATGTATGCTAGAAAAGGATGTGGTTGTGTATAGAGGAAGCAACGTACTAAAACTAGTGGTAGACTTATGTAACAGAAAACCTATGGCAAATGAATTCACTAATATTGCACAAAGGTGGGTAGGGTTTGGTAGATGCCTATGGAACAAGGCAAGGAGGTTATGATGGCTGTGTAGGGGGTACAAAGGAGGAGATATCTGTCTTAGGAGATAATGAACATGTGTTAGAGATAGATGCATGTATTGGATTGATTGATGAAGTTAGGAATAAAGAAGATCACACAGGGATGGCCAAGGAACTGGCAATAATGGTCGAATAAGAGGGCAATCAAGTATGCATTGGTCTATGCATCCCTAGGAGCTAATTGAATGGTGATTTATTGACCCTTTATTTATGTACAAGTGGTCTCCAGGCAAAATAGTGCACTAAGGTGAGTGCACATGTAAAGTTATTTCCTAAATAGGTTGTGGACTACGTGGAGGTACCCTTAGTATTTTATTGTTATTTATTCAAGCCCGTCACTAATTAAGAAGAGAAGTATTCCTAAGATAAAGATCAAAAGTGCAGTGTGAGCCAATCAAGTTCACATAGGAATTCCATACACATGTCGAAGATGGTTTTCAGTGGTGAGAAAAGGGGAATGTCGTCATATGAGAAGAAAGTGGCTTACTTAGTTTTGACTTGATTGTGGAGGGAATTAAGATGATTAACTACCCTAAATTATTATAAAAAGTAAGTCTAATTGACTAAAAAACTCGATATTCTAAGTTCTATTTGATGAAATTAATCTAAACTAGTCTACTAGTCTCAAACAACTAATTAACACACAAAACACATAGAAAAGAGTGATCATATGGGTCGACATGGCCCATGACATGATATAGCCACCAACATTTTATAACAGTCCTTAATAGATCACCTCAAAATAAAAATATAACCTATTAATGATAATCTAATATAGTAATAGGCAATAAAAGTGAAGAGAAAGAAAGTTACCCACTAATGGAATTCATCTTGATTATGGTTGTACTTGCTTTATATTTAATCAAACACTATTGAATATCAATCAATTCCAACTAGCCTCTATTGATGAGCCTTAAAGCTTGAGACTCCATACTGTAATTGAATCAATGAAGATGAGCTTTGAAGAAGAGATAAATAACAAAAGGATGATCAAAGTTTTGAGGAGTGGATTAATTATACAGATCCATTTAAATTGTCCAAATAATCCCCGCCCCAACCGTTTGTTAATCAAAACCCATTGATTTGGGGATGCAATTTTGGGCTTAAAAATAGAGGATTGTAGAGATTGTAAGAGATAGAAAATGATATTAACAATAATTTGAGGGGGAACATTAAATCAATATAAGAATTAAGGCAATTGATTCAATTTCATTAATGGAAGTTTTTGAGTGTATAATGAACTAGTAGAGAGAGAAAAGTTTGTAAAACATAGATAAAACCCTAAAAGATATCTTCTTCCATTTTTCATTAGCATAAGTGCTATTTAAGTCATTGCAAGCTAGTAAAGTGGCACACGCATACCGGACGACATGGTCTGGTTGTGTTATTCTTCTACCTTTAGTTTCTTCAACACTTCTTCAAGTTTCTTGAAAAGGGGAGGTATTATGGGCATGCCACACGCACGACTTACCTGTGCCATTTTGGTGCCCTTATGTTATGTTCTATTTTCTTGTCCAACAGGGCTGTTGAGATGCCTGCTACTCTATTTTTAGCACTTTCATAGGCTTCTAAATGGGGTGTAAATTGTTCCAACGTTGGACATCTATATTTCTAAACCAACTAAATACAAAACATTAATAAATCACTACATTAAGAGTTATTCATGGGCTAAAATGAAGTATGAGTTCACAGACTGTTGTCTTAGGGGACGACAGTAAGGAACATGTCCTTGACATAATAACATGTCAGCTCAAACCCCGTGAAGGAAATAAGTTGTTCCTCCACGACGCTCTCTATGTTCTTAACCTTTGTACCTTTAGTTCTGATATTACTTTTCTCTCTTGATTTCCGTCTATCTTGACATCTTCTGTCTTTGCCATTTTCTTTGAAATATGTTTTTTAGGCATACTTGACTTGACCATGAGGGTCAAGGTAGAATAAACAAGCCAACTAGAGATGGTCTTTTAGATCAACTCACTAGGGCTAGGTTGCCTAAGTGAGTAATGTCTAGCTGGCAAAGAAAACCGTTTCGGTGAGACTTCTAGACCATCTAGTCCCTTATAATTAGTCCATTCAAGCATTTGCGGACCCATAAACGTTAAGGTACGTCATGGGATTATCTATTTCATCACTCTTATAGATGGTTATTCACGACGTGGGTATGCGTACCTACCATCTTATCGCTACGAGGCCCTCGATATGTTCAAATGCTTCGTAACAAAAAGTAAAGACTCAATTGGAACGAAGAGTTAGAAATCTTCATATTGATCGAGGTTGTGAATACCTCTCTGATAGGTTAAGAGAGTTCTGTGAGGAAAAAGGTATATAAAGACAACTAACGATTCCATGCACCCCACAACAAAACGGTGTTGCGGATTGTAGGAATCGTACATTACTTGGCACGGTTAGGTCAATGATGGCACATGCGAACCACCCAATTAGTTTTGGGGGGATACATTGCTCACGTCAACCTATATCCTTAACCGTGTACCAAGCAAGAGTATACCTACCACACCATATGACTTATGCTAAGAAGCCATCCTTGGACCATTTACGCCCATGGGGTTTGGCCCGCTATGTGCATAACCCAACCCACAAACATGGAAAACCTGGTCCAAGAGCCACCAAAATGATGCTCACTAGATATCCCACACAATCTAATAAAAAGAAATAGATTCCAGCAATGTCGAGTTTCTCGAGGATGAGTTCCCAACCATTGGTAAAAATCAAGAAGGATGTCGAACTGTTTGAGTTACAGCAAGACATCCAACCATCTTTCGGTGAGGGGGAGAATTTAGACTCTAACCAAGTCACCTAAGACGGTATGCCTCCCCTGCCCGAAAAGGATGGGGGAAGACTTGTCTGCTCAGGAGAATGAGATTAATCTTCAATCTCCTATACATGAGGAGAGTCAGCCTTTGAATGAGGCCCGTCCTCAATCTCCAATTCCCGAACATGCAGTTAGTCCACATGTTCAGGATCCTAGGCCCTGAAGAGATAGTGGGAGTGAGTCTCCACATGTTTAAGGTCTCACACCTATTACAGAATGGGAGAGGGATGCCAAGGATAGTGGGAGTGATTCTCCACATGCTTATGGTCCCACACCTCTTAGAGAAAGGAGGAGGGATGCCTCACCTAGGCAGACAAACAATGAAGGTCTCATGATCCAAATGAGTGAGCGTAGAAAATTTCGTCGACGATATTTCCAAATCGAAGAGGTAATATTCTTGTGCACTCCCTTGGAACTTGAGGAGCCTACCTTTTATCAAGAGGGGATTGACTCACCAAACCACAAAGAGTGGATGGACGCCATGAGGGATGAGATAGACTGGATGGTGAGGAACAAGGTTTGGGAACTTGTTGATCTTTCACCCCCAACATAAGTCTATTGGAAACAAATGGGTTTTCAAGATAAAACGTCAGGTAGATGGTTTGATCAATAAGTCCAAAACTCATTTAGTGGTGAAAGGGTTTAAACAAATTGAAGATGTAGACTATGAAGAGACCTTTTCTCCTATGGTGAGATTTGTCTCTATTCGCCAGCTCCTAGCCATGGTTGCCCATTTTGACTTGGAGTTGTTTCAAATGGATCTAAAGACTGCTTTCCTCAATGTTAGCTTTAAGGAAGAGATCTATATGGATCAACCCATTGATTTTGTATCAAAGGGACAAGAGGACAAGGTGTGTCGTCTTAAAAGGTCCATATATGGTCTTAAGCAATCTTCCAGATCTTGGTACTTAAGATTCCATGAAGCCATAACTTCGTTTGGCTTATCCATGGTTACAAAAGACCACTGTGTATGTCAAAAGATCAACGAAGGGGATTATGTTTCTTACCTTATACGTTAATGACATACTTTTGGCTTGGAACCACTTGGAGATGATCGAAGCCACTAAGAAGTGGTTGTCCTTTGTCTTTGAGATGAAGGACATGGGTGCTGCCAGGTATGTCCTAGGCGTGGAAATAATAATAAATCGTGGTAAGAAACTTTCAGGTATGAGCCAAGAGGCATATATCAAGCAAGTCATAGAATGATTCCGTATGCATTATTCTAAACTCGTAGACACTTCAGTTGAAGGGTTTAACCTTGAGTCTTGACTAATGCCCAAAAACAGACAAAGAAAAGAAGGAAGTGAGTAATGTCCCTTACGCTAGTGACGTAAGAAACTCAATGTACGCCATGTTATGCACACGGCCTGACACTTGCTTTGCAATTGGCTTGGTAAGTCGTTACCAGAGCAATTTCCATCAAGAGAGTCGAGCCATTTTATGTACAGCTAACTTAACCTTATGCTATCAGGGGGAGATCTCAAGTTGAGATGATCCTCAAAATGTCGATTGAGGTGGTGACTCGGAAGAGTTTAAGTCAACCTCAGGACATGCCTTCACCCTGGGTGGGAGAGTCATGTCATGATGCAGTAAGAAGCAAAAACTACACAACCATGTTAGCTATGGAGGCAGATTGTGGGCCACCATAGAAACAAAAAAACATTGCCACAAAGTATATATACACCAAGAAGGTGTTTGTGTCCCTTTCGGCTAAACCTATTCCTAGTGATACGTTCAAAACTCAAATGTTGAGTCTAGGAATTTGCAAGGTTTAGTTTCGGCACATATCTTGTCATGTGATAGACAATGTTCTTTTGCAATAAGCAAAATGCTCATAAATTGTTGTTACGCGTTAGGCATAATGAAATGTCACAGGCTTCTGATTGGCCTAGTTACACAAGCAATCGCTCTGACGCTTGAGTAGTGGGCAGGATGAGACTGAATCATATTGGCACTGAGTGTGCAATATTGATTACTCATATTGGAAGTTTATGAATGTGATAAGATATAGTAAGTCTAAGATGAGACTCGAGGGAGTCAAATATGAGTTATGATTTCATATTGAAGCCTTAAAGAACTGAATCTAGAGTGCCAAGATTAACATTTAGTATGTTAATCTAGTGGCTCAGGTTAGATTTTTGGGTGAAAATCTAGACTGAAGATTCGCATGACATATAGAGTTACGAGCCCAGTTAAGTGGGAGCTATGTAACGACACACTTCTCATACTGTGTGTGCTTAAAAGATGATCATACATGGAGTGATGATTGACCTCCTTATGTTTTGTCACTGTGTGACCCTATAGACGATGAACCTTTGACTTAAAGCTATGGCATGAAGTCAAAGCTTGATGTTGCTACTTTAATGTGTTTTTTTAAGGACCATAATGTATACGGTTCGACAAGAGCACGTTAGGAAAGCAGTTTAGCTGAGATGTAATAGCATGGACGTTTAAGGAGAAGTCTATCCACCATCACTAATATCAGTCTAGGCGATTATATTGAGTATCTAATAATATGATGTATCATGGCATAAGGGATTCGAGATGCCATCGGTGATGTTTAGGATGATTTGGGGCATCATACTTTGTGAAACTGTTATATTAGTTAGATGGTAACTTAATATAACACTGCTTGTTATTTTTCGGTCATACGCCCTATTCTTGGTATGAAGCATGAAGAGTTGTGATTCATGGAGAGCATGTGTTTTGCAGCCTATGTGGGCGAGTGGGAGCTGTTGGTCGGGCCTAATGTTTAGGATCGACGGCCACATAAGTTGTTTAGTGCGGCAACCCTAATTATTTCCCCCAACCTATTTATGGAGGTTTTAGGGGATTAATCAGGGTTACCGATATTGAAATAGAAAATACTCTCATAGTTTTCTCCCCTTCGCCTTTCACGGCCGCCTAACCATCCACTGGGATTTCGGGTCTAGGACATGAACCCAAAAGGCGACTCTAGTAGCCGCCTCACATTCAGATCGACGTGGGCTATTCCCGACAGATAATTCCGCATTCCAAGTCAATCCTATTTGTCTAACACTAAGGATGCTCTGAATCGATGCTTGTTATTCTAGTTAATTAGTACTTGGAAGTGTCCATGAAACGATCTAAGAACATTTTAAATGAAAGCATGATAATTTAGTTAATCCTTACTTGAAAATGTCTATGAGGCAATCTAGGAACGCCTTAAAAGTGATGCATGCTAAGTAGGTAATTCGTTACGATTCTAAAACAATCTAGTAACCTTGGTTAATTAAAACAGAATTGAAACTGTTATTTAGATTAGTTTATACACGAAAATGACATAGGTTTGGCATGCTTATTCTTTAATGACGAATTATGAATGCATAGTTGGTTCCATGCTTTATTAGTTCATTATAGCTTGCCAAAGGCCTTATTTAAGTTAATGTTGGATGTAATTATTTAATTCTGGATATCGTAATGTTCCCTTGATTGGACAATGCTTGTTCGGTAAGTTTAAATGCTGCTATTAGACATTCTTTGTGATTTTTATGAATGTTATGCTATGGTTGTGGAAATGAAGCCGAGTTGGTAGTTGGATGGCTTGAGGATGAACTAATGAGAATTTTGACGTTCTTTGTGGTCAGTGTTGTGTGAGGAGGGAGCCGGGGTTGTGATTGACCGCAATCATGTGGATTGCGAGGCCATGTGTGGCTTATTCTACTGAGTTGATTATGAAGTGTTTGAATGTGTTACGTGCAAACCCCCTTTCCTTTATGTCATTAAGTTTCATCTTGCGAGTGAGGGTAAGTGTGAAAAAGACGGTTTTGTGGTTGAAACTAATAGTAGCCATAGATACTAGCGATCGATGGCCTATTTTAACTATACAAATACAGTTTTGGGAGTGAACCTGCTAGAACGGGGGAATCCCTAAGAAGTTTAAATAAAAAAGGAGTGTGTTGCATGAAGAAAGAATTCGTTGTGAGATGCAGTAAACTTAATAGCCGCTATGGCCATACGCTTTAAATTGGCTAAGATAATGTTCTTTGGACAATATGATATGATTGATGGGAGTGAACTCGCTAGAACGAGGGAATCCTTAACCAACGGAATAAGTCCTAGTACTAGGAAACCCTAGAAGACCCTGACGAGGGTAATGGTCCAATATGTTATATGTAGCCATCCCGTGAGTAAGAGCTTAAGCGTGAGCATTAGGTCTCACTATGGGGTTGTGAATAGATCTCACCCAACCAGCACCCTATAATGATCCTATGCCAGAAGTATTTTCCTAATAAGCAAAGAAAAGCAGTCGACATTTCGCCATTTCAAGTATTTTAGGGAAAAGAAAGATTTACGGGCCATTAAGAGGCCAAATTGAATGAATTGTGAAAAGTTTATAAGGGCCATTATAGGACCAATGCGAAAAGGATTTCTTTTTAGAGGTTATGAAAAGTGTCTTCAAAGAAAAAAAGGAAAATTTCTATAAATGCTTAATGAAAAAGATTCCCAAGTGCAGTTAAATGCGATTTCAAGTAATATGTGGCTATATTCTTATAATGCATCGAGCTTGTATGTTTTTAAAGTGCATAGTTTGAGTAAGAAAGCTCCTAGCATGTGCGTTATTCCTTTAATTTAAGAATCTCTCATAAGTGAATATTTAGCCAAGAAATGATCTACGAGTTGTGTCACATAGCCTAATACGATAATAGTATAACTTAAATGCTTGATACGTAACTATTATAGGTAATATTGCCGATAAATGGTTTTGGTTTTAAGGAGTGGAGGAACACTTACTGAGCATGTGGTGGCTCACTCCATTCCTTTCCTCTTTTTCCCCAGGTGATGATTGAATGATTGTGTATGCTACCTGGCGTAGGTTTCCCAGTAGTTTCTTGAAAAGTATCTTTTGAGAAGCTGCATTTTGTGAACCTACCTGTCCTCTTATTTTGGTCAAAAGAATGTATGAAGCAAGCATGCAGTTGGCTCTGGGCTGTGTTTCGAACTATGTAAATGATTTGAACAAATGTTTGTAATGGCATAAGCCTCAATCCCAGGTGTGTGATTCATGCGGAAACTCCTATTATCTTGAATTCTGTTGTAATATCATCAGGTGCCCCTTAAGTTCACATTCAAATTTTTATAAATGTCGCAAACATAGGCGAAACTCTTGCAGTTTTGTTGCAGGATTCCCTAAAATGCTTAAAGTTAGGTTGAATCTATAAGAAGTTTCCAGTTAAGTCAGCCTTAGGGGTGTCCCTCAAGAGATCCTGCCAGTGTGACACCACTCGAGGGGTAGAGGGTTGTTACACTGGGTGGTATCAGAGCCATAGGTTTGCATATGCATCTAGATGTGACATTAGGAGTTTTGATGTGTGAAATATGTGCTTTAAAGTGCTTACATGAGCTTACTATGTGCGTGCATTGCATATTTGTGTGCACAAACTAGAAATATGGCTTAGGACGCCTATGCAAACATGTGTTTGCTAGTTTTACACCTAACCCAGTATGGTGATGCAGGATTGTGTTTCACATCGTCGATTTTGTATACTTTTCGTTTTGGCTAGCTGTGTGGAACGCAGTTATTTTTTGGGAAGATGTGGTAAGAAGTAACCAGTTGAGGGCCTTGCGGGTCACCTAGAACCTTTGGACTGTCTAATTCATCAGAGAAATATTCATCACAGGGTGATGGGGGGAGGTTGTTATCGTCCTTCGCCAGTTTACCGTACACATGGGGTCTTATACCCCATTCACCTTCAGAGGCTTGGTAGATTTCCTAATGATGGCAAAAGAACAAGTGGATTTCTTAGAAGACACCCCTCGGGAAAGGAGCAATGCTGCTAGTCAACTAGTCAATACGACCCTAATTGCTCCTGCTGAAGAACAACACCTCTCAATACAATTGTTGAGATAAACCTGATTAAGCCCCACTAGATGAGGCTTCTGTTTGCAGAAAGCCCTCAAGTTGGGTGATACAAGCGCATAACCACAATGTGGGTACGCTGGATAGACTCCTTCGGTGCGCAATATCCCCGTGGCTGGCTGGCTACAATGCTGAGGATGAGGGAGCTGGTGGATGGGGAGCCCGATGTGGAATACTCCCTGACTTTTACATTGTGGAACCTACTAGCCCCAGATGAGTCTGAAGGCTCGAATAAGCCAATGATGGACGGCCCTCCTGAGGAAGATTCCTCAGATGATCAATAGAGTCGAGTGTAACCCAATGTTTTCTAATGTATGTACTGTATCTAAATAAGTCATAGCTAGTGCACTTTCCCTTTTTTTGTTTCTCTCCAAGGCGTTAGTGTACCGAAAGTTCCTAGGTAACTTCCAAGTTAAGTGCACCGTTGAAATGAATAAATGAGTAGAGGTGTTACCCCGCTGTTTCGTAAGATGTGAATGTATGCTTTTAGTAAGGAAAAGGAGTGTTTGTGCGACCCAGAATAGGATCGCACCAATACTTATAAACTATGAATTTTATTTAATATCGCACTATGCCTTTAAATGACTTTATCAAATCTACTTTTATGCATAAAACTAAGCAACTTTACATAAACAAGTTGTGTAGACGATGCCTCCTCAAAGAGAACTAGTTCCAGAACCAACCGCCTTGGAAATGATATGCTAGTTCAATAAACTGAAGCCACCTAAGTTTGGTGGTGGGACTGACCCTCTTGCATATGAGGAATGGCTTAGAAGAATAGAGAACTTATTCAAGGTAATGGACTACCATGAAGGCTTCAAAGTGCGTCTAGCCACCCATCAGTTTTAAAGGGAGGCTGAATTTTGGTGGGGAACTATCAAGCCCCAAGCTGGTGAACTAGCTTTGACCTAGGAGTAGCTGAAAACTCTGATGGATGCCCAATACTATCCTCAAGACATGAAACGGGCTAAAGAACAAGAGTTCTTACGCCTGAAGCAAGGATAAATGAGTGTGATGGAATACACGGCGAAGTTTAATGAGCTTAGGAACTTTGCACCTAATCAGGTCGCCACAGAAGAAATGAGAATGGACCATTTTGAACAAGGCCCGAAGGGATCGATTAAACGAATGATAGCTAGACATGTCTTTACCAGCTTTCAAGAGATGTATTAAAGGGCTGTGAAAATAGCCTGGGTCACAGAGGAAATTGATGATGAGAGCTAGCAAATAGGCTTAGCCAAAAGAAGATTTGGCTAAGGAGGATCCAGCGCGCAGGGGAATAAGAGGTTTAGGAAATTCAACCCTGAGGAGGACCAGGGCAAGGGAAAGCAAGTTATGCCATGGCAAGAAATAAAGTCCTGCAATCAGTGTGGGCGTATACATTCTGACCTGTGTAGATACTGTACAAAAGAATGCTATGGGTGTGGTGCTACAGACCATAAGATTGCGAACTGCCCTAAGAAGGCGTGGAACCGATAAAGCAACATGCAAGGTTCAGCCTTGAGAACCAATCCAGACGCGGAAAGAAGTCGTCCTCTTGTGAATGCAACCTCAGGAGGCAACCAGGGTGGAAAAAGGCCGCAAGCAGGTGGCCGAGTGTTTTGTCTGAAAGGTGAAGAGGCAGAGAATCCCACTACCACTGTATCAGGGACTCTTCTTGTCAATCATCTTTGTGCGTATGTTTTATTTGATTCGGGTGCCATACATACTTTTGTAAATCCTTTTTTTGCAAAGAAGCTCACCAGCAAGCCTGATGAGATGGATGTACAACTATATGTAACCACTCCCCGAGGATCTACCTATCACACTGATGTTATCTTCAAGGACTGTGCTATCAATCTGGAAGGGGGAATCCTCCTTGTAGATCTTGTACAACTAGGTATACAAGGTTGGGATGTTATCCTAGGTATGGACTGGTTAACTAAGCGTAAAGTGACCATTGATTGTGAAAAGAAACTGGTTACCTTCTCGACCCTTGGTGGAGAAAGAACAACCTTTAAGGGAAGTGGTCGCCAAGTGACCATCCCAACTGTATCTGCTATGCAATCAATTAGGATGCTGAAGAAAGGATGTCAAGGTTATCTGTGCGCAATTGAAGCAGCGGAACAAAAAGACCTAGACTTGAATGAAATTCCAGAAGCAAGGGAGTTCCCACAGGTATTCCAAGAGGTACCAGGGTTACCACCCGATCGAGAAATCGAGTTTACCATTGAGCTTGTGCCCGGAACTATCCTAATATTCAAGGTGCCATATCGAATGGCACCTGCTAAACTAGCAGAGCTGAAAACTCAGTTGCAAGAGTTATTAAACAAGGGGTTAATTCGGCTTAGTGTATCGCCCTAGGGAGCACCAGTGCTCTTTGTGAAGAAGAAAGATGGGAGTTTAAGGTTATGTATCGAGTACCGGGAGTTAAACAAGGTGACAGTCAAGAACAAGTACCTACTTCCTAGAATCGATGCCCTGTTTGACTAACTAGCTGGTTCTGTAGTATTCTCAAAGATCGACTTGATCTGGGTAGCATCAGTTAAAGATTAAAAAAGAAGATGTACCGAAAACTGTCTTTCGCACTCGATGTGGGCATTACGAGTTCTTGGTGTTGCCATTTGGGTTATCTAATGCCCCCACCTTCTTCATGGACTTGACGAATAGGGTCTTTAAGCCCTTCCTCGATAAGTTCGTGGTAGTCTTCATTGATGATATCTTGGTGTACTCCAAGATCGAGGAAGAACATGGTGAGCACTTATGAATAGTGTTAAAAACACTAGAAGAACACAAACTTTATGCTAAGCTTAAGAAGTGTGAGTTTTGGCTAGAAAAGGTGCAATTTTTGGGACATATAATGACAAAAGAAGGCATATCGATGGATTCGATCAAGGTAGAAGCCATTGTGAATTAGCTACGGCCCACAAATGTCTCCGAAGTGCGAAGCTTCTTAGGTATGGCTGGTTACTACAGGAGATTCTTAGAGGGGTTTTCTGAACTAGCCTTGCCTATCACCAACTACTTCGAAAAAGCAATAAATTTGAATGGACAAGGGAGTCTGAAGATAGCTTTCAGGAGCTAAAGAGGCGACTGGTATATGCAACAAGAGATTGTGATGTGTTCTAATGCAAAAGGGCAGAGTTATTGCATATGCCTCTCGCCAATTGAAGCCTTAAAAAGACAATTATCCAACGCACGACCTAGAATTGGCTGCGGTCGTGTTTGCCCTGAAAATCTAGAGACACTATCTTTATGGAGTGAGGTGTGAAGTCTATACTGATCATAAGAGTCTGAACTATATTTTTTCTCAAAAGGAGTTGAATATGAGGCAAAGACGATGGTTAGAACTCCTGAAGGATTATGATGTGGAGGTCAAATATCACCCTGGTAAAGCAAACGTAGTGGCCGCTGCACTGAGTGGGAAGTCTACTGGACCAGTGGCCTGCTTACTTATGCAAACAAAGAGACTCCTGAGAGAGGTCAGCGTATTACAAATAGAGGTAGTACTACCAGGGAATCAAAGCTATTTAGCAGCGCTTCAAATCTCTTCTCCATTGGTTGAACAAATTAAGCAGCATCAGAAAGATGACCTTGAACATATGAGGATCAGGAAGGGTGTGGAAGAAGGAAAGAAAAAGGAATTTTCAATCCAAAATGAAGTACTTTGGCATGGACGCAGACTATGTGTTCTAAACATAACAGCTCTCAAAAAGGAGTTGTTAAAAGAAGCACACAATTCCACACTTACTACTCACCCTGGGTTGTGATTGACCGCAATCGTGTGGATTGCGAGGCCATGTGTGGCTTATTTTGCTGAGTTGATTATTGATAATTCATATTTTATACAAAATTTTCTCCTTCATTTCACCTACTTTTATGTCTTTGAAATATATTTTTATGGGTAAATAATGCATATTTTATGAAATTTTCAGGTAGAAATAAATATAGAAGAGTTTGGGATGAAGTTGATTAATTCTACTCGAAACTCCTACAAGTTCAATACCTAGAGTCCAAGCTTAAGCCCAAAGGAAAAGAAAGAGAAAAATAAAGAAGAAATAGAAGGTCCGACCCTGCTCTCTGCGGCCCAAACGCCAGCCTTCACCAGCTTGCATCCACCTTTTTTTTTCTCCTTCTCCCATTTTCCTGCATGGCTAATTCTTAACCTAGTCAAATGCCATTAATCAAAATTAATATTATACTTATGACTAGCCATAACCATGCATGTAGCATCCCAAATTAATTAGAATTGATTTTCATTAATTTTGTGGGTATCCAAAAGGATTGGGTTTTCCACTATAAAAAGGGGCCATGGGTTGAGGGAAACGGGGATCCACACACTCACACTCATGCATTCATCCACTCTCTCTCTCTCATTCTCCCATCTTCTATCTTCTATTTTTTTAGAGAGTTGAGAGAGTCTTTGTAAGACAAGATCATTTGGGTTGAGGGGTTAAGATGAAAATAAGCTTTGTTAGTTATTTTTCTCTTCTCTTCTCATCTCATTTGTGAGTCAAATTTGAGATTTTACACTAAGTTTCATAATTTTGTGTAATTGAGTATAAGGTTTGAACATAGGAAGTGAAATATACCAATTTTAATGGTGTTTTTCCTAACTATGGTCGGCTAAACTACTCATTTCTAGGACTAGGATGGATCCCTGGTAATAATATTCTTTTGCTAATTTCTTATGGGGTTATTTTTTTCTCTTTTGCATAATCTTGAGTTTATATTTGATCTTCATCTGCTTATGCATCTTAATACTAATGTTTAATCATGTTGATGACACTAGTTTAATTTGCTATCTCAAATAAATATTAGACCTTGTAGGCTAATATGATGATTATGCAATTTGGGCTTAAAATTATAATTGTTTAAATTGAATAATTTATGCTAGAAATTCGATGAGTTATGTCTATGAAGAATAATTCATGCTAAGCCACTAGATAAATAATCTCATTTGATAATAATAACCATCTTTTTGACTTATGGCCTAATGCTTGTAGTTTAGGTTAAACTAGTGACAGATTGAATCCCCATTTGAATCAGTAAATCATTATTGGCATCCAAGGTGAAATCCAAAGTCCTAGAACTTTATCCCATTGATTTCTCTCCAATCTCTTGACTTGCTTACTCTTATTTTGCTCCTTAATTTATTTTGATAATTGAACTCATGAATTGAATTATTCTTTATAATCGGAAAGGCCAAGTCTAAAATCACTATTGTTCCTCGTGGGATCGACACCCTAATACTCGCTAGTCTACAATTAACTTTGTGCACTTGCAAGTAAAAAGGGTTTTAAAACTAGAACATAAAATCCACATCAATTATGAAGTGTTTGAAAGTGTTATGTGTAAACCCCCTTCCCTTTATGTCCTTAAGTTTCATCCTGCGAGTGATGGTGAGTTTGAAAAAGAAGGTTTTCGTGGTTGTATATAATAGTAGCCATAACTATTAGCAATAGATGGCCTATTTCAACTATACAAATATAGTTTTGGGAGTGAACCTGCCAGAACGGGAGAATCCCTAAGGAGTTTAAATAAAAGGAGAGTTTGTTACATGAAAACGAATTTCGCCAGGAGAGGCAGCAAACTTAATAGCCGCTATGGCCATACGCTTTAAATTGGCTAAGATAATGTGGTTTGCACAATATGATATGAATTATGGGAGTGAACTCGCTAGAACGAGAGAATCCCTAGCCTAGGGAATAAATCGTAGTACTAGGAAACCCTAGACGACCCTAACGAGGGTAATGGTCCAATATGTTATATGTAGTCATCCCGAGAGTAAGAGCTTAAGCGAGAGCGTTAGGTCTCATTACGGGGTTGAGAATAGATCTCACCCAACCAGCACCCTGTAATGATCTTATGCCAGAAGTATTTTCCTAATAACCAAATAAAAGAAGTCAACATATCGCCATTTTAAGCATTTCATAAAAAAGAAAGAATTAAGGGCCATTAAGAGATCAGATTAAATGAAATGTGAAAAACTTATAAGGTTCATTATAGCACCAATACGAAAAAGATTCTTTTAAAGAATGTAAACCTCGAGAGGTTATGAAAATTATCTTCAAAGAAAGAAAGGAAAATTTCTATAAATGCCTAATGAAAAAGATTCCTAAGCACAGTTGAATGCAATTTCAAGTAATATGTGGCCATATTCTCATAAGGCATCGACCATGTATGTTTTCAAAGTGCATAATTTGAGTTAGAAAGATCCTACCATGTTTGTTATTCCTAGAATTTAAGAATCTCTCATAAGTGAATATTTAGCCAAGAAATGATGTACGAGTTGTGTCACATAGCTTAATACGATAATAATATTACTTAAATGCTTTGCACGTGACTATTATAGGTAATATTGCCAAAAAATGGCTTTGGTTTTAAGGAGTGGATGAACACTCACCGAGCATGTGGTGGCTCACTCCATTTCCCTTCCCCTTTTTCCTCAGGTGATGATCGAATGATCATGTATGCTACCTAGCGTAGGTTTGCCAGTAGTTGCTGGAAAAGTATCTTTTGAGAAGCTGCATTTTGCGAAGCTACATGTCTTCTTGTTTTGGTCGAAAGAATGTATGAAGGATCGTGTTTCGAACCATGTAAATGATTTCAACAAATGTTTGTAATGGCATAACCCTAAACCCGAGTGCATGACCCGTGGGGAAAATCATATTATCTTGAATTTTGTTGTAATATCATCACGTACCCCTTACATTCACATTCAAATTTTTATAAATGTCTCAATTATAGGAGGAACTCTTGCAGTTTTCTTCTAGGATTCCCTCAAATGCCTAAAGTTAGGTCGAATCTATAAGACGTTTCAATTAGAGTCAGCCTTAGGGTGTCCCTTGGGAGATCCTGGCGATGTGACGCCTCTCGAGGGGTAGAGGGGGGTTACAATATATGTATATGAATCTATATATATATATATACATATATAGATATATATATATATATATATAAATACATATATATATATGTATATATATATATATGTATACATATATATGTATATATATATATATATGTATATATATATATATAAGTACATATATATATCTATATATATACACACACACATACATATATACATATATATATACATATATATATATATATATATATATATATATATGTACATACATACATACATATATATACGTATTCATTAATGGTTAGGCTAAACTCGGGTTGAAACGACCCACAACGGACATCTCAGTTTAAACTTTGGGAATCGACTAAGTAAAATGAAAAACGATTTTAGAAACTCAGTTTAGCATCGATTCAAACATTTTTATAATTAAGTAACGTCGATAACAACATAAATCAAATAATCCTTCTTTTTAGCGAAACTAATAGTTAAAAACTCACACCATTGACTTAACATTTTTGTCGAACAATAATTGAAGGCAACTTTATAAATTTAGTGACTAGAACAACTGATCAGCAGTAAAACGACAGCGTGGCCCTAACATAGATATATATATTTGTATGTATGTGTGTGTGTGTGTGTGTGTGTGTGT
>JACYFF010031958.1:68451949-68462142 GCA_017589665.1 Selenicereus undatus | reverse complement strand
GCTCGACCACCAAGCTCCCAAAGCCCCAATTTTCGGTCAGCCCAGCTCGAAAATCCCTGCATTTCGCCTCCCCATTGTCAAACCAACCCTTTGATGTAAAATTCGGGCAAAATCGAAGACAAGCCACCACGATTTTGGTTGAATCGGGCTACGATTCAAGTGCCAGACGCAAGCCAAAGTTCAACCATGCAATCTCGTTTCTAATTGTCTTGAATCCCCTCTAAATCGAGTTTAAAATTGCAACTTCAAGCATCAAGTCAGTGAGTGAGAGTTTATGTTGAAATTAGGGTTCAAATTGAGCAAATGGGGCACGGTTTAGGGGTCTGTTCGTGCAAGGGTGAGCAAGAACTGAGGAAATAGGGTGTCGTTCGAGCCCTAGAGTCGAGCCGGCAGCCTTAGATTCGAGCTTCTAGCTTGGAGTCCAGGTGGGTATTTCTCTCCTCCTAAGTATTAGTAGTTTCGAAAGCGTTTGAAGCTTTAAGTTGCGATGCATGCTAAGTTTAGTTAGTTTATGCCTGAAAATGACTTTGAATTGTTAAATGTTAGTTTAGTTGATTAATACTCGAAAGTGGCTTGAATCGATACATGTTAGTTTAGTTAGTTCACGCCTGAAAACATAGTTCGAAATGAGTTATGCACGCTTAGATTCGATTCAAGTAAATTCAGTTAGTGCATGCCTGAAAAGTTGACTTGATTAGTAACTTCGATGTAATAGATGAATGCCTAAAGTCGTGTTATGTTTAAATGGCATAAATAGGTTTGAATAGTAACTTCGATATAATAAACGAATATCTTGAAAGCATTATGTTTAAAGGGGCCTAAATAGGTTCAAATAGTAACCTCGACGTAATAAATGAATCCCTTGACTCGTATTATGTTTAAGTGGTTTATTTAGATTCGATTAATGACTTCGAAGTAATAAACGAACGTCTTGAATTGTATTATGCTTAAATGGCTTAATTAGGCTTCAAATGTAACTTCGAAATAATGAATGAACGCCTTGAATCACACCATGCTTCTGTGGCTTAATTACCCTTGAAACAGGCATGTATAGTTGGTTAATTATGCTTTCAATCGAGTTTCATGCCTTGTTAGTTTAATACGGTTCATTAAGTGCCTATTTCAAGTTGATGAGATATAGATATATCTGTATATGTGTTTATATATGCTATAACGCATCGCTGAATGAGGTTGCTTGCCCAGGTAAGTATATAAACCCCATTTCACGTCTTTTTACAAGCTAGCAGGATAATATGCTATGATTAATGAAATTGAAGAACCGAGATAGTGGTTGGATGGTTTGAGAAAGAACTATGAATGGTTCGAGGTTCATGTGGTACGATGCTTGTGGGGAGGGAGTTCGGGTTGTGAATTGACCGCAATCGTGTGGATTGCGAGGCAATGTGTGGCTCACTGTGTTGAATTTTTTATGAAGTGCTTAAGTGTGATACATGTGGACCCTCTTCCCTTCGATGTCTTCAAATTGCATTATGTGCATAAGGGTGAGTTTTTCAAAGAAGGATTTCATGTTTTGAAACGATAGTAGCCATAACTATTAATGGATGATGGCCTATTTCAATTAAATGAATACAGTTTGGGGAGTGAACTCACTTGAACGGGGGAATTCCTAAAGAGTTTTACAAAGGCGTGAGTCGCATGATAAGGATTTCGCTGTGAGAGGCAGCAAACTTATTAGTTGTTATGGCCAGTTTAAATGGCTAAGATAAGTGCTTAGGGACAATAAATGGGAGTGAACCTGCTTGAACGGGGGAATCCCTAGCCTAGGGAGTAATCCCTAGAGACCCTGACGAGGGTTAAGGTCCAAAAGTTAGTTTCCATCCTGGGAGTAAGAGCTTAGTGTTAGTTAATCTCACTGGGATTGAGTGTAGATCTCTCCCGACCAGCGCTTTATGATGATCTTTTGCCCAGAGTAGTTTCTTATTAAAAGAGAAAAGCAGTTGGCGTTTCGCCTTTTTGAGTATTTCAGAAAGAAAGTTTTTAAGGGTCCCTATGGGACCAAGATCAAAGAGATTCTTTCAAAGAATATGAGAACAGCAGTTGGCATTTCGCCTTTTTAAGTATTTCAGAAAGAAAGTTTTTAAGGGTCACTATGAGACCAAGATGAAAGAGATTCTTTCAAAGAATATGAGCCCCAAGAGGCTAAGATAAGAGTTTTTATGAGCCTCTCTTTGAGCCCCAAGAGGCTAAGATAAGAGTTTTTATGAGCCTCAAGAGGCTAAATGAAGTGTTTTCAGTAAAAAGAAAGTAAGCTTTCTGCATATGACATGTGTATGTTCTAAGTATAACTTATGAATGAGATACTAAGTAAGATACGAATATGAAAAGAAAGTCTTATGAGCATATTTCATACATACCCTATGAATGAGATTTGATTGAGACTTGAAATGTGTATGTCTTATGAACCTCATATAAATGAAATGCCAAGAAAAGTATGATTATAAAAAGAGATAACCTTATGTGCACATCATGTGAATAGGGTTTCATACATAGTTCGAATAGAATGCTAAGAAGTTATGTTTGTGAAAAAGAAAGTCTTTGTGCTTAGTCTCGTCACTTGTTTAAGCGTTTGACTGCCTGTTAGTAAAGAAGTTTGATCATTTAGAGACCTAGAAATGTGTTTAAGTGCTTAAAGCCAAGCTTATGGTTAGTGCTGTTTCTATAGGAATTTTATGAGTTCCTAATATGATAAGTAAAGTATGAATACGTGATATGTGACTAGTAAAGATATTATTGCCTGCAGCGGTTTTGGTTTTAAGGGGGTTGGGGGACACTCACTGAGGGTGTGGTTGCTCATCTCACTACTCTTTCCCCTTTTCCCCCAGGTTTTCTTTATGACAGGAAAAGGTTGACTGAGCTATGTCGAAACAGAATCTAGTCCCGCTTGCAAGGTGTCATGTGTGCCTACCTACATCTTTAATGAAGTTTGTAAATGTTTCTAAACAAGATTCTAGTTCATGTAATGCATATTGTTTATGAGTCGCTCTGTATGGCCATATGAGTATATCATCTAACTAGTTAGATGTATTCTTGGTCAAAGTTAGTTATGTTTTAGGATGTAAACCCCATACTCCGGTTGTGTGAACCGTTGAGTTGTATCCTTCGTTTCTTCTTTAATCATGAATTATTTTGTTTGGTGTACTCCGAGCGAGTGGCTTGTTGAGGTATGAACTCCGGCGTGTAGCCATTGAGCTTCTTTTAAGTGTTTTACGCTTTTGTTGATTTGCAGAGATTTATTGTAAGGCTTTTAGTCTGGGAACGGTCAATTTTTAGGGGAAACTCTATCCGTTTCGTCCCAGAATTTAGCTGGGCGTGTTACATTGATGGTATCAGAGCATGGTCCGAGGACCATAGGCCGCGACCTGAGTCTTGCATCTCATATAGTTGCCTAGGAACGCGTTCATAATGATGTGATACATGTCTGCCTTGTGTGCAAATGTGAGTTCTATGTGAATGTCAGCGCATTTTCCTAGTCAGATGCGACTTGAGTAAGCTGAATGGTTGGATGAGAGAACCATTTGCTAAGGTATAGGCTGAGTGGCCCATATTGTCATAAATAAGATAAGTGTTAGCTCAATCGGAAGTTGTTTCGTTTATATGCCTTGGTGATTTTAATCCAATGTTTAAAGAACATATGATTTGAAAGTCTTAAGTCTAAGCTCATCTTTGCCCCTATAATACGATTTGCTCCTCAGGCCCCATAATGGAGTGAGGAGACGTACTCTGAGGTTAGTAGAGAGAGAGCCAGAAGCAGTTAACCATCCTTTTATTAAAAACAAAGAGATTCGGAATAGAAAAGCTATTTTTCCCCCTTTGAAACTCAAAATTTTGAGATGTTAATGTCGTTTGACTATCGAGCCAAGGTTATCTTACGCCGTAGGATTTACCTTTCGTTACTGATGATGAGGTAGTTTAGATTCACTAATACGCGCCCTTATGTTTATCAAATGCTGCTTGTAAATGTGTATGTGCTAAGATGTGTACGTCAATAGAATCTTTCGTAATGAGTTAGGAAAGGAATGATTGGAAATTAGTTGCTATGATTGATAATCCTACTAAATGATACCTTCCGTTTTCGAATTCTGAATTTCCTGAGTATATTAAGGGTTGCTCTTGTGTACATGCTTGAAAGACTAAATGGTAGTGGTAGGACCCCGCTAAACATCATGTAAGTGTACCTGCTATTCTCCTTCTTTGCCATTGTTGCCTAATTCGTGTATTACTTGCTTTCTATTATATGGATTGTTATTTGTGAATGCGGTGATGATGTTTTGTCTCGAACGAACCTGAATTCACCTAGAAAGCGAAAGGGAGGAAGAACCTAGCGGACTTTGGAATTGTACATAGTAATGATCTCTACTAAGGTAAGCGAACTACAGTGAGACTCATATGATCACCTATAGGATAGATGTACCTAGTAAGACCTCAACGTGTGTCTATGAGGCCATTGATGTCAACCATACTCGAACAATTCTAGCGCTCAACACCAATCTTTCCTAAATTGGATGAGGTTTAAGGCATGCCGTTGACCATAGGCTGCAAAAGGGGGGATTACACGCATACTTACATGTCTAGGTGTTCTTTCTATGTGACAACATGTGGGTCCGCATGTCTTAAAAATTTATTATGATGTCATGCGCTGTGTAAGAGCATAAGAATACATATAGATAGGATTGTTGTATGTAACCATCGACTTGTTTGTGATCAAATGCCAACGAAGTGAGTTTTTATAATTGCTTGGCTTGAGTTGGCTTGAACATGTGACAGTATTAGTTAGAACGATTTGATTTATGTAGTTAGTTTCACACCATGACTCTTGGATCATCATTTACAGCCCATCAATACTATTCTCTCGTATTATAGTTGGATAAGTTGAACTCGATATATGCAATGCGTGACTAGATGACAATAGAGCTGCACTTAACATGAATCACGTTCATAGACATATGTATAACATGTGTAAGAAAGTAGCATAGTAGAGCACCCAGGGTAGTGTCATTATAGATATTGACACTCACATCCATTATGCACGATTATTCAAGTGTCTTGTGAATGATTGGCTTAGTAAATGCGTATCTTGGTATTTGCTTGACTTAAGATAGCTTGGCATGTGGCTTGATTAACCAATGATTTAAGTTTTGTAAATGAAGGCATGACATGACCTCTAACACGTTATCTGCATTTCGTGAATTCTATGATTGCATGTTATAGCTGAATCACTGCATACACATATATCCAGAGCATGATGAGATGACCCTAGAAGCCTGCACTCACATATTCTCGCTATGAATCAAGCATTGAAGTTATTAGATGAGCATATCCCTTCATTTGTATGAATCTATGACTTAAGAGACGATCAGCCCTGAGTAAGAACCTTATGGGAAGCCTTCGCACCATCAAAGTCATCAACTTGCATTTCTACATTAACACCTTTTCTCCAAGTTGTTCTTATCGGCATGATTATGCTAGTTCATGTTATCCGTGATTCTTGATCTTCAATGCTTTGATGTTAACCCTACATGATGTCAATGTGATCTTAAATGGTACTTGAAGTTCTTCCATTGCCAATATGGCGTAATTGGTATCTCTACTATCTTAGTGTGATATGATAACTTTCTAGTAAATGATTTAACCTTAGATCGACATAAAAGCATAGGAATGTCAATCATACATGCTTTCATTTTGTGAATTGCTTGCCATATGTACCTTAGCCAGTTCCATGTTATAACCAACTCTTAGGCTTAAGAACGCTGAATTACTGATACTATGCCATATTATGCGATGCTATTATGCTTAACTGATACTATGTGGTGCTATGTGACGCTTTTGTTGTTCTAATTTGTTATAGGAGTCTTCATGTTAACCACTCTGATTCCAAAGGTGACTTGAATTCATGTTTAGAATGAGACTGCTAGTATACGACCTTAAGATGTCATTGTCTCGATTGTTATGCATTTAGATGCCCACTTATAGATGCATATGCATAGAATTACTGTTTCCCATGCTAAGTGAGTCTAGATTATTGAAAATCTTTTTTCATTCTACAAAATAAACTCGATATGGTTTTCCACGCCAACTCAATATCCCCTCTTCAATGCGATTTGCCATCAGCGCCTAATAGAGTAAGTAGACGCTTGAAGACAATTGGCGAGGAGGAGACTGGACACCATAAGTCATTTTCTTTCGATTTAAAAGTAGTGTTTCAAAAATGAAACCTTTTGGAAACCTATCGCGTAGATCCTAGTTGTGTACATGCGTTCTAGAAAAGACCGAACTTAGATTTGGAATTTCGAGGACGAAATTCTTTTAAGGGGGGAAGAGTGTAAGACTCGCGTTTTTGTTTTTCGGTAAGCTAAGTGTTTTACCTTGTTATGTTATAAAATTGTATTTTCAGTAACTATATCAGTTAAATTATTATCGATGCGCTTAAGGGAGCTATAATTTTATAAAAAGAGATTATTACTACTATTATTGATTTTAAAGTTAATTTGTGCTATTTGCGCCTTTAAATTATATCGATAGTTTAATTTGGTCGTTATTCGATTTATTTGGTCGTTTCCCGAATGCGATTAGGTTGTCAACCTTAGAATTAGTTTCAAGGTTTAATATATCGAACCTTGACGTATTTAGGAACGAATAATCGATGAAAGGTCGTATTATCGATTGAGGTTTAGATTATGAAGTATGAAATCAGACTAGCGGTGCTATTTATTGAACAACCTAGAACAAAAGAGAGAGGAGGGGCATTTTTGTAAAAGAAAGGGGCGCTCGGCCTTTCTTCTTCATTCCACGCATAACCTGACAACCCCTTGTCCCTCTCTCTACTCTGCATCTTCTTCTCCTCCTCCATCACCATGCTCGACCACCAAGCTCCCAAAGCCCCAATTTCAGTCAGCCCAGCTCGAAAATCCCTGGATTTCGCCTTCGCATCATCAAACCAACCCTTTGATGTAAAATCTAGGCAAAATCGAAGACAAGCCACCGCGATTTCGGTTGAATTGGGGTAGGATTCAAGCCCTAGATGCAAGCTAAAGTTTAGCCATGCAATCCCGTTGCTAATTGCCTAGAATCCCCTCTAAATCTAGTTTAAAATTGTAACTTTAAGTATCAAATCAGTGAGTGAGATTTTGGGTTGAAATTAGGGTTCGAATTGGGCAAATGGGGCATAGTTTAGGGGTCTGTTCATGCAAGGGTGAGCAAGAACTAAGGAAATGGGAGTCGTTCGAGCCCTAGAGTCGAGCCAGTAGCCTTGGATTCGAGCCTGTAGCTTGGAGTCCAGGTGGGTGTTTCTCGCCTACTAAGTGTTAGTAGTTTCGAAATTGTTTTAAGCTTTAAGTTGTGATGCATGCTATGTTTAGTTAGTTTATGCCTGAAAACGACTTTGAATCGTTAAATGTTAGTTTAGTTGATTAATACTCGAAAGTGGCTTAAATCGATACATGTTAGTTTAGTTAGTTCACGCCTGAAAACATAGTTTGAAATGAGTTATGCATGCTTAGATTCGATTCACATAAATTCAGTTATTGCATGCCTGAAAAGTTGACTTGATTAGTAACTTCGATGTAATAGATGAATTCCTAAAGTCATGTTATGTTTAGATGGCATAAATAGGTTTGAATAGTAATTTCGATCTAATAAACGAATATGTTGAATGCATTATGTTTAAAGGGGCCTAAATAGGTTCAAATAGTAACTTCGACGTAATAAACGAATCCCTTGACTCGTATTATGTTTAAGAGGTTTATTTTGATTCGATTAATGACTTTGAAGTAATAAACGAACGTATAGAACCGTATTATGCTTAAATGGCTTAATTGGGCTTAAACTGTAACTTCGAAACAATGAATGCACGCCTTGAATCACACCATGCTTCTATGGCTTAATAACCCTTGAAAGAGGCATATATAGTTGGTTAATTATGCTTTCAATCGATTTTCATGCCTTGTTAGTTTAATACGGTTCATTAAGTGCCTATTTCAAGTTGATGAGATATAGATATATTTGTATATGTGTTTATATATACTATAATGCATCGCTGAATGAGGCTGCTTACCCAGGTAAGTGCATAAACCCCATTACACGTCTTTTTACAAGCTAGCATGATAATATGCTATGATTAATGAAATTGAAAAACCGAGATGGTAGCTGGATGGTTCGAGGAAGAACTATGAGTGGTTCGAGGTTCATGTGGTACGATGCTTGTGAGGAGGGAGTTCGGGTTGTGAATTGACCGCAATCGTGTGGATTACGAGGCCATGTGTGGCTCACTGTGTTGAATTTTTTATGAAGTGCTTAAGTGTGATACATGTGAACCCCCTTCCCTTCGATGTCTTCAAATTGCATTATGTGCATAAGGGTGAGTTTTTCAAAGAAGGATTTCACGTTTTGAAACGATAGTAGCCATAACTATTAATGCATGATGGCCTATTTCAATTAAATGAATACAGTTTGGGGAGTGAACTCACTTGAACGGGGGAATTCCTAAAGAGCTTTACAAAGGCGTGAGTCGCATGATAAGGATTTCGCTGTGAGAGGCAGTGAACTTATTAGTTGTTATGGCCAATTTAAATGGCTAAGATAAGTGCTTAGGGACAATAAATGGGAGTGAACCTGCTTGAACGGGGGAATCCCTAGCCTAGGGAGTAATCCCTAGAGACCCTGACGAGGGTTAAGGTCCAAAAGTTAGTTTCCATCCCGGGAGTAAGAGCTTAGTGTGAGTTAATCTCACTGGGATTGAGTGTAGATCTCTCCCAACCAGCGCTTTATGATGATCTTATGCCCAGAGTAGTTTCTTATTAAATGAGAAAAGCAGTTGGCGTTTCGCCTTTTTGAGCATTTCAGAAAGAAAGTTTTTAAGGGTCCCTATGGGACCAAGATCAAAAAGATTCTTTCAAAGAATATGAGAACAACAGTTGGCATTTCGCCTTTTTAAGTATTTCAGAAAGAATGTTTTTAAGGGTCACTATGAGACCAAGATGAAAGAGATTCTTTCAAAGAATATGAGCCCCAAGAGGCTAAGATAAGAGTTTTCATGAGCCTCAAGAGGCTAAATGAAGTGTTTTCAGTAAAAAGAAAGTAAGCTTTCTGCATATGACATGTGTATGTTCTAAGTATAACTTATGAATGAGATACTAAGTAAGATACGAATATGAAAAGAAAGTCCTATGAGCATATTTCATACATACCCTATGAATGAGATTTGATTGAGACTTGAAATGTGTATGTCTTATGCGCCTCATATGAATGAAATGCTAAGAAAAGTATTATTGTAAAAGGAGATAACCTTATGTGCACATCATGTGAATAGGGTTTCATGCATAGTTCGAATAGAATGCTAAGAAGTTTTGTTTATTAAATGGAAAGTCTCTGTGCTTAGCCTCGTCACTTGTTTAAGTGTTTGACTGCCGATTAGTAAAGAAGTTTGGTCATTCAGAGACCTAGAAATGTGTTTGAATGCTTAAAGCCAAGTTTATGGTTAGTGATGTTTCCATAGGAATTTTATGAATGCCTGATATGAGAAGTAAAGTATGAATACGTGATATGTGACTAGCAAAGATATTATTGCCTGCAACGGTTTTGGTTTTAAGGGGGTTGGGGGACACTAACTGAGCGTGTGGTTGCTCATCCCACCACTCTTTCCCCTTTTCCCCCAGGTTTTCTTTATGACAGAAAAAAGTTGAGTCAGCTATGTCAAGACAGAATCTATTCCCGCTTGCAAGGTGTCATGTGTGCCTACCTACGTCTTTAATGAAGTTTGTAAACGTTTGTAAACAAGTATTCTAGTTCATGTAATGCATATTGTTTATGAGCCGCTCTGTATGGCCATATGAGCCGACCATCTAACTAGTTAGATGTATTCTTGTTCAAATTTAGTTATGTTTTGGGATGTAAACCCCATACTCTAGTTGTGTGAACCGTTGAGTTGCATCCTTTGTTTCTTCTTTAATCGTGAATTATTTTGTTTCGTGTGCTCTGAGCGAGTGGCTCATTGAGGTATGAACTCCGGCGTATAGCCATTAAGCTTCTTTTAAATGTTTTACGCTTCCGTTGCTTTGCAGGGATTTATTGTAAGGCTTTTAGCATGGAAGCGGTCAGTTTCTAGGGAAAATTATGTCTGTTTCGTCCCAGAATTTAAGTAAAAAGTTAAGAAAACGTAACGCTTTCGGCCCTAGGGA
>JACYFF010031958.1:68401937-68416846 GCA_017589665.1 Selenicereus undatus | reverse complement strand
ATATATATATATATATATATATTTGTATATGTAGATACATTTATATATATATTTATATATCTATATATTTATATATGTGTGTATATATATATATGGCTGATCGTGCCCCTGATTGATATCATAGCCAAGTTTGTGTATTTAGTTAGTGTCTAACCATTGCTAGCGTTTGTCATCTGTTGGTCAGCCCTGGTAAGTCCGTTGGTTAGCCGTGTGTTTGGTGGTCCCGGTGGGGTGGTCGCAGTGGTTCCGGTTGAATGTGCAAAACTCCTTGCTAAAGTGTTCAAATGTAACTCAGTCCTCTTAATTTATAGATCTTTTTAGTTTAGGTAGTAGTAAGAACTCTAATGTGGTGAATAGCAAGGAAGTTAGCTGTCAAATTGATTTGTCTAATTGGAAAATTCCTAAACAAAAAGTAGAAACAATTTGTCAAATAGGTAAGTTTGATTTCAAGGCGGCTTTATCAGTAAAGGAACATGAAGAAACATTTGGTTGAGATGAAGAATTTCAAACTATTAAATTACTTTCAAAAGTTGCTATTAAAAAATATAAAGAGAATTATCGATATATTCATTTTGGTATGATTCAAGTTGCACTCAAATCTTTAACAAGATTAGGATTAGATTGTCCTATATTCATGGCCCTAAGAGGCGATAGATTAATACGTTACAAAGATTATTATAAGCAATGATTCAAACTAATATTTGCAATGGTTCCATATATTTTAATTGTTGTCCAAATTATTCAGTAGATTTAAATGACCCTTGGATTAAGGATACCTTAGTGTTAGATATCCATCTTCCTAATATTCAAAATGATTTGAAAGTTCAATTCCACGAGCTTTCAAGAAATTTTGCTATTATTTACAGAGTATATTTCAAATTACGATCATCTCAACTCAATCCAAAATGTATACTAAAACCTACTTTAGATGGAACCGTATTATTAAAAGCTGAATTAGATAATATTATTACTTTTACTCCTAAGTTATTAAAATGGAATGAAATTACTATTTCTCAAGCATTTATTATTCAAAATACTAGACCACAAAGAAATATTGCTCAAAAGAATATTCAACAAATAATAGAAGAACCTGATGGTAGAGTACTAATAAGATTTAATTCAAGCAGAGAAAAAGGTTTGTCTTTAACATTTTCAGAGAATATGGAACTCTCTCGAACTTCATTTTCCATGCCTTGTAGGTCATCTAATTACGATTATTTGAAAGATAATCAAGTAGAAGATACTCAAAAAATTTATTATAAAGCTCCAATAGCTGAGCCAATAGATAAAGCTACTTTTTCAATAGGTTCACCAACTTACTCGAACTATGCAACCCCCATCGTTTTCTTCAATTAATGTCATTTCAAGGCCCTTTGAAATCAATAAAGATTATTTACGATAAAATTTCAATTCAATAGACAATAAAACCAAAAGAGAATGGTTCCTTTAACACTTTGATTTAAATGCACAATCATTCATTAGACAAGAGTGGTATTCATTTATGGAAAGACACAAAGTAAATGTCCCTTTCTTCAATTGGTGGGCTATATTTGCCTCTGATCATAATTTTCCAGACCCATTCCAAATCAAAGAAATAAATATTTATATTAATTTTGCTAAAAAAATGGACACTTAAAAATGGTCAAATAATTACCTATTTCACTCCTCCATTAGAAGAAATTATATTAACCACCCCTAAAGGTAATATTCTAGCAATTCCATTCAAAATAGATAGAAATGATCCAGAAAATAGTCAAGTACTTTTAACAACAACAACAACAACAACAACAACAACAAGAATAACAACAAGAACAACAACACCTCCTAGTGTGAATCCCGTTTTTATGGGGTCTGGGGAGATCCAGATGTAGACAACCTTACCTCTACCAGCATCTCTTCCTGTAGAGAGGCTGATTCCAAAAGACCCACAAAGTAAGATTTTGTGAAAACATTTTGTAAATGAAAGATTTTGTAAAACATTTTACGGAGAGAAACTAAGGATAAGCAGCAGAGAATTAAATATAAAGTACTAGCGAATCAGGAAGCAGTGACTATGTAAACATAAGTACAACATAGCAGGGGAAGGTACTATACCTCGATAAAAGTGGGTATGCAAACAATGTCTCTTCCCAGATGGTTGTAGTACATGTATACAAACATAACATCCGAACAAAGTACTTACAACCAAATCTACCGTACTGCAATCAATAGACAACTACAAAGCTAACTCTCTACGATCTAAGATCCTAATCCTATCCCGCCATAGTCTCCTATCATGAGCCAAGTCCTCTCTAATTGCCTCGTCCAAATTCTTCTTTGGTCGTCCCCTCCCTCTTTTACCTTTGGGGATGTTAATCCTCTCACATCTCCTCACTGGAGCATCCACACTCCTTCTTTTGACATGACCAAACCATTTGAGCCTTGTTTCTCTCATCTTATCTTCGATGGGATCCAGTTTAAATAAGTCTCTAATTGCTCCATTACTAATTCTATCCACTCTTGTATAACCACACATCTATCTAATCATCTTTATCTCTGCTACGATCAACCTTTGAACTTGTGTCTTTTTTATAAGCCAGCATTCCGATCCATATAGCACAGCAGGTCTAACTACCGTACGATAGACTTTGCCTTTTAATCCTACAAGCATCCTCTTATCACACAACACACCTGAAGCATACTTCCATTTTTGTCAATCCACTTTTATACGCTGGTTAATATCTTTGTCAATATCTCCTTTCTAATGAATGATCGAGCCTAGATACTTAAACTTCTCAACGTTTGGAATCGCCATTCCATCAATGGTGACTTCTCCCCTTGTATCTTCCCTCCCGCTGAAACAATGATGTAGGTATTCAGTTTTTGATCTACTTACTCTAAAGGCTCTCGATTCCAGAGAATGTCTCCATCGCTCCAACTTGCCATTAACTCCCTCTCTGGTCTCATCAATAAGCATAATGTCATATGCGAATAGGATACACCATGGTAATTCATCTTCAATCCTATTTGTAAGCTCATCTATAACTAGAGTGAAAAGAAAAGGGATTAAAGCGGAACCCTGATGCAGGCCCATACCAACGGCGAAGTCATTGGTAACCCCTCTTGGCGTTCTAACACTCATCTTACCTTCCTCGTACATATCTTTAATAACTCGAATATACTCAGGGGACACTCCTTTCTTTACCAAGCATCTCCATAACACTTCACGCGGAACTCTATCATATGCTTTTTTCAAGTCAATGAACACCATGTGAAGATCTACCTTTCTATCTCTGTACAATCCCATGAGTCTTCTAAGGAGGTAAATCGCCTCTGTGGTCAACCTGTCAGGCATAAAACCAAATTGGTTCTCTAATATCTAAATATCATTCCACAACCTTCTCTCAATCACCCTCTCCCATAACGACATAGTGTGATTGAGTAGCTTTATACCCTTATAACTATTACAATCCTGAATATCCCCTTTATTCTTATACAATGGGATGATTGTACTAAACTTCTATTCTCTGGGCATCTTAGCAGTCTTAAAAATAACATTGAAAAGCTCTACTAACCACTTCAATCCCTTTTCACCCAAACACTTCCACACTTCCACCGGTTTCTGATCTAGACCATCTACCTTCCCATTGGTCATCTTCTTTAGGGCCTCTTTAAAGTCGTTCTTGCTAATGGGTACACACAATCGAGGATCAAGATGACTCTCATTACTTTCTCTTTCCATACTTTGAAAATCTTGTATTAGTTCACCATTGAGGAGTTCAAAAAAGCATCTTTGCCATCTCTCCTTAATTGATGTATCCTAAGACAGCACCTTACCATTTGCATCTTTGGTGCACCTCATGACACCCAAATCCCTTGTTTTTATTTTCCTAGCTCTCGTAAGTTTAAAGACTTCCTTCTCACCTTCCTTGGTATCAAGTTTTCGATATAACCTATCATAAGCCATGCTCTTAGCTATAACAATACCTTTCTTGGCTACCTTTTTTGCTGCATTATAACTAACTCTACTAATCTCTTTTTCTTCATCCGTTCCACTGTTCACGAAAGCTGTGTATGCTTCTTTCTTCTCCTTGACTTTCTCCTTTACCTCCTAGTTCCACCAGGCTCCCTTTATTCTGCTGCCACCTCTCCTAAATGTACGTAGGATTTCCTTAGCCGACCTATGAATACATACTGCCATTGCCTCCCACATTGTGTCTACATCCTCTACCTGCCTCCAAGCTCCTTCTTCAGTAATCTTCTCTGCTAACTTCGTAGCATTCTCCTTAGTAAGATTCGACCACTTAACTCTAGGTTCCCCAACACTCCTTTTCTTCTCCTTTGAACATTTGAGCTCCACATCCAACTCTAACAACCTATGCTGAGTTCCTAAATACTCACTTCGTATCACCTTCACTTAGTATCACTTTACAATCCTTAAAAACCCTCCTATTATCCGCCCTAACCAGGAAGTAATCAATTTGAGTCCTTATGAAACCACTCTTAAAGGTCACCAAGTGGTCATCCTTCTTCTTAAAAAAGGAGTTTACCACTAACATCCCATAGGCAACCGCGAAGTCCTCCTTCTTCTTATGTAATAGACAATTTTCACATATGATGAAGTTTTCCATAGCTCACCAAAAGTTTTGGTGTGCTCACTAAAATACACCTTCAGCTCGCTACAATGTATGTTGCGCTCACTAAAGTTCATGCCATGCTCACCATGATATATGTTAAACTCACCAAAAGTTTTGGTGTGCTCACTAAAATACATCTTTTGCTCACTATAATATATGTTCCTCTCAATAAAGTAAATGAAATGCTCAGCATGATATATGTTTAGCTCAACAATTATATATGTTTAGCTCACTAAATTTGACATTGTGCTCACTGAAAACATGATATTGTGATAGAGTTTAAAGAACTTACCATCAAGAAGAGAATAGGACCATCGAAGTTTGAAGGCCTCTTTTCGATAGATTCACATAATCTGTTAATGGTGTACTGACACCAATCAATTGTTGCTATATCATCAACGTGAGCAACATTCTTGGCAAAATAGGGCGCGCAATGTACATTCTTTGATCCATTAAAGAATCATGATACCATGTACAGCACAAAGTTTCCCTTGAAACTTTCCCCTGCATTAGTCTGGCTGAGTATGTATTGTGGCATTTGGCTCAGCTTAGGGGTCTTATCTTCCAGATTCCAGTCCTTTCTCCATGCATCAAGGACTTCATTGTATTTCTCATCTTTTGGCTTTTCTCCATAAAACACCTCAACTTTCCTTCCACCAATGGGGAGTGCCAATGTGAGATGTACATCCATTGATGTAATCTTAATCCTTATGTTTGGTGATATGTACAAGGTGACTGAGTATGGGTCAAATCTATCTACTAGCAATTTGCATAAATCCCCTGGCAGTTTAGTAACTTGTAAGTGGAGGAATCCTCCAAATCCCATAACTTGTATTGCTTTTCTTTGTGCCTCATTGAAATTATCAATCATGCCAACAAACCCTGATGGTGACATTCTTGTTTGAAAGATCTTTTTGCGTTTTTTGTCTCCCTCTGCAGGCGTTGGCACATATTGCATAGAGTTGGGGCCTTCAACAGGGACAGTAGCAGTTTTTTGGACATCCTCCTTCTTCTTCAGGGATTTCTGTTCCTTTTTATGTTTGATAATCGAGAGTTGTCCAGTATTTACAGGAGGTCTAGGACTCTTTTGGACATCCTCCTTCTTCTTCTCAAGTTGTGCCTTAACGCACGTTTTTGACCTCACTTGTAGTTTCTTTGGCCTAGACTTTGTTGCTTGTTTTATTTTCTTCATTCTCTTCACCAAGACTTCATCATCAGACTCAGATTCATCATCATGTCCAGAGGGAGGCATTTTGTAAGTGGTGTCCTCCACAGTGTCATCTGTTTCCTCTTAAGGTTGTTGGTGAATGTCGGTAATCGTTTTTTCAGAGCTTTCTTGGGCAGTGTTTTTGGGAACATTGGGGGAGTTTCTGCTATGCATTGTTGTCTCTCCCTTTTGTTGTTCTCTTTGGCCAATATTCTGATGTGCATCGGTCTTCTTTGGCTCCTTTTTCCGTTTTTGCAGCACCAACTTTAGTCTTGGCCCTGATGTTGGAGTGCGTTGTTGAGGTGGGTTTGCTATTTTTTGTTGCTCTTGTCCTCCCTGTCCCTGTTGAGTAGGTTGTGATTGTTTCATAGCATGCACACTTTGTGGTTCTTCTAGCACCACTTTTTGTTTCTCTGCTGTGGGAGCTTGGGGTTGTTCATCTTCTGAAGTAGGTGGAGTGTTGCAAATATTTCTGTTCTTCCTAACTTCTTGTTTCAGCCCTCTTTTAGTTGCAGTAGTGCTGGTTGAGCTAGTTTTCCCTACAGAGGTTGTCTCCCTTGCTATGGATACGGTTTCCTGATGCTTTGGTTGAGCTTCCTTGGTTGCTTCTTCTGCAGCTGTACATGGTATTTTGTATAAGTGAACAAGATGTATAACTAAATAAATGTGTAATGTTTAATGTAATGTCGGTCTCAATATATATAATTCAGCTCACTAAAATAAATTGTATGCTCACCAGAATTATAGGTCAACTCACTAAAATAAACTGTCTGCTCACCAAAATTATAGGTCAGCTTACTAAACATAATTGTCTGCTCACAAGAATTATATGTGAGCTCACTAAACGTAGTTATCTGCTCACTACAACTATAGGTTAGCTCACTAAACATAGGTGTCAGCTCACTAAAATTACAGGTCAACTCACTAAATATAATTATCAGCTCACTACATTTGCAGGTCAACTCACTAGACATTTGTATTAGCTCACCAACCCATATGTCAGGACTCACTATTTGACAGGTATTAACATAGAATATAATGTAGAGGTGCTTTGAATACAATTTCCCTTGCACACTTCATATGGAATTAAGATGATTACATATAAGCTTACATAATGTAGACATACCTTGGCTTGAATTGTGAGTAATATGACCTTGCATTCCTTGACTTGTTTCATTTGTTTTATTTTGATCATTTGGGCTTCAATAAAAAAGGAAAAGATAATGTTAGTGCAGTGGACTAATCTATGTGTTTTTTCATATATTTCAAGTGGTAATTATCTAATGTTCATTTGCTCAGATGAGATGTCTCTAACAGCCTTCATAATGATATCTTAAGGGCTTGTGTTTGACCCTTCTGTCTTTGATCTATCAAATAATATTAAATATAATGCTAATATTACATGAAATTTGATAACAGACTAGAATAAAAGGTACAACTCAGTACCAATATATCATGGGTCACTATAATATAAGATACAACTCACTCTACATGTGAAACAGTATATGAAAAGAGATTGGAGTTCTAGATTGCACACTTTAATGTATGGTTCCACTCTCTAAATTTAAGCTATGACAAAGTAGGATGTAAAGTACAGTTCACTATATTATAAGACAGAAGTCACTATAGGATGTCGACTGGAACTAGCATATTATTCACTGCTCACTGCAGTTTTGTCATGGCTCACTATATTCAAGCCATAGCTCACTAAAATATAGGACACAGCTCACTGGATCATGCATATGTTGACAACTACTAGCTTATAATTTACAGCTCACCAGATTTTTGTCATGGCTCATTACATACAAGTCTTAGCTCACTACATTATAAGACACAACTCACTATAGCATTCATATGTTGACAGGAACAAACACATAATTCACAGCTCACTAAAATGAAGATATGACTCACCACAATATAAGGTACAACTCACTATAAAACAAAATCAGAAGAGTTGAGGTAAAAATGTCTTGGATGTATTAGTCAACATCAAGGTAAACGTGTCATGGCTCACTATATATTCAAGTCATAGCTCACTAAAATATAGAGCACAACTCACTGGAGCATGCACATGTTGATAGCCACTAGCACATAATTTACAGCTCACTAGTTTTTTTTGTCATGGCTCACTACATACAAGCTTTAGCTCACTACATTATAAGACACGACTCACTATAGCATTCATATGTTGACAGGAACAAACACATAATTCACAACTCACTAAAATGAAGATATGGCTCACCACAATATAAGGTATAGTTCACTATAAAACAAAATCATAAGAGTTGAGCTAAAAGTGTCTTGGATGTATTAGTCAACATTAAGGAAAGCGTGTTTATTGTAAATTTGCAGACAAAATCAGGAACTAGCACATATTACTTACTGGTTATGCACGTTTGCTCACTAATATTAGGTTTAAGAAGGTTTAAGGTTCTCAACATACCTCTTCTGAGCAGTGTTTGATACATCATTAACAAATCTCATCTTCGCTGTTGATGAATGTTGAGCGTCCATATGCAAACATTTGAAAAACGCGATTATGAGTGTGTGATTTTGTTAAAACCTAGAATGCCAAATGAATTCATCGTTTTGTTTCAATTATGCAAATAAATTTCATATATGCTAAAACTTACGTCGAATTTGTTTGCTTCAAGCTTCAGTGGTGATTTTTCGAAGATTTCTTGCTAGAATCGGTGAGCAAAGGTAGCAGAATTTCGCCAACTCAAGCACGAAGTTGAGTGAATTTTGGGAAAGAGAAAGTGAGAGGAAGTTCATGGGTCGTGGTAACTTGAAGTTGTAGTTATGAGCTTTTGTTCTTTTTTTTTTTTTAGGCGGCGGTTTCTTCACTTCATGCATCATGGCATGCCAAGTAGACAATGGATAGGTCCGGTTGTACAAATGCAATTGTACAATCGAGTAGACAGTATCAGAACTGGATTATAGGATGTGAAATTGTGAAGTTATTAAACTTCGGTGGAGTGTCTTCTTTCGGCGCACCAAATGCCTGTGGGCTGTGGCTACCGCTCTAATTCAAGCTAACATCGACGGGCACTTATTTTTTGGATTTCAGCGCTCTAACAGAGCGTAGAGTCTGCAAATCAGTCCGTATGAATGAGGATTCTACAATCTCGCTCCCTGATATCGACCATTAAACTTATCTTGAAAACAGAAAAAACGAAACTCCATTATTCTTCAAAAGCTTCAAACTCCAATCTTTCAACGTTATTCAATCAATACGTTGACAAAACCGATGTCCATTCATGGAACTCTATCATCGCCGAACTTGCTCGAAGCGGTGACTCCATTGAAGCTCTCCGGGCTTTTTCAGCCATGCGGAGACTTGCACTTGTACCCAATCGTTCGACATTCCCCTGTGCTATCAAGTCCTGCGCTGCCCTTTTGGACCTTAGTTCGGGCCAGCAGGGTCACCAGCAAGCTTTGGTATTTGGGTATGAATCGGATCTATTTGTGTCCTCAGCTTTGATTGACATGTACTCGAAGTGTGGTGAATTGGGGGATGCACGGAAGCTGTTCGACGAAATTCCCCTTAGAAATGTTGTGTCTTGGACGTCAATGATCACAGGTTATGTACAGAATGATGATCCTTATGAAGCATTACTTCTTTTCAAGGAGTTCTTGGCTGACGAAGGTGATGAGGAAGGAGAGGAGGCTGCTTTTGTTGATTCAGTTGCTTTGGGCTCAGTCCTTTCAGCTTGTGCCCAAATTTCAAGCAAGACTATAACTGAAGGAGTTCATGGGTTTTCAATAAAAAGGGGTCTTGAAGTGGCTTTGGGTGTGGGGAATACTTTGGTGGATGCATATGCTAAGTGTGGAAAGGTGGGTTTCTCCAGGAAGGTTTTTGATGGGATGGTAGAGAAAGACGATGTCTCCTGGAACACTATGATTGCAGTGTGTGCACAGAATGGGTTAGCCACTGATGCTTTGGATTTTTTCCGTGCCATGGTGAATGGTAGTGATGTTAGGTACAATGCTGTGACTTTGTCTGCTGTGTTGTTGGCTTGTGCTCATGTTGGGGCTTTGCTGCTTGGCAAGTGTATCCATGATCAGGTGTGTTTTCATAAGTCTACTTGTGCAATTTAGCGATTTCCTTTTCTACAAGGAAATTTTGCTCAACTTGTCATTCTAAGGAAATTGAATTGTTACTACATATCTGACATTTAGTTGATGTTGCTGCTTATGCAGGTTGTTAAGATGTGTTTGGAAAAAAATGTCTATGTGGGCACTTCAATTGTGGACATGTACTGCAAATGTGGAAAAGTTGCAATGGCAAGGCGAGCATTTGAACGCATAAAAAATAAGAACGTAAAGTCCTGGAGTGCAATGATAGCTGGTTATGGGATGCATGGTCATGCTAGAGAAGCTTTGGATGTTTTTTATGACATGAAAAGGGCTCAGGTTAGACCTAATTATATTACTTTTGTATCAGTCTTAGCTGCATGTAGCCATGCTGGTTTTGTTGAAGAAGGGTGGGACTGCTTCACAGCCATGAAACCAGAATTTAATGTAAAGCCTGGGGTGGAGCACTATGGTTGTATGGTCGATCTTCTGGCTCGTGCTGGTCATCTTGGGAAGGCTTATGATTTGATTGAAGAAATGGAAGTTGAGCCAGATTTTGTTGTCTGGGGGGCTCTTCTAGCTGGGTGCAGAATGCATAAAAATGTAGAGCTGGCAGAAATATCGGCCAGGAAATTATTTGAATTAGACCCAAGTGATTGTGGCTATTATGTCTTGCTTTCAAATATGTATGCTGATGCTGGAAGGTGGGAAGATGTTGAGAGAATTAGAATTTTCATGAAGAATCATGGGTTAGCTAAACCAGCTGGGTTCAGCTTGGTAGAAGTGAAGGGGAGAGTTCACTTATTTCTAGTAGGAGACAAAGAGCATCCTCAACATGAGAGAATATATGGGTATCTTGAGAAGATCTATATGAAATTGCAGGAAGTTGGATATGTTCCTGACAACTCTTTCGTCTTTCATGATGTTGATGAAGAAGAGAAGGAAATTATCCTTCGGACTCACAGTGAGAAACTTGCTGTTGCATTTGGAATCATGAATACTGCTCCTGGGACCACGATCCATGTCATCAAGAACCTTAGAGTTTGTGCTGACTGTCACAGTGTGATAAAGCTGATAGCCATGATTGTCGAGCGCGAGATTGTGGTCAGAGATTCCAAGCGTTTCCACCATTTTAAAAATGGGATTTGTTCATGTGGTGACTACTGGTGAGAGTTCTGCTAAGAAGCAGAGGAAACTCTGCAGTGGTCAAAAGCGCATTCTGTTCGGTGCCATTATTGAAGGGTTTGTTATAATTGGATTCATCGCTGCAGTTTTTCGGGTGAGCGGCAAATCTTTGGGTGATATAAATTTGAAATCTTGTTGGGAACTGTATAATACAATAAATTAGCAGCAGTTCACGCTCATTCTCGCTCAGTGAGAAGATTGTGGCCATTCTATCCACCCGTTCGATTCAAACATCAGGAGAAAAAGAACAAGCTTTTCCTGGCATGGATACTGTGCAATGGGACAACAAAGTGGATTAATCTACAATAAAGAGCTATGGAGGTTGATTGGAACTTGAAGTAAAACTATGCAAAGAAGCATTCAGAATCATCACTACTTCCACAGAATAACAGATAGTGAATCTCCCATCACAAATGGGATATTTATCACAAATACATTATGAAGCCGATCAAAGCTCATCTCTTAATAGGCTGTACACTACATCATCTGGCACGATCAGGACCAAGTAGATAAGTCAGGTACAACATCTTAGCCTTGTGTCAAGTAGTCCCATTCTTTAGATTAAAGAGCCTATATAAGCAATTCTGTTCCATATTTTGAGATATCAGTGGATAATTAAGAGCATCCTGCGAAGAACTTGTCAAGAAGTGTTGATTTCCTTTTCGGAGGATGAACTCCGACATGTTGTCTGTTATGATCATGGTAACTAAGACTGCGGTGTAGTGCATCATTCTCAACCATCAATCTGTTCACCTGGTTTTGAAGCTTTTTTATGGTCTCCCTCTTTTCATTGTTTCTTCTTATCAACTCTACCTGCAGCCGTGTATTTTCTTCAACAAGCATTGACAGTTTGAACTTCTTCATATCCAACCAGGCCGTCTCTGGCTTAATGCTGTTTTCGTCCTTGGGTTTCATGTTGTGCACAAATGTCCTTAGATGGTCAAAGTCATGGGTATCGCCATTACATTCATTATCACCATCTTCTGTACAGGATTCAGGGTTGGAGTTGATAGCCTTCCATTGAGAATCATCCCAGCTTCCTAAGACTTCTGTGTGTTTCAAGCCATGAATGTTGGATCCCAAGCTTGAAAGGGATGAAGATGCATTTGTAGTAACAGATTTCAGCGTGTCATATTTTTTAGCTAAGAGGCAGTAAGATATGCAGAGGTCTTGAGCCTCTTTTGTCACAGCTGCTTTTCTTTTCTCGTACATTTCATCATTCTGCAACAGGGAATTGTTTTCTTCCCATAGATTCAGGATAGTCTTCATTTTATCTTCTGCACCTGTAGACATTACATCAGTAGTTATGAGTACTACCATAAAAATGAATTCTTTAGCATGCAGTGATTTTGGCTTTGTCATTAACTAAGCTCTGATGAAGCGAAATCTTGTATGACCCAACTATCCAAATTGTATACGGACATGGATTTTCATTTGGATACTAGAAGCTCTGTTTTTCATGCCTTTTATCAGAAAGGCACAACTTTGGGCCAAATATGATTTTATCCAATTTGCTTGAAGTGAACCGGATATGTTGGGAAAAAAACGTTTTTTTTTTCCCTGACTAGTATTAGACTTTACCCTGAATTTTAATGGTCCTCTCCAAGGGTTTATCCCATAGACAAGCTTTCCTAAACAATCTACATTTCGTAATTCACCCCCCGCCCCCCCCCCCCCCCCCCACCAACATTGCATTGGCCCATGAGCCTCATCTTGCATATATCAACAGAAAAAAAAAAAAACGGAAAAAAACTCTCATGTTAGCAAAGCAATTGCTATTATATTTTATCAATATGAATTGCAGAACTTGTTATTTCTACAATGATCTTATTCCTCTGCCCTAATTCTCGGTTCTTATTATGTTCCGGGGCATATTCTCACTGATGGTGCTTAGTTAAGCATGAAATTGACTGCTATTTGATTGGATTGAATAGAGATCCAAAAGCTTACTCGAGATGGTGTCCCAAAGCCAATCAGACTGATGTGCGCTTCTGGCAGGTTCCATTGCAGAGATTTCAGTAATCTCCATCTTGTTACCCTTCTTACAGTATTGCAAAGAGCAGAACCGATCTGTGAAAGAGAAACAGGCGCACCAAAATATGTAAAGGGTTCTGGTGGTTAGCTGGTTGTTTCCCCTTTCATATAAATGGTCATTTTGGAAATTTAAATTGGTATTTAGGGCCCGTAATTTTGCATTAATTTCCTTTAACGAGGGCTCCTTAATTTTTGCTCTTTCGTTTTTTAGATCATCTCTTTGAGCAAGGTGAAAAAACTGCAGCTGGTTTGATTGACATTTACTCGTTGGCTATTTCGGAAAGGAAATTGTGGAAATTGCAGTAAAATGGCTTTGAATTGGAACCCATTTTTCATCATTTGCGTACTGGACGTAAGTTTCTTGCTTTTTAGAGCGGTTAGAATGAGATTCTATACTTATTTTGGACTCAATCTTGGAACAAGATTGTTTTACAATGGTTTGTTTCATCAATTTTTTTATAAAAAGAACAGAGATAGTTTATTACAATGTTGTATTTGGAGCAAGGTTGCCAGAACCGGACTGGTGAATGAACTAGTGAAGTTGGCGGGTATTTAGTTTGATCAGTCGGACTGATTTGACTGGATAAAATAGGATTTTTGAGTTATTCATATCAACAAATATTTTGAAATGTTTATATGACTAAAATTTGAAATTATGAAGTTTTAGACTAATAAATAATATTACAAATTATTAGGTTTCAAAATATGGTAAGTTTTTAGTAAAAATTATGTAGTGAATCTATCATATGCTTAGGTTTTTATATTTTCTTTGTGGCTTACAAATATTATTGTTTATTTTTGCAAAGAAATTAAAAAATTATACACAATATTTTTTGGGTTGATAATATATCATCAATTAATTAAATAAACTTTCTAAGAGAACGAATTTTTTTTTTTAAAGAAAAGTGGTACAGAATATATAGTTCACGGCGGAAAATGGATAAGGAAAATTACCAAAAGGTGCTCGAGTTTATTTACAATTATCCAAACTCGATATCTTTACAAGAATCCATATGCTATGGGGGCGCCCTGCCGCATTGGAAAGCAGCTAAAAATTTGTTGAGTCTCATTTGCCCTATCCTTAATCAATTCCTCCATCGTCCATCGTTTCCCCCCACCTCTCTATCTCCTTCCCACCAGCTCCTCTCTATGCTAGGCCCCCCTTCTCCCTACCCTACATATCTATGGCTATGGCCCTCCTAAATACTTTTCTTACCATCTAGACTTAAGCCTTTACATTTTCATAATACTGCTCTACCCCCTCTCCTCCCCCCCCCCCTCCCTCCTTGGCTTCATAACAATAAAACGCCAACCAGAAGCGATTTGCGGGAGCAGAGTAGCGGAGTTATCGACTAGAGAATGCCGGAATAAGCCCCAAATAGTAGGGTCTCACCCCTGCCTTAGGGCAACCAAGAAAGAAAAAGGAGAGGGGAGCGGATTTGAGGTGGCCATGGGGCTGGTGAACGGTTGATTGGATGGTTGTACACTCGGAAAAAAAGTTGTAGTCATGGGGGAAGCACCGACGAACCATAAATTGCCCTACCCCTGCTTCGTTCAGCTGAGATGAGAAAGAGAAAGGCAGCGGCAGTTGGCAGCGGTCTGCGGTGGTTATCACGGAAGCGATGGTCTAACATTCAAAAGCAGCCAGAGTATTGGGCAGGCTGGGGTTCATGGCATTGGCTGGGCAGCGCGCTTTGACCTCTATTCTAGTTTTTACATATCGACACACACACACACACACAAACACACATACACACACACACACACATATATATATATATACATATATA
>JACYFF010031958.1:68313745-68360893 GCA_017589665.1 Selenicereus undatus | reverse complement strand
CCAAACGAATATTTCACAGAGAGCCGACAAGGAATTCCATTAATAACTGGCCGTTTTGATTCTTTGGAACAAAAAGATGAATTTAGTAGATCCGGCCCAATGACCATAGATCGAACCTATCCTATTTTTACAGTGCGATGGTTGGCTGTTCACGGACTAGCTGTACCTACCGTTTCTTTTTTGGGGTCAATATCTGCAATGCAGTTCATCCAACGATAAACAAACCCGAATCCGAATTAGAGAGCTACGACACAATCAAACCCGAACGAACAAAATGTTGAATTGAATCGTACCAGTCTTTACTGGGGACTATTACTCATTAAAGTACTTGCTGTTTTATTTTCCAATTATTTTTTCAATTAAATAAAAAGAAAGAACGAAAGAAATCTATAGAATAGAGTAGGAATTCTCTTATCCCATTCTAACGGACCTCATTTCATAATTATCCATGACTGTTTATGTCTAACGCACGACCACTTGATGAAATGTAGGGGGAAGTGGGGTAAATGGCCGATACTACTGGAAGGATTCCTCTTTGGATAATAGGTACTGTAACTGGCATTCTTGTGATCGGTTTAATAGGTATTTTCTTTTATGGTTCATATTCTGGATTGGGCTCATCCCTGTAGTAATCGGGTGAACCGAGGTATAGATATTCAAGTATAAGAACTCGACGGGACCTTCCTTCTCCCTTGAATTAGACAAACAAAGAAGGCCGTTAATTTCTTTCATTTCATTTCACTAGCATCGGATATTCCGGTTATCTCGCTAAAGAGCCTTCTTTATCCCGGGCCGACAAGAATAGCTGATTTGTCCTAAGAGCCGTTATCCCGCGATGAGAAGGTAGATATGAAACCTAGTCTTTACCCCAGAGCAAGAGATGTCCCTGCCCTTTCGATTTCTTCTATGCCATCTGATCTTTCTTGTCTTATCTGCATCCTAGGATTCTTCAGCTCTATGCCATCTTATTTACAAGGATTTCATCGACTTGAGAGCATCAAGGACTTCATCCTCGGACATTTAGGCAGTCTTACTGAAAGCTGGGGATTCCTTCCGCCTATATCTTCTTCACGTGCACATTTGCAAACCGGAAAATTTGCTTCATTCTGACCTATCCCAACAGATTCTAGAGCAAGTGACATCCCTCCTTCCACAACAAAGGGATATGCGAAATAGCGTCATTCTCGAAGACCGTAGTCAATAGCTGCGGATAAGGCGCAAACACTAGCATTCTATGCATCAGACTTCTACTTCTTGTAATGCCCAAGGATCAAAGACCTCCTTACTTAATTCAATAGCAGCGGATTCTGCCTTCAAACCTGAATCAAGTCTTATTGCATCACTTCCTCTAGCTGCCTCTTCAGGGGCATCCTCCATGTAATATCCCTTTATTGCAGCAAGAGGGCATTCTGGGCATTCATGTCCACCCTCTTCTTCGATTGGTTAGGTTCGCTATTCCTCTGACGGATGGGTTCTCTCTCATTTTATGCTTTCTTCTCTCTGGCATGGAACCGTATCTCTTCTTCTTTTCACGGTCTCTCCGCATGACGCAGAGAACTCTTGCTTTAAGCAGGTAAAAAAAAAGGTGGAGAAAAAAGAAGATTTTATAACGCCCAATATCGGGTTGAGCGACCGGGTTGGCTCAGTAAGTCGTGTCGGGCAGTCTCATTTGTCTTTTTTCCTAAAAAGAGGTCAACAAAAGTAGTCGAATCAATCAGCCCATTCGGAACAATGCAATCGGCGGCCGTAAGTCAATCCGACGTTTTCTCCATCTGAATAAGGGAATTCCTCATCCAAGAAGAAGTCATGGATCAATTTGCCTTGAGTCAGGACAAAGCTCAACCAATAAGTCAAGTGGTCCCCTCCCCGGCCAGCACCCTTCTTCTAAGGGAGACTAAAACGTCACTATTATACACCCGAAGGAAACGAGTCACGCTCAACGCAAGCAATTATTGCCTATCTGGGTAGGGCAAAAGACGAAGAGGCGAGCCCGCTTGCTTCGTAAGTGAATAGGGGTGAGTTTAGCTAATGAATTTTTTTTTGAGTTTTCGTTTTGAGTGGTGGTATAAATGGGGCTCTGTAGGCCCCATTGCCTTGTTGTTGTGTAGTTTTTCTTTTCGAGTGTTGGAGCTTGGGATTTCCTTAAGCGAGTTCAAGGAAGTGACGTGAAGGTAGCCTTAGGTAAGGGGCTGACGAGAGAAACCTGTCTCCACCTCTTTTGGTAGTGGGGGATCACTCTGGGCTAAGATAGTCTCTTAAGTACTAGCGTAGCGGGAGAGCAAATAGCAATGAACCTTATCTACAGTCTTAGTTCCCTCCTACCAAGAACTACGTCAGCTCTCTATGCGAGGAAAAAGGTACAGATAGGCGGATTGACGCATCTGAGCAGGCAGGGAAGACTTAGTGCTTGGAATATGAATGCTATGAGGCTTGGGCGAGAGAGCAGGTCTAGGAGGCCTAGATATTGCATCATGTGAAAGCAGCGCTCTAAAAAAAGACCCATAAGGTAAACTTTTGAGATAGGCAGAAAAGAAAGTGGGGCATTCTGGGGATGTCTTTCATCAGCCAGCACCTTCAACAGCCAGTGGGACAGATGCCGACACAAAGACGATTCAAGATTCAAGATAGGGTAGGACCGATGAACAGGCAGGGCGGGATGAAGCAAGCAGCTTCGGATTGGCTGAATAGAACAGATGCGACCGGGGGGAATGGGCTATTGAATGGAAAGAACGAAAGCGACGTACGTACTGGATTGACCCGCCTGTGCCAACTACTCTACTCCCCTATTTCTTGCCCTCATCGGCCTCCCCTAATTGGTGCACTCTTTCCCCCAATTCACCGATAGAGAAGAAAGAGATAAGCAATGACCGGACTAGACCAATGAAAGCGGACCAAGGTTTTGATTCGTTAGCCAAGCGCGCCCATTACTTAGACTCTATTACAGATGAGAAAGCGATGCGCCCATTACTTAGACTCTATTACAGATGAGCATCTTTCTAAAAAAAAATGAATGGGAAGCATTAAAAATCTATATTGCGTCAGTTATCTTTACTTCACCCCCTCTATTCTTATATTGAAATTCCGTCTCGTCGCTTCCCCTTTAGTGCCTGCTGAGACTTATTTCTTCTCGACTATAGTTGAATGGAAGTTTCATTTCCTAAGTCTCAAATAATTTCTTTTATTGAGTCCCCATAGTGCATTCCCCGTTTTAGTCTGTAGAGTAATTTTTCACTAAGAAGGATTGCAATATATATAAGAAAATTCCAGATTGAAGATCTCTTGACCCCATATACGATCCAGTTCTACATCGACGCGCTGAACTAATGAATAGAGATTGAGCTTCACTTCGCGAGTCGGGAATGGCATCATTTATTAAAAAGTGCTAGCGTTGACAAGAGATGAGCTAAAGAGGTGGCCGGGCAGTTGACCAGACCCTACCACATACAGACAGCAAGCAAGAGTTGTGCCGGCTTATCCGGAAAATGAAATTCTTGTCACCCCAAATGCTACTACCTCTTTGCTAAGCACAGGAATGCTTGATCGAGAAAAGCAAGCAAAGAAGCAGCAGGATACGGAATCTGAAGGGGCTGGGGGTAGAGCCAATAACCAATTGAAGAGTTACAGACTACAGTATAAAGCTCTCAATCATGCTCTTGCCAGTGGCATAGATTGTATATACTCTCGCCGATTAAGGCAAATTCTGCGCTCCACGAAAAAACATAGGGGGTCGTCCCTGGACTTAAGGAAGGCAAAACTAAAAGTGCCTCTATGACTCGGGTTCTAGTGAAAGCGATTCAAGTATAGCTGTGCTCCAGTTTTTCGGGTCAAGGTTATACGGTGAAGAGCCCGGTCAAGGCGACCTTATTAAAGAGAACATTCGGGACATAAAAGCCTAAGGTAATCTCGTCCTTCGTTGCCGAATCTAATGGAGGTTTCAATCCGACGGATCAACCGGGTAAAACGAGGCCTCGACGGAGATGATGGAGGGGAACTCCTACTCTGACTATAGTTGCGATCTCTAAGCGGGATTTTCAGTCATCTACCCCTTTTCTTTCCCTAGCGAGTGAAGTGCCCCATAAGCTATAAGGGCGAGCTAGATGTCTAAATTCCGTGAGCAGCGATTGAACTGAACGTTCCAAGTGCATCCAGCAGGAATCGAACCTACGAATTTTCCCCTTGGGGCGCTTTAACCATTCTATAATGGATGCGGCAAGACTCAGCGAGTGAACTAGGTTTTGGAAGAAAAAAAAGTGGATTCCGTGATTTTTTTCCCATCCTTGATCCTTTTGCATTCCTTAGCAAAAAAAGTGCAAATAAATCTCGCGGGTCCTTTTTCAAGCCCATCTCGAATACGATGCGTTAGGGTACTCGTGACCCTGCTGGTGGCTGCCACTGCCTCACACTTAAATGCCGCCAGCTCTGTCTTCCTACTTAAGGCATCCGCGACCTGGTTGGTTCGTCCAAGCTTATACTGACGCACCATATCAATCAAACTTGGCTTTTTTGTGAAGCTTGCAATCTAGAAAGAACCTTGTTTTGGCGTGAGTTTCTTCTGGGTCAGGAAGTCACTCGTCGCCACATTATCCGTCTTGACCACAAATCGTGACCCGCCTCCACGTTCTCAAGTAGTGCACTATTGCTGTCATCTCCTTCTCTTGGACCACGCCTTTCGGTCTCATTGAGCTTTCGGATCTCATATGCTACTTACCTTATTATACTAGCACACCGCCTATGGCATAGTCTGACGCATCCGTGTGTACTTCAAATGGCTTAGTGTAATCTGGCAACTGCAATACGGGGTCATCAATCACTGCCCGCTTTAGGTCCTCAAAGCTCTTTGACACTCTTCCGATCAGTGCAGTGCCATGATCGGTCCGTACGTCCTTCTTTAAGAGATTTTTGAGTTGAGCAGCCCTCTTCGAGTAAAAACGATGAATCTTCGGTAATAGTTCACGAGCCCTAAAAATGATCTTAGCTCACTCACTATAAGTACTCTTTTGAAAGGAAAGGGGGGTGCTTGCCACTCCTCGATGGCTCTGATGCCCATCCAATGCCCTAGGAATAGGATCTCTGTCTGTCCAAAGGAGCATTTATCTTTCTTTACATAGAGGTGATTCTTCCTTAATACCTTACGGTCCGGAGGTGGCTAACGTGTTCGTTTAACGGATAGTTATAGCCCACGATCAAAGTCTACGACCTGTCGTCGTCGTACGGGTGGAATAGCTCATTGTGGAGGGTGCAGAACGAAGGTGGCAGGGGCATTGGTGAGTCCAAAAGGGATAACCAAATCCAATTCCCCTTCATTAGTAAGGTTGCTTGCTTGTCACACAGGTCGTCTTTGGCTCGTCTCCTTCCGCGATACGCACTTGGTAGTAGCCCAACCGTAGATAGAACTTCGAGAAGTATCTCGCGCTTATTGATTAGGGATCATCATCTGCTTTTAAGCTGGACAAGGGCAGAATCCGTATTGGAAACCTTTCCCATAGAAAGGAGAAGTTCTCCAACAAAGTCTTTGATTCCCAAGGTGCACACTCAATGCCAGGTTTCAAGCAGACAAAGGATAGGAAGCACTTTAACTCAAGAAGAACGAGTCTAACAGCCAATATGGCTTTTTGGTCCTTTGATCACATCTCCCAGGGGAAAGAGACTTTATGCCCCAAAGACGGTGAAGTGGTACTTGGATCACACACATCTCAATGTCTCAATAAAGGGGAAATAGACTAACAGCCCCGGCCTAAGGAGAAAAGAAGTTGACTGGCATTTAGATAGACGAATTCTCTCCTAGCTCGTCGTAGGTGGACAAGCCTTAAACCATTCCACGAGACAGAACCATTCCTTGAATCGGGCAATGGAAGAAGTTCACCCCAGAAGAAGAAAGGAATGGTTTCTTCTAGGCCCTATCCGAGTAAAAGCACGGACGAGACTATAGGCAGAAGCTGGTAGTTTAACCTATCCTAGTAGAAAGCGCCACCGTGGCCTTCTTTCTTTTTTTTTAAGGAATAGGGATGCGACCACTGAAAGAAATCACTGGAAGGACCCCCATGACTGCGGTTTGCCCGGAACCTACTGAGACCGGATCATGAGCTACGTCAGTTCGAAAAGCATGTCTTGTAAAGACAGCGCCTAGAAGAATTCTGATCAAATGCATTTCCTTGTCTTACCCACACACAGAGACCAAACAAGATCGAAAAGAATGTCGAAAAAAGCCGCGGATTTTCTTTTTTTCTGCTCTTCGGGGGAGGGGTCTTATAAGATTGCCTTTAGCCACCCCTAACGCTAGAAAAATGGAAACGGTCTTGGAGCAAAAAGGACGATTTATCTACTTTAGATCCTTCAACCAAAGACTGCTCCATTGATAAGAACTGCCTTCCTCCGATGTGATTCTAGAGGATGAACTTGCCTTGGAATTAGATAAAATAATATAGAATTTGAGAAAGAATCTCAGCTCCGTCTTTGATTCCGTAGAGAACCGTCTTTCTCTCTCCGCTCGAGTAGGTGCTTTGGTTGACTTTGATTCATCAAGGGTCCAGTCCCAGAGCTTCCGTCAAGTGGGCTTTCCCCGCCCGAAAGTGGTTTACATGGGGCTGGTGAGACATAGTAGTCACAAAGTCTCCTTAGGAAACTAGTTGACTGCAAGAAGTTCATCCGAAACCCTCAACGTTGAGGAGCAAAAGTATATCGGCGGTCTACTAGAATAGAAAGGTGCACTATAGAAGAAGAGAGAAGGGAAGACTCTGAGTCTACGAAAAGAGCTTAAAGCACTTACTCTTTTTTTGATGTTCTGGCCAGAAGGAATCAACGAATGCGCTTAACACAGTCTCGGCGAAAGCCGCAAAGGATACTCCACTTTCCTACTAAATCTCTCCTTATTTTGGTTACATACCTCCTGCATGTACTTACTTATTCATTTCCCTCCCCACCTACTTCCTGGTGGCTACCATCTCTCATCTCGCTCTAGAAGAGAAAGGGGGGGGAATAATACCTGGGACTATCAAACAAAGGTCCCACAGCGCCGACAACAGCCTAACCGGAATTCTATCGTGCCATTTTATCCTTTCCGGGTGGGCAAACAACTAATGTATTGATCAGGACTAAAACAAAACTAATTACATTGGCATGATCGTTGCTTAAAACGCGGTTTCCTTGTTATCATGTACGTACCCCGACCCGTTTGAAAAGTCCTCGCTTCAGGGGGAGATGAATCAAGATTTTTTGAGCTATGGGTCGATCCTGTAGCAGGAAATAGGGTTGCTCGCTTCCTGAAGTGAGCTATTTACTATTGTAGTTTCTCTCTACTGGTGAGCTACTTAGACGAAAGGCAAGAAAGAAAGTAACTAACCGAAATTACTGGAGTATACCCCTCTCCTTTATGGCTTTCCCGCGCTGATTGGCTTGCTTTGCTGAGGAATGGAGTTGGTGGACAGACAAAATCCCAACCTGGACAGAGCGATTTGAAAGAGCAGAGATTGGAGATTGATTCAATTCAATAGCTTTGGACAGAGACAGCCGGGTGTGAGCAACTCTCGTACTCTATTTACTGGATCGTGCGTGATTGATGGATTCCTCTTTTACTAGCTAGTGCTATATCTATGGATTGAGTCAGGCAAGTTATGTTAGATATTGATCGAGGAAGGCTGCTTTCTAGTCGTTGAAGGCGATGGGGCGAGATCTCAGCCCTTTGAAAAGACGGAGTCAATGTAGGTTAACCGCAGAACATACTCTCAAACTAACTACAGAAGGATTGGGATCGATATCATACCACCACTTTTCAGGCTGTTGGAGTATCCTTTCTTCCTGATCTTATGAGCGGATAGGAGTGAATCAATCATTATAATTAGAAACCAAAAACAACATATTCGTGTTTTCCGAGGATAGGTTTCATAAATGCTTTATATTTACTTAAAGAAGATTTTCTTTTTGTAAATATTTTGTATATGAAGAGGTCACTTCGTAGTCTACTGCCGGGGTCATTGAATCACCTATTGCGGTAGCGCTTCCTACTCCGTGACGCGATGAAAGAAGAAAGACTGAACATAAGCCCTACCAGGGTCGTGCTTCGCCTCAACAATTGCACCAGTATATACCAAGAACGACGAATTTTCTCTTCCCGTTGAAGCCCAAACCGGCCTCCTAGTAGAGCTTGTCGGGATCGGTCTTTTTCTTTTATGAAATTTTTAAATAGCATAAATGAGGAAAGGATTTCCGTTTCCGAGGCGCCTTTTAGGGGCTTCATTCCAGGACTAACGAATCTTGATTTTGAGCATGTCTCACGAACTACTACTACTCTTTCACCAAAGCTTAAATGCTCTTTCCATAACTTCAATATGAGAGAATCAAGACTAGAAAAGAATGTTTTTGATTTTCTCAATAGCGCGTCAGAAGAGTTCTCTTCGATCCCATACATTCTGCCTACGCTCTGATCGTCATGGATCCTTAAACCATTAAGTTTGATGCCCACTCCTTTGCGAAATCAGGACTGGTCAAATATTTTTGATTCCATCCATTAGATAGACTAGCCTCGGGAAAGATAAGAGGAATGAATCCCATAATAGTCTTTTAAGAAAAGAAAGCGCCTATCTTTTTTTATTTATAGGAGAAAAGAGGACTTTTTCAATCTTTTTTTGAAAAGGGCGGGCTGCCACTGGTCTTTCTTTCCCTAAAAGACAAAGTCTTGACGAAGAGGAGAAGTGGGCCAGTACTGGGAATCCAGGGTTTCGGGTTCTTTCCCCAGTTTCACTTTGATATTCAGACTTTAGCTCAGCCCAGAAAAAAAGTTATTATTATATATCATTCTATTTTCGTTTTGGCTTTTATTCAATTCTCTTTCATTTGAAGTCGGTTGAAGCCCAAGCATCTGGTGTCAACGGTTCTGCCACTCCTGAATCAGACGATGTATCCCAAGCCTGTAAGTCCATTACCGTTGAACAAGAGCAAAAAGAGGAAAGAAGAGTGACTGATTCAACAAGAGAAAGAAGAGCTAGCGACTCTAACGAATCTAATGCTGCCCACTCAAGCTATCAAGCTAGTCTTTTCCTACTGCCCTTACTTAACCTTAACCACCGGGAGCAGATTCGATAAAAGAAAGGATTCTGACAAAGAGAAAGCGCTGACCTGACGTAAAGATTTGACCTTTCAAACTCTACCGGAAGATTATAAATTCCCATAGCCACAGAAAAGAAAACGAGGATCATAATTTCTCCTCCAGTGCTTGGTTCATCAACTAGTTAGATTCAAAGCTTCACATCCAAGGCGGGAAACCAGGGCACTCATCTTTATCAATGCAATGACTTAGGGTAGGGGGGCGGCTCAATCCTTTCACTTTTTTCTTATGTGCGAAAGCACGCCACCAAACCAAGAAGAAGAAGAAAAAGTCACTCGAAGTAGTCAGCCTATTAGCATAGCAGTATAAGAGAGGAAGCCTAGCCAATAAGTATGTAAGAAGCTTCCCTTTAAGTTCAGGCTTGAGCTTACCCTTTTCATAACATCTGATTCGGCCGTCAACGCCTAGCGACTATAGAATCAACGAATAAGAAACGGAGCTGGCACGGGTCTTGCTTGAATTCATCTCTACAGATGTTTTCTCTGCTCTAGCCGCAAAGCTTCCCCTTAACTGTCGGCCTCATCACCTACTCCAGCAGAGTCAGAAACGAAAGGGAATCGAAGAGCAAAGATAGGAAGCGCGTATAGCATAGGTCTTGACTTTGACGTTGGGACTCTGCCCGTTCCAGAATTGACTTCAAACGAAAACGCATCAGTAACGGGAATAGAGAATCCCGGGAGAGTAGGGAGCAGGGAAGACACTCGTCTTTGAAGTCAGCCCAGTGGGCACTGGCTTTGAGTTCCTTTTAAGTCAGGCTTGACCCGCGCTCGGCGTCAAGATTAAGATTAAGCCTATCAAAGTGATCCCAGAGGAAGAGAGACGAAATCCGTAAGCCGTGAGTATAGTAGGTGATTGACCGGGCCGACACTCATCAGATTATGATTTTCATTATCGGGAGTTAAGATCAAGAATTTTGTTCAAGTAGGGATCCTAGTGCTAGTAATCGGGGTTCTGTCTTTCGTGATCGTTAGGAAGAAGGAAGAGCCAGATGCGTCTGATCTATATTTGTTTGTTTTGGATCGAAAGATTCTGATGTTCGTAAGCGAGACCCAGATCCTCCATAGCACCAGCAAATAAGCTACCACCTGATCTTGACCCGGAATTCAAAGTTGAAGAAAAGTAATGGTTGAAGAACCTCGTCTCACATCTCTTCCTGGCCAAGGTGGGAAAAGCACAACTCCGTCCAGTATCTTTCCCTGTTCCGAGATAGCCTAATATCCCAGTAGAAGTGTGGATGGACCGGCGTGGATAGGGGGAAGCCTGTCCCACCATCATCTAGTCCAATTCCTTTCCAGTACCAGCATTCCTTTGTACGCATATCTAGGCGCAGTTCCAGTAGATGACCTTGTTGATCCGGGACTTAAGCCTGTTGACTAAGTAGCAGATAGACCGTCGGAGGGGACGCCCGCAGCAGAAGCAGGGCAGGAACATAACAAGCTCCATAGCCGGTTGTTAACCTAATTGCATGATAGACAGTACCATAGGTTGGTTCCAGATCGAGCTATTAAAGCACCAGACGAAACAGAAAAGAAAAAAGTAGAGGAAAAGGCAGGAGTCTATTTAGTAGACTTAGTTGCGTATGTTGAGTAAAGAACAGCCCCGTGAAGCTACGTCCCTCTGTCTGGCCCTCCATTCTATTATTAGAAGCAAAGAAAGAAAGGCAGGAGCAGGTTTCTTTTTCTAACAGATTGAGTAGCTTTTCTAACCAGCATCTAAGTAACTTCCAGATCCATATTCTAGGTGCAGGGGAAGCAGAGGTGAAGGCATCTTCAATAGGAGGAAGAGAAGGCGTCAGCAACTGACGGCCGTCAAGCTGAAAAAACATAGCACTAATGGCCGACCCAAGCCTTTTCGGAAAGAGCCCTTGTCTTGTAGTTACATAGTATGGCTAATGCTCCTTTTCGGACAGATCCCCTTCCCTAGCCCTAGGCGGGAGAGCCTTAGCCTTGAAAATCGAATTAGAAACAGGGCGATTAATAACACAGGGATAGAGAGTAGCCATAACTTCGGCCGTCCTTGCCAGCATTTATTGCGGTTTGGGCGCTGTTGCCAAAGAGAAAGTGGGTCCAGGCCAGTGCAATGCAGAATTCCCGGTCCACTACTTCTATGCATGGTTGGACCAGTCTTTTCCTAAGTTGTATATGACCGCTTCCGGACCTGGGGAAGCTGAAAGATTATGTCCCTTGCAATTGAGAGCATTGAAGCCGGGAAGTTCAATGCGAAGATGGCCAGGCTCTTTATTCGTCATCCGATGAGCTTCACGAAAAAAAACCTAAAAGCATGGTCTTTTAGAGATGCCCTCAATCTTGTATGATTAGTCGACAAAGGGCCCCTATTCTGGGTCGATCAGTCATTCAGTACAGGAAGACCCAAAAAGATAGAGTTCACATTCCTTTTATTCTTATGGTGGAGCTTTGGGATCTAGTTTTTCAAGAAAAAAAGGGTCAGGATCTGGTGGTTCGGAGATTGGAGGTTTAGCCTTTCCTAAAGAGGAAATAGGTGCTTACTAAGCCTAAAAAGCATTCTATGGAGCTTGATTTTTTCTCGTCTCGTAGTAAGCTTCATCTAAATTCCGGCTTGTGAAAAGAGCTTATCTTTGGCTTGGGGTTTGATTCGTAAATCCGGGTCAGGCGGCTAGCTCCTCGCTCCTGTCGATCGGCCCTATATTGTATATAATATTGTATAGAATCCAGAGATTTGATTTTCACAGCTACTACAGCTGGTGTCTTCGGAAATGGCCATGGCCAGATTAGCAGGAGGAAGGTTTTTTACCTGACTGAAACAGAGGTTGAAAGTCAAATAGCCATAGATCGCGATTCAAACAAAGAGGTTGGGCTTTCCCCTAAAGTGACAAGGGGGTGAGCCGCAGACTATATATAAGGATAAGACCGAAAGCGAGATTTCTCACTAAAGGACGAAGCCAAGAACGTAAGGAGGTTTTGAAGACTTGAAAAACGTTTCTTTATTTAGCATGATAGACCTCTTATCTATTGAGATTTTAAGCTAATAACTGGCATTCATTTAATGAAAACCCTGCGCTTGAAAAGGCAGAGAGAAAATTTAGCCCTTTGCTCTATACGTCAAGACTTTTGCCATGAGAACGAAATTCGATTAGTGCCAGTTCCCCCAGAAATAGCTGTAGTGGAGCAAAGAAGGTGTAGTCGGAATGCCTTGTTCTGTAGCAAAAGAATAGGCAGCTATTTCATCTGCTGTGAATGCTGCCGATGCTTGAGTACTCGTATCTGCTGGGGGAATAAACTGTCATCCCGAATAGCCTGTTAATAACCCTTTCCGCTCTTACTGTTCCCACTGCATCGAGAATAACCTTTGCCTACCCGCTGTTAATGGCATTTCCGCTGATCGTAGAGGCTCTTGGTCAACTATCCGTAAGCGCAGCTATTGAATCAGTTCTTGGTGGAAGGTTTAATAGTCGAAAGGATAATTATCTTGAAGCTGGAACACCAAACTGGAGCCACACCGATTGACATGAATTCACAGCCTTTGCCCATTAGCAGCTATAGAGAGTCTTCCTTCTAATCCATATTCTTATTTAGAATTCGTCATAAGAATACTATGTTTTTCTTCTTATTCTTTCTTGCTCAAAAAAGGACAACATCTGGTCTTCCTGCTAAAGCAATTGTCGAAGTGGAGGCACCCCATTGAATAATGAATAAGTACTAGTCCCGTATGATCCTCTTCCTACTCTAATACTAGAAATAGAAAGAAAGAGCCTGTTGTTGGAGTAGCAGTCTCTGTCCTGGGGCCAAACAAAAGAAAAAGATCCTATTCGGCCACCTGACACGGTTTCGCGTTTGGAGCTCTGGTTCGGCTTAATAAGTACGAACTCTGTTTTCGGGAAGGCATTCCCCGGGTGTAAAAACGTTGTCGCTACGGTCCTATCTCTATCTGCTTGTGGAGCTAATCGGCAATCCTGCTTTCGGTCTTATCCTTATATATAGTCTATAGTCTGTTTTAGTCCTAACAGGAACATCGTTATTAATAGGTTTCGGAGCAGCTATGCTAGAGTAGAGCTCAAGATTCCTTGGGCTATTGGGCTAAGGATATTCTATGAGTTTAAGCTGATAGCCTATACTATCAACTATCACTATCGTCAGCCTCTCCTTCCCCCTTGTGCTCAGTAATCAGTAAGTGTATTGGTTAGTTTGATAGTTGCTACTTTCTTTTTCTCTTTGTTTGCCTTGTCTTTTTCAAGTCTTTTTTGAGTATTTAGGAAGTGAAGATCTTAGTTTGGACTACTTTTAGCTACCTGAGGAAAAACAAGGGGTGATTGCCCCATTGCACATGGGTAAGGGAACGAGACCAGAAAGGGATACCTTTTTGAAAATGAATTTGAATATCCCTGTCCTCGCCTTCAATCCGATCCTTTGTTCGCGGCTTTCTCCGGGTTTTTGTAGTTCGACTCTTACGCCAACTTTTAGGTTTTTGCTTGCAGCTTAAGAAAACCTGCTGTTAGCTTTTCTTAGTTGCCCACCTCCTTTCTGGTCTGGAAGTTGGATTCTTCTGGTATCGAATGAGCCGTAGTTCTTGCAGCTATGAGTGTTGAAGGAGCTCCTGCTATCTCAGATTCTCTTTTCTCTTTGTAGTTCTGGAGGTTCTATTCTTTTTTCCCGGAGATCTTCTATTTTAGATAGTTCCTCTATCCTTGCGCCCCTGCTTTACTCAAAGTAGACATGTTTCTGATGAATAAAGTGGTGGTAAGTTTTCGTTAAGCATCAAACCTAGAAGAAAGTCCTTTGCTCAAGCCAAAAGCCGTCAATATCCGGAAAGGCTGATTGAGCAGATGTATGGCTTTAGGCTACAGAGAATTGATAGGGAACATCCTTTTCCTTTCCTAAAGTCAAAGTGGTTTTCTACCGTTCTCAGAAGAAGGTGTCAGCCTTAGATTAGAATGGAACACTTGGCTCGGTTTCCTTTCCAGTGATACGGTTATCTAACTAGTGGTGAAAGAATAATGGTCTAAGGGCCTTGAAGTTAGAACCTTGTGCGTGACTTTTTTCAATAGCGCTCAAGGGCTCACAACTGACAGAGCAAGGGGACTTGAAGATTGACTTTCTTTGGTGAATGGCTTTATTTCGTTAAGGAGAAATGGGTGTTATGTTATAGGAGAAAGTCTTGCTATCAGATCTGTGATCTCGGTTTGTGATCGATAAGCCTTAATATAGATAATAGATAAGATATAGTATAGCTTGATCGCCCCTACCAACAGTGATCGACCCGCGAGGTAGTCATTCAACCATCGCTCCTTCATCAACCAATAGGCCGGGAGCTTCCCCGCAAGTCTCTGTTGTTTGACTTTTTGCAGTTTCTTATGGAATCCGCTCTGAGGGAGGTGATCTTGTTGGTGAGCTAGGTTCTATGAGTTGTTCCCGAGGGATCGTTGACTTTCGGAGTATATAATATGGAATGCGTCCAGGGCAAGCAGTTCGCAATGAGTTCAAGCTAAAGGTTATCGGCAACCAACCACGAACGGCTTGGAGTTCAAAAACCTCAGTTGAGGAGTTTTTTTCTTTCTTCTTTGTTTCTTTTTTTATAGGAGATTGAATAGTCGAATCTTTCTTCTATTTGCCAGCCCCTGTTCAAGTTGAAGAAAATTCCCTAATTGCCTTTCGTGTAGGTGTAACTCTTCTGTTACGTCACCATCCTTCCATATCCCCAAACTTTATTTATTTAATATTAAATGCGGCTGGTGTCGTACTCTCTCTCGCCCTTTCTATTCCCACGAATCTCTTGAAATAGTGGGCCTGTTCTTGCTTCCTTTCTTTTGTGTTAGTGTGCATGAAGGGTAACTTCTAAAAGAAGCCTATACCTATAAGAAGAAGTAGCTGCCTTAGCTCCAATTGCTAAAGCAATCCGGTACCTACTTAAATATTTAGTTAACTCTTTCATCAGCCTTAAACTTAATAGAATAATAAGAAAGAACTGGGCAAAGGACTAGGAACTATTAAGACGGTTATCCCAACTAAGCATATCAGTTCCCAGCCTTTGTGCAATCAGTGAATACCAGGTCGAAGTGAAGTTCCGAGATCAAATGGAACCGGATAAACTACTCGATCAACGGGTTCCGAAGAAAGCTGGGCCACATCTACTTATCTTCACGTGAATCAACTGAAACTGCCTTTCTTAATGGACGAGGAACGGGAAGGAAGGAGCGGGTCCTAAGCGGATTGTGGGGTTCCCCTCAAGTCCAAGTCTCTCAGCCGACCCAGGTTCTCCCTTTCTTCCCAGTCAATCTCCAAGCTCACCTCCTTTACCCGAACTTTGAGTCCCAGCTCGAAAGGCTCAGTCGAGCTCCAAGTCTTCAATCATACTCTTTTACACCAGCCGTTACCAGAGAGTTCAGATATGCCAGTCCCGATTTCACCTTTAGACCAGTGCCAGCTACTGATTTCGAACCCCAGAAAAAGGTATGACTTTTGGCTTCGGGAATGAAAGTAGCTCCTTTATTACATTACGCAATTAGCAGAGTTTCGAAAGTGTGAGGAGCTATGCAAGCCAGACTTGTACAGCACAGTAAGCATTCCATCTGCCTCAGGCCAAGAAATCCGACCCAGCTCGTCAGGCATCTGACGCCTGAAAAAGCAGATCTATCTGCGGGAGAAGACTTCCGACTTAGAGTCGCTCCAGACTTGTGGTCTGACAGGTAAGTATAAGCCAGAAGAGCAGGAATAGGATCTTCTGCCTCTTTTTTTTCTGTTAAGGGTGAGGGTGGCGGAGGGAATAAGGTATGAAATCACTTAGATAGAAGCATGTTGGATGACGGAACGATGACTGAGTGCAACAAGTATGGATTTATTCAAAGTCGAAAGTAGGTGATAGATCGAATCGTTTAGTACGCTAATCTTGACAGTTTCCATTTTCTATTCTTTGATATGTAATTTCTTAGAAGATTTTCGTTGATCGGATCGCCACACCTGGCTTTCCTATTATTCGTACGATTCCTCGAACTTACCTGTTGGATTATAGACCCGAACTCCCTTTAATGTTCGCATTCTACCTTCTTTTTCTCCTTTTTCAATTCAAGGCAATGTTCTTCCTCGGTAATTGTGGGGGAATCCGAAATCCCATCCCACACTTCCCTCGTTCAAAGGCATCAGGAAATCCGATTCAACAATAACCTTGGGAAGACGCCTGGTAACTTCCATAGACAGCCCTTCTCTACACGCTACTCGGTGTACTAGCTCATAGCTGTTAGCTGCCTTCAACAAAGATATTGATTCATAAAAGAAGAAGAAGAGGAACCCCCTTTGAATATAGTTTGGGGTATTGCATTTCAACTCTCTATTCGAGAAAGACAATACCCGATATCATTCCTTTCTACCGGCGTCCAAGCCTCTACTAAGCCTAGGAACTCTCAATCTCATAAATGGAATAGCCAGGTTGATCAAGCGAGATCAAAAATGTTTAATATACATACATCCGGTAAGTCTTTAATAAGATAAGCATAAGCAGGAGTCATTTATAGTTTCTGTCTTTATCTTATGTTTGAACTCACGCAATTTATCTTCATAAGGATCCTCAAAGGAATAGGTGGATGGCTCGCATACAGCACAAACATAGTTTTGTAAGCTGTTAGTATTACCGAGATCCATTGATGAAGATATCAATGAACTTCTCTATGATCACGGTCTGATCGTGGGATAACGTGTTATCAAAGGATTTCCTGCAATTCAGATCAGGAGTCCCATACTTTTCTCCTAATTATAGTCATAATAAAAAATGAATTTCTTTATATAAAGATATAAAGCGGATCATAAGTTCCAGTTAACTTCTCCCTGGAACTGTTTCATAGGGCATCTTTCTCTAAAGAGAGAGTATGAGTTAAGGGATATTTAGACAAGTAGAATAAGGCCAAAAAAAAAGAGTTTTCGCCCGCGCCTGTAATCACGTCAAAGGAGAGAGCGATTTAGAGAGTGGAGACCGTTAGAGATTCGCCTTTGCGCATTGATACCGATACAAAGAGCAGATATTGGAGATTTAGGAAGTAAGACTGAATCGACTTTAGACTCGCTTTACATTACGAAAGACCACTCGAGTGATCGGAGACCTATACTGCAGCTCTTTCTATTCAGCATAAGCCGAAGGGTGACGGAGATGAGATGTGCACCAAAGACGAAACCTATTATTGTCTTGATATACCGAAAACGCAACAAGGAAAGAGTTGTTTCATCGTCCGGGTTGAGAAGTAGGTAGAACGTCGCATATTTATCGAGTCATAATCCTGAAATAAAGTCTTTCCGACAAGCATCTCAGGACGAAGGAAGGGGCCCCATCTCACAAATGGGGAAGAAGACTGGCTGTCATCCCTGAATGTAATCAAGAAGCGGAACAGAGCATTCAAGATCGAATGAAGGGTGGGAGTATACCAGGTGAGCTTCAGGCAAACTGTGGTCGTAGATCAGGCTGACTAAGATTGTATATATTACATTACAGAGCTGGTAATTAGAGTTAGAAGCTGTTCGTCTGGTCCTTTTTTTCCCCAACTTCTGTAGGCATTTTCGGGGAGTAGCCTGCGTCAGTATATAGTTCTTAGGGCTTTCGGGACATGGAGGATCCCGAATCCCGGGGATCCCGAGGCGGCTGCTATGAATCCTACAATAAAAAAAAAAGACTTGAATTACGAATATTCTTCTATTGCTAATCTTCAAAGTGATAGTTGTCAAGGTCTCGATCTTTCACTTGTTGCTCGTATATCGAGTTCATTATTTGGCTGGCCCTCTCTTTAATGGGATTGTTCTGCGGGTTGTTGGCTATATCAGCCAATACTTCAACTAGTCTGGCTTTACTTTTCAAATTGGGGCCAACAACTAGCTCGATCGAAGACTCGTCGATACTTATTGTACGAGGGTCTTCTGTCGAAGGCGGTATCTAGAGTCGCTTTGAAATAATCCATAATAATCCTATGCGTAAACCAGTAACCGTTAGGTTGATTGTACGGTTCTGTTGTGTCATCAACAGGGTTAGCTGGCTGCTCTATCTCAACGTCACCATCAACAGATGGTAATGATGGGATAGACGGAACCGAGCCCGCAGGTAAGGGCGACAGGTCCGAAGGGACCGATGGAAAAGACCCCCCCCGGGGAGTACTAGGGTCCAGGATTTGAAGGGTTAGTTGTATTTCCAGTAGGTGTTGTGGCTACGTCCGTAGCTTCTGAGCATGCTGCTCCGGAATTGCCCCCAGACGGAAGCATAAAAAAAGTACCCCACCTATTTACTACCCCTTTAGAGAAAGAGAGGAACCATAAACTATAGATTCGCCAATCACTGCCCTTGCTGCTCCTAGCTTTCTTGCTCTATCTATTAGACAACCACCACTGATTCTTCTACTAGAATAGAGTGATTTGCATAAAAATTAGTGGTTGATACTCTTCTTATACCATGCTTACTGAATAAAGGAATTAACCATGTGTACTTCATGCCAAACCTGAATACCCTCATTTCCAGCATAAAGTCATTAACCATAGAACCATAGCTATAGTCTGCTTGCCACTTGCAAAGAAAGAGCTTTTTAGAGTCAAGTCAGGCAGTAAAGCACAGACATGGCATGCGGAGAATCCGTTTTTACAGCTGATTCTGTCAGACCTTATTCTGTAACAGCTCCTGAATGCTTTACCTCCTCGCTCCCTATCGGCTAAAGCATAAAGGAGCGATCCCTGCCATCCATATTGCGATGGCTCTGGCTAACAATCTTAATCGCCTTCTCCTGCTCATCCACGGCCTTATCCTCTCGTATTCCCCCGTCTCTTACTCGCTCCTACTCCTATTCCCTACATATACTTACTCTTTGATTGCTGACTGGCTATTGCTAAGAAGAGAAGGCCATGAGCTAAAGTAGGTTATAGTCTGAAGCTTCGTAACTTCGCTCCCTTCATCCACAGATTCACTCCTCTCTTGCTCAACTAGAAGATCCAGGGTCTAAAAGGTACGACAGGTTCTGAAATAGAATACGCTTGCTTTCGTTCCTACGACTACTTATTGATATTTAGATATTCCGATTTCTTTTTCTGGTGTTGCTTGTGCCTGTTGCTGCTCCTGGTCTTCCATTGACTTCCGCCGAACGCCGAATACGAAAGGTCAAAAGCAAGTCAATCTATTAGCCATCTCCCTTCGGCTCCTCTTTAGATCGTGGACTCGGGCTTATTTATTAAGGGAAGCACTTCGTTCCACTCGTTCGTCACATACTCTAAACTCAACACTTCAGAAAGAAGGAAAACAAGGAGTAAACAAGAGCTACAACAACGTCAGTGTCAAGGCCAGGAGGAGGCAAGGGAAGTTTCTTTTGTTTTCCTCAACTTATCCGCTTATCGGAAAGAGCAGGGACCTACTACCTACAGGCAGAGACAGGACAGCAAACTTATGGGCACCGGATTGTAAGTCATATCTATTCTTTGCTCGTGAAGTCTACGAAGCGAGCCTTCAGTGGGGAGATAGCGACCTCTTCAACTCCACTACTACTACCTGTACTCAATCAAGTACAACTAACAAAAAAAAGACAAACAAAATACAAGAAAGGAGGTATTTTGCTTTTTGGAAGCGAAGCGACCTAGTCGAGCTATTGTCAAGTTAAGCAGTTCCTCTTGTCGAGCGTCACTCTACTCGCGCTATAGTCGAGGAAAGCTCGCGCGTTATTCGTGTTAAGCTGTCGAGTTAACTAGACTCGAGGGACTAATCCTTTAGGCAACTCCTCCTCTCTGAGAAGAGGACACTTACTTAGTTCAGTGCAACAACAAAAGAAAGGACCCTTACCCCTCTACCCCTAAATAAGTAAGGCCCCGTTCTACCGTACTCCAGACCTGACGCCTAGCCAAGGCCCGGTAACTCTGGAAGAGATCTGCGCCCTGTATAGTCCAGTCTACCAAAGCCCTTTCACATTATCGAGCGCTAAATGCGAACATCGAAGCGTAACTCTTTTTGCGTATCGAGAATCTCGAAAACGTCATTAGTTATGGGCTGCCCCCTCAACTAAATAATGGGGAATAAGCGCAACTGGTAAGGGAGAACGACGAACTGGCCTTCAACATAAATTCATATAGAGATCTGTTGGCCAGGGAACTGTTCGATATCAAAATAATGGAACTCAAAAGCCGCTTGCAATCGCAGACGAGGAGCATATCTTTCAGTGAGGGCGTCATGTTGACCACTTGTTGATCTCCGCCTACGACTACATGCGATAGCTACCTGTCGGCTGCTCCCGAAATAGAAAGGAAAGTTAATATGTAGTTTGGATCACTATTATTCCTATCTAAATAGAGTCACGCACGACTGTGACCCCCGTCATGAATCGCCTCCATCGTCTTACAGTAGACGAATATGAACATTCACTTTCGTTGTAACAATTCTTCCCATCTTCAAATCCAACCCCGGTTGGGGGTACATTGATCCCTTCGGCTCGTCACGACGGTTGCTAGCGAGCGAGTCTGTCTGGCTTCAAGGGGGGTGCCTTCTCAGCAACTCGTGTAATGTCGTCCTATGTTATGTATGAGGTGATTGATCTCTATGGTTCTCTCCGAAGGTTCAATAAGCGTCACGCTATGCTTTGGTCTTTTAGAGAAGAGAGCTCTCTTTTTTCTCTCTCCTAGCACCACACGAGTACCCCTTTTCTGTCCAGGCAGTCTGCAGGCAGCAAGCAGAACTTAGTGAGATCAAAGCTCAGCAGGATAAACGGCTTCTATCCGCCAGCAACCGACCCGCTTCAGGCATTTGTTTCCTCCATCATCATCTTTTTCATTCATTACAGATGAGGATGACAATAGTCTCAGATACAATACATAAAGAACCTGGGTGCAAAAAAAGGGCATTTTCGATGTTTGCTTGAGCGGCAGCTTCGGCTCGTTGTTTCTGGACGGAGAGTGATTTCATCTTTTTTTGCAGTTTCTGAACAGTCACATTGCCCGGATCCAACTCTTGTCTGGTCTTCTCCATTTCTGTGTTGATCAGATTCACCTGGATATTCGCTTGTACTTTTTCCGCATAAAGTTATGTTATCCGTTGTTCAATTTGATTCGCAGAGCGCTTTCTTTCCGGTCATTGGCAACCGCAGATGGGCTTTCACACCCGCTTATGTTGCTGCTACTGGGTGGGATGAAGGCATCTATCTTATTATATTATATGGAAGAACATCGTTAGATGGTTAGCGGCTAGAATAAAACAAGGGGCGTTGTATGGAGGTTTCCAAGCAGAGGATTGAATTTATTGAGATGCATATAGAATAGATGGTAGGGTTCCAAACCTCGCCTAGCACCGAAAGAGAAAGCCTTGTTCTGCAGGGTATGGCCCTGGACAGTGGAGAAATAGAATTTGATTCCGCTTGGTTCGGACGAAGTAGATAGATCAAAGGAATAGAATCCAGGTGGTTCTTATGCCACTTTTGATGGTCTCGGTTCGGACGAGATAAACGGAAAACCAGACGATCGATAGAAAAAAAAAGGTAATTTCTTTCCCATTCCGAGGCATATTGATCTGGATCCCGGGGAACAGGTCTGTCAGAAGTAGATGGCTCGGCTCCACTGGGGGATGGGAAAGTCTATGCGGACTTAGAGGCCGAGGGATGGTAAGTAGATTGCTCGATAGCTTACCCAGAAAAGCGAAGATGGATTTTCTTCTGGTTGGCCACCATAGTACTAAGACGGAAAGCCTGGTAGGCAGTCTACACAGAAGGGAAGTCACCAAACGTGGTTTTAAGTACCTTTTTCTTACTCTACAGATTTTTTTCCGTAGGATTGTTGACAGGGATGCCTTTTGACCCGATAAGGCTCTTACTCAAAGAAAGTTTGAATGGAATTACAGAATGCGTTACATCCATCATATAGAATGATGCTCAACGGCCGGGATTGAGACATTACTACTTTGAAGCACTGTATGAGCTGTTTTATCAGGTGTTTAAGCGCTATTATCAGGTAAGCGCTATATCCTTCAGTCTAAGGCATGCTTAGAGTACACACTTCTCTTTATCTTCCCAACCATGCAAGGAAAGGCTTCATTCCCTACCAATGATGCCCCAAGCTTTGAAGCATACTTCATTCTGGTCCCGGAGATTATGAAAGCTTTGATTCCCTCCTTTGCGCCCCTAGCCCTAGGCGCCTTGATACCTGGGCTTAGCCACAGAAGTCCTCGGATGTCTTATTGTTTGGGACTTTCATTAAGGATAGACCGCAGATTGAAACAGTCGCAATAGATGGATAGCATCTTCAAGGGATTGATGGCTTCTTATTTCAAGGCTTGGCCCCCAGAAGATGAGGACTTTTTCGGAAGGATAGAGTCATTGTATTCCCGAGTACTGATTCTCTTTTAGGATGGTAGTAGAAAGAATGAAGGCTACCTTCTTACTTGGCAGGATGGGGTAGACAGATATAGTACGATTGGATTGATGGATGGTGCACTATCCTTCTCCCAATCATTTCTCAGCAAAACCAATGAGTACAACTTATTAAAGGGAAACTACCAAAAAGATCAACGAGCTAGCTGTCTCAATCATCCACAGCTCCGGGATTAATGTGCTGTTTTTTATGCTGGAGTCATAGCTTATCGTCATTCTTATTCTCACCCCTACAGGGTCTTTTAATAAAATGAAGATAAGACGATAAGTTATCGTCTGCATCTATAACTACTTCTGGTTTATATACACTGCGTCAAGGTTGAATTCCGAACGTGGGGCAGGGTAGAGTTCCTCTTTAGCGCCGTTCTTTTAGGTGTAGTTCCGTCAAGGCGCCAAGAGAAACGGAGGCCGGGAGGGGCCGAAGACTTGATAGGTGTAGTGACTTAGATTCCATGGAGTACCGTCAGACTTTCATGTAGTTCCGTCTAATCAAAAGGTAGAAAAGAAAAGAAAAGCTAGCTTTAGGAGAGAAAGTACAACTGTGCCTAACCCTATCGGTCAAAGAAGCTAAGCGCGAACAGAAGCATTCATGAGCGAGAACTAGAACTGATAGGACGAATACGTGACCAGAGAATGAGATGGGAGGCGTGACTACCGTGCTGTGCTCTTATGCTGAAAGGTACCTCTTATCCGCCCTAAAAACGTGCGAGAATTGCAATGCAAGCGGCGAAACTGCAGCACAGCAACAGCCCCTCGAATCTTGAAAAAGTTGCTAACCACCTGCGCAAGGGCCTTGTTATTTATAGGGGAGATTAGGGAGATGAGGCGAGGAACGGATCAAGGAAGGACCCGCCAAGAATTCGATGTTCGATGATAGAATCTTTGGAACCGTTAGCCAAAAGAAAAGCCGACCTTTTCTTTTGCACGCTTTTTTACATTTCAGTTCAGATACGTTGCTCGACTTGCGCCTTTGCACGCTCAACCGCTTTCCCATCCCACCTGGCCCAGCGGGGAATAACCTCAATCCGTAGAAGCTGCATCCTCAAGGGCTGAGTGATTATGCCAGTGATCTTCATATCAACCACATAAATTGGTAGTAAAATGGTTATGGACCCACGATGACGAAAAGTAAGTTATGCTCTAATAATACTAAATCCTTAGATAGGCCAAACTAAAAAAAATCAGTGAATACAAGAAAGCTTTTAAGTGTAGACGACTACTTGTACTTGAAATTCCATTCCTTTATCCGCTTGAAAGCCAGTTAAGCCAATAGCATATAACGCAAAAGCTTTAGTAAGACTAGCTACATCAGTAGATCATTGATTAGCATACCTCCTCCGAATAGTCTACGTGGACCCTAGTTTCTATTAAAAGAAATTCGTCTTAATCCAGTAATGCAGACAGCCTTGACTCTCTTAAAGAGCAGGAGGTTTAGCGTCAACTCATTCAATGAATGTTGTTTCATTCACCACACGGATGAATTCGACTCTGGATTTTCCAGCGGACAGTCATTTGTCTAAAGAGAATAGACGTATAGCAGCTCTCTCTCATAACAGAATGAAAGCAAGCAAGAACGAAATGAGCGCTTACCCTATCGACCGAACGACCGAAGCTACTTAAAGCAAATCATTAACTCAACAATTCTGAAACTACAGGAAAGGTAATCTACTGAGCTAGCCTCCCGTTATGCACCAATGCTTGAACAGGACCGTTAACCTTGAAAAACCAATCAAAAGAAGAGCTATTGGTCAGTTCCCTATAACCGATACAGCTCGACCGATTGAGACAGGGGAATAAAAGTAAAGTCCGGTGATACCTCATGTGTCTTTCCCTCATCACCATCGCATGTCGCGAAGGTAGGAATAAGAAAAAAGGGAATCACCGGACATGCGTTGATTGTGTTTAACAAGACAACTACACTGAGTTGACAAAGGAAAGAATTTTGATCCTGGAGATGGTACAGATCATACATCCTCTATTCTATTTTATTGTGAGTGGGACATTAAACGCTTTCTTTGAGTTAGACCCACCCGGACTAGACTCACTCAGGCATTTAACGTCATATAACGAGGGAAGGAATCACTCTACTACGACGACAAGGAAAAGAGAGCTTCTTATCGAGACTGATTAAAGCAAAAATGACTCATGAGGGAAGCAAGGAACATTCTTTTGCGGCTTACCCGTAATGCTTGTATTCCCTTACTGAACGGAAGGAACGGTTCAACTGGTTAGGCGGTCTGGCGCATTATTCACTGCGCTTTATTTCAAGCAGTGTGCTCCGGGGTGATAAAAAATAACATACCCTGTTGACAGTGTCCCTGTCCCTTAATCATCAGGCTACCCTCGGATTCTTCCCTCCAGATATTAATGAGGTGGGCGGGAAGGATAGAGCCCAACTTATTATATACGGATACGGATATTCCTTGTCATTCGTCTGAAGATATAGCTCCAACAGGCCTATTCTTTGACTCTCCGCAAGTGTATAGTATATTCTTTCCATCTTCCTACGCTGATAGATATTCTAACAACAAACTACAACGCGACGCTAGTTGGCAGCTCCGCATCGTGAACTGCATCGGAAAGGGCATCCGATCTCTCTTTTATGGGCTCTTTCCCTCGTATCTGACCTATCCGAGTTAGCCCTCCCAAGCGGACAAAGAGGTGGATCATCTGATCTTGAAATAGGTCATCCCGGCTATCCCGATCTTTTATCTGTTTATTTCGTCAGGTATCTGAATCATACGATTGACCGGATTCTTCTTTTCACATTCATTCTACAGGACCAAAACGAGGCCTTTCCTCGCTAGTTGGAAGAAAAACCTCAACTTTTGCCTTTCTTTCATTTTATAAAAGGACCAAGACGAGAGAGCCCCTTCTTCCTATCCTTGCTACCTATAAAATGAGTCCCTCTTTCATTCACTAAAGAAGACGCAGCTGATAGATGGATGAATATACATTTGAAGGCCAGTTCTATGAAGAAAAATAAAGAGTTGGAGTACTTTTTCTTCCTCTCGGTTTTCTCGAAATCAACGAGTGGACTTGAAATCATAGATCCATTTTGTGATCCACGCGACTCAGACAAGAATCCTATATCTTACCCACCCAGTGCTGTTCTGATTGAATTTCAAAGATCTCGCTCGCTGTCAAAGCGCATAAAGTGAAGTGTTCTCCTGCCCCTGTCACCTGAGATAAAGTCAACGAAACCGTGATCGGAGTCGTGGTTTGAAGATGATGATTTGAAGATTCATTCGACAGAACAGAGAAGGGTGTGAAGGTTGCCGATACCGAGGTTGAATGACCACCTGGCAACAGCAAAAGTGTTTTTTGGCACAGGTCAAAGGGGAAAGCAACGAGGAATTCCACTTTGGAAAGGAAAAGGGCAGTTCCAAACGAAGGACCCAGTCTCAAGGGGCAAGCTTCCCGGTGTCCAAGTGTCAAGTCCCGAGGGCTTGTGTCCGCCGAAAGCTGCCTTTTTTCTTTTTAGTCTTTCTGCGCAATGAACCGAAAGGTGAGAGGCAGGGCTCGGTCTCAAGGTTTAATTTAAAGTCACTAAAAAATAAAATAAAATAATAATAGTTTGAGCCAACTGCACTTTTGAAAGGCGAAAGTCAAGATGGAGTGCAACCAGGTGTAAGGTGTCAAAGGTCACCGAGTCGTCGTAAAGGGGAATAGGTTGTTTTGCGCATCCAACAACTGAAAGAGTTTGCTCCGAAGGGTTGAGTTGCGTAATAGCAGATTCGTAGGTCAATAAATCGTTGGATTTGAAATCGAACTCTCTACCTTGGGCGGATAGGAATTGAGACCTTCAATGGTCCGCTCTTCTCTCCTCGTGATCGAAGCTGACCCCAGAAGTTGGGTATTCCTTCTTAAGATGACACTAAACCTTCCGATCTTGCTAGCCGGGGGCTCAGTCTTTCAAGATGAAATCTTTCCCCTTCCGGTCCCAGGGAATCGCTCTTATAGTAGGAGGTTGACTATGTCCCCAACTTCTCTTTATTAAGAAACTCGGTTTATAACTAGAATTATAATAAAAAGATTGTACCCTAAGCGCTGATCCCAAAGAAAGCAGTTGGCTCTTCCTACATCCATGCATAAAGAATTAGTAAGTAGGGTACTCGAAGCCCGCCCGCCACCTGGTCGTTCTTATGGTCTCTGGAATCGCTTTCAAAGCGGATTTAGTCATAATTTTTGCTTTCCATTGAGTGTAAAGTTCCGGCACCTGTGCGGGATTGATTTAGCTCAGAAGCGCCCTCTCTTTCACTTTAGAGGAGTACACATCGATGAGCTTAAGTAAGCGCTTTTGACTACTACACTTTGTTGATGCAACGAACTCTTTCTATTATTAGAGCAGACACCTTTCGAGAGAGTCTTCCTTTCATCGGCTTGCTCTTTTTTTTGATGATCTACCTTCGAATGAGTTGAAAGGCCTTTGCCTTATCACAAGGCTTGTGAGCTGTGCCTTCTCTTTCATTCTCAAAACTTCTGTCGCTCCATCCCCGCAGGGGCAGAGAACCCGTCGCTGTCTCGGCTGTGCTATCGACGGCTCTGGGGAAGCAGTTTCCAAGCCATAAACCCTTCTTTTTTTTTTCTTGTAGCAAAGTCATCCTTTTTTCGTCAGTCGAAGCTAAGAGAAGAGTAACAGAAAGCAGGGAAGGAAGCATCCCCAGCTACCTCTCATAGGGCAGTCGGGTATTAGGCGGGGAGAAATATCCTATAGAAGGAGACAACAAGCAGAGAGAAGCTTTGAACTTGCACAAAGAACGTGAGGAAAGGCACTGCCGCTGACTAAAATGATAGGCGCATGGGGACAGACTCGTACTTATAACCTTAATCAACCATTGGCAAAGACAGACGGCAAAGGTCCCACACAACTGTTGGGTGGTTAGGGCATCCTATCTTTAGAGATAAGGAAGTGCATGAGATAAAGAAGTTTCAGTAAGAACTAGCACTATATTCACATATCTTTCTCCTCATAAAGTCTTTCATACATGCACTTGACACCGGGGCATTATCCCTGAATTCCGAATGAGTTCAATCGATGATTTTATCATTTCTTTCTATTTCACAGCAGAGCTAGCCGGTTGCTCGTGACGAATACCTTACCTCTCCAGCCAGATTGGACCAAGTGCTTCCAGTAGAATTCTGTGAGAAGATGGCCAAACCCGTTCAATGGCTTAACTGGGTAGAGCGTATGGAGAGTGATGACAAGAAAAAAGAGATTTTCCGTTGGCATCTACGAAGACCTTTTACTTCGGCTGTGGGTTGATTCCATTCCTTCTGTCATGGACGTGTCCTCGTTGACTAGCTTGCCATCCTACGGACTGGATGTGACTGTGGATATGTTGACTACTTCGAGTGATGTGAAATTGAATGCGGATAATGTACATATCTCTTTCGGCTCCTACGCTCGTAGGGAGATGGGGGAAAGGTGAGATAAGAGGTCAGGATTCGTCACCTTTCTTCTTTGTAATCAATCCAATATGATGACTAAGGAATACAGCCATATTGCCATAGCTTTGGCCTCAGGCCCTATCTTAGCTCTCGCCCCTTTTGTCCTTTCTCACCTTTACAGAAGCATCCATGATCTTGTTTGTGACCAAAAACCTTTCCTGACCTTAACTTTACTCGAATTTCTTATTCTCGTCACGCTTTATAATGAACGATTTTATGTTCTCGTCGATTCTTCCCCTCGTTCCTTTTCTCTTGGGCATCTCAATGTGAATGCAATGCATTCTTTTCGATGAAGTACCTTAACCTTAGTATAGTACACTGAACACCAACCCAATCTCGATAAAAGAAAACTGCAAGCAACAGAACGCTTTTTTTTCTTTTTCTTTCTTTAGGACCTTACTGATCACTTACTTACAGTCCTAATTCATAATTTCTGGACTTCATTGTATTTCAAAGTGAAGTTGAATAAGTTCTAAGTTAGGTTCTCATATTCTAGCAGTCCACTATCTGAACAAATAATGTCCTCACATAGTTGGAGTGGAACTGGATTGCGTGGTTTATCTACACCGAATAAGATTCTCGTTGAGGTCTTAACATATTGTAATGGTATGTACGGTCGATTTCTGGTCTTAGTAAGTTTGGGTATTGGATGTACAGTCTGGTACGGGTTTTGACCCGGAATTCCAGACATGGCTCCTCAGGGTGTTAAGTATTGATTAGACTCACTTTTTCGATATGAGTTATCACTCCCCTAACTTCTGACGGATTAGCTTGATAGAAAAGATAGCTATCTATCAAATAATGTACAGAGAGCAAAAGAAGAAGAGAAGCCATTTTCAGAGATCTCCATTCCGGCAACAGGTGATGTTCTTAAGTCAGTAGGTATTGGTATCATGATTTCGTTTTTATTGGCAACTGGACTTGTTCCAAATATGCCTGAGGTAATATCCCAATACAATAATAGATAGATAAATATGATCAAAATGATGCACCAAAATAAGTATATGTTAACAATTCATATTCATATACGATTGTTGTCACTCTTTGGGCTTTCCGCTCCTCTCCTTATCAGTCGAGCTGCTTTCCGCTCCTGGGGTTCGAACTAGTCATTAATGGTCGGCTTCATGGGTCTCATTTTTATGGTATGCCGCTCCGCGAACAATGGGGTAAGGTTTCATGTTCTATTCTATATGTAGAACTCTATATCTGCGTGTTCTTTTGTCTAGTGCAATTATCCTTTTTTGGGGTTCTTTCACTTTAGTGAAGAATGTTCCAAAAGAAAAGGCGTACGAATCTAAAACGTAATTATTGGTCAAATCGTTTGTCTTCTTGTTTTGTCCAAGTTCTTCTTTTCACTCGGGTATCTATTTATGGACGATCTTAGTCGTGCCATTTCTCAATTCTATCCATCAGCTTCGGGAGGAATGTATGGGGGGTCCAGTACACCACCGGGACCCTTTGGGGATCCGTCTTTCATTAAAAGAATTCGGAAGAGAACCTTCAGCTGCCTGGTACTTCAGAAGGACAGGGTAGGGCTCGACGAGATTAGAAAAAGGAATTAAAAAACGAGAAATCGCTGGATATACAATATAGAAATGCCCTGATCAACCTTCAAAGAATTAGCAGAGAAAATACGACGTAACATTCCCACCTGGGAAGATGTTCTTGTAAGCACAGAGGGTTCCAAGTAACACCCTTCTCAGCTACCATATCAAAACACTTCCGCATAAGACCAAATCGGGAAAGCTCTTTCTTCTCGAGTTTGGACTTCCAGTAAGTTTTTCATAAAAGGGAGCTTTGAAGAAGTCTTCTAAGTGTACATCAGGCGAGTGTGCTACATTCCAGTACCAGTGAACGTACTTCTATCACTCGAATATCCAATTACGTAGTAAACTTCACTCCTTGTGGTTCGCCTCTCGGTGGGATCATCAGGTGTCACTTGAAAATCTTTTGAGCTTTGATTTCTTTCTTTTTTAAGACACTTCATAGCCTAACAATTGAAAGAAAGCGAAAGCTCACTCGACCAATCAAATGGATGGTGAAAAGACATAAGGCATCCTAGATCTATAGGAAAAAATCTACATATCAAAGATTAACCCTAAAGCGCTTGATTAGGTCAATGGCAAGTTCTTGGTATGATATGAGTTTGGGCTCTTTGGTCTTCCACTCTCCTCCCTTTGATTAATCTATAAAAAAAAAGCCTTTCCAAAAATAAGGTAAATTCAAGCCCAAGGAGGTAGTAACAGCTACCTTCAATAAGCCGGTGCGCAGCTTCATAAATAAGCTCCGCGACTTTGTTCTGCTTGCTGCTCACCTCTATCTCGTCAGGCCGATATGTTTCGTAGCAGCCAAGGATGAGTTCGATCCATTAGGTTCTTCGATTTGTTCAGAAAAGAAACGAGAGACAAGAAAACATCTTTGATTACAATTAAAAAAAACAATCTCAAATAGACCAAGATCAAATTTCGGGTCATTTCTTGGTGAACATGATCTGCCATAATCTCTTCGATTCCTGAATTTATGTGCCAGAATACAGAGAGATTTGGTAGGAAAGTGGAAGAGACTTTTTTGTATATGATAATCAAAGGGAGTGGGAAAGCTGCAGTAATTCTTTGGAAAAGCCCGATTCTCTTTGTCTTCGAGCTTTCATTCTTCAATCCACTGATTCGTTCCTTCATATACCTCCCCACCAATAGATAGAGACAAATAAGAATAACCAAACCACGTCTACAAAATGCCAGTACCATGCAGCTGCTTCAAAGCCAACGTGATGCTCCTTGGTCATCTGACCAAAATATTGGCGAATACCACATATGATCAAGAAAAGAGTACCTATAATCACATGAAAACCATGAAAGCCAGTTGCTAAGAAAAAGGTAGAACCATAAATACTATCCGAAATAGTGAAGGGTGCTTGATAATATTCCATTCCTTGAAAGCCAGTGAATACGCAAGCCAGTAAAACGGTAGCTACTAAAGCGTAAACTGCTCGTTTTTGCTTCCCCGCGAGTATAGCATGATGAGCCCAAGTTACGGCAGCTCCGGATGAAAGAAGAATAAGGGTATTAAGAAAAGGGATTTCCCGAGGATCTAAAACCCCAATCCCTTTTGGGGGCCAAATACCTCCGATCTCTACCGCAGGTGCCAAAGAAGAATGAGAAAAAGCCCAAAAAAAAGCAAAAAAGAACATAACCTCCGATACGATGAACAAAATAAAACCATATCGAAGTCCTAATTGTACGACTTTGGTATGATGTCCTTCTAACGTGGATTCGCGTAGAACATCACGCCACCATACAAACATGGTATATAGGATCAAAATCAGGCCCAAACTTAGAAGTGTTGCACCCCCTTGAAATGAGTGCATGTACATCACACCTCCTACGGTGGTTGCCAAAGCTCCGAGTGAACCTGAAATAGGCCATGGACTTGGATCTACCAAATGAAAAGAATGCCTTTGAGATTCAATCATAAACCACAAAGCCTCAGTTGTATGTAAACCTTTCCTTCACCCCCACCCCCGTCAGTGGTAAAGAAGGACTGGGGTCTAATCTTCTTTCTATCTGAAAGGACAAAAAAATAGGAAGGGATGGTTCTTTCATTGCATTGATAGAAGTCTAACTAGAAAAAGATCTCTCTATTACTTTGAGAATTAAATCGTTGGTTTTACCGACGAACTACGTGGGAAAAAAATTGACCTGAAATCTTTTATTTTAAGCGCTCGAAAGAATTCTAATTCATTAAGGCTTTGCGCGCTAGCGCGCAAGCGCTTCGTCCTCTTTTTCTTTAAGAATAAGCTTTTTCTCGCTTGGAAGCGCCTTCTAATCGGCCTTTTCAACATATACGCCTTTTATTGATTATTATTATTTTAATAATAATTATTAAAAAAAAAGACCAAATCAATGAACAATTCATAGTTTTGAATTGCCCTTATGACCCGTCGGTAAGGAATGCTTTGACGGGTGCCACTTTGGGCAATTTGTTGTATATAACGAGCTAAAGTGGCTGGCGAAAGGGGGGTCCCTCGGGGATAAAAAAGAACTGCCCTTAAGCGGTTCAATTCATTTCAAACTCGGATTGGAGGAATCCCGTCGAGAACAAGGGCAGCCTATATCTTTTTTTCCACCTCCGCCTGTTGATAGACGATGTCAACGAGAGTCCTCAGGTTAAACTCCCGCACGAAAGAATGCGGACCTAGTCTATTATAAAGTTGGACCCGTCTTAGTTCATCGTGAATTAAGGGCTGCTCCAATACAGGAATGTCCGGAGGTATAGGGGGGACCCCCTCCTCCTCGTTGACTTGCGGTTGAATATAGTCCGCGGGGTTAGTTGAGTACCCTGGATCTGGATCTTGCCAAGCCCAAGCCACCTCTATATGTATAATAGAATTTAATAGAAAGAAAAAGTGAAAGAAGAATTCCATATATTTCATTTCACGGTTAACAACCCAACAAACGGTTGGGTTCTTTGGTATATTAAAATAGCGAAAATAAACAATACTCAAAATTAGTACAAAAGGCAGAAGAAGAAGAAATTGCGAAAATCTGCCTTTTTCTATAATCATTCGCATTGTGAGATTATTATACTTTGGCCGTGTAGAACATGGATTAGCATTATGTCATTCTTACAAGTGATCCCCCATCCATGATTGGAAAAAGTGCTATATGAAGACTTCGAGATCAAATAGAATATGTTTCTTTCCATTCCTCGTGAGCCACTTATTTCTCCGAAAAAAAGAGATCAAAGTGATTTTTTTCCTTTTTCCCAATAAGTCGACGGACTTACACCATTGGGATACTTCGAATAAACTAGAGTACATATAGGATACACCTGTGTGAAACCCTTTTCTCAAGATATCTTCCAAACTGTTGGGGTCCTTGCTTTGGATGTTGTTCCCCCGGTGTGAAAGCAGTTGGTTTCGTAGTTTGAAAATTCTGCTGATCCCAAGTACTCCATCTCTATCATTGCATATTAAAATATAGAAAGTAAAGAATATGAGGCATGACCAGAAGAATTGTGTAAAATACGTCAATTTATCTAGTTGAGGCATGATTCATTTTGACTTCTTAATTCCCGCCATACAGATAGCTTAACTCCGAAAGTCAAGCCCCGAGGAGTAGTGAAGAATATTACTTTAACTTTGCCTGGTTGTTGACCAATGTTAAGCATGGGACTGAATGAGGCACTGACTGAAGTAGTCTGAAGACAGCGTTCTACTTGCATGTCTTAAGCATCACGCAGAACTTCGTTAACTCTTATTTCGCTCCTTGCTCGCGGAGCGGCATACCGAAAAAAAAGAGATGAAAGGAGGGATTGGACCTCTCTCTTTCTGTCGTTCCCGAAGTGGTTTTTCAAAGTGAACCGGGCGTAGACGAAAGAAACCTTTCTTCTCTTATGATATATCCTTACATACTCCTTCCTCTTCTTGCCTGATACAGAGAAGAAGGCTTCAAGCACAACCATTGATCGACCTGTGGGATTTCACTAATATAAATATGATGGATAATAAGAACTTATCTATGAGCTAGAGGAGTGAGGCTAAGCTCTATGCTACCCTATCTTATTAAACCTGAAATGAAAGATCTTGAGACTGGGCTGAAAAAATATGATACTCATATCTTGAAAGGTAGCCAGCTCTTACTAATAAGAATATAACCAATTTTTGAGGAAAGACCTTCCCCTTCTTTAGAAGTGAAAGAATAAGCCTGGGATAGACCTAGAGTAAGAATGTGATATTACGCCAATGAGCCTTGATAGAGTAAGCACTTTGCTGGTGCCCTAAAAGCCTATAGTCTCAGGGGAGATGAGACAAAGGCAACTAAGCCAGCCAGCAAGTCAACCTACCTTCTATCGTATCCATCAGCCAAGCCTATAAGCCTGTCAGCAAGGAAGTTAACCACGGGATCTTATATAGAGCAAGCCAGGTTCGAGTAAGCAGCACCATAAGCCTAAAGGTAGATGAGAAGTTTACTTGAAAAGCCATAGAGTAAGGAAGGTGACCTAAAAGGATATGTATCCAAGGTGTTATCTAATCCCTTGTTTCCAACTTGTGTGCTAGAGTAATGATCTCATTCTACCCTCGCTCCCTGTACTTTATGAGTTAGGTTCTTACCCCTAATCAGTATACAGTAGAGTAAGGCTATGTTCTAACCCGCCAGCCAGTAAGTTAGTGTCAGTAACTATTCTTTGGTTGTATCCAGTCAGTAGTGAATAAGCCAATGAGAAAGCCAGTAAGTAATCCATTAAGTAATTACTTCTTTTTTCAGTCCACTCGTGCTAGAATAAGGATAAGCCTACCTTATCCCTGTATGAGTAAGAAAATGAGTCGACCACCGCCTTGTAGTAATTAGTAAGCCGACAAGGAATTATAAGTAAGCATCAAAAGAAGATCCCCGGGGATAGAGTTTAGAGATAGTAAACCTGTACCCAGTAAGTGCTGTATGAGGCAACCAGCTAACCACAACATCTTATATAGAGCAAGCCCGGATCGAAAGGGTTAGGGAGGAATTCGAGCTAGTAAGAATCTTACTCTCTGGTGCTAGTGTTGGGAAGAGAAATCCTCGATTGGGGATTGATCATAGTAAAAATCTCAATAGGTTCTTCAAGAGCTCTTTTGACAGGAAGAGGGAGAGTGGAAGTTCTTTTGTTCCTTGGCAAGCTACCAATCAACGAACGTATTCAAGCTTTTGTCTAAGACGGAGCGAATTGAGGTTCAGACTAGTCGAGCGAGGATCAGAAAGATGTATATATCTCTCAAGTAGGGAGAGGAAAGTCTTTCTCAGTCACTCTTTATAGCTCAACTAGTGGCTAGTCCACTCAACAGGCACTGGACGAATAGGACGAAGGGCTTGGCTTTAACATTGCCTATTGCATTTAGGAGACGAGCTAACTTGATTGGCCGAAGGTTTAACTGCTTTATACTCCTCCAAAACCTGTTTTTCTTTCCTTATTCCTTCAACCTTGAAAAGAGCATATCCATCCCGGGATTCTCTCTATCATAGAAGTGGATTCCTTTGCAAGGGCTACAGAACTGGGCTATTCCCATTCAAAGCATCACTCAAGACTTCAAATCAATCTCCTGTAAGCCTAACGGTTGAAATAGCTGCCTTTCGTCCTTCAAAGAATGGAAGAGCGGATTCAATCCCGACTTACTTTAAGAAAGGCCGAAAAAGACTAAGCCACCAAACCATAACATAGTCTTGATGTGGGTTGAAGCAGTCCGACAAGAACTTCTTCTATAGTATAGCGCCTTCCCTCGGGTCATGAGCTGCTTTTCTAGCTAACTGCATTCGGCAGTGTGGTTCTTCTATTTAGCAATGCTGCTGACTCCTCTCTCCCATGTCTTATAGTATAGTCCTAATCGGGGAAGTCTGATTTGCTCCATCTGAGGCTAGGCACCTAATCTCCCAAAAAGAAGACTTGAAGATAGAGGGCGAAGGTCTCGTATCAACCCAACTTTTCTCTTAGCTTTGACTTAATAGATGCAACAAATGCTTTCACTTATCTTGTTGTTGAGAATGGGATGCTAATCTTTGACACCGAATCCTCTCTTTTCAAGAAGCTAGGGAGCTGGTCTTTACCGAAGAGATCCTTTTCATCACCTTTGACGCGCTCCGTTGCAACTACAGAAGTAGCACTCAGACTAGCAGGGCATTCAATAGCAGCAGAGTCTGTAATAGGTTATGCTAGCACAACAGCCAAAGAGCATCTTTTTGCCCTATTCAAATATTAATATGTCTATCGAGGATATTCCTTTACTCTTGATCGAATTAACTATTTCGTATGAGAAGAAGAATTCCTAAGCCCATGGGAATTTTATCTTCATTTTGCTGCCCACGGTCTAGTCTAAGAAGCTGGGAAGACTCGAGAGGGAAGGAGTCCTTCTGTCGACCCGTGCCGTATCTTAGACTATGACATTGATTGAGAAGGCTCACCTGTCAACTATCAGATCTTTGACGAGCCTGTGAAGTGGAAGGCATTGATACGAATAAAGAAGGAATGCAACTTGAGTGCAGAGAAAGTGGCGGAGGAAGGAGATTGGAGAAAAGGGAATCTTTTCTTTATGGGTACTGTGTAGCCCTTCCTTCAACTTCAACAAGAGATCACATTCGACCTGGTTCACCTCTTTGGCATCATTCATGACGATAGAGAGTGTATTCTAAGAGAAAAATGAAAGCGACATAGAATGGAATTGATTCTTTATCTTTATCACCCGATCCTCTCCTTTCGGGAAGGAATTGAATAAGGGACGACCCCGACCAAGCCATAACTCAAATGGCAAAGTGGTGAAGGTCCACGTAGCCAACAAACGGTTAACACGTGCTGGCCGAGAATGGTAAAGTCGTACTCTATATCCTCCACCCGATATCCTAACAAGGGTAGAAAACCTCTTGACATGATATCGAAGGTAGATGGACATATCGCCAAAAAGGTGATAACAATTCAGTAAAGACTTAACCGAAATCGGTGAGAAATCCTTACTGAGGTTACAAACCCTGAAGCGTTTGGAAAACTCGGCACAACCAGTCGTAGAAAGAAAATCTTTCTAGTAACTAATTGTAACGCCAAGTCGACACCTGAAAATAACTTCTTGTTAGGATCAAGTGCGAACCGGACACGGGGAGCCCATAAAATCCCTTGAGACCACTGCTCACCTTGAACATGATCACTCTCGAATGCTGAAAATGCATAGGGGAAGGAAGTGAACACCGATTTAGTGTTACACAACTCCTTCGACCTACGGAGTTTCAGCCGTTCAAACCAAACTTGTTGACTCTGTTTATGGGTAGGTAGTGCCTTCTAGGTTAGCTTCCACTCTAAACCTTGATATAAAGGAAGAGTGGAGACCTATGGCATATACCTATGGACTCGAGATGGTAGTGATATTAAGATATCACCCACCACCTCGAGAACTTGATCCGACTCTTTCCAAGCGTCAGATATACTAGTCAATGTTGATCTAGACACTCTCTTAGTTAGCAAAATCCATTTTGCTACAGAAAAGAATGATAGATAACACTGAAAAAGAGTATCCGCCCTTTAACAAGTAAGCAAGTAAACTACCTTCGATATATCATCTTTCGATTCAAAGAAGGAATGATCTAGGGATAGCCACTACGGGTAAGGGACACGGGAAGAGGTAATTAACTCTTAGGAAAATCCACATAAGATAGGGTATCCTAATAATAAAACCGATACGCCGTAGTCTATTCCTCCCAGGTTATAGAATACAAGGTAGATAGGCAACCTCTTATCTATCTTAGAATCTTGCCTTATCAAAAGACGACGTAAAGACGAAAACGGAAACTTAACGGGAAAAGATTACCCATGAGACATGCACCAGAGTTAATGGGGGCGAGAGCACGTGAGAAAATGAAAGATTGATCGAGAGAATAAGTAGGGGCGGCTAAGACAGAGGTCTGTGGGAGGGATAGCCTTTCCTATGCAAGAGGGTTTGACTGAATTGAATCTGCAACTATCTCGCAAACTCTTCCTTCTTAGGGGTAGACCCTATGGCAACTCTCAATGTCAGGTCCAACTTCGACTGTTACCCTAGGACTGAAACTTTCTTTCTAGCTTACTTGATTGGTTGGCTTGCTTCTCCTAGCACCAGGCTAACTACTAAATACTAAAAGGCATGGGAAAAGGGGAATGACTGACTATAGCGCCGACACTTTCCTGATAATATCCTTCTGCTAGTTTAGCCCAACTTCTATCCCAATCTCAGGGGACTTCCTTCAATTCCAATATCCTCACTCTCATTCCCAAGCTGGAAACAAGGGCATAGGCTTAATTTATTTACCTTATCTCCGTCCCCAAGGGTTCAGGCATTCCATGAAGTGCAAGCATTTGAACCAATCGATAAGACGGGAACTGCCACACCTACCACGCAAGTAAACACAGGCTACTACATAAAGGAGTATCTAGGTAAACCTTTCAATCTTTCGTATTGTGTTTCCCTTTCATCTTGATATCAACTATGACATTAACAAAGTTAACGTAAGAACAAAAAGATCGGTACTACTCTCCCTGATGCTAACCGGGCAATGAAAATTCAATGTAGGCTTAACTTAAAGTTGAAGTCTTTCAAAGTCTCTATTGGGATAACTGTAATCTTTCTTCTCCTCTTCACGCTAGGAAGAAGAGATTCTCATCTTATCCACTGATACGAATAAAGAGTTTTGTTTCTTTGAAAGGCCCAATGAAGGGGATTAGAATTACGTCCTATTGTCAGGCTTGCCTCAGGGCATAGCTCTAGTCTTAAAATATATAAGATTTTGAATAGTGCTGACTTTACTTCAAGCTTAGAAAGGCAAGATGAGTTAACCAACTTTGAACCAATCGTCGCAATATGGCCCATTCAACTAAGTCACGAGGACGATCGAAGAACTGAACATATGAAGGGATGAATGAGAACTGATTAGGATTAAGACTACGCTCCTCACGTAATATATGTACTATAACCCCCTTGACATAAGGATCTATAAGCATATCCCTGCCTAACCAAAGGTCAAATGTAAGGGTGGCTTTCTTGTACATAGCACGCAACCTATCAGTATGAAGACTACGACTTTGAGCAAATTGAGACAAGTCCCCTATAACGACTGGAAAATGTATTCTCAAGAGACAGATGAGCGGCAACACACAACGGAAGGATAGTACTTTTCAAAGTTGTTATATTATTATGTTATGAAAGACTTCCTCTTCCCCCTTATTCTTGAAACCAGTCTGACTCTTCCAATTTGGTAGGGTTGGGTGGGCAAATCAAGATAAATGACTAGGGGATTTCCTGCCAGAGTTCCCTCCCTTGGGGTGTCATCAATGTTGGCAGATCAGTAAATGTTGAAGCAGAATCATCTGCTGTCGCTGGAGTGCCTTTCCTGCAATATATGTTTCAGTTAAGTTTCCTTAGTGTTAGGGGAAAGCTAGGGATCATTCCCTTGGTAGGGTCAAGTTACTTTTTCAAAATATTAAAGAAAAAGGGCTACTTAGTAATCCCTTATAGGAGTCTTAACATCTATTTCTGAGCTTTAAAGATGTTATTTCGGATTAGATCTTCAAGTCTTCACTGGATTCACATGAGTCGATGTTCTTAGTATTTTTTCCAAAAATGGATGTAATTATTAGCTCGACAACCCTTATTCAAATGTTCGATTTGCCCCGCTAAGCCTCAGATATTCTAATGGAAGCAAACCTTCTACGTTACGCCCAGCGGCAAAGAGTAGGCGAAGAAGGAAGCCGAGAAGTTTCGGAGGGGTTTTTTCTTTCTTTTTCTCCTAAATAGTTCAGGTTCAAAGCTTTTAAGCTGAAGTCTTGGCCAGTCGATAATAGTAAGAATGAAGAGTTAGAACTATAAGAGGAGGCGCAGATGTCACGGTTCCTTCTTTCATTTTTTTTTAGTTTGAATTTGTAAATCAATAGTATGCGCAGACGAGCGTCTTTATGGGTTGGGCTTTTGTTGTAGGAAAAATTCCTTGATTCTTCAACTTCGATGAAATAGGTTTAGTTCCGTTCATTAGTATGCTACTACATTTGAATGAAATCAAATCGGATTCAAATATTTCCTATTGATCTCTGTCCAAGTCCACATCTTTTTTTTTATTAGTCTCTTTTTCTGTTATTTCGTACTCTAAAATTCCTTTGTTTGTGGGAGCATTTTCCCACGATAGGTAATGAGAACAAGTATATAATGGATTGCTAACTATGCTGGATAAATGGAAATGAAATTGATAAGACCTCTTTAATTGTAGCCAATATCTTATTACGAAAAATTCCGACAACTTTAGGATAAAAAAAACGGCATTCACTTTTTACTCACTTAAATGGTTATTATTCTTTTTTTACCGCCCTTATCTCTTCTTTAAAGGGGCTTACTAGAAAGAGACATGATTCGTGATAGAAAGAAAAAAGATTATTGAAATAAACCTATACTTGGTGAAGGTGAAGTTTGGAGATAAAACAATTCCTTTTGTCGTGTATCCCCTTAATCCGTCTCGGTAGATCACCAATGTTTACCAAGAGCCTCTCTTCATATCCTTTCAAGTCTTTGTGTGACAATGTTCGCTGCCTCCAGCCAAGCTTGCAGGGGACATCTTGATAGAGGACTCATTACCTCGAATCTTGGGATAGGGAGAACACATTGTCTTTCCTTAATGGAAAAGAACTCCTTGTGTGGTATAGCTACCTAACATACCCACCGAGATCGTGTTTGTTGATGATTCCAACTACTGCCGGTACCACAGGTTGTGGGACATACACTAAGATTTTGTCGTCAGATGGTCCAAGAAGGACTCCGGACAAAGGCATTAATACTAGGAGAGGGTGGTCGTAGATCAGGAAAGCGACTACAAACATGGTGTCTATAAGCTTTGCAACACTGCAATCGGTCTCTATACCCGTCGAAGAGATGGGTCCTCTCGACACCATAGTTTGGGTCATCCCTTTTTACTCAGAAGAGATAGAGCGGGAGTTAAAGGTCGGCAGGTGACATGAAAAGCGTTCAAAGATATAGTCTCCCAGTTGGCATACAAAAGAAATGAGGGATTTATCCATCCCGTGTATGAAGACCAAAAGGGCCAAGATTCTTAGTTCAACAACTGTAAGTTGTTAGTATAGTACTTTGGTCTGTGTGTTCTTAGGTAGTTAACTGTTTTGCTCTAAGCCGATACTAGGTTTGTGGGACTTGTGGGGCTCCCACTCAATTTTTTCTTTCTTTAAGGATCTGCTAATCGGACATAGGTACGATTAGGATAGGTGTCATCCACTGGATCTGTACTCACTACTGAGATTGTGAAGTGGTCCCTAATTTATGTAAACAAAGGAAGATCGTGTTGAACTCTTTGTTGTCATCTTTCACAAAGTCTTGCCCCTAATTGGTGGAACTAGTTGTACTTTGCTACTGGTGATAAAAAGTGTGATCTAGACTGTCTGAGACGGTTAACCATCTCCCGTATTGTTGATGGAACACTGGTGAGTAGACCCTCATCAGCAGAATCCTACATGGTCCATTTCAACTATTTTTGTCCCAAAACAAAAGACTGAACGCATGAACGAAACTCACAAGGGTTCGGTTCAATGGTTAAGGATCCTGCCTTTGAATGGTCTGAGATTCAACCCCCCTTCCCCTAACCCTATGAGGCCAAGCTTACCTTTCCCTTAGAAAAGGAAAAAAATCAAGAACAGAACGATCTAATCTCAGGGTCTCACTTGTCTAAGGCAATTGAGTCACCATAGATGATGATCAAGTTAGTGAAAAAACAAGTTTTCTTTGCCCTTCATGGCTAGATTTTTATAAGATTTTTTCTGTTACACCTATAAGTTTGGTGGGAATCGACACAGCCTACTTCGAGACTGCAATTATAGCTTTCGGGTTCTTTCCCCAGCAGTTGTCCCTATGTGGGAGGGGTAGGGGTTAAGCTTGGAGACTTCTCATTTGTGGGTATCAAACTATCATGCAACTTGCATTCCGGTTTTCTAAGGATTCCCTATTGCGGGCATAGCAGGGACTACAGAAACTATAGTAGCACGGAAATTGCCTGCCGGACAGAGGGTTGTTGGTCTAATTAATTACATAATTCTTTATTAACAATATGGCTATATAAAATTCTCCTCTCCTTTTTTCAGCCTTTTCTACGGCTTCAACAATGAGATTTCAAAAGATGATTCTTTCACTGCTTCCTGAAGAATGATTGATAGGAACAGATTACCTGGGCTTCCCTGCATCCGATCGACTCATACCTTCCTGCCCTGTCTCCAGGATCTCATTCAATAGATCTAACCCATTTTTAGGGTAGATAGAGGAGTTCGTCTCCTGTTTTCTTTGCTCCACTAGCACCAAAGATCAAGAATTCAAAATAGAAAGAAAGATTGGTTGGTGGGCGCCCCCTATCAGAACAAGGTAGATAGCGGAAAGGTGAGCAGATATAGCTTCATTGTTTATCTTCCCCTCGCTACCTGATAAGTTAAGTCTACCCGCCTATGCTGGATCGGAATGGATTCAATCAATAAATTCCCTTTGCCTCCTAGATCTACTGGGCGAGTGGAAGACATTGAGAAAGGCTTCACATCCCTTGCAGGGCTTTGAGGTTTGAAACTTGGTTGTGCTCCCCCGATTGACAAATTCCTGGAAAAAAGAAGGCCTTGAGGCGGAGGATTGTACCTAGAAATGGAACCTTTGCCTCCCTAAAAAAAAGTAGATTTTGAATTAGAGGCTTGCCTCTCTACCGCCCGTGTCTATCTCCTGTCAAGTGTGCTCCCTGCCACACTACTCTCACAGCAACTAGAACTGTGTGACCAATAACAAAGAACAGTACTAGTTCATGCATTAGTGGTTCAAGTGCAGTGCCCAGAAAGGGTTGAAAGATCTATGGCAACAACAATTTCCCAACCAGATCTGTGGGAAATAGATTCAAAATAATCATAAAGTAAGTAGCCTTAGTTTCATAACCTAAAGCACCGGTCTTCTTATCAACAGTAGAAGCAATCCTATGAGGGTATCATGGGTTCTCCTCTATGATTGACTTGGATATGTATACTTTTGATTCTCTCTGGAGACATGGCTATTGTATGTCCATAGCCTTACAACTCGAGTTTTGCTGCGCATCAAACAACTCGTCACGTGGGTATTATGCATTCATCTTCCAAGCGTTACTCTCAACGGCTTTTTTATTCTTTGACCCTTCGACAAATCTTTTCTTTGTAAGTTTCCCTATAGCCTACCCGAGATAGTAGACTAAAGCCCCTCTTTCTTGAGGTGCACAATAAGAGGAGAAGCTATCTTACTTTCCTGGTAATGTGCTTGTAGGTTTCGGTGAGGAGTGAGGGTGGTCGTAGATAAGTGGAACTGAGAATGACAAGGGTGTTGTTTTAATGCCTTCCTTGTACAGGTGGGTGAATCTGATGATGAGGATATAAGGGCTTCGACATTATCTACGATGGCTCTTGTGATCCGATCGGGCATAGTTGAAATCATGTAAGTTAGTTAGCCTTTTAGCCTTTATTTACAGAAGCGGATTTTCAAGCGCATTTCAAGGTGCTTAAACAAAGCGTAAACGCACAATCAAAGCCTTGAAACCACCTTTCCTTCGTTCACTCCCGACCTGGCACAAGGTATTCAACCTACCATAGGGTAGGGCCTTACTAAGCCTGCAAATCGAATGGTTCAAAAGCCGATTCTGTATACTGAATACTGACAGCATTGCTCCCTCTTGACAGCTTGCTTATGTTAGAGCTATTCTTTCACTGTCCTTCCCTACTTTATCTGTCGATACCAAACATGCCCTCTTAACTAACGGCTTGTTTTCTTTAACCTTTTTTCCTGGGAGAAGCCTAAGTAGTCTGCGTCTCTGCTATCTCGATATTAATTTCGTGTACTGAGGCGGAACTTGCGTAAGATAGATAGATTATCCCATTTCTTACAGGGATCTACTCTGTCTTTTCTAAATCCAATAAATAGCCCATCCATTATTAGAATAGAAAGAAGCCCTATTCAGTTCACCATAAGGAGTTTGACAGAAAACCTTTCGGATGTACCACATAGATAGGATGATTCCTTTGACTGGGGATGAAGATAAAGTGAGGTTGTCTATTGGCATACCGTCTGTATGGAAATTTCTCTGTATGAAGTTCTTCCTAACACTTTGCCAGAAGAAAAAAGCTCTGTTAGGAATAATAGGAATTTATCGATTCTCCGCATCTAATCTTTCCTGGTACTTGTTCTTACTATGTTTTGACTTAATTTAGTAAAGTAGGTTTGGCATAAGAATTGGATAAGGCGACCTCTTGCTGCCTATCGACTAGTTTTCGTATTAAATTCACATCTCGAAATCAATGTATAAAATAAATAAGGAAATCACGGATACTGAACTATGTCGGCAGACTATGAATTGTTCATAGCCCAACCTCTCAAAGGAATTATAGGAAGGATATCTCTTTGAAAGGAATTCATATCATAGAAGTCTGCTTTACGACATCTTATCTTCGATCTAGCCTTCTCCCTTGACTGAGATATGGAACTAATGCTTTTCCAAGGCCTGTGAAAAGATAGTGGACAAGCAATCAACTAACGTAGATCCTATATTCTAGATTCTATTCTTCAAACTTCATACTCTTATGGTTCTTGGTTTTCCATATATCTCAAAATAACATAGTTCAAAATCTTTTTCCAAAAGTTGTTTGCATATCTCAAACTACCTTTGTATCCTCGTACAAAATTTTGAATGCTCTCATAAAACTCCATGGCAAGCTTTTTTTTAAAGATTCAAACTGGTATAGATTTCTTTTTTATTTTCTACCGATCGTCACATTTGATTTTTATGTCTATGACTTGCTCTGGCTGACTCTTATGATACTTCTTGCGCTTTTTCCTAGTGTATAAAATTTATATTTCTATTGTCTATTCCTCCCAGAGAAGCAACTCCTTATCTTCTTATCGTCTGTGATATTATACATAGATTGCTTTACCGAGTGGGGGCACTCTAACGTATGCAATATGCTTGGAGACATTCCTGTTGAATACCCTTGCTGGTATCGACATGCTATCGGGTGCAGATTTCATTTATATGCTTATTAAGCTGAATCTTAAATGCCCTGCCTCATATCATAGCTGGAAAGTTTGAAGATAAGAAGATACCTCTGGATATGCTTTATCATAAGATAGCCTCAGTCTCCGGCAAGGAAGCTCGCTCATTAAAGACACACAAAACCACAAGATTTTACCCAAGCCTTTTTCTTTTGAGTACTTGTCTTCACTTACCCTTGAGTTACGAATACTGAGTTGGAGATCTAGTTGCTTGCAGTGTTTATTCCAATTTCTAAAAGTCCCTAAAGCAGGAGAATATGTTCCTATATAGTATTGATCTTTCAGAGATTTCCCTTTTCCTTTTCATTCGATTCAAAGGAACCATTCTTGGTGGGTGGTTTAGGCATTTTGAGTGCAGTCTAGCTGGTTAATTCTTTTGGTTTCAATAACTAAATAACAAAGACCGGGGTTCTCATCCCGCCTTAAGTAAGAATCTCTATTTACCATGAAATAAGTAAGGCATTGAAGAATCTGGAGGGAGAGATTAACCTCTCTCTTAGACGAAGAAGTCTATATGATGGAGGTTCAATCCATTCATGAAATCTATCCGTAGGTTCAGTTTCAACTCCAGGACTCTCTAAGTTCCCGGACACCCTAAACTCTATGATTTAACTTTTTTGTTTTTCCGAAGGGGGAATCTTTAAGCTTGAAAAGAAAACTATTATGGATGTGAAAATTTTTTGTTGGCATAATGGGAGAGACAATAAACACGAGAAAAGCATACTTAGACTTCCCGATCAAATCAAATCGGTGTACGATAAACCTTTGAAGTCAACTAATAAAGCGAATTCGAAAAAGGGCAAATTGAGAAAAGCCCGTCTTTTCGGTATACCACCAATTTGACCTTTATGCAATGGAGCTTACCTACAAAAATAACTCATATAGCTACAAAACTTAGGATTTCCTTTTAACCTTCGAGGTGTCGAGTCCTAACCCCTAAAAGTTAAACTCATACAGCTGGAAAATGAATGCTTTCTTCTCCCAGAAGTTATTCATAAGAATACGAACGACAGGGAAGTGAATGAGTTAAGCCTACCCGAGGGGTAAAACCTTAAGGCAAGGGCATACTATTACGAATGCTGAATCAGAAAGTCATCTAACTGGAAAATGACGATTATTTATTCTACCCTTAATTGATTAATGATATCCTTACACAGTTCCAACTCTGAAAAAGCAACCTTGTACCGATAAAGTCTTGCCCAGAACCTAAGGTCGAAGTTGTTTTCTTAGAGAAGTGCAGTTATGGCAGTGTCAGCCTATCGAGAAAGCCCCGCCCATTAGTGTACTACATAACTAGTAGTACAGTAGTGCCTTGCGAGGTCGTAGAGCCGCTCACCGGTGTATAAGATCCTTTCTTAACTTGTTTGTGACATATCCATGAAAGAGATTGCCTTCTAGGGTTGTTGACGGTAGCCATAGAAGACTCGACAGGAATGAGTTGAACATAGTTCAACGAAATGAGTGAAATGAAATGAAACAAAATGAGAGAAATGAAATGAAACGAATAGAAAAGAAAAAATCCGTTAGCTCGAATTGTAATAAGCTTTCTCACTAGAACAGTTTACCTTAGCAATCGAAGTGCATCTTACACTAGCTTTATCATCAGCACTCCATCCCACTTTCTTACACGGGCACTTACTCTCTTTTACTCTCAACTGGAAATAAATGGCTTTATAAAGATGCAGGGACTTCTAGAAAAGTAAAGGCAAAGAAGTGCAACCTTCTAAAAGCAAACCATGTCGTAATTCCTTACTGATTTCTAATTCATTCTTTTGGGGCATATTCCCACATTCGGGAATAAAGCCTGCCTTTTTCCCCTTGTGTTTTGAATATGAAAGGAATATGGTTGCCATTATTATAATGCTCCAACTACAGGGCTTAGGCCAGTAAAGGTTTGGCAAAGCCTACAGTGGCCTCGTCTAAAGATAACGGTTCAATGTAGGATTCAATTGTATTTTCCGAAAGGTTTTTTTTCCCAATGTGAAATAGATAGTTTAATTGGGTCTTTATATGGGACTTGGGTGCTCTTTCATTATCTGGTAGATCTAGAGCAATTTCCTAATTGGAGGATGATACCTCACCCGAACCCGAGCCAGAGCCAGAGGGCATCACAGTCATTAGAACATTATCCCATTCTTCAATGACTAATTTCAGAGACCATGCAACGGCCAAGGCTAGCGCAAGGAGAGGAAGGAGTTGATAAATGACTATCAAATACGTAGTGACTCAACTATGAAATCGTTATATACGTAGTGACTCGACAATCAAATCGCTCTATATGTAGTGAAATGAAATGAGTGTAACTTTTACGACGAAGAAGGAGTTTCATTGTGTGAAATGAACTGAATATCAACTCAAGATAAAGCAATAGCCTAGAACAACAGATATTCCCCAACAGACCATCAAAAGGGGCATTATCGGATCAATAAGAGGCAATCCTATATGTAAACTGCACTAGGTAAACTAGCTAGTTGCTCGGCCTAATAAGAAAAGAAATGAAGACCACCTCTCCTTCGAAAACCGAAGACTAGACTCAATGGGAATTGATTTGACTCCATAAACTAAGATTGCTATTCCCCTCACTGCAGCTCGCCTCCTCCCTCAACGAGAGGCACAATTGTACTGCTCTGCTCCGTCTCTCTCTCCTGGGTAACCTTCCATCCTTTCTTTTGATCCCGACGGGGG
>JACYFF010031958.1:68272754-68302754 GCA_017589665.1 Selenicereus undatus | reverse complement strand
ATATTGATTTTTGATATAAAAGTAATGTTTTTTTCCCTGGACTTTGAACCTTAAAAATATACAACACTAACCCTCAAATCCTTAACCACGAAATTTAAACCTATACCCTAAATGTTTTGGGGATATAGGGTTTGAAGTTTAGCATTTGATGTTCACCATTCAATGTTCAGGTTTGCACCTGGGGTTTAAGCTTAAGGCTTAGGGTTTGGAGTTTAGCATTTAAGTTATATACACTAACTCTCACAATCCAAAACCTAACCCTAAATCCTAGCTATAAACCTTTATAGTTTAGGGTTCAATTTTCATGGTTTAAAATTTGGGGTTTGAATTTAGTCATAACCCTAAAGTCCTAAACCCCAAACATTAATTGTCACACCCCAAACATGAAATTGCAAAAATCAAAATATAAACCCTGAACTCCAATACCCAACCATAAACCCTAAGCCCTAAACCTTGAATCCTAATCTGCATACTCTAAAACCTAACTCTAGACGCTAATTGCAAACCGTCAGGGTTAAGGTTTGTGCTTAGTATTCGTTTTTTGTGGTTTAGGTTTTAAGATTGGGCATTTAACCCTAACCTTAAGCCCCGAACCCTAAATCACAAAAATTTAAATATAAACTCTAAACCCTAATCTCTAAATCCCAAACCTAAATACTTGACCCTAACCCCTACACCCTACTTGTAAATTTTGGACTTTAAATGCTAAATTCTAGACCCTAGAGTAGGAAAGCTAAATCCTAACTCCTAAACCTTGATACTTGAGCCTTAGGCTTGAACCCTAAATGATGAAGTCCTTAAAGTTCAACCCAATATATATCCATATATAGCTAGCTCTTATAGTAAAATAACAACTATGGTTGCCCTTTAAATAGATCTTTTGTAATAGCAAAAAACCACGCTCTTTTGTATACCAAGTAACAAAAATAATTATATTATATCAAAACAAGAAAAAAGTATTTGTTATAACATAATAATTCAAAGAGTAATGAATTTTAATTGTCTTTTTTAGTCATTGTTGCATTTGACATATAAGTTGCTACTTATATTGAGTTCAGTTATCATTTTATATTTGAATCAATTTGCTATGTATTGGGTTGAATTTTTCGAAATTATCAATTTATAACTGCATCAATTGCATGTGTATTGTGCGTTGGTTTATGTTGAAATTCATAATTTTCAAATGTAGGGTTTAGATGTAAACCTTAAAGGTTTAAGGATTTTTGTTTACGGTTCGACCCTATGCTTGAAGCAAAACCTGTTAGTCCATATTTGTCAATGGTAATCCCAAGGTAGAGCCATCCATTTCAATGGGCTAACATAAGAATATTGTTTTCTTATGGGAAATGCAAATAATAAAGTTGTTAATTCTTAACAACAAATCTACCACATATCATGTAAGATAGCAATATTCATTGTTAACAAGATAAATTGGATAGTCCTTCTTGGAAATCCCAATAATGGATAAAAGGGTTCAACCCTAAACCTTACATCGTGGACCTTAAACCATAAACCCTAAACCCTACTTGTAACCCTTTACAATTTAGGATTTTCTTGATTTAGGATCTCGGGTTTAGCATTTAGCCCTAGTTGTAAATGCTAAACATTAAAGCAAAACCCTAAACCATTAATCACAAAAAATTAAATGATTATTTGAAAATCATATTAATTACCTGAATTAAGTGATATATGAATTAGCTTTGTTCTCTTTTTGAGGTTTTCTTAGAGACAATTAACGAAAATTTGCAAAATTGTGTAATTCAGAACTATATACTTTGATCTCATGATGCTAATATCATTTTTATAAGAAAATGGGTGAATAAGAATTAAGATGCATATTATATTTATGTGGTAAATGAACTCACAATGCTAGTATCAATTTGCTAAGAAATAGGTGAATAAGAGTTAATTAAGATAAATATAATGTAGCCAGTTTATGTGCTAATAAATATCAATATACTTGTATTTGAATTCTCTCTTTGGAAAAATAAATACATTTTACCTCTAATAATAACCATTGTTGCTTAAATTGATGATAATGTCTTAAATATACAACAGATTCTAATAGATTATGAAGTTTTCAAATAGCAACTTATTAGTTAAATAATGTGTCTCCCAAAAAGGGGCAATATTTATGTGTCAACCCAACAAATGAGATAGCTCTACCTGGGAATACCTTTGAATAAAACAAGGTTAACAAGTTTTATTTATGTTGGGATTAATTATATTATATTATAAAAACTAAAGAGAGGCATAGTTGTTATAAAATAATAATTCAAAAGCTAATGAATTTTAATTATCTTGTGTAATCATTCTAAGATATGAGAAACAAGTTATTGGATTCAATTATCGTTTTATATTTGGATTAGCTTACTACATACTGTGTCTGATTTTGTCAAAATTTATAAATTTTAAGTGTACTCTTATAATTAGTTTGATATGATGAACCATCAAAAAAATTAATTGATTAATTCCATTTATCTATCATTAGTTCAGTTTACATTTGCATTGAAAATAATTCGAGAAATAATAACATGATCAGAATATATCAATGAACCAACAAAATGATCTAATTTGATTGAACAAAAATTAAAAAATGATTAAGAAAAAGAAAAGCACATGAAGTAGCCAGCCTCCCACTCCATCTTATTTCTTGTTTTTTGGACCAACCTATTCTCATGTCTGCTCATTCCATAGCCAAGATTTTTAACATTTTTTTAAATATAAAAAACCCACTCCCATCCCCAGCTCTGTTTTTTTCATTCTGTGCAAAGTAGAATAGGGGTTTCATCCCATACCGAACAATAGTCATCAGCTCCACCCCTTCCTTACCAATCCGACTATCTGAGAACACATCACTGGCACCAACACAGCAATCACTGGAGGTGATATTAGCCACCGCCTCACATTGCTTCTCCTCTTTCTCATTTCATATTAATGAAACCAGGTAAGGCCAATTTGTTGTTTGGTGGTGCTCCTCCACAGCTAATATTGCTCCTCTGGCTACAAGTAGCCAAATCGATCACCCGCTGCCGTAGGCACCGTCTCACTGCCACCCAAACTCCCTTCCCCAGTCATTTCTCTTTCTCGACTGCAACATACAGGGGCCAAGAACTCTGTTTCAAGCCTAATTCCAATCGCCGCCACCATCACCACCCCTCAGCTGCAGAAAAATTGTCTTCTGTTGGTGTCGCCGGTGGATAGCCCATCTTTATGTTCCTGAGAGTAGAGAGAGAGAGAGAGAGAGAGAGAGAGAGTGTGCAGGGAGAGAATGTGTGCAGAGAGGATTGAACCCATATCAACTGAGCAAAGAGGGGAGAGAGTAAGAGAGTGCGTAACTTGCGAATGTTGGTGTGAGGGTGTTTAAGGAAAAGTAATTTCCAGCGCCTTCCTTTGACTTTTCAAAGCTAACACAAAAGAAAAAAATGGAGAACCTTTGGGTAATTGTAAATAAAATTCAACACCTGTTCGTACAATAGTGACAAAAAAAAAGCAATCAGCTATAGGAGCGGAAGTGCGTAATGGCATAGGTGGTTGAGTGGTTCAAAGCTAATACTACATCTACATGAGGAGTGGGGTTCAAATATCCTGCCAAAGCAAGCTGCATTTTTGTGGGTTTATTTCAAGCCCAAAACAAGAGGAACAAAGCATGTGAACCGATCTGAGCCACTCGATTTGACCATCAAAACTGTCTCATTCAATAGGCATTTGACCGGTTCATTAGTGCGACAATTCAAAGCTAGTGTCTGGACCAAATCATGGCCCGACTACCAGTTGCACCGGTGAAACCCATTGGTTTGGTCTAGTTCTGGTAACATTGGTTTGCATTAAGTGCTGCTATTTTTCTACACCGATGCCATGGTTAATGACGGAGGTGTTATTGAGGGAAAATATTTCAATTTGTAACTTTGTGATACCTTATATTTTATAGAAATAATTTTTAAGGGACAATTTTTAAGAATGCATTCTCAAGTATCTACTATTTTAGGTGAACTACTTAAATGGGTCAACATTCCACGAAGCAGTGATTTTTAGGGGTTTTTTCTTTCAAATTTGACCCACAACTTTTTGCAATTTCTATTTTTGATCCAAATGGGGTTCAAAGTGTAAAACTCAATTTTTTGGGTTTTTTTTGGAAAACTGAGCTTAAATTAATGTTTGGAGGTCTTATAATGGTTTTATTGGCACTAGTTCTACTTATACCATAAATATTATATTTTCTATGATTAGATGCCCACCAAGCTCAGCAAAATAATTAAAGCTTATTTAAAGAGTTTAGACCATTACCTGAACTTAGTTGCCATTAGACTCTGGCGTTCCTCTACCTTCTAGTTTACAGAGATTGTTAATCTCAACAAAATCTTCCTTAGATCATGTACATTATAGATCCGTTTCATTTTCTACTCGAACCGCAGTCACTAATCAAGGTTTTTTTTTTTATGTTTCTAAGGATAGTAAGACTTTAATCAAGAAATCATAATATTTAAGATATAAGGTTCAATTAGACAATGTTCTCTACTGGAAAACTTCTCTTATTGAAAGTTTGAAAGCGAAAATATTAAAATGAAAGGATTTGAAAAAGGACTTCAGCTACTAAGATCATTAGAAATGCTTGCTCATAGAGAAATAAAGATGTCCAATTTCTCTTTTGCTCAAGTATGCTCAAATGATTGAGTTCCTTTTCAACATTCAACCTCTCCTTTCATATAGGAGATGAACTACATAGGATCCCTTAATGGTTACAGTACATATACTGATATTTTCACATGACTATGGCTACTCTCACCGAACTGCCGTAGACTACATTATTTTACTGACTTGACACTTGACAAAATAATACAATCATGGTGCAACAACTTTTTAAAGCCCTTAATGCTTACAAGACTATCATCCATATTAAATTCTATATGCCTTCATCTCCAACAATGTCTTCCAGTCTATCATTATCTAGATAATCATCAAAATCTTCATCAAGTTGAGGATGCTCAAGATCCCACCTTTCAAATAATTCATGAAGATATTTCTTTCCTTTTTCTCATAAGAACTTTCCAACTCCAACATCAAAGAGATAATCAAAGACGTCTTTTAAAATAGCTCTGTATATCTTCATATGTTTGCTGAAATCATTATGATAAATAGAAGTAGCACTCCCGCAATGCATTAGTGTTCTTCCTTATTCAATTAATGCCCACATTTGGTGATAAATGTTGTAAAATTCAATGGCCCTTACTAAAGTAGTATCACTAACTACTTTTTATCGTTCTGGAGGCCATTCTTGCCATTAACCATTGGGATTGTCTAAATCAACCAATTGAACAAGATAATGGGTTGGTTTAGCTTTTCTGTTTTCACACTCAATTATTGTGCAATGTGTCTTGACATACAGACTTCTATTGTATGGAATTTTTGTTGGACCATCGAGGGATGTAAGAATCTATTGGATCCTTTTTAACATACTGTTGAAACTTAGTTAGTCTTGCGAAGAATGGGTACTTAGGATCTGAGATTTTCATGAGGTAAGCTACCATTCCATATTCTCAGCCCTTCTTGACGACGTCATCTAGAGAGATTAAATTTGCTGGGAATTTGATACCACTAACTCCAGATCTATCAGGAACAAAGATCGTAGTACACCATAATTTCCAAATATCATAACAATAATTATAATAATAGTCGATGTAGGCTGCATATCAGTCATTGAACCTTTTTTCTTGAAGATGAGAACTATTTTTTCTTGAACATCATAAAGGCACCTTAGATAATTCATTTGTAACTCTAAAGGCTGAATCTTTGTACAATTAGATAGGAAGAGGACAACAGACCAAAGCGTTATCTACTTTTTGTCTAAAATATCCATAAGGACTCTATTAGAAGGACAAACTCGTTCTAGTAGTAGTGATATTTCATTTTGGATTTCCTTCTTTTTCGGTAGGAGTTTTGCTCTAATGATCATCATTATCGAGTCCACATGTTAAACTATCTACCAGAGAATTCTTCATTCCTTATATATGTTTAATACAGAAAGAAAACTAGTGAAGCCATAATTGCCAACGTTGGAGTCGCCATTACGCTTGCATATTCGGTAAATTCTTTTTCAGAAAACCAGGTATCCCTTTGTAATCAATTCGATTAAGAAAAATTTTTAGAACTAAAAAGATTAAAAACTTTTCACTTCCCCTTATGATTGCAAGGATTTCTTTTTTCATCGTGGGATAGTTGCATTCTACTTTATTAAAACTTCTACTATAGTATTTGCATAATTATTCGTATTCTTTGAATTTTAGTGTTGTACTTCAGTGCTCATTGTTGGCATCTGTCTCAAAAATTAAATTATCTTCTTTATTAGGCAAATTAAGAACAGAAAGATTTTTACATATGTTTTTGAAGTTGTGAACAATCTTCGAGTCACTAGTGGTCCATGACCAACTTACTTCTTTCTTGAGTTTTTACTGCAATGGTTTTATCAATTTAGATAGATCTTTGATGAAATCTGAAGCATAAATAAGACATCTAAGAAACCTTTCTAATAGCTTCATATCTTCAATTTTTTCAGGATTTTTTTTAAATATGCTTTTGTAGGATGATTTGTTTAGATTTTATTTTCAAACCTAAAAACTAAATTTCTTGTTCACCATAAATACACTTGTTCTTACCAAGAATAATACCATGATCAATGCATCTGTGGGTAATAGTTAGAACATCGTCTTTGTGCTGTTCTATAGTCATCGAAAAGACAAGAATATCGTCATAGTAAACTGGACAACAGTGATTAAGAACTTTGAAGATGTTATAAATTCTTCTTTGAAATATTTAGGGTGCATTTTTTAGACCAAATAGCATTACTATCCATTCATAATGCCTTAGAGGGGTATTAAATGTAGTTAAAAAAATGCTTTCTTTATCCATTTTTATCTGCTAGTTTTTGCTTTTGCAATCCATTTTTGAGAACCAAGAGGCTCCTTGAATTTTATTGAAAATGACTGTTTTGTTAGGAATATAATAACCATCAAAGACATTATTGTCATTAAGCTTTTTGTAATTCATTACTATTCTAGCTTTTTCTCTTTTTTGTTCAGTAATTCTTACCATGAAAGCAGGATTTTTGTGAGGACTTTTACTATTTCTGATTAACCCTTTATCCAAAAGTTCTTTGAATTGCTTATCAAATTCTGGGACACCCTGATGTGTACAGCACTCAATTTGTTTGACTTGAATAATAGTGTTTGGATTTCACAAAGTAATCTTTACAAATGTCATCCCAAAATTTTAAAGGATTATCATAGTAGAGTTCTTTGTCTAATTGCTCTTATTGTTCAGCTATATACTCTTTAATAGATAACTCAAGTGGTGAGATTGTTAGTGCTATCTCACATTGTGCAAGTATACCTTCTCACCACGCGCGGCTGCACGTAAACTAAATCTTCTGATGAATGTAAGCCTTATTTAACTTATCAATAGGGACTAAGTAACCATTCATTGTGAATATTATTTGGTTTATGATTTGTGTGAATGGAGAATATATTTTCTGAGAATTATTTCTAATAATTATATCATGGGAGGGTTGATTAGTAGCTCATATGACCTGTATAATGCATTAGACTCCTATTTCTATTTGTAACCCTTCTATGGCCTCATTGTAGCTCATTATACTATTATCAACTATCCTTACTTATTAAGGATTCTTGGCTTTATTCCACATAAATTCTAGAAATAAAGATCCCTTTTCAAAAGAGACAAAACAACTATTATCTATGCAGACACACAATTCATATTTATTGTATCTATCTAAACATACATTTATTGGTATATAGATACCATGAAGATTTGTATTGGTGACTTCATAGCATATCTTTGTAATCATATTTTTGACTAATTTAACCTCATAGATTCGCTCACTAACAGTTCTTGTTTTGTACCAAATGACTTTTCTATCTAAACTCATACTTCGATCAACACGGCATCTTGTGGGTTCAAAACTCTTTCTCTACATTTCACTAGTCATACTAATTGTATCATCTTCTTTAAGCTATTTTTTAGCTGTCGAAGATCCTTCTCTCAATTTTGATCTTGCACTCATGCTTCTTAGTAATTGGGATTTAATGGTAACTTTACCATTTTCATTAATTTTTATTACCTTTTTTTTATTGATTTTTGTAAGATTGACAAAGTTAGATATCCATGACTTATCAGTTTTTATCTCCTATGGGTTGTACCTTATCCTTTGAATTTTTTGCATTGGAGTACGACTCTCAAAATTTTCTACCTTTATCACTGTTATCTTAGTCTTTGGGTCTATGCTAATATCCAGTTTGTAGATTGTTTTTAAAAATATACTCAATGAGTAACCTCTTCTTTTCATATCCATCCCACCTATTTTTTTCTTAAGGGATAGGAAGTTTTTAGCAAATTCGTCTTTTAGACTCACATAGTATCTTGGTCAACAATTGAATCTCACTGATCCATTACATAAATTAACTTTAATTCCTATTATAATTTGATTATTAAATTTGATATGCTAGATATAACAAAGCAGAGCATAAAGATCAATATCTTTGCCATAATACTATTGTAATGGAGTGATTTGAACTTGGACATTTCCAATATGAATGTACCTGTACTTTCTATCTTTGTTATACTTAAGGATATTTTTCCAATTAATGAGATTAACTTCTTCCACATTATACTCACTGTCTTTCATTTCTAGATATCCTTCCATTATTTAGCATACGTACTTACTCTTTAATTGAAAGATGACTTTTTTTATAGATCATATCTTTTTGAATTACAAGAAGGACACAGTCTCCTTTGACATCTTCATTCTCATTATCTACAATAAATTTTTCCCTTGAAGAATGTCAAAACTAATTGAACTACTCTCAATCATGTGACTAGTGTCTTCATAATTGCGCTCTTCATATTCATCTTCCAGACAATCTCAACAATTTCCTTGTTATTTTGCAAGGCTAGATCTAGTACTTGTTCTTCACTAAGCTCAAAATAATTCAGACTATCCAAAGTTTCTATAAGCTTATTATTCTTCCTAGTTTTTCATTCATTAGCATAATACCCCACTTCTCTGCATGGACAACACTTAAACTTGTTTTCCCCTACAGAACAATAGGCATCTTTTATAGAAAATCTTAATTTTTTAGAGCTTGGTTTGTTATAATATTTTCTTTTGTATTTCTCTTCCTTTTGCTTGTTAAAGCTCTTTCTTTTATAGAATTTTCTTTTTCTTCTCTTCTCAAAATCATTTCCCCATTGGTGACAAGCTAGAAATTGTTTCTTCATTTTCTTTTTCTTTTGGAGATGAATGACATTGATCATTGACCAATTTTCTTAAATAAGATATTCTTATGCCAAGGATATCAACGACATCTACTTTTTCAAGCCATGTAATGCACTTTTCATTGACTATGGAATTTATTGGATATGTAATTTGTCATAGAACATACCAAGATTGGTTTCATTATGCCCAATTTTGTAATAATATTGACTAAATTTAGATAATGTAATTTTTCAGATATCTCATATCCTAAAACTCTATGTACTAATCTTTTTTTTGCCATTCTCTATCGTTTTCTTCATAATTAAGTTTAGGTTCGATAAATTCAATTTCGATTTCCTTACATAATTGTTTGAACATAGAAGCTCATGTTTCCATCCTTCTTAATATATTTTTACCTTCTTATCTAATGAGTCATACCAGTCAGTTACAGTTTTAGAAAAACTATGTTCGATATAGTTTTGGAAATTCTCAGTAAACCATGTGGTATTCAAGTTTAGGATGTTATTCATACCACTTTTCCAATGCTCAAATATTTCTTCTCTATTACGGGTTCCATCAATGTTTGAGATGTATTCCATTTGGCTAATTAGAGGTAAGACTAATTTCTTCAAAGGATGTGGTTTTCCTTGGGATGAATCCAAAGGAAAAGTTGGTTGTTCGTCTGCTGAAACATACCTATGTCTCATGAAATAGGTATTTAGTTTAGAGGATTCACCAAATTCTTTAGGTTTCGGAATTACGTTATTAACTAGATTGGACTTGATTTCATCCATGTTGGGTTCTTTTCCAATCTAATTGTTTTTATCGTCAAATAAGATTTTACCATATTTTTTATTCAGTTTCCTCCTAATTTCTTCTAAAGGAACAACATTAAGATCCTCTAGATTAATTAGATTCATTTGCTGATATATTTCTTCTTCTAACAGGATATTGTTTGACTCTTCATTATTATCAGATAATACATCTTGTTTTTCAACTATTGCGCCCATGATTTTGTTTAATTCTCTTGGGTTTGTTCTTTATCAAACATATTTTGTCATTTCTCAAGATTATATTGCTTATGCTCCATCCTCTTCTTCTTCTTTTTCTGCCTTTTCAGATGATTTTTCAGTCAATTTTTCTCCTACTTCTTTTTGAATTTTTATATTATGCAAAGTAAATGAATTTTTTTTTTTTTAGGTTTTGGAAAGGGAATTTATGTTGAAATGGAGTACTAATACTAAACTAGCTTTTTCACTATGTTTGATTTCTTGATTGAAGACAAATGGATTACAAATAATTGATTCTTTATCTCCTTATTTTCAGTATTAATTTTAGCTAACTCGCTTTTAATTCCAAAACTATATCGGTTATATTGTTTAACTATGGTGCTACTAAAGTGATTCCTTTTGGTGAGTGCACAATATGTGAATAATTAGGAGTAGGACAAGTAGACGATGATTCAAGTATTAAACGTAGTTAATTAGCTTAGTTAACTATTAATAAATTCAATTACCTTAATTATTTTTGGTCATGTGACTCCGATACCAGATTAAAGAGGTTTGCGAGTAGTACTTGTGAGCATAATATCACATGCACAAAAAGAAAATTTTCAAAAAGTAAGTTTTTAAGTACTAAGGTCAAATATGTAAATATGAAAAGTTTATGGCGATAGATGAAAATAAAAATAGTAAACTATCCCCTCCAAATAGTTTACACAGAATATTGGACCTTTTAAATATATTCTAATAATATTGGTTCCTTATTCCCTAATTATGATCTCTACACAAAATAGGGTATCTGGCTATAATTTTTTGAGAAGATTTTCAAGCTAAAGTTATCGTGGATGTAAGTTGCAACTCCCTTTCCTCCAATTATTCATTAATACCAGAAAGAGAATGGGATCCCAAACAAAAAAAAAAAAAACTTATATTGATTGAAACTACCTTATCAAGGATATACGATAGAACAAATCCTTTAAAATGAGTACTTGGCTCCAAATACCATTAAATAATTTTTTTTATTCATTTTCCAATTATGTGATATGTTTGGAACCTTGTGCAATAGTATTGCAGATTCTTTACCCCAAATGTATTGCCTGACTGGCTAACCTGTTGGACTAATTTGAGTCACGAATTTTGTTTTAAAAAAATATTTTCATTGTAAAAAAAGGAACGTTTCTGATTCATAAAATATGGGAAAAAAGCAAATAATATATTTTCATTTAAAGTACGTAAAAAAATTAAAATAAAATAATAAGCTAGAAATTAATTTTTTATTGAGAGCAAAAAATAGAAAATTTAAAAAATTTAACAATTAGGTGTAGAAGAACGTACGTGGGCAACTTAAGGCTCATGACAGAGTAAAAGAGTTCGTATTGGACAGTGATGAAATACCGATTAAAATTGGTATTTTTGTTTCCAACTAAAGAAGTTACAAGTGGTACATGATGCGTGAATTCAGGTTTCTACCATAATAATTAGGGTCTATTCAAGCCAAGTCGAGCTTCAGCTTGCCAAGTTTCAAGCTTGGTTTGGGATCTTCCATTTAGGCTTTGGCTTGGCTCACAGCTCAAGTTCGGCTTTGTCTAGGGCTTAAGCCTAAGCTCGGATTGTTTGAAACTCCAACCTAATCTTTGCTATTCAGAGGATTTACCCCGTTGAATCGAAGCGTGACTTATTTAAGGGTTAAATAAAATAAAAGGTTGTCTTTCATGATTTGGATATCGACATCGCTTCTTAAAATTCGGATGTAAAATGAGACTCTCAATAAATACAAAAGGACTATTAAGTGTACCTAATTTGTATGACCATATAATAATCATCATTTTTTATGATTGATAATCTCTTGGTTGCTAGAGTCATTAGTCAATGGTTTAAAATGTTTCGAAAGTAAGATTCGTATAAGTTGTGCAATTATTCTAACTCTAATTTTACATGAGTTTGTTGTTCTTGATCAAAGTCATTATATTACCTTTAATGAAAAAGTTTAACTATTCGAACCCTAATTTTTTTAAGAAGGCTCATGGAAGCTTGTTAGGCTTGTTAGCTTAGCTTGTAGGCTTGGCTCATTTGAGCTTGGATTGTTGACGGATGGCGAGCTCATGAACCCAGATTTTTAAAAGTTTGACCCCAGCTTCCATATCTAAACAAGCTCATATTAGGCTTGCCATGAATGAAACGTGGCAAGCCAAAAAACGAGCCAGCTTAGGCTGGTAAGCTGACTCGACTCACCTACATGACTAATGAGCTCACAAACCTACATTCATAAGCCAACTTATAAGGGCTCACCATGAACCATCGTTGCCAAGCCAACAAGTGAGCAAGCTTGTGAGGGCTCATAAGCTCTCTCAGGTCACCCTATACCCCTAATGATAATGAATGTATTTGAAAATATTTCACTATCATAGAAACCTTAGACAATGAATTTACTCCCTTTTCTGCCTACTCCTTTTTCTTGTCTAAAATATAAAAGTGCACGTAATCATTTGAAAAGCTACAAAAATTATAAGAAATAGAGATATAGAAAGAACCATGAAATTATAACTTCTCGTTGATTAAAGTATCCTATAAATTGAGCAAATTATATGCACTCAAAAGCATATGCTTCCGAACACTGTTACACTATATATCAATGTTTTTTAGCATGTGTCTGTCATCTATTTATTATCTCATGATCAAAGAACTCACAATGTCCAAATCAAAGCAAGATTGGCTCACTTCCACACCAACTCAATAACTTCATCCTCTCGAAAGAGGGAATCACCTTGAGAATAGAAAGAGTGGAAAACGTCATAAAGAGGGTTCACTGGTTCATGTGCTATGGCTTGATGGCTATGCACCTTAGTACGCGCAATATCGCGTTCCTAAGCTAAGCACTAAGCGAGCTCCCTTTCTTTATGGGTCATAACTTCAAGGTCTTTAGTTAATGACCCGTAAGTGAAGATGGCTTCAATTAGAAAGACGGATGGTTTATTTGGTACTCCAATAAGGTAGGGCCTTGAAAAAAGTGTAAAGGTAGACGATAAGAGGGCAGCCAGAAAGCAAACACATCAACAAGTTGATTCGGTTAGTTAAAACTCAGCGGATGACCTATTGATTATAAAGTTAGTCTTCCTATAGGAATATCAAAAATCTTTCAATATGAGCATCAAAGACTCAAAACCTCACGCACGATCTACTGATGAAATAGCATAATCGCATTCAGGGACATGCTTTCTCCACAAAAGCATGCTTTTGTTGGCTCAGAATAGCACAGCTGATCACACTATGACTTTGAGCACTTCGAAGGGAACGCGGTTAACAAATCCCTCATCGCTTAAGGAAAGATTCGGAACTTTAGTTTGATTAGGATCCTTATTTAATCAGCCCATTATCTTTCGACAAATGGTAAAGGTCTGTGTTGGCGGTATCATGAGCTTAGCTAGGTCGAGGGCAGCATGTCGGGCCATCGAAAGGGCGGAAGCGTGGAAGCGATGGGAGTCTTTCCATGAGCTTATTTATCTAATCATTCAGCAGCCAAGATTAGATAGCAAGATTGAAAGCCTTTCTTTCTAGATCAAGGCTTTGGTCTCTTTTTCTAATGCAGATTCCTATTTTTTAATCTTTCTTTCTTCCTGGAACTAGAAAACAACCTAAAGCCTACACCTAGCCTTGTCAGTCTATTCAAGATCACTTTTTTGAATAAGACCAAAATCTCAACCTTAATTCGAAAAGAAATCAAAAGGCATAAACAATGCATCGGCTCCTCTTTTATTTGCCATAGGACCTTATGTTCTTGTCGTTTAATTTAGCTTTCATTAGTTTTCCGTAGCAATCACTATTTGCACCTCCTAGGTCCTGTTCTTTTTGTGAGTAAATGCCCCCATTCTACTCCTTCCCACTCCTTCCTATCCCTTTTCCACTCATTTTCACTCATTCCCACACCTACCCTTTCCCACCCATTTTTATTATGATCTTTATTATTAATATTAATAAGTATTCTCATTGTAAATATTTTTCTTAATTATTATAATTAATTATTATTATTATTATTAAATATTGTTGTTATAATTATTTTTAATTATAAATTACTATTATTATTAATAATTGCTACTAATTAATAACAATATTAATATGAATAATTTTCAATAGTAACAATAATTATAATTACGCATAATTGTTAGTATTTAATAAATTATTAAACAATAGTTATTAATATTAATAATTATTAATATTAATTGCTATTATTAATAATACTAATGATAAAAATTATTCTTCATATTATTAATTATTATTTTTATTAATATTTATTATTATTAATATTTACAATTAGTAATTTTTACTAATATTAATAATTAATAATTAATATTGTTATTTACAGTAATAATAATAATAATTATTATTAATATTAATTGCTACTGTAGTTATTACTAATTTACAACAACAATGATAATAATTATAACAATAATGATTATAATAATAATTAACATTATTAATTGTAACAATACTAACTAATATTAATAATTAATAATTAATATTGTTATTTACAGTAATAATAACAATAATTATTATTAATATTAATTGCTACTGTAGTTATTACTAATTTACAACAACAATGATAATAATTATAACAATAATGATTATAATAATAATTAACATTATTAGTTATTAATAATTATTAATATTAATATCACCATTAATATTAATATTAGTTAGTATTGTTACAATTACCAATTATTATGATTACTATTATTAATATTACAAATAATTATAATTATAATTATTATGGTCACTTAATATTAATATTAATCATTACTATAATGATTTGTTATTATTTTAATTATTAATAATTATAATTATTTATAATTAATAGTTATTATCAATTAAAAAGAATATTCACAGTAATTATTTTTATTATTTAAAATAATTATTATTAATAATTAATTAATTATTAATAATCATTATTATTCATAATTAATTAATTATTAAATAAAAATAATTAATTTTCATTGTTATTATTAATTATTATAATTATTTTTATTCTTAATGCTATTAATTGTTATTTTCATAGTTATTAATTATTATTAATATTACTAATTGGTAATTTTTAATATTATTAAGAGTAATACTACTAATAATATTTATTATAAATAGTGGCGATAATAATGGTTATTATTATTATTATTATTATTATTATTATTATTATTATTAATTTTTACAATAATTATTATTAATATTCATTAAGAATAATAATTTTTATAATAAATCTAATTGTAATAATAATTATTATTATTGTTAATCATAATGATAATTATTACTGTTACTATTAATACTAATATTAATCATTATTATTGTTAGCATTAACAATTTTTATGATTACTTTATTAATATTAATAATAATCACTATTGTAATTATTATTTTCAATTATTATTATTAATAATAACTGTTGCTATTAATGGTTAATTATTAATTAATTATTATTATATTTATTATATTTATTATATTTATTAATAATAATTATTGTTATTAATTGTTATTCATTAATAGTTTGATTAATAGTAATTACTTTTAATATTGACTATAATAATAATTAATTGATTTTTAAATAATAATTATTGATAATAATAGTTATTAATATTATTTACTACCATTAATAATATTAACAATAGTAATTATTATTCTTGATATTGTTTATTACTATTTTTCTTATCAGGAATTATTATTAATGTTAGTAATTGGTAATTTTTATGATTAGTAACATTAATATTAATTATTATTTTTATTGAAATTAATGATAATAATTATTATTAATATTAATAATAGTCACTATCATAATTATTACTAATATTCATTGATAATAATAATCATTATAATATTTCTCATTATAACCTTTATTATTAATCTTAATGAGTAATAATAGTGATTACTGTTAATATTAATATTAATAATAATAATTAATAATAATAATAATCATTAATAGTGTCAGCAATTATTATGATTATTATTAATATTAATAAAAATTATTATTGTGATTATTAATGTTAATTATTATTATTACAACAACAACAACACCACCTCACAGTGTGGGTCCCGCTTTCGCGGGGTCTAGGAAAATCCAGCTGTAGGCAACCTTACCCCTACCGGTATTCCTACCTGTAGAGAGGTTGATTCCAAGAGACCCACGAAAAAGGTTTTATGAAAAAGTTTTATAGAGGAAAGCGCTTGCGAAGCATTTAAAGAGGAAAAATCAGTGTCAAAGAAGTTGGAGCTGAAAGAAAGCGGATAGAACATACCTCAACAATCCACTTTAAGCAGCTGTCGTCACTCCCAGAAAAAAGCACTACCTGCATACGAGCCCGACAGACCCCTACTCGCACCAAGCCACTACAGCTACTAACAACTACAGAGTCGCTTCTCTGCCATCTAAGATTCTAATCCTATTCCGCCACAGCTTCCTATCCTGAGTCAGGTCCTTCGTCAAACCCACTACTTTCAATTCCTCTCTAATCACCTCGTCCAAACTCTTCTTCGGTCTACTCCTTCCTCTCTTACCACCAGGGAGGTCGATCAACTCACACCTCCTCACTGGGGTGGCCATACTTCTCCTTTTCACGTGGCCGAACCATCAGAGTCTTGATTCCCTCATCTTCTCTTCTATGGGGGCCACTTTAGCAAAGTCCCTGATTACATCATTCCTAACTCTATCCATTCTCGTAAAACCACACATCCACCTGACCATCCTCATCTCAGCTACCATCAACCTCTGAACCTGCGTCTTTTTTAGGAGCCAACACTCCGATCCATATAGAACAGTCGGTCGGACTACCATCCGATAGACTTTGCCTTTCAATCCTAAGAGCACCCTCTTGTCACACAGCACCCCTGAGGAAGACTTCCATTTTTGCCAGCCCACTCTTATGCGCTGGTTAATATCCTCGTCAATGTCCCCATTTTGCTAGATGATCGAGCCAAGGTACTTAAACTTATCTACCTTAGGTATCTGTCTCCCATCTAGGGTAACTTCTCTCTCCTCTTCTATCCTTCCACTGAAACAACAATGCAGATATTCCGTTTTTGATCTACTTAATCTAAAACCTCTAGCTTCCAATGTAAGCTGCCAACTCTCCAACTTGTCATTCACCCCCTCCCTGGTCTCGTCGATAAGAACAATGTCATTTGCAAAAAGCATACACCATGGGACCTCCCCCTGAAACCCTCTAGTAAGTTCATCTAAAACTAAGGTGAAAAGGAACGGGCTTAGGGTTGAGCCTTGATGCAGACCCATACTAATAGCGAAGTCATTTGAGACTCCTCCCGGCGTCCTTAGACTCGTCCGCCCTTCCTCGTACATATCGTTAATCACACGGATATACATGGGCGACACCCCTTTCTTTTCCAAACAGCTCCATAACACTTCCCGCGGGACTCTATCATATGCTTTTTCGAGGTCAATGAACACCATATGGAGATCCACCTTTCTATCCCTGTACAAACCCATGAGCCTTCTGAGAAGGTAAATCACCTCTATGGTCGACCTGCCTGGCATAAAACCAAATTGATTCTTTGAAATTGCAACATCTCTTCGCAACCTTCTCTCAATCACCTTCTCACATAGCTTCATAGTGTGGTTGAGCAACTTGATACCCCTAAAATTATTACAGTCTTGAATATCCCCTTTGTTTTTGTACAGGGGGATGACTGTACTAGCCCTCCATTCTCTGGGCATCTTAGCAGTCCTAAAAATGACATTGAAAAGCTCCGATAACCACTCTAAACTTGCTTCCCCCAAACACTTCCAAACTTCCACCGGAATCTAGTCCGGACCCTCTGCCTTCCTATTCGCCATCTTCTTCAAGGCCTCCTTAATCTCATCCTTTGTTATATGGCCATACATTCGTGGATCAAAATGCCAATCACTACCTTCTCCGCCCTTACTACAGGCTTCTCCCATCCCCTCCCCATTAAGGAGTTTAGCAAAGAACCGTTGCCATCTATCCTTGATTTCAGCATTCTCATACAACACCTTACCATCTTCGTCCTTGATGCACCTCACCACACCTAAATCCCTAATCTTCCTTTCCCTAGCCCTTGCCAGTTTAAAAACTTCCTTCTCCCCCTCCTTGATCCCCAATCTATGATACAGTCTATCAAAAGTCAGGCTCTTTGCTATCGCCACAGCTTTCTTGGCTACCTTCTTAGCCATCTTATATCTAATGCTCTTAGTCTCCCTTTCTTCATCAGAGCCACTGTTCATGACCTCCGTGTAAGCCTTTTTTTTCTCCTTGACTTTCTCATTTACCTCCTCATTCCACCACCAGGCACCCTCCATCTTGTTGCCACCTCTCCTGGAAAAACCTAGGATTTGCTTAACCGACCTTCGAATACAATCTGTCATAGCCTCCCTATTGAATTATTTTGATTAAGTTTTGATGATAACAAATCCAAGTGTGAAAATTTGTCCAAGTAATGTTGCTCCAAACACGATCTCCAAACAGGCCTAACTGGTGTTTTCTTTTTGTATTAACTGGTTTGCTACATGTGAGAACAAGTCTTTAAAACAGGTTCTACTTGGTGGTTCTATATTAAGAACAACTCGATTGTAAAAGCATGTTGTTCCTGGACTCTAGCAAGATCAGCTCGATGTAAAGCATGTGGTTCCGAAACTCTAGCAATGCAAAGAACAACCCCAGCAAACAAGATGGCCTTGGTGTTCACAGCAGCTCTACAAATCTTAGACAAGATGACTGGTTCAAAACAAGAAGTCTTGGGTATATAGGTTTTACTTATTTAGACTCTTGTTAATATGCCAATATTGAAAACATCATTTTAAACACCTCTTGAATCGGCAGTTGCGCTAAGCGCTTCAGAACACCAGTTGCGAACAACCCTGCAAATAGGGTGCCTAGGGTGTTTCTGAACTGAAACGGCTATGCCCGATTATTTTGGAAAAATTTATTTCGGCTGGCCAAAAGCTCTAAAATACTTTCTTAAAATCCCAGGATAGCTAATTAAGCCCTGGAAAGGATATTTTTGAGATATGAAATATTATGGGAGATTTGCCAAAAATTGTTTTGCTAAATATTTTCCAAAACCAAAAGATCTTTATCACCTATATTTTAGGAAGTGATTTATTCAAATTTCAAAGTTGAGATTTCTGGTTCCTTATTTGAAATTCTCCACGGCTATTTCAAACGAAGAGGATAAGTTTTTATCTTTTAGAAACAAATCCCTTTTATTTTGGAAATTTCTTATCCACTGGCCGTTTGGAAAATCCTTTGCTTCGAAATCTCTTTTGATGCCATACTTGGCAGATTCTCAGCAACTTCCTTGATTTTTTTACCGTTGATCTTCTTGGTTAAAAGCTTAGCTCTTCTCTCCCATTCTAAGACAGAACACATATTGAGAAAACACAGTGTGGTAAAAAGAAAAATTCTGAAAATCCGGTTTTTACTCAAAAGTAAGAAAAGATTTCTTGAGCTTCAATTCGCAAAGAAAAACCGTGACAAGCTGTGTTAATTTAAGTTTTCAAACCATTGGCATAATAGGATCTTCAGTGTACCTTACATCTGCTTAGTGAGAAGCACCCCCAGTAAGGTGTTTTCAACCCTGATCTTGGATCAGAAAAGTGAGTGAGTGGTCCTCAGTCGTGTGGACTTTGGATGTGTCCAATCTGGTGAGATTTGGACGTGGTGTAACCGTTCTTAGGGAAGAAGGTTACGTGGTTGCAAGTTGTAACAAGGTGTGTTACATTTGTAACGAGTTAAGCCCGGTTATAGTGAAGTGGTTAAAAGCCTACACGAGGTAGGTCATGGTTTTTCACACCTCAGTTGGGCTAGAGGTGTTTTCCACGTAAAAATTGTGTGTGCTTTATTTCCGCATTTATCTTGGTGATTTTCGTATTTGCAATATCTGAAAACACCCCCTGCAAACAAGTCAACAGGGTGTTTGTCATCTGAGAACAACCTCTGTCAGGGTGTTTGTTACTTATAACGCGAAAATCAGACACCACAATTCACCCCCCCTCTTGTGGAAGTATACTCATAAATTCAACAAGTGGTATCAGAGCAGGTTCTCTTTCAAAAGGCTAACACCTTGAGAGATTCTGAAGATGAGTACACCACAAGGAATTCTTGAAGGGCAATCCATTACTCGTCCACCCTATTTCAATGGCCAACATTATAGTTGGTGGAAGAATAGGATGGAGAACTATATTCAGGCAGAAGATTATGAGTTATGGATGCTCATCAAGAACGGGACCCTTGTTCCCACCAAGGTGCTTGAAAATGGCAAGATGATTCCCAAGGAACCCAAAGAGTTTGATGCTGAAGATTATAAGAAAATGGAAAAGAATGCTAAAGCCAAGAAGCTATTATATTTCGGCCTAGGTCCAGATGAATACACTCGTATCTCTGAGTGTGAATCAGCCCAAGCTATCTGGAACGCCCTGCAAGTTGCCCATGAAGGTACGAGTCAAGTTAAACAATCTAGAATTGAGCTACTTATGCGACAATATGAGTTGTTTGATATGGGTGATCGTGAAACTGTGATGGATATGTACACACGGTTTACCCACATCACAAACGAATTAAAATCTCTGGGAAAGTCTTTCACCACTAAAGAGTTGGTGAGGAAAATCCTCAGAATTTTACCTCGTATGTGGGAGGCCAAACTGACAGCCATCCAAGAGGCTAAAGACATGAACAAGATCACCCTCGACGAGTTGATTGGCAATCTTCAAACCTATGAACTCAGAAAGAACTCACAACAAAAAGAGGAGCAGAAGAAGGATCGTGGGGTTGCCTTGAAAGCACATGAGGACACTGACTCTGACCTTGAAAATGAAGACATGGCCCTAATGAACAGAAAATTCAAGAAATTCTTCAAAAAGGTCAAGGAAAGCAACAAAAGAAAAGACTTCAGTAAGTCCAGAAACACCCCCAAAGAACAGCTCACAGGGTGTTTCAAGTGCGACAAACCAGATCACTTAATCAAAAATTGTCCTCTGCTTCGAGAAGATCAGATGCCCGAACAACCTCGAAAACAGGGTCGAAAACACCCTGTAAATAATCTGGGCAAGCATTTCTCGAGAGCTATGCTGGCTGCTTGGGGAGATTCCTCTGAGGATGAAGGAGAATCTGAAGCTGAAGAAGAGGGTGTAGCACTGATGGCACAAAGTGATTCAGATTCAAATCATGAATCAACAATCAGCCTCTCAGATCTCAAGAACAAGGTACATGGTCTTAACAAAGCTACTTTAGAAGAACTTCTATATAATGTGATAGACACCTGTGCTGATCTAAAAAGAGAAGTTCGTGACCTAGAGCTTGAAAATGAAATTCTTAAAAATGAAAAACTTGGTTTACATGAAAATATTAACATGCTCAAAGAAAATCTCTTTATAAATGAAGGAGATTATACTCGAGTGGAAGAAAAACTCTTTGAGGTAGAAGGAATGGTTGAAGACTTGCTCAAAGAGAACAAGACCTTGCATGCTAATATAGAAAAACTGGAAACCGAACTTGCCACGACCAAGCGTTGGAACAAGTCTTCACAAGCCCTTGATTGGTTAAACACTCACCACAGTCGAAACAAAAGGGGACTTGGTTACAAGCATAAACGGACCGTTTACCCAATACATAGAAAGTATGTGGGATTAACTGAAAACATCGTTTGCTTTCATTGTGGTAAAACGGGTCATTATAGATATACTTGTCCTTTAAGAAAACATGCCAATAAAAAGAATGAAAGGTATGTGAAACAAATCTGGATTAGAAAAGATGAGCTTTACATGTCTAAAAGAATGGGACCCAAGTAGATCTGGGTTCCCAAAACTAACCCGTGATTTGTTTTGCAGGCTGAAGTGAGAGAGAACAACCCCACCAACACCCTTAAAAACAGGCAGTTGTGGTTTGTTGATAGTGGGTGTTCACGGCACATGACTGGTGAAAAATCAAATTTTCTCTCACTTACAGCTTTGAATGGTGGGAGTGTAGCATTTGGAAACGGCAAGTCTGGGACAATTGTTGGTATAGGCAGTATTGGTAAAACTCTCTCCCACTCAATTGATAATGTGCACTTAGTTGAGGGGTTAAAGCACAATTTGCTAAGTGTGTCCCAACTGTGTGACAAGAACAACCTAGTACTGTTTTCAAAAACACGTTGCTTGGTTGTGAATGACGACACAGGAGATGTTGTGTTGAGGGGGAAGCGATGTCAAAATGTTTATAAAGTTAGTATTTCCACTCTTCCTCAAAATAATCTGATTTGTTTAAATGCATTAAATGATGATATAATGCTATGGCACAAGAGACTAGGTCATGCAAGCCTGTCCTTGTTAAATAAACTTGTTTCCAAGGATTTGGTTGTTGGACTACCTTCCATCAAGTATAATGATGACAAGGTATGTGAAGCTTGTGCAAAAGGAAAACAAGTCAGATCTTCTTTTAAATCAAAAAGATGTGTTAGCACTACCCGACCTCTGGAACTATTACACATTGATCTATGTGGTCCCATGAGGATAGCTAGTAGAGGTGGGAAAAGGTATGTGCTTGTAATAGTGGATGATTACTCTCGATTTACTTGGACCCTGTTCTTGGCCTCCAAGGATGAAACTTTTGAGAATTTTATTACCCTTCTCAAAAAGATTGAAAAGAGAGTAGGACACTCATTGGTTAGCTTGAGGTCTGATCATGGTACTGAATTTGAAAATGCAAGCTTTACAAAATTTTGTAATGAACATGGTGTTGATCAAAACTTCTCAGCCCCAAGAACACCCCAGCAAAATGGGGTGGTTGAACGAAAAAATCGTACCTTAGAAGACATGACTAGAACAATACTTATTGCTAGTGGTCTTCCTAAGAACTTTTGGGCAGAAGCTTTGAACACATCATGTTACATTATAATCAGATGCATGATTAGAACCATTTTGAACAAAACTCCTTATGAACTTCTTAAAGGCAGAAAACCCAACATTATGCATCTAAGAACATTTGGTTGTAGATGTTTCGTGCATAACAACGGGAAGAATGCCTTAGGAATGTTTGATCCTAGGAGTGATGGGGCAATATTTCTTGGTTATTCCTCTCACAGTAAGGCATACAAAGTCTTTAACAAAAGAACCTTGTGTGTTGAGGAAAGTGTGCATGTGTTTTTTGATGAATCTAACTCCTTGAATGAGAGTAATGCACAGGATGAAGAGTTTGAATTAGGTCTTGTCCAAAAGGAGCTGTTGAATCAAGAAAAACAAGGTGAGAACACCCTGAAGGAAACAGGTACAGAAGCTATTCCTCAAAGCGACAGGCAAGGTGAACTTCAAACAGGGGGAAACACCGTTGAACCCTGTTCGAAACCATGTTCTTCAGGAACCAGTTTGCAAACAGGTGCAGAAACAGGATCAGGAGGTGTTCTTGAGCCTGATCCTACACACACTTCAGTTAGAACAAAACATGTGTCTGTGGATCCAATTAATCCAAGACCATGGAAGCACCATAGTTCGCACCCTCTTGATCAAATCTTGTCATATATTAATACTGGAGTGCAAACTAGATCTAAACTTAAGAATTTTTGTGCTTTCTATGCTTTTCTTTCTAACATTGAGCCAAAAAGTGTGAATGAAGTTGTTGCAGATTCAGATTGGGTCACGGCAATGCAAGAAGAGCTCCATCAATTTTAAAGAAACAAAGTATGACACCTGGTACCTAAACCTGCAGAGAGAACAATCATTGGAACCAAGTGGGTGTTCCGAAATAAGCTAGATGAGTCAGGAACAGTCACTAGGAACAAGGCAAGGCTGGTGGTTCAAGGGTACAATCAAGAAGAAGGGATTGATTACGAAGAAACCTTTGCACCAGTTGCTAGAATTGAGGCTATTCGAATCTTAATAGCCTTTGCTGCTCATATGGAAATCAAGCTATATCAAATAGACGTGAAAAGTGCATTCCTAAACGGATACCTTAAAGAAGAGGTGTATGTCAAACAACCCCTTGGTTTTGAAAATGGTGATTTCCCAAATCATGTTTTTAAACTTGACAAAGCACTTTATGGTTTAAAACAAGCTCCAAGAGCTTGGTATGAACGGTTGTCAAGCTTTTTACTTGAAAATGATTTTAGAAGAGGCAAGGTAGACAATACCTTGTTTCTAAAATCTAAGGGGGAACATCTATTGATTGTCCAAATATATGTAGATGACATTATATTTGGTGCGACTCATCATGATTTATGCAATGAATTTTCAAATATGATGAGAAGTGAGTTTGAGACGAGCATGATGGGTGAGCTTAATTTTTTCCTAGGCTTACAAATCAAGCAAACTCCAAACGGCACCATGATCCATCAACAAAAGTATATCAAGGAGCTACTTAAGCGTTTTAGGATGGAGTCAGCCAAACCCATAGACACTCCTATTTCTCCTTCAACCAAGTTGGTTGTGGATGATGGGAGTCCCTCAATTGAGGAGAAACTCTATAGGGGAATGATCGGGTCACTCCTATACCTAACCGCTAGTAGACCAGATATCGTTTTTAGTGTTGGTTTATGTGCCCGTTTTCAGTCTAGTCCTAAAGAGACTCATCTTAAGGCTGTTAAACGGATACTAAGATATTTAAAGCATACACCTGATTTAGCTCTATGGTATCCTAGAGGTTGCAATCTTGATCTTGTTGGATATGCTGATGCTAACTATGTAGGTTTCCTAGTTGATAGAAAGAGTACCTCAGGTATGACTCATTTTCTTGGACCTTGTTTGGTATCTTGGGCTACCAAGAAGCAACATTCTGTTGCCATGTCCACAGCAGAAGCTGAATATGTTGCAGCAGCTTCATGTTGTGCTCAACTGTTGTGGATAAGACAACAGCTTAAGGATTTTTGTGTTGACACTAGATGCATTCCTATTTTTTGTGACAATACTAGTGCTATTAACATTGCCAAAAACCCATGTCAACACAAAAGGACAAAACATATTGACATTCGACATCATTTTTTAAGAGATAATGTGGAAAAAGGCTTTATTTCAATGAATTTTTGCTCCACTGAAAATCAAATAGCTGATATATTCACTAAGGCACTGAGTAGAGACCAATTCAAGAGAAACAGACTGGAACTGGGGTTGGTGAAAACACCCTGAGAACACCTGTTCTCAGAGTTGGACCAAGCTGGCAAAAACACCCTATAATACATGCTCTCTCTCCTTGCTTGGAAATTGTTACCCTTAACAAATTTGTGCAGTCTATATGCTACTAAGTTCATGCGTGAAGACTGCTACCTTGAGAAATGGAGTAGAGTAATAAGAGAAGCATGTTCAGAAACAGGCAGCTCGAACAGGTATGTCCCTTGGTTGTTCGATACATAGGGAATGTGTTTTGCTTTTAATATTTTCACCTGTTGCAATCTTTTAAAAGATCTCGGCTGCTCTCTCTCTCCCTCTCTCCTTAAGTACTCTGTCTGCAGTCTTGTCTGTCCTCTCACGCAAACAGCTCTAAAACCCTAATCTCTCTCCTCTGCAACAATGGCTTCCAACCAACCCTCTAACTCAAACTCTCTGGTTCTTGTGTCCTCAATCCCTGCTCCCCCTCACCCAATTCCTTACAAGCCTTTTAAATTTCTGAAAAGCTTGTCCCTTACAACAGTGGGGATAGGGATGGATGACATTCCCTTCAGTTGTGGAAGGGAATTGGTATTTTTGGTAGGGTCAGTTGCTTGCCCTCTTCAAGTCGAGTTGGAGGATGTACCATCAGGGGCTCAAGACAAAATCTTGGAACCTTCTGCAGAGCTTTATGGTGAATTCGAACCCTGTTCTTTTGGGCTGTTTCCAGAAACAGCACCAGAAACTAGGGACGAACCCTTGAATGCTGTGTGGGTAGAGGATCTGCATCCGGATGAGACATCCGAGGAAAGTCAGGAGAAAAATTCTCTCCCTGAGTCCGAACTCCCCACTCCGGCTGTTCAAACCGGAGAGAAAAGAAAAAGGATAAAAATTGTGGCCAGACGTAGCAGAACGCCCAGAACAAGGCCACAACCAAGGTTTCAGCCCTCTGAAACTCCCTCTTCTCCTCCTTCTTCCAAGCCTTCTCGCAAATCTGCGAGAATTGCTCTCAAGTCAGTCCCTAGAACCTCAAGATCATCTGCTCCGGTCATTGAGGAGATTTCCTCCTCCTCAAGTTTGTCTGGGTCTGACTCTGAGGATCCCTCGTTCAAACAAGGGACCCCCGTGTTCTCAGAACCTTCTGATGAACAAAACCCGTCAATACCAACCACTTCCACGAAATCCTCAGCCTCAAAAACACCCCTTAAGAGGAAACTGAAAACAACCCCTCTGTCCAAAACTGCATCCCCTGCTCCTCAAATCAAAAAGACAAAATTGACCACTCCCTCTCCCTTGTCTGAGAAACATGCGCAATTCCTTAAGCGTAATGTTGTAAGGGGGAAGGTCGTGAACATACAGTTTTTTGAGGAATAGGGTCTGGGGGTGTTCTTGAATAAGTTGCGAGTCCAAGGCTGGCTTGAACTGTTTGCAAACACCCACCAAGGGTGTTCTGTGGCTGAGTTGGCTGAATTCTATGCCAACTGCTCTGTCACCAATGGGGTGGTGACAAGTGCTGTCAATGAGTGGCATTTTTCCTTCGATGCTGCTACTCTTGGTGAAATACTGGGCGTCCCCTCACGTGGGTTTGATGTGTATGTGAGGGAAGACAAAACCGCCCCAGACCCAGCCAGGCTCCTGGAGATATCTAGGCGGGTAAGCCAGAAACCGGGCCTGAGAACACCCTCTTCTGTCAAAAAGGGCGATCTGATTCCTCTCCACCAACTCCTTTTCATGTTCATCATCAAGAACGTGATACCAAGAGGTCAAGGGAGAAACTCAGCCGACCTTTTTTATCAATGCCTGGTCGACTTCTTGTCCAGGGAGGAACCCATAAATCTTCCTGCTATCATGATTCATCACATTGGGCGAATTACAAACACCACCCGAAACCATGATCTAGGGTATGGGTTCTTGTTGACCAAAGTATTTGAACACCTTGGTATTGAGCTCACACGGAGAGTGCCAGCTCAACTGGTTGATGAGATTGGCGTGGACACCCTTATGGGATGTGGCTATGAGGTTGGCCAAGGGTCAACTCACAAACAGGGTCCTCGACCACCTCGACCCCCTGTTTCTGAGACACCAAGCCCTTCTGTTGAAGTTGTTCTTGAGGATCATGCACGCCTCAAAGAAGAGCTTTCGGCTGTGAAGTCTGCTCTCTAAGCAGAAAAGGCCATCTCAGCAAAACGTCATGAAGAACTCCTTGCACTCCTCTCCTCTCTTGCCCCTAGCATTCCTCCTTTGCAAACGAAACCACCCTCTGCCCCCTGATTGTCAAGCTTCCTTGATTTTTTTACCATTGATCTTCTTGGTTAAAAGCTTAGCTCTTCTCTCCCATTCTAAGACAGGACACATATTGAGAAAACACAGTGTGGTAAAAAGAAAAATTCTGAAAACCCGGTTTTTACTCAAAAGTAAGAAAAGATTTCTTGAGCTTCAATTCGCAAAGAAAAACCGTGACAAGATGTGTTAATTTGAGTTTTCAAACCATTGGCATAATAGGATCTTCAGTGTACCTTACATCTGCTTAGTGAGAAGCACCCCCAGTAAGGTGTTTTCAACCCTGATCTTGGATCAGAAAAGTGAGTGAGTGGTCCTCAGTCGTGTGGACTTTGGACGTGTCCAATCTGGTGAGATTTGGACGTGGTGTAACCGTTCTTAGGGAAGAAGGTTACGTGGTTGCAAGTTGTAACAAGGTGTGTTACATTTGTAACGAGTTAAGCCCGGTTATAGTGAAGTGGTTAAAAGCCTACACGAGGTAGGTCATGGTTTTTCACACCTCAGTTGGGCTAGAGGTGTTTTCCACGTAAAAATTGTGTGTGTTTTATTTCCGCATTTATCTTGGTGATTTTCGTATTTGCAATATCTGAAAACACCCCCTGCAAACAAGTCAACAGGGTGTTTGTCATCTGAGAACAACCTCTGTCAGGGTGTTTGTTACTTATAACGCGAAAATCAAACACCACAATTCACCCCCCTCTTGTGGAAGTATACTCATAAATTCAACACTCCCACATTGAATCTGCATCTTCAGCTCTCGTCCAAGCTCCTTCCTCAGTAATTCTCTCTACTATTAACCCCGCGTTCTCCTTCGTGAGGGTCCACCACTTAACTCTGGGGTCTCCTGCTCTTCTGTTTTTCCTCATTGAGCACTTGAACTCTACATCCAGAATGAGTAACCTATGTTGCGTTCCCAGATACTCGCTAGGGATCACCTTACAGTCCTTACACGATCTCCGACTATCCGACCTCGTTAGAAAGTAATCGATTTGGGTCCTGTTGAAGGTCACTAAGTGACCCTCCTCCTTCTTGAAAAAGGAGTTGACCACCAACCAATCAAAGGCCACCACAAAGTCCAGCACAAAACCCCTCCCGTGTTTCTCTCTCCGAAACCAAAACCCCCGTGAACCGCACCGTATGCAACTGATTATGCGCCAATATGGCCATTAAAGTCGCCTCCTATGAAGAGTTTCTCGCTCCGAGGTACATCTTGGATGACCATATCCAAATCCTCCCAAAAAAGCTTCTTAATGTCCTCCGGCAAGCCTACTTGCGGTGCATAAACACTAACCGCGTTCACAAAAACTGAACCCACCAAAACCTTAATGCCCATAATCCGATCGCTCTTGCACTGCACTTCAACCACGAAGTCCGCCAGCTCCTTCTCAACCAAAATTCCAACTCCATTCTTCGCCTTGATTGACCCCGAGTACCAAAGCTTGTAACCATCATTCTCTCTAGCTTTGGCTCCCACCCACTTCGTCTCTTGAACACACGTTATGCTAATCTTACGCCTATACAAAGACTTAACTAATTCTAACGACTTACCCGTAAGAGACCCAATATTCCAAGACGCTAGGCGCACATTCCGAAACCCTACACCCCTCCTAACCCCATTACCCCCCGGAGGACTGGCTGAAGCTACCACATTGCTCGCCAGAAGCCTAGAAAACAACTAGGCAAGAGAACACACTTACCAATCACAAATCTACTAACTAAAAATAATAAACTAATACAATACTACTAATACACCCCTCATACCAACAAAATTACACAAAATACTAATAATACAGTTGGTAAGAGACTTACCAAAATCGAAGACCACGCCAAACAGTAGAAAAATACTAATAAATGTAATAATACTAGAAAAAGGTAGCAGAAACAAATTTAAATTAAATAATAATTATAAGAGAACTTTAAATAAATTTACCAAGAGACTTACCAAAAATACTTAATAACTATAATCAAAATTAAAAACCTTAAGTTGGAATGAACTATCCCAAACTAAAGCCACACAATTAAAACAAAGAAGGCAAGTAAAAACACTACTACCAATGTATAATAAGAATCCTAGTCACTAAGCCACTCAATTATAAAGCACTAAAAAAAATACTATGAATAAAACAATAATACTAGAGACGACTATAATAGTAAAGTACTAATATAAGCGAAAGAGGCTATGAATAGCGAAAAAGATCGTACGCAATACTACAAACGTAGCTAAATACGCTAAAGGCCAAGCTTTACCAAATAGCAAGTGGTATTAAAAATAATAATACGAATAATATCAATGCTAATATAAAAAACACTAACGATACAATAATAGATGATCTAAATGATAAAAGTAATAATAATAATAATAATAATAATAATAATAATAATAATAATAATA
>JACYFF010031958.1:68233295-68272744 GCA_017589665.1 Selenicereus undatus | reverse complement strand
AATAATAATAATAATAATAATAATAATAATAATAATAATAATAATAATAATAATAATAATAATAATGAAACCAACCTAACCACAAAGAACAGCAATCAAATAACCCAAAGAAACAAAATAAAAGCAGTAAATAAAATACTTGGCCAGATACGACAAAAAAATAGTCAAAACAAAGAAGAAACCACAAGTAAATAAAAGTTGCAGGCTACCACTAGGACGAAATTACACTAGCAATGCCAAAACAGATCCAAGTTAAGAAACAAAATCCATGTTGACTTGCACAAATAAATAAAGCTGGTCTGCAACCCTTCTTAACTAGCCTTAACTCAGACCCACGCTTGGGCAGAGAACCCAACGGTCATCGACAGGCGGCGGAGATGAGCCGATTGGTGAGCTGAATGGTGGTGATGAGGGAGGATGACCTACCCAATAGGGTCAGATCTCAGAGGTTTGAGGGCACTTCACAATATAAGGAAGAGGTGAATAAAGTGGAACCCAGCGCAATTGAGCAGCACTCTGCGTGGCACTAAAGCTGAAGGCTGGCGACGTGCGACCGTTCCAGTAGCCGGTGGTGCTGGACCACTGCTCGTGGACAGTGGATGTCGATTTTTTTGTCGAGTGGAGACCGAGACGTGGTGGGCAGCCAAAAACCCAAATTGGCTGAATTAATGATGCCTGACCGGAAAGCTTCCGGCCGTGGTTTGTCAGTACCGACTACGCAACTGTGTTCAGCGTCTGGGTGCCGATGATGAAGATGTATTGTTGAAGAAGTTGCCTGAGCCCATATCAAGATCCGTCAAACTTCAAAATTGAAATCGGAGATGCAATTTTCTTCACGGAAAAAAGATTTATGATTAATGTTAATTATTATTATTAATATTAAAAATGGTAATTATTAATAGTAATAATAATAATTATGATTAATATTAATAACAATTGTTAATTTAATTATTACTACTGTTCATTAATCATATAAATTATTATGATTATTATAATAATAATAATTATTATTAATATTAGTAATTAGTAATGCTTATTAATATTAATATTGATATTAATGTTAATATTAATACTAATACTATTATTAATTGTTACTATTAATATTAACAATTTTTATGATTATTATTATTTAGATTAATATGAATTATTATTATTGTAATTATTATTGTTAATTGTTATTGTTAGTTTTTATAATTATTATTGTTACGATTAATTATTATTTTTATTATTAATTAATAATTGTTATTATTATTATATTAATTATTGATAATTATTATTATGTTACACAATTCATTAGCATAATTATTATCAATACTCCCACTCCATTCCACTTCTTCGCACCTTTCGCACTCCACATACGAAAAACCACTCATACCCACTCCCGCCTACTTCTTCCTTTTCCTTCCCATTTCACACCTGCAATATACCCATGAAAAGGATATGGCCTCCGTTTAAGGATGCATAAAACTACAAGGTGCTCTTCAAGCCTTTCTCTTCAAAAACCCTTTTTGTCATATGAGAGACACTCTCGGGGACTTCAACCTTTGGGACACTTATTGCTCTCCAAAAGTAGATGGTTTTTATCGATCTTTCTTAGACCTGGCAAATGGGTCATTCGGTTCGCGTACGGGTTGGGTTAAGTTTGGGTCGGGTCATGTTCGAGTTAAGTGACATTTCGGGTCGTTTCGATTTGGGTCGGATATGGTTCGGGTCGGCTCGATTTCGGGTCAACCAATTTTTGGTGAATTGGTGAAATACGCTCGTCATGCCAAAACAAACAACTTTGTTGAAAATTTCAGGTCGGATATGGTTCGGGTCGGGTCAATTCGGGTTTCGGGTCCACTTTCGGGTGAGCATACTTCGGGTGTCTGGTCGGGTATGGGTATGGGTTATTCGGTTCGGGTTTCGGGTCAATTTTGCCAGGTCTAATCTTTCTATTGTTTTTTGTGCGTACACCTTATCGTCAAAAATTTTGATCTCTTTCCCACTCAACTTCGGGGACTCCAGTAAGTTTTCCAAAGACAGAAGGTGGTCTAACAGCATGGAAGACCACCCTTTCATAAAAAAAAAAAGGAAAAAGAAGAATTCAAATGAAAACAGAAAAAAAGCACTACAGAGTAGTAAACAAAAAAAGTTGGTGCTGAAGGGGGGCATTCGCGAGGCTACCAGTATCAAAATGGAACTTCTTCACTGAACTATCTCTAAATAGCAAAAGCTGATGCATCTTTTGAAAGCAGGCCATGGATCAATTGTTAAGATCGTGAGTATTCTACCACAAGAGGGGGTGAATTGTGGTGTCTGATTTTCGCGTTATGAATAGCAAACACCCTTGTGACTTGTTTGCAGAAGGTGTTCTCAAATATTGCAAATGCGAAAATCACTAAGATAAATGCGGAAAATAAAGCACACACAATTTTTACGTGGAAAACACCTCTAGCCCAACTGAGGTGTGAAAAACCACGACCTACCTCGTGTAGGATTTAACCACTTTCACTATCGGGCTTCAAACGTTACAAATGCAACACACCTTGTTACAACTTGCAACCACGTAACCTTCTTCCCTAAGACAGGTTACACCACGTCCAAATCTCACCAGATTGGACACGTCTAAAGTCCACACGACTGAGGACCACTCACTCACTTTTCTGATTCAAGATCAGGGTTACAAAATACCTTACTGGGTGCTTCTGTCTTAAGCAGATGTAAGGTACAATGAAGTCCTAGTATGCCAATATATTGAAAGCTCAGTTTAAACACAACTTGTGTCGGTCTTTCTTTTCTCAAGTGTAGCTCGAAAAATTCTTCTCACTAGAAAAACCACTTTTGAAATTTTTCCTTTTTGCGTATGTTGTGTGTTTTTAGTTTTTCTTTTGCTTTCTTTTCTTGCACATTGTGGGAGTGAAAGAACTGAGATTTTATACACAAAAATCCAATGGTCAAGACTAAAAGAATCAGCTAAGTATGGAAAACGATTTTCAAGAAAAAAATACTCCCCAACGGCTAGTGACAAGTTTTTCCCAAAGTATAAGGGATTTGTTATCTTAAGAGATAACCCTTATCTTCCCATAGCCGTGAAGAGGATTAAAAAGAGCAACCAGAAATCTTCAGCTTTTGAAACTTTATCATATCCGAAAATATGGGCAAAAGGAATCTTTTAGTTTTGACAAATCTCCCAAAACCTATTTTCGCAAATCTCCCATAATATTTTCAAGAAATATCCTTTCCAGAAAAATAACAATTTTGGAGTTTAAAGAAAGTATTCTGGAGATCTTGGCCAACCAAAATGAATTTTCAAAGATAACCGGGTATGGCCACTTCAGTTCAGAAACACCCTAGGCACCCTGTTTGCAGGGTTGTTCGCAACTGGTGTTCTGAAGCACTTAGCGCAAATGCCGATTCAAGAGGTGTTTAAAAAGCGTTTTCAATATTGGTATATTAACAAGAGTCTAAATAAATAAAACCTATATACCCAAGACTTCTTGTTTTGAACCAGTCATCTTGTCCAAGATTTGTAGAGCTGCTGTGAACACCAAGGCCACCTTATTTGCTGGGATTGTTCTTTGCATTGCCAGAGTTCAGGAACATGCCTTACAATCAATTGTCGAGATGGCGTTCTTGACTTAATATAGAATCACCAATTAAAACCTGTTTTGAAGACTTGTTCTCACATGTAGCAAACCAGTTAATACAATAAAGATTACAAACACCAGTTAGGCCTGTTTGGAGCAACATTACTTGGACAAATTTTTACACTTGGATTTGTTATCATCAAAACTTAGATATAATAACTCAACATCAAATTAACCTAAACGCAAACTAAATAAGTAGCAAATAGCGAAAAAAAAAGAGAACGATGGAAATTCTTACAAAGAGGAAATGCATTGATTTCTTAAAAATGTTAGTACCATGTTTGCCCAATAAGAAGAAAGTCTTCCTCAATCTTCGAAGTACCCGGTAATACTTTCTTAGCCAAGATTGTCCAAAAACTCTCTCCCCTATCGTTCTAAGTAATATGATAAACAATTATTAGTTCATCTTACAATTGTTAAGCTATGCGTCAACTAGTTTATAAACCATCTTCCATCATTACCGACAACCAAACGTTTCGACCTTAATAATCCCTGGGATGGGATGTGGTACCCTAGATACACTGACACCGTAGAATTCTTAATTTTAGAAATTATTGAATTCATGCTTCCGCATCACCCATAATTTACTGAAAAAAACTCGCCCGGGGACTTAATTTGTTTTTCACATAATGTTGTTGAGAGGAGGCGTCCCTAGTTCTTCTTTATGGAAGTTAATTTAGCTCGAAAGGTATATCAGGCTCTTCAACTAACCCTAAAAGAAAAATTCATCGACGCATCACCTATTTCTCTAACTCCAACAATGGATTCTACTTGTTCTTCAGCTATTCTTCTTGGCCTGGACAATCTCATGGAGTCGTTTTTGCTTTTGACCTTAGAATAACCTAGCCACAAAAGCTACCATCGAAAGAAGGTTGACCTCACACTCGATAAACTGAACTAAAGAAAAAGAAAGAAGAAAAGTTTGGCCCTTCCATTAGGTAATGGAACTAAAGTGGATAAGGAATAGCTTTTCTTTTCTTTGGCCCCAAGCCAACTTCACTTCTTGTATTTAATTTCTATAAGAATTCACTCAACTTAGAAAAGCAACTAGAGCGGCCTAACGCTCTTGAACTATAGGAGGGATAACACATACAGAAACATAAATGTAGCTATAAAGTTGCATCCTCCTTACAGTCTCCTAAATCAGAACTATTTCACTTTGTTTTAACTTCACTGGCTTTTCTTTTCAACTCAAAAGCACTTAACCTTTCCAATAGCGTAAACCAATCTAGCTGATGTAAGAATTACATCTCAAGCACCTATTTGTTTTGTACATCCATTTGATTCAAATTTCAAATCTTAGCACCGATTGATTAAAAAAAGATTATCACCTACTATTTATTTAAAATCCTTCCATACTTAATTAATTAGGCATAAACTCTTTCTCTGTTCTATACAACATATTAGTTCCCTATGTTAACTGGCAGAGCTATTAGAAAAGGGAAGTCTAAGACAAAGAAAGATTATTGAAGGTTATACGTTAAATGAGTCAATCCCGAAGCCCCAACCTCGCGTATATCTTTGGAAACGTGATAGCCACATAACACGTTTTACTAAAAGATTATATACAAAGAGACGGATTCCTTAACTATTCGAACTAATGAATTCAGCAACCTCCTTTACTCGACGAAAAGGAGATAGGAAGATCATTATAATCGGGCCGATAGTCACCGTCCCTTAGAAGGGAATACATTAAAGAAAGAAAGATGTTGCATACTTTACCCCTAACTATTATGCAAGCTAGTCCTCTACCGATACTGAATTTTGATATTTCCTTATCCACGCAGGAAAAAAAGGCTTTGTACGAGGGGCCTCTCCTTTTCTTGCACTATAGCAGGCACACCTCATTTGGCTATCCTACTCTCACCCCCGCCGCGACTAGAATGGGTCAGAAAGAAACCGGCCTTTGAAGATCACCTACTTTATCAATGCGCATGATGTTGGAACACCTTTTGCCACTGAGATTTTCATATGAACTTTTTTCTCTGCAAGATCATCCAGGTCTTCTTATTTGATGTGGAAGTTCGAGGGTCTGTACTTATAGTAAAGCTGGCTATAAGGCCCACTTTCCCTTGTAGAATGAAGTAGGGTGCTAAACATATAACAAAAAAGTGAACCGTAGGATCTCGTCTTACTCCCTTTAACCATGAACCCGAGTTCAAGGAGAGTAAGCCGACCAGAAGCCACTTCTTCTCCGAGACGGCTCACGCACATGTGCATATAAAAATAAGAGCCAATGAGAGGAAAGGATGTTCACGTGTCATGGTAAAGGTTGTTTAGCCTTTCTCTAACCAACTAATATAGACTCCCCTCGTTGGTAGTTGTAATTTAGCGCATAATGAATGCAAATTTCACCAGTAAGCACTAAATATGTATGAATTTTCTTTATCCAATTTCTCAACTCAAACTTATTGGGACCTATAAGCACTTCAATAGATGTCATCTAACACCCTAGCTAGCTGCAAATTCTAATTCTATGCATGACCAAGCTATGTCTGATCTGTTATTTGTTGTAAGACACAAAAGAAAAAATATATAAGTAGTTAATTGCCTAGTAAAGACTATTGATTAATCAAGACACTCGTTACAAAAAAGAGACTATGGGTGAAAGGATCAGACTATGTAGTTTGGTTAGTATCTATTATGGCCCTTGTCGGCTTATATAGCTAGGTCATAATTCCTTTAGTTAGTTCCTAAATAAAGACAAGAAGGGATCAGGTGCCTAAATCGCTGAGGGAGGTCAACTAGATCGAGCCTATCTCCTAATAGTATCTTCTCCAATGAGGTCTAAATCGATAATAATTCAGGTTAGTCAAGCCTTTGATGCTTGCTCTTACCTCTTAAGACAAAGGGATTACTAGCTAATGAAGAATAAACTCTGAACTCGGACTCAAAACTTTTGAGTTTTAAGGGATTGAATCTAAAAGCATGATAGAATAGGCTCTTACTGCTAACTAAAGAACCATTACCAACCTCAATATCGTATTATAAAATACTTTTGACTTCGTTGCCTTCTTTTTTAAAATATATTATGGTATATCAATTGCTTATACTCTGCCTTCAGTTGCGTCAACACCATTCACCTTGTCATTGAAATTACTACTTATTATACAACTTAATCTACAAGAACATCGGGCCGTTGTAGTAAGGGGAGAAAGGGACAAAGATTTAATAAGTGTGAGATATCACATTGTTCAAGGATGATGAATTTGATATTTGTATAAGATTTCATGAGTGCTTGGTGTTATTTTATGGGATTAATGCGCTTGATTGTGTGACTTTATGCCCTTGTTTGTTTTACTTTCGGGTTTGGTGTTATTGATGATATTTTGTATAAATTAGCTAAGACAACCTGAGTGTATCTACAAAATTGATGAACAATTATGCAAGGACGAAACAACCCACAAAAACTAGCCAAACAAACCCGCAAGTAACATGGTTTACCTGAATATACATCATGGTTAACCTATGATAGCATACATAGTCAACCTGGGTTGACCAGATTTTATAGAATAAGCATGGCACTGTAACCAAGAGCCGTGTAATACCCGTGTATTCTACTTTTCGTTAAGCTGGTGGTGATGCTCTTTTTACGTTATAAAAACTGTATTTTATTAGCGATATGAGCTAAAATTATTTTCTAAATGCATATGTGAGCGTTAATTTTATTTAAAAGGATGTTATTGTCACTGTTATTATTATTATTAATATTATTATTAGTTTTGAAAATCTTTCAATGATTTTTGATAAGCGTTATTAACGGTTATTAACGAATAATAAATCGATTACAAACCTGAATACGATTAGGTTGTCAACCTTAGAAGCAGCTCGATAATTATTAAACCGAGCCTAGAAATGCTTGGGAACGAGTAATGGACGAAATATTATATTATAGAATTGGGATTGGAGTTCGGGTTACGGTGTCAATTTTTGATCAGTTGAACCAAAAACAAATGAAAGAGAGCAGGGAGGGGCAAACTAGTAATTTGTGCATGTCCCTCTTTTCTTCCTCACCTACCCGTGACCCCCCATTCACGACATTTCGCTCTCTCTCTCTCTGCTTCATCTTCTTCCTCCTCTCATTTCCTCCACACACACGACCCTCAAGCTTGATTTTACAGAGAATTTGCGCCACCAAGCCTACCAAAGCTACCCATTCGACCTCCCTCACAAACTAGCTACCATTTGGTACTGAAATTGTGCAGAACCGAGAAGAACCCACCGCATTTTTGGTGGGTTGGGGGCGCCAAATTGAAGGTTGAACGCTTTCCCAGGTAAGGCCATGCAATTTAGCTGCTAGTTATTTTCAATCTTCTACAAATTGGAGTGAAAACCTGCCACTACAAACACCCAATTCAATCTCAACTTGATAACTGAAACTTAGGCTTGTTTAGGGCTCGAATTGGTGAAGTTCGGGCTTGAGTTGGTGCTGCTTGTGTGACCAGAGGGCAAGGCTCGAGTTTGGAGCCGTTCAAAGTACCCCAAAGTCGAGCCCACAGTTTTGAATCGAACCTCTAGCTTGGGTTCAAGGTGAGGGTTCCTTTCCTCCTAAATTACTATTAATTTCAATGATTTTAGCTAAATTTAGGTAGTGCATTTTAATTCCAAGTTTAGAAATCAATTTGGGTGAAGTTGGAGTCAAAGTTGAGAAATTATGAACATGGTACTGAATTTGGGTTAATTGCGTGATAATTCGATGTATGGCTGAATGTACCAGTTAATCGAGGATTGTAAAGTGAGCAGAATGTTGTTATCGGACTGTCATAGCATGAGTTTATCGCACTTGAATTCTGTTTGACGCTTTGTGATGCTAGTTGAGGAGTTGAAGTAATGATGGAAATAACTTAATTATGTCTAAGGGCTATGGCTAAATCGGTTGGGCATGTTAATAGTCTATTCGTAGCAATTTCAATGAAATACTATGCTTATGGATATTGGTTTACAAACTAAAAAGCAAAATATCGCTTTAAAGTCTCAATTCCATCAGTTGGTACACTTAAACACGATGTTGGTTATTAAGCATGAATGTTATACCATTGTACAATCGTTTTATGTATTATTGATTTCTGCGTGCCAATATTAAACCGAGTTAGTAGTTGGATGGTTTGAGGTGAAACTATCGAGTGGTTTGAGGATCTTGTGGTCGGTGTTGTGTGAGAAGAAAGTCTGGGTTGTGAATTGCCGTAATCGTGTGGATTGCGAGGCCACGTGTGGCTCATTGGGCAGATTCTACCGAGTTGTGATATGAAGTGTATGAATGTGCTATGTGTGAACCCTTTTCCCCTGATATGCTACGTGACATAATGTGATTAATTCTTGAAACTTTAGACGTCTTTAAAAAGGAAAGGTCATTTGGAAAGCTTGTTTTACACGTTTGAGAATGATTCTAAGTTTATCAATTGCCTATTCGCTTTGTTAGGACGTCTAAAGTATAAAAAGGTCCTAAATCGTCAAACTACTCAGTTAGTGACTCGACTAAATAGTCAATAGGTTTAGGAAGTCTAAAAGCGAGCTAAAAGCGAGTTTGAAAATGTTTAAGGCATTGGTTTGTTTATAACTTCTCCTTGTGTTTTAAAGAATTTAAACGACCTAGAAAAGAGCACCTTAAGGTGCTAATTATGAAGTTTAGCTATTTTATATACTAGTTGCTTGCTTAAGTCTCTATTGAGTTTTAAGTTACGAGCATGTAAAAGCATTATGTTTTAAGAGGCGTTCATGTTGAAAGTTTACGAAGAAAACTTGTTTACCTTATAAACGAGCCAAGTACCTTAAGATTTTGAATAATAACAAGTTTGGAACGTTTTAAGCCTTCAGTTTATATTGCGCCCTCCTTTGAGTTTTAAAAGGGGTTGAAACGAGTTATAAAATTACAACTGAGGATTTTATTACGAACCTAGTTTGAGTTAATTGCTAACTAAGTACTTTAAATTCCAAATGGGTTTCATTTTACGAATTAACTACGTATTACGTTGTTAAGAAACTTTTAAGTTAAAAACAAAATATTTTTATGATTTAGCAAACTTATTACGTTTACAAGAAGCATTTAAGTTAGAAACTAAGTCGCTTTACGATTTAGTAAACATATTACGTTTATAAGAAGCTTTTAGCTTAGAAGCGAAATCTTTTTACGAACTAGCAAACGTTTTTCGCTTATACGAAGCATTTACGTTAAAAACGAAGTCCTTTTATGTATTGACCAAGTTATTGCGTTTATAAGAAGCTTTCAAGTCTAAAACGAAGTTGGATTACGTATTAGCAAGCTTATTACGCTTATAAGAACCTTTTAAGTTTAAAGCGAGGTCGGTTTATGTATTTACAAGCTTATTACATTTTTAAGAAGCTTTTAAGTTTAAATGGAAGTCGATTTACGTGTTAATAAAATTATTACGTTTATAAGAAGCATCTAAGTTATTTACGAAGTTGATTTACCTGTTAGCAAACTTATTACGTTTATGAGAAGCTTTTAAGTTATTTACAAAGTTGATTTATGAGTTAGCAAGCTTATACCATTTATAAGGAGTTTTTAAGCTAAAAACGAATGAGCTACAAACATTTCGAAAGGTTATGGCCATTTTGTTTAAAATTAAGATTTCGGCATAGTAAGCAATTGAAGAAGGGAAATGAAATGCGTTTTTAAAGGCTAAGAAGGTCCCAGGCAATTGGCCAGGGTTAGGAACTAGATTCAAGATATGAATTATCTAGGTGTGAGTTGTTCCTGGAAACTGGACGCAAAGATGGCTTGAGTTGTTTCCCCCTAAAGAAATGTTAGGAACTGGACTCAAGATATGAATTATCTTGGAGTGAGCTGTTCCCCAAATAAGTTATGATGTGTGACGCATAAGAAAACCTTGAGGGGGACTGGACTCAAGATATGATTATCTTGGTGTGAGTTGTTGCCCCACAAAGGACAATATCGAAGTTTGAGTTTATCTGCTGAGATGCATTTTGGCCAAAAGTTAAGTATGTACACCCCGGGGATAACGTGAGTTGTGAGTGACGATCTCACTTAGGGGCGGTGTAAACCTCCCCTAGCCAGCACAATAAGATGTTTTTATGCTATGAGTAAGTTTCTAATAGGTAAGAAAATAAGTTGGCATTTCACCATTTCAAGTATTTCAGAAAAGAAAGATTTATAAGGGCCAGTACGGGGCCATATTGAATGAGATTTGAAAAGCTTGTAAGGGTCGTTAGAGGACCAATTTGAAAGAAGTTTCTTTTAAAGAATATGAGCCTCAAGAGGCTAACTAAAGTGTTTTTAAGAAAAGAAAGAAAGCTTTCAAATGAGCACCCCTGCTCATCTTTTATGCAAGAATTTCCAACTATAGTCAAATGGAGTTTCAAATGTTGCATTGTTCGTGCAAGCTTTTCAATGTGCATATTCTATGCAAGCATGTTTCTTGCCAAGTCATTCTTACCAGTTTAGATGTTTCGTGAATTATTGGAAAGTATTACAAGCTTTAAAGGAGTTGGTGTGACTTATAAACCGCTCTTGGTATTTATCGAGAGTCACTATATTTTCAAAAGTGAGTTTGAAAGCATTTATATACAATCCTTGTTGCCTACTTGTTTATGTGCCTGAATGCTTGCTAGTACGGAAGTTTGGTCATTAAGGACCTAGAATTGAGTTGAGTGGTTGGAATGAAGTTTTAAGGGGGGTAATCATTCCTTAGGGACGCTAATTGCCTAATGTGATAGTAAAGTATGAATGCTTGATATGTGGCTATTATTAGTACTATTGCCTGCAACTGTTTTGGGTTTTAAGGAGTAGAGGAATTCTCACTAAGCGTGTGGTTGCTCATCCCTTTATTATTCTCCTTTTTCCCAGGTTGAATTTGAGCAGGTTTAAGAGATCATTTGAAGTTCTTTTGATGCCGACCCCTCAGAAGTCTTTGCCAGCTTTGTAAAGCGTTGGATGCCTACCACGTGTTAAATTTTTTAATTCATTGTTGTATGTGAAAACATGTAGCCGGCTCTGTACCTGTATGTGTATCATTCTGACCCTTGTTTTACTTGTTTGATTGTTAGTAATCCGGGCGAGTGGCCCAAGGCAGTGAATTTGAGTCATTTTAGCATATGTTATACCTTATTACCAGTCTACAGGTACCCTTAGCTGAGCTAAGACCTTAAAATGTTTCTAAAACAGAGGAAACTCTAGCAGTTTTATTTTAGAAAGACTGTCTAAATGCTAATCCAAACCCTTGATCGTCAAGAGCCTTAAGAATTTCCCTCTAGGAAGTCCTGGTGGTGTGACTCTCCCTAGGTTGGGGGCGTTACATTAGGTGATATCAGAGTCATACGTTTGCATTATGCATTTAGATACCATAATAGGCGTGTGCTATGTGAAGAAATACATGCTTTATGTGCTTATGTGGTCGTGTCTTGCTTGGTATTACTTGTCATAACAAGGGTACGACTTATAATATGTACGTATATGCTGGTTCGCCCCTTATGATTCAGTGGTAATGTAGGATGGTTTTCCACATCATGGATTTCGTTTATCTACCCTTTTGGTGGGCCGCTTGGAATGCGATCATGTTTTGGCATGCCATGGAGGTGCATAGCCGAAGACTGCACCATGAGATCAATCAAAATGAATGGGCAGCAAGATTCATAAGAAAGATGCCTATGGAAGGGAGATGGAAGGAAATAACCCTTATCTTATGGCATTTGGCCCAATACCGAGAGGAATGTACCCCTTTTTCCTACCGGGGTTTAATAGAATTCCTACTACAGGCAGAGAGCTATGTAGACCACTTGGGACTTACTTCACGCCAGAGGAACCCGCAACCGTCCAAATTGTTCAGAAACATCTCATCCAGCCTGTGGTAAGACAACGCCTCCCCACTATTATGGCCCAGAGGAGTCAGTTAGAAAATCACCAAATGAGCCGCCTCTTTGCTGAAAGGCCTCAAGCAGAGCGCTATAAGCGAGTTGCTGTAATGTGGATACGCTAGATGGATGCTTTTGGAACATATTAGCCCCGAGGGTGGCAAGCCACCATGCTCAGAATGAGAGAGCCAGTAGATGAAACACCCAGCGCAGAGTATACTCCCACTACAATATTGTATGAGCTACTAGCCCCTAATAATGATCAACCTGAGAACCCGAGTGAATCCATGGCTGACAACTTTTCTGGGGATGACACCTCAGATGAAGAATAGAGTAAGCCAGCGTGAACTAAGTTCACAAATGTTATGTTGTAAGAAAATAAACCAGATGTAAGCTTTTAAGTTGTTTCTTTGAAATATGAAGCATTAGGGTGATGAAGAGTATTCAGTGACCTTATGTTCCACTACTATTGTCCAAATGAAATAAATATGAATGGATAGCTTCCAAGTGTTATGTGCCCAACTAGTTTGTGTAAGCATGCACGTGTATTTCCTTTGAATAAGATGTGATATGCGCATATGACCATATGAAGGTTGAACTATAGACTTGAGGCTATACATAACAACTCTCACCATTTGCGAATCATTCCATTAGCCAAGGAATCATACCCCTTCAGGCCCTAGAGTGATCACATGTTAACCCTCGTTGAAAATGGAACTAAGTAATTCCTTGTATGAATGTATGACAGATGCCACCCCGATGTGAGTTAAAACCAGAACCAACTGCCATAGAGATGATATGCCAGTTTAATAAGCTTAAAACTCCCAAGTTTGAAGGTGGAACTGACCTTATGGTATACGAGGAGTGGCTCAGGAGGATGGAAAACTTATTTGAAATCATGGAGTGCCCTGAGGGATTTAAAGGGCATCTGGCCACCTATCAATTAGAAAAAGAAGCTGAATTCTGGTGGGGAACGGTAAAACCTAGAACGGGTGAACCCGCGTTAACCTGGAACCAATTGAAAGCCTTGATGGACGCTCAATATTACTCTCATGATGTAAGAAGAACTGAGGAACGGGAGTTCTTATGCCTAAAGCAAGGAGAAATGAGCGTAATAGAATATGCGACGAAGTTCAACGAGCTAAGCCGCTTTGCACCTAACCATGTGGCCACCGAAGAAATGAGGATGGACCACTTTGAACAAGGATTAAAAGGAGAAATAAAGCAGATAATAGCGGGGTATGCCTATGCCAACTTTCAAGAAATGTACTGGAGGGTTGTGAAAGTAGCTCGCATCATAGATGAGACCGAGATTGAAAACAAAGAAAAAGGCAGAGCAAAGAGGGAAATTGGCCTTGGAGAATCCAATTCCCAAGGAAGTAGAAACTTTAGAAGGTTTAGATCTAAGATAAAACAGGATAAGGGGAAGCAAGTCGTCCAATGGAAACCAAGGATAACCTGTGGGCAGTGTGGACGTCAGCACCCTGGCCCATGCAGAAGCCTTACGGGCTCATGTTTGGAATGTGGTGATATGGGTCACAAAGCCGCTAATTGTCCAAAGGCCATGTGGAATAATCAAGGTAATATTCAGAGATTTGGAATGGGAGTCAACCCAATGGCACAACAAGGTCACCCTCCAACTGGTGTTTCCCCAGGAAACAATAGAGACCGTAAGAAACCTCAAGCAGGAGGTCGAGCATTCTGATTGGAAGGAGAATCCACTAAGGCAGTACCAAGTACTCCTCCTATTAACCATCTTTATGCTTGCAATTTAGTTGATTTCTAGCGCTACTCAGTCATTTGTAAACCAGGGATTCACAAAGAAGCTAGCCAGTAAGCCTGACGAGATGGATACCCAACTCCTTATGCTTATCCTTTTTGGGAACTAAGTATCATGTCGATTCACCTTCAGAGATTGTGTTATTATGATTCAAGGGAAAAACCCATTAACTAGATGAGACTAAAAACCCAAGGGGGGAGTGTTTGAAGTAACTTTGGATTGTGAAAGGAATGCGGGAGAAATACACCCCGTTAATTCCATCAAGTAAGCAATTTCGAGGATGAAATTCGTTTAAGGGGGGAAGAGTGTAATACCCGTGTATTCTACTTTTCGTTAAGCTGGTGGTGACGCTCTTTTTACGTTATAAAAACCGTATTCTATTAGCAATATGAGCTAAAATTATTTTCTAAATGCCTATGTGAGCGTTAATTTTATTAAAAAGGATGTTATTATCATTGTTATTATTATTATTATTATTATTATTATTATTATTATTATTATTATTATTATTATTATTAGTTTTGAAAATCTTTCGATGATTTTTGACAAGCATTATTAACGGTTATTAACAAATACTAAATCGATTAAAAACCCAAATACGATTAGGTTATCAACCTCAGAAGTAGCTCGATAATTATTAAACCAAGCCTAGATATGCTTGGGAACGAGTAATTGATGAAATATTATATTATATAATTGGGATTGGAGTTCGGGTTACGAATTAGATGAGCGATGTCAAGTATTGATTAGTTGGACCAAAAATAAATGAAAGAGAGTAGGGAGGGGCAAACTAGTAATTTGCGCGTGTCCCTCTTTTCTTCCTCACCTGCCCGTGACCCCGCCACCATTCACGACATTTCACTCTCTCTCTCTCTCTACTTCATGTTCTTCCTCCTGTTATCTCCTCCATACACGCGCCCCTCAAGCTCGATTTTGCAGAGAATTTGGGCCACCAAGCCTACCAAAGCTATCCATTCGACCTCCCCCACAAACTAGGTACCATTTGGTACTGAAATTGTGCAGAACCGGGAAGAACCCACCACATTTTCGGTGGGTTGGGGGTGCCGAATTGAAGCTTGAACGCGTGCCCAGGTAAGGCCATGCAATTTAGCTTCTAGTTACTTTCAATCTTCTATAAATTGGTGTGAAAACCCGCCACTACAAACATCCAATTCTATCTCAAGTTGATAACCGAAATTTAGGCTTGTTTAGGGCTCGAATTGGTGAAGTTTGGGCTTAAGTTGGTGCTGCTTGCATGACTAGAGGGCAAGGCTAGAGTTTGGAGTCGTTCGAAGTACCCCAAAGTCGAGCCCACAGCTGTGAATCAAACCTCTAGCTTGGGTTCAAGGTGAGGGTTTCTTTCCTCCTAAAATTACTATTAATTTCAATGATTTTAGCTAAAGTTAGGTAGTGCATGTTAATTCAAAGTTTAGAAATCAATTTGGGTGAAATTGGAGTCAATGTTGAGAAATTATGAACATGGTACTGAATTTGGGTTAATTACATGATAATTCAATGTATGGCTTAATGTATCAGTTAATCGAGGATTCTAAAGTGAGTAGAATGTTGTTATCCGACTGTCGTAGCATGAGTTTGTCGTACTTGAATTCTGTTTGTCGCTTAGTGATGCTAGTTGAGAAGTTAAAGTAATTATGGAAATAACTAAATTATGTCTAAGGGCTATGGCTAAATCGGTTGGGCATGTTAATAGTCTATTCGTAGCAATTTCAATGAAATATTATGCTTATGGACATCGGTTTGCGAACTAAAAAGCAAAATATCGCTTTAAAGTCTCGATTGCATCAGTTGGTACACTTAAACATGATGTTGGTTATTAAGCATGAATGTTATACCACTGTACGATGGTTCCATGTATTATTTATTTGTGCGTGCCAATATTAAACCGAGTTGGTAGTTGGATAGTTTGAGGTGAAACTATTGAGTGGCTCGAGGATCTTGTGGTTGCTGTTGTATGAGGAGGGAGCCTGGGTTGTGAATTGCCGCAATCGTGTGGATTGCGAGGCCACGTGTGGCTCATTGGGCAGATTCTGCCGAGTTGTGATATGAAGTGTATGAATGTGCTATGTGTGAACCATTTTCCCCCGATACAGTACGCGACATAATGTGATTAATTCTTGAAACTTTAGATGTTTTTAAAAAGGAAAGGTCGTTTGGAAAGCTTGTTTTACACGTTTGAGCATGCTTTTAAGTTTATCAATTATCTATTCACTTGTTAGGACGTCTAAAGTATAAAAAGGTCCTAAATCGTCGAAGGACTCAGTTAGTGACTGAACTGAATAGTTGATAAGTTTAGGCAGTCTAAAAGCGAACTAAAAGCGAGTTTGAAAATGTTTAAGGCATTGGTTTATTTATAACTTCTCCTTGTGTTTAAAAGAATTTAAACGACCTGGAAAAGAGCACCTTAAGGTGCTAATTATGAAGTTTAGCTATTTTATATACTACTTGCTTGCTTAAGTCTATTGAGTTTCAAGTTACGAGAATGTAAAACCATTATGTTTTAAGAGGCGATCACGTTGAAAGTTTACGAAGAAAACTTGTTTACCTTGTAAACGAGCGAAGTGCCTTAAGATTTCGAATAATAACAAGTTTGGAACATTTTAAGCCTTCAACCCTTCTTTGAGTTTTAAAAGGGGTTGAAACGAGTTATAAAATTACAACTGAGGATTTTATTACGAACCTAGTTTGAGTTAAATGCTAACTAAGTACTTTAAATTCCAAATGGGTTTCATTTTATGAATTAACTACGCATTACGTTGTTAAGAAACTTTTAAGTTAAAAACAAAGTCTTTTTACGATTTAGCAAACTTATTCCGTTTACAAGAAGCATTTAAGTTAGAAACTAAGTCGGTTTACGATTTAGTAAACGTATTACGTTTATAAGAAGCTTTTAGCTTAGAAGCGAAATCTTTTTACGAACTAGCAAACGTTTTTCGCCTATACGAAGCATTTACGTTAAAAACGAAGTCCTTTTATGTATTAACCAACTTATTGCATTTATAAGAAGCTTTCAAGTCTAAAACGAAGTCAGATTACGTATTAGCAAGCTTATTACACTTATAAGAAGCTTTTAAGTTTAAAGCGAAGTCGGTTTACGTATTTACAAGCTTATTACATTTTTAAGAAGCTTTTAAGTTTAAGAGGAAGTCGATTTACATGTTAATAAACTTATTACGTCTATAAGAAGCTTTTAAGTTATTTACGAAGTTGATTTATTTGTTAGCAAACTTATTACGTTTATGAGAAGCGTTTAAGTTATTTACGAAGTCAATTTATGAGTTAGCTAGCTTATTCCATTTATAAGGTGTTTTTAAGCCAAAAACGAATGAGCTACAAACATTTTGAAAGGGTGTGGCCATTTTGTTTAAATGCAAGATTTCAGCATAGTAAGGAACTGAAGAAGGGAAATGAAATACATTTTTAAAGGCTAAGAAAGTGCTAGGCAATTGGCCAGGGTTAGGAACTGGACTCAAGATATGAATGATGTTGGTGTAAGCCGTTCCTAGAAACTGGACGCAAAGATGGCGTGAGCTGTTTTCCCCTAAAGAAATGTTAGGAACTGGACTCAAGATATGAATTATCTTGTTGTGAGTTGTTCCTCGGAACTGGACTCAAGATATGAATTATCTTGGTGTGAGTTGTTCCCAAAATAAGTTATGATGTGTGACGCGTAAGAAAACCTTAAGGGCGACTGGACTCAAGATATGATTATCTTGGTGTGAGTTGTAGCCCCACAGAGGAAAAATATCGAAGTTTGAGTTTATCTGCTCAGACGCGTTTTGGCCAAAAGTTAAGTACGTACACCCCGGGGATAACGTGAGTTGTGAATGACGATCTCACTTACATTGCCCCTAGCCAGCACAATAAGATGTTTTTATGCTATGAGTAAGTTTCTAATAAGTAAGAAAATAAGTTGCCATTTTGCCATTTTAAGTATTTCAGAAAAGAAAGCTTTATAAGGGCCATTACGAGGCCATATTGAATGAGACTTGAAAAGCTTATAAGGGTCATTAGAGGACCAATTTGAAAGAAGTTTCTTTTAAAGAATATGAGCCTTAAGAGGCTAACTAAAGTGTTTTTAAGAAAAGAAAGAAAGCTTTCAAATGTGCACCGCTGCTTATCTTTTATGAAAGAATTTCCAAGTACAGTCAAATGGAGTTTCAAATGTTGCATTGTTCGTGCAAGCTTTTGAATGTGCATGTTTCTTGCCAAGTCATCCTTACCAGTTTAGATGTTTTATGAACTATTGGAAATAATTATAAGCTTTAAAGGAGTTGGTGTGAGTTATAAACCATTCTCGGTACTTATCAGGAGTCACTATGTTTTCAAAAGTGAGTTTGGAAGTGTTTATATACAATCCTTGTTGCCTACTTGTTTATGCACCTGAATGCCTGCTAGTAGGGAAGTTTGGTCATTAAGGACCAAGAATTGAGTTGAGTGGTTGGGATGAAGCTTTAAGGGGGGTAATCATTCCTTGGAGACTCTGATCGCCTAATATGATAGTAAAGTATGAATGCTTGATACATGACTATTATTAGTACTATTGCCTGCAATTGTTTTGGGCTTTAAGGAGCAAGGGAATTCCCACTGAGCATGTGGTTGCTCATCCCTTTATTATTCCCCTTTTTCCCAGGTTGAATTTGAGCAGGTATAGGAGATCATTTGAAGTTCTTTTGATAGAAGTCTCTGCCAGCTTTGCAAAGCATTGGATGCCCTCCATGTTGTAAATTTTTAAATTCATTGTTTTATGTGAAAGCTTGTAGCCGGCTCTGTACCTGTATATGTATCATTCTGACCCTTGTTTTTGTTGTTTAAACGTTAGTAATCTGGGCGAGTGGCCCGAGACAGTGAATTTGAGTCATTTTAGCATATGTTATTCCTTATTACCAGTCAACAGGTACCCTTAGCTGAGCTACGACCCTACAATGTTGCTAAAACAGGGGAAACTCTGACAATTTTATTTTAGAAAGACTATCTAAATGCTAATCCAAACCCCTGATCATCAAGAGCCTCAACGATTTCCCTCTAGGAACTCCTGGCGGTGTGACTCTCCCTAGGTTGGGGGAGTTACAAGCCGCCACAGCCTAGCCGTGGTGAGGGCCTGTAACACCCGTATTCTTTATTTTTTCGTTAAGTTGATTACGTTGTCTTTTTACGTTATAAAATTGTATTTTATTAACAATAAGAGTTAAATTGTTATCGATGTGCTTATGTGAGCAATAATTTTATTAAAAAGAATTATTGTTTTTATTATTGATTTTGAATTTAATTCGTTCTAATTTGTGCCATTAAATTGTACTGATAGTTTAATTTAGTCGCTTCCCGAATACGATTAGGTTGTCAACCTTAGAATTAGTTCGTAATTTATTAAATTGAACCTAGATATATTTGGGAACGAGTAATCGACGAAAGGTCATATTATCGATTTGGGTTTAGAAAAACAGATATGAGATTGGACTTTCGATTTTAGTTAACTGAGCAATTAACCAATAAACAAAAAAGGGGGGGGGATCAAAAGGGGATCTAAGGTCTCCTTCCTTCTTCAGTAGAAACACGAAAAGAGCGGGGGCGTCTTCTACCCAGGTCCCCGTAACCCCACTTCACGACCCAGTAAAGAAAGAGGAAGAAAGAGAGAGAGAGAAGGGGAAGGGGGTGCGTCGCCACCCAGCCAGCGCTGGTCGGCCATCAACGGCCCCTGCTAGCTGTCCCACGCCCGAATAACGAAGAGAAAGGGAGCAAACTAAGACAGAAGGAGAGGATGACGTTGGAGGTCGACGACGGGGTGCCTCGACGGTGGACATGGAGGCGACGGCAGCACTGCCAGTTGTTCGTTCGTCGTCGACGAAGAGAGAAAGGGAGATCAAGTGAGAAACAACGGTTCAAGGGTTAGGGTTTTGAAACCCTCAGCACCATCACATGATCGATGCACACGAGACTCGAACTTAGCCTGAAACTGCCCATTTAGCCTAGTAGTTGGGTCCTTAACTTAGATCGAGGTGGGTGTTTCTCTCGTCCTAAATTATTACTAATTTCCAACAAAATTTTACTGATTATAGTTAGTTTATGGTTGAATTTGAGTTTGTAATCAATAATTCGAGAAATTAGAGTTTAATTTGGGAAAATATGGTGAATATGTTAATTTGGGAATTTTGCATGTGAGTTGATTCGTGACTTTACTGCCAATCAGTTGGGGGACTGTGGAACAAATAGAATTATACATTGACATTGCTCTTATGATGGTTAAATTAGGCCTGTAATTCTGTTTCGAGAGGTTGCATGTGAATGTTATGCTCTATGTTGCTAGCCGGGTGATTCGAGGTATTCGTAGAACAAGATGAATTCTAAGTTAAATGTCATTGCTAAATCAATTGGTTAAGCTTAAATTTTGTTCATGGAGATTAGTATGAATACTATGCTTGATTATGTTGATTTCATGAACTATTGAATGAATTATGGCAATATTGAATCGAGTTGGATAGTTGGATGGACTGAGGTGAAACTAATGAGCGATTCGAGGTTTTTGTGGTCGGTGCAGTGTGAGGAGGGAGTCTGGGTTGTGATTTACCGCAATCGTGTGGATTACGAGGCCATGTGTGGCTTATTAGATAGATTCTGCCAAGTTAAGCTATGAAGTGTTATAAATGTGCTATGTGTGACCCCTCTCCCCCTTGAAAATGTTAAATGATGCTAGGTGATTGAATTTCAACTTGGACCTCTTTAAAAAGGGCGCCGAAGGCTTGTTTTCGTAACTGAATACTACGCTTGTTTATGTTTTCTTCTTAAGGTTTAAAAAGGATTTTAAACGAACTAAAAATGGGCAACTAAAAATGTCTATTACGAAACCCTGTTTGAATTATAAGCCTGCTAAGTACTTTAAGTTTTGAATAGTAGTAAGTTCGAAAACGTTTTAAGGCTTTAGTTTGTTTATGCATCCTCCTTTGAGTTTTAAAAAGGGATTGAAACAAGCCGAAAAATGGCAACTGAGGATTTTATTACAAACCTAGTTTGGATTAAACACTAACTAAGTACTTTAAGTTCCAAATGAGTTTCGATTTACGAGTTAGTAAATTTATTATGTTTATAAGAGGTTTTTAAGTTGAAAACGAAAGAACCATAAACTATTAGTAAGGTTATGGGCTATTTTGTTAGACAAGCAAAACCTCAATAAAGTAAGCAACTAAAAGGAGAAATGAAATATGTTTTTAAAGGCTAAAAAAGTGCTAGGCAATTGGCCAGACCTTGAGGGTGGGAACTGGACGCAAAGATGGCGTGAGCTGTTTCCCCCAAAGGCAATATTGGGAACTGGACGAAAAAAGCGCATGAGCTGTTTCAGGGAGCTGAACGCAAGATAAGGCGTTAGCTGTTCCACTAAAGATAATGTTCGATGATGAGTGACGCGTAATAAAATCTTGAGGGGGGGGGGCTAGACGCAAAATTAAGCATGAGCTGTTGCCCCCACAGAGGACAATATCAAAGTTAAAGCTACTTTGCTGAGATGCATTTTGGCCAATGTTATGTTACGTATACCCTAGGGATTATGTGAGTTGTGAGTGATGATCTCACTTAGGGCGAGTGTAGATCTCCCCGAGCTAGCACATTATGATGATCTTATGTTAAGAGTATTTTGCCAATAAATAAGGAAGCAATTAGCATTTCGCCATTTTAAGTATTTATGAAAAAGAAAGATTTTAAGGGTTTTTACGAGGCCATATCAAATAAGATTTGAAAAGCTTATAAGGGTCATTAGAAGACCAATACGAAAGAGATTTCTTTTTAAAGAATATAAGCCTCAAGAGGCTAAGTAAAGTGTTTTCAAGAAAAGAAAGAAAGCTTTCAAATGTGCCTATCCAGCACATATTTTATGAATGAGTTTCCAAGTATAGCTTAAATGAAATTTCAAATGAAGTATGGTTATATCTGAGTAATGCATCAAACATTTAAGCTTTCAAATGTGCATATCCTGTGACAGAATGTTTCTTACCAAATCTTTCTTACCAATATAAGTATTTCATAAACTTTTAGAAAGAATTATAAGCCTTGAAGAAGTTAGCGTGATTTATAAACTATTCTTGGAACATATCATAAGTCACTGTGTTTTCAAATGTGTGTTTGAAAGCGTCTTACTCAATCCGTGTTGCTTACTTGATTATGTGCCTAAATGCTTGCTAGTAGGGAAGATTGGTCATTAAGGGCCTAGAAACGAGTTTGAATGGCTAGTATGAAGTTTATGGATGGGAATCTTTCCTTGGGGACTATGATTGGATAGTAATGTATAATTGCGTGATATGTGACTAATATTGGTATTATTACCTACAACTGTTTGGTTTTAAAGAGTCGGAGAATACTCACTGAGCGTGTGGTTGCTCATCCCATGGCTATTTCTCCTTTTTCCCAGGTTTTCATTGTGACAGGTAGAAGTTGATTCACTTATGCCGAGTTGGAGTCTACCCTTGCTTGAAAAGGTGTCATATGTGCAGATATAGAAGAGGATTTATGTGTTTAACAATGTAATTTAATGTATCTCTAGTTATAAATATATATAAAAAAGTACTCTAGTTCATGTAAAGCATAATGGTTACGAGTTGGTGTGTATGGCCATGTGAGTCAACCATCTTATTAGCCAGGCATCGATTTTGCTAAAGTTAGTCACATTTTGGGATGTAAACCCTAGTACTCTGGATGTGTGATCCATTGAGTTGTATATTTGATTTCCTTCTTTATTATTGAACTTTATGGTTGGTGTACTCCGGGCGAGTTGCCCGTAGAGCCGTGGACTCCAGCGTGTAGCCATCGAGCTTATTTTGGAAGTTTTATATGTTTCAATTCAATGCAGGGATTTATTGTAAGGCTTTAAGCCTAGGAAATGGTCAGTTTTCAGGCGAAACTTTGTCCGTCTCGGCCCAGAAGTTAAGCAAGATTTAAGAAAACCTATTACTCCTAGCCCTACGGGTTAGGGGTGTCACAGGGCCATAAACCGTGGTGGTCCCACGGTCAGACTTTGGTGGTCACTGATCCCCCAAGTCTACTAGATTTCTTCGCGGCAGTTTGTGTACCAAGGATTTTTACAGTATTGCATATTGATTTTAGCGATGAAGCTTCGTTAGAGAGAGTTGAGAGCAAGTTTAAGGTGAAGATTTGCAACGATTACGGAAAGGATTTTCATCTACCAATACAAGCACACATCGGCTGAGTGATTCCTCTTCTTCTCTTTTCTCGTTAGACTTTATGCTTGTCAAATTAGTGTTGACTTTTGTGTTAATTTTTGAATTGTTAATCTTGGAATTGAGTTGAATTCTTGTGATTAAATCAATTCGTGTTTTGACCTAAAAGTGTTTAGATTATTGGGGTTATTCTATTAAATCTTAGACATTGAATTGCTAGTAGAAACTTGATCAACTTCCCGCTTGTTTTAGATATTTGGTGAAGGACTGAGAGGTGAAACTGGATGTTAGAAAATTAAGATTCGACTTAAGTGTGTCGGATGTTGAGAAATACTCACCATTTAAGACACCCATAAAATTTGATAATCGCATTCTTAATGATCTTAGATTAATCAAAGACCCTTGAGAAATGGTAGTTATTAGATTTAATAACTTCATTCGACCATGAAAGAGGGGTTGTAAAATTCGATCATCGATTTTAGAAACACCCATCTAAAGAAAAGGGGCATGATTAATTCTTGAGATGGAAAATTGCTTAATTTGACTAAAATCCTTGATTGTTTACCTACTATATTAGATAAGTACCATAGTTCAATTTTATTCACAAATTGGATTCCTTATCCTATCTTCAGGGAATACAATTTGGCAGCTTGGCCTAAACTCTATTGGATCGACCTGCGCTTACAGTCCTATCAAGTTTTTGGCACCGTTGCTAGGGACTAGTGTCAAATATTGTGTTCTTCTCGATAAGCTTGACTAAGCATTTTTTTTCTTTGAAAAAAAACCAAAAGAATTGAAAATGTCTTTCGTGCTTAGCGTGGTTATTATGCAAGTAAATAGAAAATTGTGGACATTGTTGACAAAGGTGTGAATTGTGAATTGTGAATAGTGAAACATGTGCTCTTTTAGAGTATTTGGGTTTTTTTACTAAATATATTGACAAGGCTTGGTATTTACTTGAGTGGACTGTTTGGGATTTATTTGAATTTAAGAAAGCTAGTTGTGTTTCTGGATATTCATTCTCTGATCCTTGTGCGTTCTATGCTAGATCTTATTATGCCCCTTTTTAGTGTGACTTGTGTAATTCTTCTGACCATGATATAAACTCATGTCCTTATTATACATGCTATGTTCAACCTGATTTTGTATCACCCATGGATAATATTGATGTTGTTATGGCCTTATCTGATTCTTCCTTCTCTTTAGCTCAATACATAGGGCTCGAGGTAGGTGAGACTTTTAGGGTAGTTGCTAGATTTAGTGTTGTTGATGCATGTTTTGAGTAAAGAAATACTTTAGATCAGGTGTATGATCTAGCTAGGACTTTTTTGGAGGGATCCCATTATGTGTTTTAGCATGAAGACTTTTCTAGCCTTGGTTGTGATATTGTTCTCCCTAATTCCCGAGTCAGCCCCATGTTTCCCCTATGTGTTCGCATCCCTCTCCTTCCTTCAAGTATTTCATTGATGTGTCCATTGATAATCTCATGATTTGTGATGTCACTATGGATTTGGGCCATAAGGACAACATATTTGATATGCTTGGTGGGAATGTTCATGATTATCTATCTTTAGGTTACTTTAGAGGCTATGATCCCTCCATAGACCCTTATAGTTTGTACCTAGAGGACTTACCTTGGAAAGCCATGTAGACTGCATTCTTTACTCCTTCTTGTGATTTTTCTAATGCCTTTGATAAGGTTAAGAGGATACTTATTGTCCTTGGTGTGATTTTCTTAATACCTTTTACCTTGCGTTTTCTAAATTATGGTCACTGGAGCTTGACAAGCTTTTTTGCGTTTTGACAACATCTAATTTGATGAGCTAAGTCTTAAAGTTGTGATGGACTGGCTAATACTCTATTTGTCCTGTTTACAAGGAGGCCTTAGCTTAGGTGCATCCAGCACGTAACCTGGTGAGATTGGTCTCTTTTATTTTCCATTTCCCGTTCTTGTTTATTTCCTTTGAATAATGATGTATCTAAGTATGGGAGAAGGGTAGTTTCATGTTTTCCTTTTCTTTTTAGTTTGCATACTTGTTAAAGCATATAGTTTTAGGCTTCTTTTTGTTTGTACTGGTGTGTTATATTTAGTTGCATTTTACATTTGCATATATGATTGCATATAGGGATGGCGTGGGTTGGTTGAGATAACCTCTAATGATGATTCTTTCAACACAGCAGCTTTCATGACCTTGCGTAACTTTTGATGTGTAATCCCTTTTAGTGCTAAAATTTGTGAAGGTTTTATAAATATTTCTTATTTTAACCCTTGTCTTGATTGAGAATTTTGTTACCCGTAAAGTCCTTGGCACTAATGTTGGTACATGATAGTCATTTTAAGAGCTAATTGAGACTTTGGTAGATATCCTGTGTGACTTTGAGCCTTATTTGGACTAGTCATTATATTTAGTCTCATGTTCTTTCACATGTGTAACTCTTCCAAGTTGCATCTCTAGAACTTGCCTAGATTCTTGTTCAAAACCACATTAGCATGTGCATAGTGGATGATATGATAGAGGCATTCTTTCTTCAGACATTCTAGCTATATAGCCAAAAAGCCTACCATTTAGTTGCATGTTTACTCCTTTTGCTAGCCCTCCTGAGCTTATATCCGTCGTTGTTGAGAACACTTCATATTAGCCCTTGGCTGTACACACATATTTGTACCTTTAAGCCAAATCTATGGAGCATTACTTCAAGTATGTAGTGGGTGGTTTGGAGGTAATTGAGTTTAAGACGGCTTTCGGTATGTTGGTTTGTTGAGGGGTTGATGACATTAAGCATTTGGTTTCGTTCTCGTCTTGTTCGGGTGGTACATATATGAATTAGATTGTGGGTTGATAGTTAGTGATCCTATGGCTTTCAATAATTAAAATTCTCATTTCATTTCCGAAAGGCAAAAAGGGAAAAAAGAAGAAGAGAAAAATCACGTTAAAAAAGCCAAAAAAAAGGGAGAAAAGGAAAACAACTATGAATAAGTGATTGGCATCTAGCTTCAGTTCTGTTCTTTATCAACTCATTTTCTACACGATTCATTAGGCTAATTTCATTGTGTTATTGGGGTTTAGCGTGTTGGCAAACTTCATGGTTACATGGTGCCTTGTTGGTTGCTCCTTAGTCATTTGACTAAATAGCTCCATATTGTCCAAATTCATCAGTCCACTCATCTTCCTGAACCCATTTTAGCCCATGTTACAACCCAAGTAAAGTTCTCTTGATGGTCATGAGCACATTGCATCCTAGTGGTGGAGACTTTGAGAGTCTTAACACGTGTGTGGTTGTTTACATCTTTGGAATGAGTCTTAAGTGAACCTATGTTGCATTTCAAACACTTGAGCGGGAATGATTCACATTTCCCAAAAGTGAGGCTCTACCAGCCTATTTAGCTCTACAATTCCTTGTACTTACATGATGTGCTTTGTGGTTTGTCAAGGGTAATCAAGTTTGATGTCAACCTTGTGGTCGTATATTTCTTTGAAAATATTCACTTTCTCCTAATTTTGAAACGTCGTGTGCATAATTTTGGATTGTCATTTATTGATATTCTTGCTTGTGATGTGCTATAAGATGACTAGTTTGAGGAGATTGTTATGTCTTGAGTCCTAGATGCATATCTCTTTGTCAATTTTATCTAGTGTTTTCTTGAGGATAAACAAAGGTTTAAGTGCGGGGGAGTGATACATGTTATATTTGTATAGGATTTCATGAGTCCTTGGTGTCATTTTATGGGATTGGTGTGCTTGATTGTGTGATTTTATGCCCTTTTTCTATTTTACGCTTGAATTTGGTGTTGTTGATGATATTTTGCAAAAATTGGTTAAGAAAACCTTAGTGTTTCTACAAAATCGATCAAGAATTACGCAAGAAGAGAAGACCCAACAAGAACTAGCCAAAAAAACACACACCATGGTTTACCCAGATACACATCATGGTTAACCAAGGATAGCGTATACAGTCAATCTAGGTTTACCACATTTTACAGAATCAATAGGGCACTATAACCAGGAGCCCCTACAGCCTAGCCGTGATGGGGGCCACAGACTATGGTGTTCCCCATGGTCAAACCGTGGTGGTCACTGGTCCCCCAAGTCTGCTCCCCCGAGTCTGCTAGGTTTCTTCTCAACTGTTCGTAATCCAAGTGATTGGACAGCTTTACAAACTTGATTTCAGTGATAAAATCTTCGTTTTACTGCTTTCATTCATCATCCCATTCTATTCTACCATAATACACCATCTAGTTAGGATTTAGACTTCATTAGAGAGAGTTGAGAGCAATTTGAATATGAAGACTTACAAGGATTCTGGAATGAGTTTGCATCTACCAATACAACCATGCATCAGCTAAGCTATTCTCTTCTCTCATCTTTTCTCTTTAGATTTTTATGCTTTTCATATTTGTATTAATTTTTATGTTAAGTTTTGAATTATTCATCTTGGAATTGAGTTGAATTCTCATGATGGATCAATTCTTGTTGTGACCTAAAAGTGCTTTGGATTGTTGGGTTTGTTCTATTGAATGTTAGATATTGATTGCTAGTGGGAAACTTGATCAACTTCTCGCTTGTTTTACACATTTGGTGACGGACTAAAAGGTGAAACTGGATGTTGCACAATTAAGATTCGAATTAATTGCATCGAATTTTGAGAAAGACTCACCATTGAAAAAACCCTAAAATTTGACAATCGCGTTCTTAATGATCTTAGATTAATCAAAAATCCTTGAGAAATAGTAGTTGAATAGATTTAAGAATTTCATTCCACCTTAAAAGAGGAATTTGAAAATTCAATTATCGATTTTGGAATCACCCATCTAAAGAAAAGGCGTTTGATTAATTCTTGAGTTGGAAAATTGCTTGATTTGATTAAATCCCTTGATTGTTTCTCTATTAGATTAGATAAGTAGCATAGTTCAATTTCATTCACAAGTTTGGATTTGCTTAGCCTGTCTTGAAGAAATATAACCTGGTAGCTTGGCCTAGTCTTTGTGGGAATAACCTTGATTTTCTACAACGACAACACGCGTTTGCAGCCCTATCAAAGGAATTTGTTATACTCTTTCTGTGAAAAATCGCTGACAAGGCCAATGTGTAGGGAAACGATTCAGTTCACTGAATGTGAAAACCTATACAGTTTAGGTGTTGAGGCCTATGCTTTGTTGTCTATTTTCCTTGGAAACAAGTAGGCTTATTAATTTAATTAATTATAAATCTCCTCAAGTTCTTCTACTTTATCCTCTAGTTCTTAGGGTTGAGGTGTCTTCTTTTTTTTTTTTATAGTCTACAATTGGTAATTTTTAAGTTAGGGGTTCAAATCAAAATCCTTATAGCTAGTGTTTTTTAATATCTAATGTTTTCTTGAAATAAATATTAAAATTAGGATTTTAATGTGGTTTTTGTTTATGTTACAATTTTTGTTTTTAAAAAAAAACAGAATTTATGAATTTGAACAATTGACTATGGAATAAAACTAGATGCAGCGAGCCGAATGTTTCAGCCCAGAAAAAAGCCCCCTCAGCCTAGCAATTTTCCTCTGTCTCCGTCGTAAGTAGGCCTGTTCTTTGGCCTTTCTTCGAGCCCATCCAACAACATTCTTCCCCCCTCCCCATCTTGATTTTCTCGCCTTTTTCCTTGCCTAGTAACCCTATCCTCTCCACTTTTTGCCACGCCTAAACCTCCCCCCTTACCCTTTTTTTTATTTTCTCTTTTCCTCTTCACACACATAACCCATAACCCTCATTTTTTATCTCTTTGTTCTCCTTTAGTTCCTAGTCTCATGTGAGTCCCCCTCTCACTTTCCTTCTATGGCTGAAATCATTCCAAAAAATCCCTGCTTCTTCTTTTCCTTTATTCTCTATTGTAACTGAACCTCCAGGTAATCCCTACCATTCATTCTCATTATAATGACTCATCAATTTCGGTCAAATTTCATCTATAACAAGATTAAAGATGTTGGAGATTTAATTCATGAATTATTGGGGTTGTGAAGAGGCTGTGAATTTGGGAATTTCGGATACAAATTGAAGATCTTTGAGTTTAGTTAAGGGGATAGCAGATTTTTGTATTTTTTCCTTTACATCTTATTTTCATTTCTCCAGATTCTAATTAGTGGTATACAAATTTGCGATTTTGATTTTGGATTATTAAATTTGTATAGAAATTTATGGTTTTGATTTCGAATTGGTCAAGTGTTAAGTTCAATTTTCAGGAATATCCATCCCCTGCTTCGATCTGTTCAATTTTCTCTGCTTGAGTTTTGCATCCAGATTGGTTTATGGTCACGTTGTTGTTTCGATTATGTCCCTATGTCCGGGATATGAGCTGGGGTTGGATTTGGTTTTAATGGAAGCAACTAATGTGAGTTCGGATTTTGATTTCTTTGTGTTCTTATCATGTTGTTTGTCGGTAATTCTCTTCCTTTTCTAATAACTTCAATTCTAAATTGGGTTAATTGACTCTTGCTTCTTTGCATGGCTTTTCTTTTGCTAAAGGATAGGTTATGCAATGTGATTTAATTTGCTTTCGGGCTTTATGATTCTAATAGGTTAGAAACCTAATTAGTTAACAACTAACATGAGTAGTAGTTGAATGTTAGTCTTTTCGTTAATTAATTTATGGCATCTTTAGCGACACCATTAGATAATAAATTATTAGTTAGTGGCCTAATTCCGTAACCCATCTGTGAGAACAACACCCTCAAATACTACCATGATAAATCATATGTGTGTGGAAATTACAATAGTTAGTTACACCATCCCTTTGTTTAGGATAAACTTCACTCTGTCTTTTCATTGCATTATTTAGTTAATCTTTTTTCTTTCATTTGTTAATATTTTCAAGACTTAAGGCTATGGAGACTTGTACCTAAAGGCTTTCATTAGGTACCATCTTGCGTTTCTCTGCTCCATCACTCAAGCATTGACTATTTTACATTATTAAAGAGTTCATCTCCGCACACCCCTACTTTCGTTTCCTGCAATATGACCTTCAACATGAAGGCACTATGAGTGAACAAATTATTACTAGAAAACTCTTAAAGTAATAAGATCACTCCACGCTTAATTCAAAGACGCAGAAAAGTAGAGATTGCACTCAGAAAGAAAAATTGTGGATTGAGAGGGTGAACTATCAACAACCTGTCATTTGGAAGAAGGACGCCCGAGAGATCCCCAAGGGGCATTTAGTACGAGTTTGCCCTTCCCATGGGAAATACAAGAAATAGTGACTGACGACAGGGAGTGAATTTGTTTTTCCTTATAGGACGATTTTCCCAAAAGAGACCATGCAACCACTTCTAATCGATGTTTAATATCATTTTCATTTTAATAAAGCAGAAGTTTAGCACCCTTACATATCATATGCACTCTACTTAAACGCGGTGCCAATCTATTGAATATCATAGGCTGAGGAAAGGTGGTCTTCCATAAAAAAAAATTTTATTTAACGACCAAGATGAAGTAAACTTCCCTCATGAGCAGGTAGAAGAGCTTGAGCAGCATATTGGTGTCTTTGTCTCAGGAACTTATACTTCATTCATAGTGTTCAGCTATGAATAGACGGACAAAGAATTACCTTCCTTATCATTGACCTCTTGAAAACCTAAGTTTTTTTACCAATTCATGAATCAAAATGACCATTCACTCCTTTCATCTCTCTTCAGTGGACTTTACATCAGCTTAAGAAGATGAAGATAGTAGAGCTTCATATAAGAAGATTTAATTTTGGAGGGGGGGGGGCTCCTTGCACATTATGCGACTAAGAAGGGGAAGGAAGTTGCTTCAATCGGCTTGTTGAAGCTGAGAGAAACTTTCAACAATCATCATGCGTTGGCTCCTGCATTCGTTATATTAGTTATACACTAAATAAGAAAGGAAATATATCTTTCTTTGTCGTGTTTTTCACATCACCTATGTCTTTGATAGAAAACAATGCCTTACTCCTCACTTTTCCAAGGGTTAGAAAGGCACTGAGAAAGCACTAGTTACAGTTCAAACCTAGAACAAAAGGAAATAGGAAAAATCAACAAAGAATTATGTCATCATGTAGAATTTCGGGTTCATCTTTGCCTTTTGAGTACTTTGTCTGATGTAGTTGGGGAGGAACCAGTAACTACACTATACATTGAAACATAAATAAACTTTACCTGGGATTTCTTTACTAAAAAAAGAGAAGTTCTATTAAAATGTAGATCTTCCAACACATCAACTAGGGAGACCTAAGAATTCAATTCCGTAAGTAATATGGCAGATTTCATGAAAATGCTCTCATTTCATTTGTTACGCCCTCTTTGTTAAAATATTTGTTTCAACTAGCATATGTACTCACTTCAATTTCTCTTCTTTTAGTTACTTTCTGTAGTGATAAAATCTTTAAAAACAACATCGCATTTGGGTTAACAGTTGGTACACCACTTAAGGGAGAGAAAATCATACTTGAAAAGAACGCTGACATTTTTTGAAGTTTTCTACAATCATGACTCTTTCTTAAATACAAAAGCCTACTCTTTGCCTTCAATATCAACTTCTGCCAAGTTGCTTCCAAAGCCAACAGCTTCAGGTCCTATCTTGAAGTAAAACTCGGACTTAGGGTTTTACCGTGTTAGTTGTAGGCTCTACGTTAGCAGATACTTTGCATCTAGTGTGCAAATAGAACTAGTAATGCTACAAGGACAACCAATAAACTATCGCTAGAATCATATTCTCATTTTGCAGTTGTAGAAGAAAGCCTTTCTTGAGTTTAGTGCTAAGAAGGTCCCATAACATTGGCTGCTTGACCAACGTATGATCCTTTGTCTTTGAATCCGAAAGCAAGTACGACATAGAAACTCTTTTCAAATATCATAAATTTTAAAGTAGCAAGAAATCCTTCGATCCACAGCAGTATTTTACAAGCAGCTAATTCGACTCACGCGTAAGGGATTTCATCCACTTTGCCCTTCTTAGGCATTCGGTCCCCCAAAATGACTGGAATGGGTTTCCACTCTCGGATGGATCAGCGGGTATAGCTCCCGATGGAGTAAGAGGAAGACTTACACATTATTAGGGACACTGATGAACGGGTAGGCATCGTAGACGAGGAGTCTAAAATTCCGTTAATTGAAGCATAGTAGAGTTATTATTAATCACTGCTGCTCAACACTTTTTCAAAGCAGGGAGAAGAAAGACATGAATGAGATGCTCTTAGTCTATAAGTGCAAGTAGAAGACTTCGTAAATCCAGACAGGATCTTTCTCACTCTCGAAAAAAGAGAATTCTTTCTGCTTCTATTTTTACCATCATAAAAGAGGAATGAGTTAATCTGCAAGAGTAGCTGAATCTTTACTTCTATTTCAATGAAAATCAAACTAAAGTGTTGCGTGTTTGTGGCTAGATTAGCAGAGGGGTCCACTATTCTTGCCTGGCATGATGGAGTAGTGCTAGCCTTATAGAGCTCTACAAAAACGACGCCCTCTCTCACTTCGAACTTCAGCATCATCATTTTAGTCTAAGGTGACAATGAAAGAGGTCCAGTCATTTGAAGAATAGTATAATCGTAGTTGGGTTTTCAAAATAAAATGGTTATGCATCTTTCTCCTATAGGGTCTATTTTCTTGGACTTGACTTATCTTGACCCACTTGACTTAGGAGTTACAGTATTGCTTTCCTATGGCAAGAGTTATTGGTACAAATCCAATTAGTAGGTAAAATAAACCGGCCGAAACCCTTGTTGCAATCCAGATTGATAGCAAGGAGTCAACTGAAGGACCAAAGCATTAGCTGCTATAGATATCATCCCCTGTTAGAGCATATCAGTTGCCTTCGTCAGGCACATATACGTTGCAAAGAGCCTTGTTCTTACAAAATATCTTAAGTAAGGGAGATGTCGCATATCAACTGTTGGTGGCTTACAGTTGACCCAAGGGCGAGAAGTCAACATGGATCCTAAAGATGATGGAGCGTTTTGAGTCCGAAAGAGAAGGACGAAAAGTGTAGTAGAGTAATTAATGGTCAACTCATTAGGCTCAGGATCTGAAGATCTGGGTTCAAATCCTGGACTCGCCTATGAAAATTTGTGGGGAAGTGAGTTCTACTCGTTAGGCTACTCCGCGGCTCAGGAAAAAGCGCTTTGCTTAGCACTTCTTCATTGAGTTAGTGTTTAATCTATTCTACTCTTTGGAGTAAGAATGTTTTGCATTCCTTCTGTGATGTCATAGCTTTAAGAGTAGGAGATAGTCTTAACAACCGCAGATGTGCTATAATAATGGTTGTACCATGTTAATGAATAAATTAATTTAATCTGTAACCAGTTCTTAATAGAGAGTATTTACCGAATCAACTGTAGGACTTCAAAGAAGAAATAGCACTTCAGGTTTAAGGCTGACTTCATACTCGCTTATAGAAGAGCATCCACTAAGGGAAGGAAGGAGTGAGAGGGAATTCAAAATCTTTCTATTCCCCCAGAATTGGCTCTCGCTTGCCTCCACTAGAGAACTCTTATGATTCTACCTATATCACAAAAGAAGCTCGACTGGACCTCCTTTTTCCCAAAAAAATAAAATAAAATCCCATTATCATCTCAAGCAATGCCCAAGGACTCTCAACTTTTAAGGTTGGACCAACCCAAAATTGGTGATTTTTGACATGCTATACGAATTAACTATACGCATCCAAAAAATATAACATGCCTGTTCTTTTTTCGTTTGGCCTTGCTAGCCGTCTTATTTTCATCCTTTGTTATTCAAACAAGCAACCTATATGACATATTACTTGTAAATAGGGGTGGGCAACATGTCGAGTCTTTATTGGCCCAAATAGTCATCTCGTTTTAGATAAGTTCAATAACAAGTTGCATCAATAAAGGGTTGTATAAATTATGCGCCCACCCATTTAAGCATACTAATGGGTTGGGCTAGAACGACCCATTAATAACCCAATCAATGATGCAGAGCAAGGCATCCAAAAGAGTTCCCCAAACCCAAATCAAGTTCAAGGTACTAATCAAGCCAAGGAAGATCGAGGTAAGCAAGCATTGATACACCATATTCACTCCTTGTTCTCTGGTTCAAATCCATAACTGAGCATGGTTTTGGATGACAGGATCCTTGGAGTTTCCAAGATGTTCTATGGGCAAGTCCTACATTCTTGGACTCCTAGATGTCTAGTTTTGCTAAGGAAGCTCAATTTTGGCCTAAGTGTTAGGCATTTTGCTACATGGGTCCAAACAGTGAAAGTGTGTTGTGGCAATCTCATTTTGTCTGTATTGAAAGATTAGGTGTGATTACCACCTAAAGCTTGATTTAGGACTAGTATTGTTTCTTAGGATGGTGACCAACATCCTAATGTGTCAAGCTATCAAGAGAAATCAAAATCATGACAAGTGCCTCATGGTGATTCAGCTGCATTTTGCCAACCATTGTAGTTTGGGCTCTTTTCTAACCTGGTTTGACTTTCTTATTAGTTCTCTCACCTCAATCTGATTTAGAGCTAATTTTTCTATATGAGATGCTTATTAGCATCTTAAGGAACCCAGATATGCATTACAAACACAACTGATCTGCGACGGAAATACCGACGAAGAAAGTATGTTTTTCCGACGGGAAAAGTGCATTCCGACGGGAAAGGGTACGTCGGGATTGGGCTCGTCGCAAAATTTTTTCCGACGGAATTTCCGACGGAAATATCCCATCAGACAGACCGTTGGACACCCCTGCAGCATCGGAGGAAGCGAAGTTCGAAAAGGTCCGACGGAATTTCCGACGGAAATTCCCGTCGGAAATTCCCCCATATTTAAAAAAAAAAACATTTTTTTTTTAAAAAAAATTTTATGAATTTTTTTTTTAAAAGAATTGAGAATCCGACAGAAAACGTAATTTGTAGGAAATTTTTCTTGAAAACCCCAAAAAAAAAATTACGCAAAATTAATATGCGCGTAACAATATAATTACCAAAGATAAAATTTTATAGATATATCTGTCAAAAGAAACATGCTGAATTAAATATGAACTATGACATAGGAAATTGTTTAAAATGTACACAAATTACTAAACTATTCGGAGTCGGATAAATTTGTGGGATCATCATCGTTGTCGTCTTTGGAGTCCTCTTCATCGTCGGGATTCAAGTTGATCTGGCTGGAGGAGCCTGCACTTTGACCTTTGAAAAATCTTAAAACTTTTTTCAGCATGCGCTCTGTTTTCCCCTGTTTCTTGGCTATTTGAGTTATAGCCTCTGCTTGCTTGGTTATGCTCTCATTGAAGAGTTGTGCTTGCTGTCTTGGATCAAAATACCCAACTGATGAGTGACGTGCAGCTGCAATAGTACCCGATTTTTTCAACTTGACCCCCTCTGCGCCAAAACCGTATACACGACCTTTCTTGTCGAGATTTTCTTTAATCCAAAACTCCTCTTGGGTCATAGGTGGCAGTTGAGAACCCCCTTGAGTTGCAGCCTGGGAGTACTCCTGCCATTTGTTCTAATGATCCTCCTAAAAATTATACAACATAAAACTATTTTAAATCAAACCTACAATTGTCACATATGAATTATTTGTAAATAGAATGTGTGAAACTTACATATTTTTTGGCAGATTTTTCGTCCACAAAAGTTTTGTCTTTCACCTTGCAGTGAGTGTCCTTGAACAATTCCTCACACGTGGGCTCCCTACCTAATATTTGGGTATGAAAAACAAAAGTAAATCGCAATTAAATATAAGCGAGGATGATGAACGAGGACCTCAACCCATATTATGCTTTATATATAAGAAATATATTTATTAATAATCAAATTTCTTACCAAACGCCTTTTCCTTTCACTAATCGGAATTGAGCCACATGTATACAACGAAGGACCAAAACCTTCAACATCACTCAATCTATTCTTCTTGTTTTGTTCACTCAATTTCTTGAAGTTGTCATTGTCACTCCAATGTTTGAGCATATCATTCCAAACACTAGGCGGTAACCACTTCGGTTTTTTGCTGTATTTCCTGGCGTATCCTAGAATGTCCTTGAGTCGAGTGGCACCTCTGTACTCAAAGTTACACCGTATCTGACTTTCGTTGTCTGGATGCCAGTAGTAGTGTTTCTGCGGCAAAATTGAAGTATACATATTAGTAATCAAACATTCCAAATTAACAATCCAATCACGACTTTGAAATTCATTGCATAGATAATTATGAACCTTGAACTCATTGAATCAAATGTCTCTTTGAGATTGTGGAACTTCCCCCCACGTAGTCCAAGGACGTGGGTACTTACCTGCAAAGCTTTCGACTATTTTTTGAACTACACCCTGATATGGAACAAAACTAAGAACACAAAAAGAATTGGTTAGTAATAAAGATTACACGTATCAAAAGAATATGAGAAGTGAAGAAGTTGCAAACTTCATAATAAACTTACGTGTCACCATCAGGTTGTAAATATATCTTATTATTGGTGCTCGCTGTGTCACTTTCAGGTGTAGGACTGTGTCTATCTCTTCCTCCCCCTTCATTGCGGACCCCTTCGTTGTGCACTGACTGACTTGGCATTCTAGGTTACCCCATAAAATGATTACTGTTGAAATGCGGACTAACAGTACCGAACTGTTGATAAACTAATGGAGTAGATGAACCACCACCCATGTAATGAATATTTGGTTGAATTGGTGTTTGCATACCCGCACCAAAGAAAGGTGGTTGCAGGTGGGATTGCTCATTCATACTACCAAAATAATTTTCGAATGGTTGACTTGGATCAAGAAAACCTCCAAACATTCCATTAAAGGTGTTCGGCTCATAAGTTTGATCTGCAGGATCATACTGTGGAGTCGGTTGTGGTACTCCTCTACCGGCATCACTCCTGGCCGTTCGACCACGACCACGTCCACCATTGTTTCTAGACATCTAAAAAATAAGAACAAAAAAATAAAACCGCGCCATTTTTGATACTATTGTTAGTGAAAAATTACAGTACAGACAAACAATTTTTTTTGAGTTTGCAATAAAGAAACGCTTTATATACATATGCATAAATATCCATACAACAAAACAATTCAATCAATCATGGTTGGACGCATTGTCATCGTCATCATCACCACTTTGCACTGCCGTATTTTCATAATGGTCATCATCAGTGTCTTCATCTTCATCCTCCCATTCACCTTCTTCATCCTCTTCATCACCATCATCATGTTCACCATTCTCATCATCATCATCACCCCAATCATGTTCATCAATATCATCAGCCTCTGCAGTTTCATCGACTAATGTGCTTACTATGACATTGTCCACATTCATGTTTGTCATTCCAAACTGTTGATAGGCAAGTTCTAGGTTTTCTTTATCTTTAGGAGCACCGCGAGGTTTGTTTGGTATATCTACCCACCAATTCGCTTTTCCTGATATCCCCTCAGGGTACTTAACATATACCACTTGGGTTGCAACATCAGCAAATATGAATGGGTCATACTTTCTGTAACATCTGGTATGATTCACCTGGGGATGTTGGGTAAATTTAGGGTAACGTAACCCCCGAGGAACATCCAGGTCAAACCACTCGCATTTGAAAAGAACACATTTTTTAATTGGCTCACCCGTGAATTCAACACGAACAATTTCGTGAAGTACACCATAATAATCCCCTGAGACTTCGTCACCTTCCCCAACTCCTTTGACACAGACGCCACAGTTATATGTTGCTTTACCTTCATTTCTGGCCTTGGTATGAAACCGATAACCATTAACTTTATATCCAGATAAACACTCCACCACCGTAAGCGGTCCATGAGATAAGTTCACCAAAAAATCTTGCCTCTCATCATTAAACACCCGATAAGAATTGACCTACGGAGAGAAAAAGAAGGCAATCCTCTTCAGAATTACACAAATGTGTTTCGGAAGTTGAAGATTACTAATGACAGATTACTTACATTACACTCGAACCACTGTGCGAAATTTGCCTCGATAAACAAGTCAACTTCCGCATCACTCGCACTTGGATTATGACCGCGAAACTGATGTCTAAACCAACTATAATGTTTAACAAATGAAACTAATTACTTATTATTCGACAATTATTAAGTATTTAAATGAAACTTTCAGTAACTGATGTACTTACTCCAGATATGGTTGCACTTCACCACAGTTCAGTAAAATGTGAAGGCGAGCGACATGGTACTCCGCCTCAGTGAGATATCTTCGGCCTCAATTCCCAAATGGAGTACCCTTACGGTTGAACACCGATAGCGTTGGCATTTGTGATTCAGGTTGTTGCATACCCTCATTACGCCCTATACTTGGGCTATCCAAGCTTGACTGAAAATAGTACTCAGCGAAATGTTTTATCTCAAACGCCAAGTATGCGTGAACCATAGATGCTTCAACATGGGCTTTATTCTTTGCCGTAGGTTTCAACCAACCAAAGTACCTCTCAAACGGATACATCCATCGATATTGAACAGGGCCACCCAACAAAGCTTCTTCGGCTAAATGAATAGGCAAATGGTCCATGACTGTAACACCCCCAGCCCCTAGGGCCGAAAGCGTTACGTTTTCCTAACTCCTTACTTAAATTCTGGGACGAAATGGACAGAACTTCCCCTGAAAACTAAACGTTCTCAGGCTAAACGCCTTGCAATAAGTCCCTGTAAATCAACGGAAGCGTAAACATTTAAAAACATTACTCAACGGCCACACGCCGGAGTTCATAACTCGACGAGCCACCCGCTCGGAGTACACCAAACATAATAGTTCATTAATACAGAAACAGTAAAAGATACAACTCAACGGTTCACACAACCGAAGTATGGGGTTTACATCCCAAACATAACTAACTTCAATGAAAAGTCATCTAACTACTGACTGGATGGTTGGCTCATATAGCCATACAGAGCGACTCATCACCAATATGCGTTACATGAACCTCGAATACTGTTTACAAGCGTTTACAAACTAAAAATACTTTACATGACTTCATTAAACACATAAGTTGGCACAAATAACATCTTGCAAGCAATAATCGATTCCAGCTGACTCAACTTCTTCCTGTCATAAAGAAAACCTGGGGGAAAAGGGGAAA
>JACYFF010031958.1:68158746-68203295 GCA_017589665.1 Selenicereus undatus | reverse complement strand
TGAGCGCGGGTTTGGAAAAGAACTAAAACCGAGCGCGTTTGATTTTTATTTATTTTTTTTGTTGGAAGGTCGGGATTAAAATGTAATATCATGAAAAATAATTTAATCTTTTAAATCATAAATATTGAGGCCTACTATCAATTTTTCTCGAAATTGTCCGGTAAATGAAACTCGAATTGCAAAGTGGGACCCGAAATGAATTTTTTCCAACTGGGATGATTCAATGAGATAAATAAATGTGAAAAATGAGTTACATGGCTTTATTAAATAAATAAATATGAGTTAAGGTTGGGCTATTACACATATTTTGCAACTTTGTGTTAGATGGATCCACCCAGTTGCCCACATTAGAGCAATAACCATCAGGTACATGAACCTCCCGCAACCAATGACATACAACCCTTTTTTGAGGTAGCGATAGTGAAAACTTGGCTTTTGGCTTACACAATCTATCAGTTGACCCTCTTGTAGCCAAGTCCAACTCTTGCATACTACACAAAACGGACATATCCATCCTTGCTTTGATGTCATCCTTTGTTTTTCCCGGAACATCCATGACTGTGTTTATAATATTTTCACAGAAATTTTTCTCAATATGCATCACATCAAGGTTATGCCTCAGAAGTTGATGCTTCCAATACGGCAACTCCCAAAAGATACTTTCCTTTGTCCAATTATGTTCATTCTCCTCAAATCCTGAAATTTGGAAATTGATATCTGTAGTCATTTTAGGCAAAGTCGATACAGTATCAGACAACATCTCACCAGGAATCCTTCGGGGAGGGCCAATGTGTATGCTCTTTCCTTTACGAAAAGCAACTTTATTAGCTCTAAAACAATGATTCCGAGGCAAGAACCGACGATGGCAATCGAATCAAGATGGCTTTCGGCCATACTATAACTGAAATGCACAATTCTGATGCATACAAACCGGACATGCTAGCAACCCATGAGTACTTCATCCAGATAACATACCATATGCGGGAAAATCATTGATAGTCCACATCAATGCGGCATGCAATCTAAAAGTTGCACCGCTTGATACATCAAATGTATCAACCCCAACATCCCACAGCAATTTCAACTCATCAATTAAGGGTTACAAGTACACATCAATCCTGTTCTTCGGATTTGCTGGACCTGGAATAATGCAACTTAAAAACATGTATGGGGTAGTCATACACATTTCGGGAGGTAAGTTGTAAGGTGTTACCACAACTGGCCACACATAATACGATCTTCCAGATATGGAAAATGGTGTGAAACCATCAGCACAAAGACCTAACCTCACATTCCGAGGTTCTGCAGCGAAGTTTGGATACTTTTGGTCGAAATGCTTCCAAGCTAAACCATCTGAGGGATGGCGGAGAACACCCGATTCTTGGCCATGCTCATGATGCCATCTCATATGGACGACAGTCTTTTTGGAGGCATACAATCATTGCAGTCTTGGAATTAAAGACAGGTACTGCATTTTTGCATATGGTACATCCTTACGACCTCGTTGGTTGGAGTTCTTCTGTAATTGTCTTGCATGTCCACAAAATTTACATGCGGACAAACTCTCATCTTCTTTATAATAAAGCATGCAACCATTCGGACAACAATCAATTTCCTGAACATCCATACCCAAGTCTCTCACTTTTTTCATCTGCTGATGATAATTTTTGGGAATGCCACTTTCAGAAGGGCATACATCTCTCATCAGGCCAACAACTTCATTGAAACAACGTTGAGACATGTTGTGCCCCGATTTAATGCTCAGTAGCCTCACAGATGTTTCAAGTTCAGTTATATCACACCCTTCATACAAAGGTCTCTGGGCATATTCAAGCATAGTGTAAAAGGCCTCAGGATTTACGTCATGCGGACTACTCATGTTCATTTCATTAGCTTGGAACGCAGCATGCACCATATTCTCCATATCATTATAATCGTTGTGCTCATAATCAAAATTCATAGAATGTGAACTACTTACAACCCCAACTTCCGAATTGTCTTCTTCTCCATGACTCGTCCAATACCAATAACTTTTCACAAATCCCTTTCTATACAAATGGGACTTTACAACGTCAGGTGCAAAATATTGCATATTCTTACACTTGGCACATGGACATCTATAAACTCCATTAATTTTATACTCCTCCTGATTTTGTGCAAATTCATCAAACATATTAACTCCCTCCAACCACTCCTCTCTAAGTCCATGTCCATTAGGATTTCTTCTTCTATACATCCATTGACGATGCAACGGCCCATCCATATGTTCCTAATATGAATTCTTTAATTGTTACGTACACTACAATTAATTGTAATAAAATTCTTGCACAAATGAATTCAACCAGTTCAACATACATGTATGAATTACATTAAAATATATTTCACAAAACCATTAAATATATCATCACAGTACACCTAATTAAGCATAAACATAAATTACATAATTTATTTCACACATCACACACTTAAATAAAAATTAAACATACTTAACATACTTAAACATTTCAACGAAAAATTCAAGACAGTACATATTATTTCTAAAAATAAATGTCATCGAACATCAAACATCAAACACCAAACCGAAAAAATCACGCAGTTAACATTATTAAACCATTTATCAAAACGAAAGATAAATTAAATTAAAATTATTACACATAATACACATACTGTTTAATTATTCAAAATAATATACATCACATATTCAATCAGAACACATTCAAAACAAAACTATTTAATATATCATAACACACCTAATTAAGCAGAACACTTCATATACTTATATAATAAAAATTAAACACAAATGAAATTATTACTTCATACTTCATTGAAATAAATAAATCCAAACCAACTTAATTACATATATTACAATTCACATACTTACAAAATGTTAATATATATATATATATCACAAACCAAAGAAAATATTCATATACTTAAGAAATTTAAAGTATTCCCTAAAACAAAACACATTACACATGTGTAACATACTTCAACATTTCATAATAATTATATAATAATTAAAAATGTACATGTTTATCACATTTTATTCCACTTATTCAAATGAATAAACTTCACAAATGAAAAACAAACTTAACATAAATTTCATATGTTAGCAACAAATAAATTTCGTATTAAACAAAAAAAATGATTTTCTGATGGAAAATCCGACGGAAAATGGCTGTAGGAAAAAGTCCCCTAAACCCGCTGGTTTCGACAGAATCTCCTGTCCGTCGGACACATTCCGACAGAAAGAGACAGCCGTCGGGAAGCGGGCCGACGGAGTGGGCGACGGAAGCCGACGGATATCTGGAACGAAACATTCAATGTAACACTAAGAAAATCACAATCTTTTAATGACAACTCAATGTTCTCTCCAATAACATTAGGTTCGGTTACTCATTTCAAAGATGATGAGTTTCTTAGTGCTACACCGAATACAGCGACCAGTTGAGGCAGTGAAGGGGGTTGATTTCGAGGGAGGAGCGAAGGATGTCGGACGGCCGCAGAGCGCAGCGATGGTGGCTAGAAGAGGGCGGCACTGGCTAAGGGGTAGACAGAAAAAGGTTTGTGTGTGTGCGTGGAGTGTCCCATTGCTCGAGCAATCGGATTTTTCAAGACAGTGGACCACTTCACCTTATTGGATGTTTTTTTAAAAAAATTCAGGAAAAAGTGTTCTCTAACGGAAAATTTCGTCCTGTCACTTATTTCTAAGAAAAATGCAAAAAAAAATGAAGAAACCGACATTCCAAGTAAGTTCAAAATTACACATTTTCAACGTCAATGTGTGTCTGTTGGAAAATCCGCCGTAAAATTCCGTCGGAATATTCCTTCCGACAGGCATTTCCTAAAAAAAAACCTACCACTTCTATTCGGCAAAGAGAAGTTTAAAAAATCAGGTGAGCCGACGGAATATTCCGCGAAAATCCGACGGAATATGACCAATCCGTCGGAGTTCCAGACGGAAATTGGATTCGTCGAACAGTCCCTCAGTGTAATTTTCCTTCGCCATTTTCCGTCGAACAAAGCAGATTTTTAAGCATGTGCACGTCCCAAAAAAGGCATATTATTCACATATTCACCAAAATTTAATGTACACGACAATTCGAACAAAACACGCACTTAACATTATTAAACCATTTACCACAACGAGACATATATTAAATTAGAATTATTCCACATGCTAAACATGCTGTTTAATTATTCAGAATAATATACGCTAAATATGAAATCAGAAAAATATAATACTTTTTCCTTATCATAAAAAATTCTCACAACACCTCAAACCCAACACTTAATGTAACTACACATGAATGCTACAAATAATTAATTTCACATAACAATATTATTTTTCTACATAAAGCTCATTAAACAACAATAACAAATGACACCATCGATTACCCACCTCATCTAATTAAACAAACCAAACGAAATAATTACTATTAACATACTTACTAAACTTATATTAATATACACTCAACATACATACATAAATTCAAAAAAGGAACAAAAAATGCAAACATACTTTAAAATTCATACATCTTTAACGTACTTAACTTTTTTGTGAAATAACTTACATCCATAAGTTACGAACAAATAAATTTTACACTAAACCAATCAAACCATTTGAAAAATTAACTAACGTTCCAGAAAAAGCATATTATTCGCATAACCACCAAAAAATAAATAACTTCACAAAAACAACAACAAAATCAAACATACTTTAAAATACAAAGAAATGCAAACATACTTTAAAATTCATATATGTTTAACGCATTTACCCTTTGTGGTGACATGTAAATATTTATTATATAATATTTCACTTATTCAAATAAATACACTTCAAAAATGAAATAGAAATTTAACAAAATTTACATCCATATGTTACGAACAACTAAATTTCATATTAAACCAACCAAATCATATTAAAAATTAACTACGTCTCAAAAAAGGCATAATATTCGCATATTCACCAAAAAATACATACTTTCAGTAAAATAACAACATTAAACATACCTTAAAAAACATACATGGTTAACATATTTAACGTTTTATAATAACGAAACTCATTTTATTTAAATTATTCACAAAAACATATTAAACACGCTTAAAATACTTAATTTAAAATAACAAACATGAATATAACTTTAAAATTTTAAAACGAAACAATTTCGACTAACCTTCAAACGCGGAATATCAAATGGATTACCGGCGGGAAAAGGCACGGGGGGATGGCGGCGACAGCGGCAGGGCGGCGACAATGAACAGTGCCGGCGACGACAAAACAGCTGACACGGTCACAATTGACAAATTTAAAACATACAAAATATCAAATAATTAAACTATTTTAATTTTAAACAACGTACTAACAAAACAAAAAACTTACCGATTACAAAAATCTTCAACCTTCACTTTCTCTCTCTTCCCTCTCTTCCTCTTTGAGACCTTCTCTCTCTAAATTTTACAAACTACCGAACGAACGCCCCTCCTCCCGAAATTTATAAACGAACGCGAACGGCCGTGCTCGAGATCCGCGAAATTGCCCGACGGATTCCGACGGAATCCGACGGAATTCCGTCGGAATTTCCGACGGAAAGTGCGTTCGTCGGAAATTCCGTCGGAAAAATTGATTCCCGTCGGGCCCCGCTTGTTTTCCCATCGGTCCCCTCTGACATTTCCCGACGTCTGTCCAACGCGTCGCTTTGTCCGTCGAAGATGGGTTGCGTTTTTGTAGTGGTCAGTTAAGTCTAAACAAACTGTTTTGACTTTGCTATGATCTTCCTTAATGAGGAGGTTTTTGTGAACTGCCTACTTTCTCCCTTGGCACTTGGGAGTTCAGAAACATAATCATAGCTTCTTTTGCAGCTTTGGAAGGCAAGTTGGCCAATTGGAGAAGAGATTAAAATCCACTTGCATCTAAATTGGCCAGCCAAAAATAAATTCACTTTAGTAGCCATTTTATCTCTCGTCCCCATGCAAGTTGCTTACTTAAGAGTTAATTAAGCATGTTCAAGCTTGATTTTAGTCTACACAACATGCATTTACTAGACTCACACTTTGTAATTAGGTTAAGTTAAGCTTGTTTTGTATTTTAGTTTAGCTAAGCTTGTTTAAGGTTTCCAAATCATGCCTACTTGCTTGGTTGCTTAGGGGACGTGTATATAAGCTTGCTTGATTGCTTATTGTAATTAGATTTCATGAATGAAAAAGCTTTACTTCGTGTTTTCAAACACACTCCCTTAAATCTCATCGAAACAATTTGTTTGATTGCTTGTTTGAGTTGATTATTTTACTCAGAACTTGGTCACGAGGCCTTAAGAGTTTAATAGGTGGATTCCCTTGTTTTGGCTTACATGGTGGCTTGTCTTTATCGCTTTCATATCCTCTATTTTAGTCCAAACTCCATTGTTGCGCCTTGAATCAAAGTTCCAACCAGACTACAAATTACACTTGCTTGAGTTTTCATTGAGTTCATGCATCAAAGTGGTATTAGAGCTCAAATTTGGTGAGTTTTTACTTACTATTTTATTGGTTTGCAATCTTCCCGTATTCCTAAAGCACATTTCTTGAAGATATAAAGAATCATGAACAACCCAAACACAAATCCAACTATAAAAGAGGCAAAACACCTCAAACAACCCCTACCAATTTCCCATCCATGCCTGGCGAGAAAGAAAGTAATACCTCCCAACCTAAGGTCCGTGGAGGACTTAGCCTTGAACAAGCCCGTGATTTAGGTAGGGGAAGTTTCATACACCAACTTCAGTAAAACCTGTAAACATTAACCACGAAAGTTGCCACCATTTCCACCTGATTAGAAGAAGTTGGCTAGCTTAAGACCTGACCCCGAAGGAGGAAGGAGAAGAGACCATGGTTCTCAAAGGGTTAATTACCCTTTCACTCAGTCATCTTCTTCCCAAAATGGTGAGTCCTCAAGGAGGAAAAGGAGATCTCGTAGACAACCCACTGATGACTTGAGGGATATGAAATTTGACCCTCCAGAGTGTAACACCCGGGATTTATTCCCTTATTTCACTATTTTATATTGTTAGAAATTGAAATAATATTGACGTGCCTGCTTAGGTGTTGTTTTTATTGAAAAGAATATTCTTTCTATTTTATTGTTATGGAAGATTATATCGGGCACTACATTGCGTAGATTCCCGAATATAACTAGACTGGCGAACCTTGGGACTAGTCTTGCAATTTGTTGAATCAAACATTGGGTATTAATTACGAGGTGACAAGTGATAAGCTCATCTTAATAACGATGTGACAAGTGGATAAACTCGTATTAATTACGATGTGACAAGTGGATAAGCTCGTATTAATTATGATGTGACGAGGTAATTATCCAAAACAAAAGAAAATAGAAAAAGAAAAAAAAGGTATCAAAGGGGCCAAAGCCCCTGTTTCTGTTAGAGAGGAGAAGCACGATGGGGGGTGGAAGCTGAGCCAAACCCTAGCCCAGCCCCCAGCTAGCGAAACCACCGAGAGGGGAGTAGAGGGCGACGGCACTGGCGGTTGGTCGACCGTCGTCTAGCTGCGCGAGAGTCGCCAGCCATGCCTCGGGCAGAAAGGGAGAGGTCGTCGAGCAAGGGGGAGAGGGCGATGCGCTGGACGCCGGTGACGGTGGTGGACGAGGTTGCCAGCGAGCATGCCTTGACCGGCGACTCGAGTCCGGCGACTGGTGGCAGCCGTGTGATTCATGGGTTCAAGAGCTAGGGTTTCGGGCTTCGAGAGTTCGAGTCCTACCACAAAAATCAACCCTGAACCGGGTCCTTTAGCTTGGATTCGAGGTGGGTTTCCTCTTCCTCCTATTTGTTGTTAATTTAGATGAAAGTCTATTGATTATAATTCGTTCAGGTCGAATTCGAAGTAATCATCGGTAATTCGAGGGAATTATAACGTAAACTGATCGATGCCTAAAACATACATATGAATCGTACTGAACGAAAGTTTATCGATTACATGCAGTCTATTGATTATATATGTTTAGCGATTACGTGAAGTTTATTAATTATATGAAATTTATCGAAAAGAATATATATGTTTAGTGATTACATGAAGTTTGTCGATTATACGAAGCTTCTTGATTATATAAAGTTTCCCGATTATATGAAGTTTATTGATTATATAGAGTTTGTTGATTACATGAAGTTTATTCAGTATATAATCGATTTTATGAAATCTATCGATTATATATGTTTAGCGATTATGCATAGCATATCGATTATATATGTTTATCGATTATATGTGATTTATTGATTATATGGAGTTTATCAATTATATAAAGTTTACCGATTACATGAAGTTTATCGAGTATATGTAATTTATCGATTATGCATGTATATATTACAGTAATGTTGACATTATTACAGTAATGTTCACATTATTACAGTAATGTTGACATAAAATGCAATCATGCGGGCTACGTTATGATTGGGGAATCGGTTTACGATATGAGTTCATGACGTGCCTATACGTGCTATGTGAAATCCTTTTCATCTGAGTTGATGAATGCGTGAGATATCATTGACTTCAAGTCTTAGAGATCTATAAAAGTACGTAAATGCTCATTTGTATGATTTCAAAGTGTATTTAAATGTTTATCGGTTGCCTGTTTTAAATGACAAGTCATTGGTAATGAAATCATCTTAAATCACCGGACTGCTCAATTAAATGAGGCAAATGGCCAGTTAACAGGTCTAGAAATCTTTTAAGAAAGTACTTAAGTAATGAGCATTCGATTATGTCGTGTCAACTGTTATGCTCAACTTAGGCAACCCAGTACCCTTCGTCAAAGTTTCTATAAAGTTTTCAAGTTCATTGTTCATTGTTATGCCAGCAGGCAGGGAATTTAAGTTCATTGTTCATTGTCCTGCCAGCAGGCAGAGAATTCAAGTTCAATGTTCCATTGTTCTGCCAGTAGGCAGAGAATTCAAGTTCAATGTTCATTGTTCTGCCACTGGGTAGAAGATTCAAGTTCAATGTTTCCTTATTATGCAAGTAGGCAGATGATTCAAAGCTCCATGTTTCATAAGCTTGTTAATTGGCAGAAACTTCCAAGTCCATATGTCCTATAGTTCTGCTAATAGGCAGTAGAGTCAAAATCATATGTTATAAGGTCCCGTCAATGGGTAGAGAAACATAGTCAAAGGAGACTCCCAGTTCTCATGACGGTTTATAAAACGTTATGCTTTTAATAAACAAGCATGTAGTGTTCAAAGGTCGTGTTGTTACATCATTAGTTTACTGATCATAGGACATGGTTATATATTTCACTTTACAGTTATCGTTCTATGTTTTAACAAAGAGATCTATTCTTGTATACGACCTATTACTCTATGGTATAGTAAAATTATCAGTTTACTAATTCTATCGCATTGAACATGATGGTTATTCTAGCGTAGATGCTAAATTCATATGTTCTGTCATCTGACAGCATCTTCAACGAAAGTTCAATGTTTTTATATGACATAAATTATATGAAACAAAGTAGGCTTTTCATCACAGAAGCCCCAACAAGTGGTGTTTAAGGGTTAAACCCCTTTTCTTTTCATTGAATTTATGAGTTTATATGAATTTCTTATGGTAAGTTTATTAAGTATGGCCATTTTAGAGTTTAAGATGTGGAGCGACTGCCATTTCCCCTGCATTGTGGTTGGAATATATCGTAAGGTAGGTGAGTTCTTCAAAGGGAAGGAATTACGAACAACTTTTGTAAGTTAATGTTGCACTTTAAGTATTGTTTTAGGAGAGGGGGTTATCCACTGAGCGATAATTGCTCATTCCCATCTATTATTGTTCCCTTCCCAGGTTTCTGAAGTAATAGGTAAAAGTCTCTCCAAGTAAGCCGAGATGGAGCCATTCCTGTTCCAGGAGCAAAGTTACATGCTCTATATGTGTGAGTTGCAATTGTATTGTTATGTAATCTAAGTCCCTGTGTGCATGTGTTGCATATCATCAAGAGTCGCTCTGTACGGTCATGCGAGCTGATCATCTTTTAACCAAGGTTATTTATAGTTGGGATGTAACCCCAGTACTCCGAACGTGTGGCCTGTAGAGTCGTACTTTCATTGTCCAGTTGGTTTAGCATTGAATTACTTTGGTTGTGATGCTCCGGGCGGGTAGCCCGCAGAGCTGTGAACTCCGACGGGTAGCTGTTGAGTTAGATAACCCTTTATTGCTGTTTTTCAATGCAGGGAAATTATTGTAAGGCTTTAAGCCTGAAAAATGGTTAGTTTTCAGAGGAAACTCTGTCCGTTTTGTTCCAGGATTTAAAGAAAAACCCAAATACTCCTAGCCCTAGGGTTGGGGGCATTACACAGAGTTTGAAGGTAACTTGAACCCGGACCTTTGCCTTGAATAGGTTCACTCCTTGGAGAGATTCTTTAAAATCAAGGGATACTGTCAAGAGAAGGCTTTCAAGATTGCCATTCTGAAACTAAAAAAGTATGCCTCCCTTTGGTGTGAAAACATCAAAAGGCAAAGAAATAAGGAAGGCAAGTACCATATCAGTACTTGGTCCAAATTGAAGAACCTAATGCGTAAGAGGTTTCTCCTTGCTAGCTACAAGCATGATCTTTATCCACAGGTTACCTCCTTGAGCTAAGGATGCATGAATGTTGAAGAATACATAAGAGAGTTTGAGCAACTCTAAATCAAGAGTGGCTTAGAGGCAGAAATAGAGCACACAATGGCTAGGTTTCTAAAAGGCCGTGATCCCAACATTATTGAGAAGGTTGAGATGTAGCCTTATTGGATTTTTGAGAATGTGTGTAAACTAGCCATCAAAGTTTAAAAACACTCCAAGACCAAGAGACCATTCTCTGGTTCTTACTCACGGCTAAGCATACAAACTAAGCCCTTTGCTCATCCTAAACCAGAGACTACCTCAAAAGAACATAAGAGCAAAGACAAAGGTAAGGGGATTGTTAAGAGTTCCCTAAGAAGCTTGATGGTAGGAGATGCTTCAAATTCCAAGGGTATGGTCACTTTCAAGATGATTGTCCTAACAAAAGAGCACTCACCATCAGAGAGATTGAGTAGATCGACCAGATTCACTTGGAAGCTACTGTCCTAGCTCCTAATATGAGAGAGATGCTTGTACTTTGAAGGATATTGCATACCATGGAGGGATCCCAAGTGGAAAACCAAAGAGAACATATTTTTCACTCACGGTGTACCATCCAAGGCAAGGCATGTAGTTTGACCATTGATGAAAGTAGTTGCTCTAATGCAATTTTTGTCCATTTGATTGATAAAGTTAGACTGCTACAATCCAACACCCACAACCCTATTCACTTCAGTGGCTTAAGAAAGGAAATGAAATACATGTGACTAAACAAGCTTTAATTGTTTACTATTCCATTGGTAACTTTAAGGATGAAGTGCTTTGTGATGTTTTACCCATGGATGCATATCATATGTTACTTGGTAGACCTTGGTAGTTTGATAAAAGTGCTTTTCATCGTGAAAATACCAATACCTACTCGTTTAAAGTAAAAGGCCATAGTTACACTTTGGCCCCTTTGGCCCCTAGTTAAATTCAACCTACTATTAGGATAAATGGAGAGGGAGCTCAACTTCTTATCCAAGAGTTTGGGGATGTCTTTCTTGCTAATTTCCCCCTGGCATGACTTGTACTTAGAGGTATTGAGCACCATATTGACCTACTGCCCGAAGCTTCTTCTCAAACAAACCAGCCTATAGATGTAATCCCACTAAAACTAAGAAAATCCGAAGGCAAGTCAAGAACTTATTGATAGGGGGATACATTAGAGAAAGCATAAGTCAATGTTCTATCCCTGCTTTACTTGTTCCGAAGAAGGATGGAGGCATGATAATGTGTATGGATAGCCATGCTATTAACAATATTACAATCAAGTATGGGTACCTCATTCCTAGACTTGATGGTATGCTAGATGACTTACATGTATGGGTGAGCAGGACCGGGTACCCAGTTGATTTTTTTGAAATCGAAACCGGGTCCTAAAATTCAGAACCGATCCCAGACTCGGTTGGAACCGGGTCCTAAAATTCGGACCTAGTCCCAGACTCGGTGGGGACCGGGTCCGATTCCGGGTACCCAGTTCTTAAGTAATGTGTTTTAATTTTTTTTCTCATTTTTCCAAATAAAATAGAGAGAAAGATATATCGAAGGAAGTTGAGAATTTATATCTAACACTAAATTAAATAAGCAATAAACAGTAAAGAAGATTCACGTACTTTAAAATAAACTCAAAGAATTGAAGATAATGCTAATAAGAAAGCCATGAATCAAGATTATAAAAGGAACAATAAATTTAAAAATTATTTTAATTCACTTGAAATAGAAAGAGAAAGAGAGGGAATCTATCTAAATAATATAAAAATAAATACGTAGTAAGCAACAAGGCTCATAAAGAGAAGAACCAAAACTTAAAGGAAGAAATCCATGATGTTTGAGATATATAAAGAGTAAGTTGGGGATAAATTAAAAGCAAAAAAGACAAAGGGTAAATTGGGATCATTGGGAGTTGGGTCTTGGTACAAAAGACACGTCACTTGAGGATCAAGGGTTTACTTTTTATAATTTTTCATGAAAATTCTTTAAATTTTGACCGGGTACTAGGGACTAGGTTTGGGTCTGGTTCCAAAATTGAAGGACCCGATACTGAACCCGGTTATAACTGGGTCCTAAATTTTGGAAATGATCCCAGAACCAGTTGAACCGGGTCCGGGTACGGACCCGCTAGGTCCAAACGGGTTCTGGGTCCAAAATCGAATACCCGATTTTTTCACTTACCCCTACTTGCATGGTTCTAAGGTGTTTTCCTGGATTGATTTGAGAAGTTGATACCATTAGATTAGGATGAGGGATAGAGATGAGTGGAAAACAACTTATGAGTGGCTTATCATGCCATTTGGTTTGTCTAATGCCCATAGTACTTTCATGAGATTAATAAATGAGGTCCTTAAACCCTTCATTGGTCACTTTGTTGTGGTATATTTTGATGATATTCTGATTTACAATCGGAATGAGGGAGACCACAAGGAGCATTTAAGACAAGTATTTGAGGTTCTGAGTGGGCAGAAACTTTATGCCAGGATAGAGAGGTGTGAGTTCTTCACTCCACAGCTCACTTTCCTTGGTTGTGTGGTTTCAGCCAAAGATATTCAGGTTGATAAAAGCAAGGTTAAAGCAATCCAATCATAGCCTCAACCAAAGACAGTCACAGAGTTGAGAAGATTTTATGGTTTGGCTTCTTTTTATAGGAGGTCCATTGGAGATTTCAACTCAGTTATAGCCCCTATTACTGAGTTCATAAAAAAAAGAGCTTTTGAGTGGTCCAAGGCTACCCAGAAAGCTTTTGAAGACATCAAACAGAGGTTATGTCAAGCACTAGTCTTGGCCCTTCCAAACTTTGAGGATTTGTTTGAGCTTGAATGTGATGCAAGTGGAGCTAGAATAGGAGTTGTCCTAATCCAACCTATGAGGACCACTACATACTTCAATGAGAAATTTAATGATTCCATATGCAACTATAACACTTATGATAAAAAATTCTACCTTATTATGAGTTTGACTGATGGAGGTTATTACCTCAAGCCTAGACCTTTTGTGTTGCATTCAAACCATCAAGCACTCAAATACATCAATGGTCAACACAAGTTAAATCCTAGACATGCTAAATGGGTGGGTTTCTATAATCATTTAACTTTACTTGCAAACACAAGAGTGGAAAAGAGAATGTGGTTGCATATGCCATTTCCGGAAGCTATACTTTACTTTCTATTTTGGAAGCTAAGGTACTTAGATTTCATTGAATCTAAGAAATTTACAAGAAGGATATAAATCTCTAGCTCTTGATCAAGGAAGTTCTAAAAGACAGTACCTACACTATCCAAGAGGGCTACCTATTCAGAATTAACCAGCTTTGCATTCCTAAGTGCTCTTTGAGACAGATACTAGTCTGGGAGGCTCATGTAGTGCTCTAGCAAGCCATTTTGGTCTAAATAAGACTAGTGATATTCTGAATGAGAATTTCTACTGGCCTAAGATGGGAGGAGATGTTCACAAGATCATTTCACCTTGCTTTATTTCCCATAAAGCCAAAAGTTAATTCCACCAAGGTTTACACACTCCACTGCCCATACCATTAAGGCCTTGGGATGTTGTAAGTATGGATTTCATTGTGACTCTCCCTAGGACTTAGAGAAGGAAGAATGCAATTATGGTGGTTAAGGATAGATTTCCAAGATGGCTCACTTTGTTCCATATCACAAGACTAATGATGCAAGCTACATTGCTAAGATCTACTTCAAAGAGATCATTAGGCTCCATGATGTGCCTAAAACTGTTGTTTCTTATCAAGACTCTAAGTTTTTGTCCCACTTCTGGAGGAGTTTGTGGAAGCTATTAGGAACTAAACTTTGGTTGAGTACAACCTATCATCCCTAAACTTATGACCAAATAGAGTTAACAAATCGAACTCTTACTACTTTGCTTAAGAGTTTGGTGAGCAAGAGTTTCCAAAATTGGGATTTAAAGTTGCCTCATGCTGAGTTTGCCTACAATAGAGCTCTATCCTATGGTACAAAGGACTCTCCCTTTGAGTGTGTGTACGAGGTAAACCCCCTTACTCCCATTGACTTGCTGCCCCTACCAAGTGAGTCAAGAGGTAGCTATGATGCTGAGCTGAGAGGCAAATAGATGAAGAAGTTATATGAATAGGTGAGGAATTACATTGAGAATCCAAATCCAACTTACAAGGAATGAGCAAATAAGAACAGAAAGGAGTTTAGTCCAGGAGATCTAGTGTAGCTATACCTCATAAAGGAGAGGTTTCCATCTAGAAGGAAGAACAAGCTTATGGCGACAGGGGATGAACCATTCAAGATCATTGAGAGAGTGGGAGACAATGCATACAAACTACAACTCCCTATAGATATGGCTATTCTAGCCACTTCAAACATTGGAGACCTTAGTCCTTATGCGGAGGACTGTTTTGAAAACCCTTCAGATTTGAGGTCAAATCCTCTTGAAGAAGAAGAGGTTGATGCAAAGCAAGGCATCCAAGAGATTTTCCTAGATCCAAATCAAGTTCAAGGTACTAATCAAAGCAAGGAAGGCCATGGTAAGCAAGCATTGATACACTAGATTCACTCCTTGTTCTCTTGTTCAAATCCAAACTAAGCATGGTTTTGGGTGGCATGATCCTTGGAGTTTCCAAGATGTCCTATGGTCAAGTCCTATGTTGTTGGACTCCGTAATATGTCTAGTTTTTATGAGGAAGATCAATTTTGGCCTAAGTATTAAGCATTGTGCTACATCGGTCAAAACATTGAAGGTACGCTGCGGCAGTCTCATTCTGCTCGTATTAAAAGATTAGATATGATCATCACCTAAAGCTTAATTTATGACCAATAGTTTTGCTCAAGATGGTAGCCAACATCCTAAGGTATCAATATATGAAGAGAAATCAAAATCATGATAAGTTTCTCATGGTGATTCATCTGCATTTTACCAATCATTGCGGTTTGGCCTCTTTTCTGACCCAGTTTGAGTTTCTGGTTGGTTCTCTCACCTAAACTTGATTTAGAGGTGATTTTTCTATTTGGAATGCTTATTAACATCATGGGGAACCTAACCATGCGCTAAAATTAGTTCTAAGTCAAGGATAGGTTAAGGAACCAACTTGATCATTTGTAGTGCTAATCTAGGTTAATTAAGACTAAATAAGTTGCTTTGACTTTGCTATGATCTTTCTTAATGAGGAGGATTTTCTGACCTACCTACTTGATGCCTTGGCACCTTGGGAGTTCAGAAATATCACCATAGCTTCTTTTGCAGCTTTGGAAGGCATGTTGGCCAATTGGAGAAGATATTGACATCCACTTGCATCCGGATTGGCCAGCCGAAAAGGAAGTCACTTCAGCAACGATTTTCTCTCTCTCCCATGTCCAAGTTGCTTACTTAAGAGTTAATTAAGCATGTTTAAGCTTGATTTTATTCTAGACAACATGTATGTACTAGACTCACCCTTTGTAATTAGCTTACACTACAAGAAAATTGATTTTTTGTAGCAATTTTATTGTAGCAAATTTAAATTTGCTACAATAATCTAAAAGTAGTAAAATAATTGTAGCATATGTAATATTGCCACAAAAAGTTGAGTGTGTTGTGGCAATTAGCCAAAATTGCCACAAAAGACATTTATGTTTTTTAAAAAGGGGTTAGTTTTAGAGGGAAATTTTTATCTAGGGAAAAGAATTCCCTCCTTTGTTTTTCTTTAATTTGTATTATGAAAAATATTCAGATGAAACGAGAGAAAAACCTGCAAATTAATTTTGTGACTCTCCCCCTAAAAGCTGCGCGAACACAAGAAACTCATTGTAAGAGCCGCACCTTCAGTCTACTACTACTAACTGTTTTAGTTGCTGAATTTACAAATCTGCGTTTAAATTATTTTTCAACAAGGTTGCTAAGTCAACTGTGTGCGTTTTTAACGATTAATTTCATTAAAAAGAACGACTATATGATTTATATTATTATTGACGTTACTTATTTATGAATTTATTAAATCGATGCTAACCCGAGTTTTTAAAATCGTTTTCGTTTTATTTAGTCGAGTCCCGAAGTTTAAATTAAAAGGTTAATTGTAGGACGTCTCAACTCGAGTTTAGTCTAATCGCTAATGAGTTTGGGGTTGGAACCTAGCTGAATTATGTTATTTGAGCCAAAAAAAGAAAAAAAGAAAAAGAAATTAGAAAAGGGGGGAGGCTAAGTCGGGTCTCAGGAAACCTGAGACCCCGGACACCACCTCCCCTCTCCCCTTCTAACGCCCGCCCTCTCTCTCTCTCTCTCTGGGGCCTCCGGTCTCCGTCTGGCGTCACCGCCGGCCGCCACCTGTCGCTGGTGAGAGAAAGGGATTTCTGGTCCCCTCAGCCCACGACAACCACCGCCAGAAACCACCCCTCGTTGCCCTCCAATTCTCATGGCCAAAGAGACCTTTAACCACGCGTCTAGCCGGCCTGAAACCGGCCACCCACATGTCGGAATCCGGCGACCCACACCCCACTCGGCCTCCGCTATAAAGTGGGGGCCGAATTTGAGTCAAAATCACCCAAAAAGGTCACAAATTTGAGAGATAACGCCTGGGTTTTGCAAGAAATCGGCTGGGATTCGGGATTCAGCAGATTAGGGGCGTGCCTTTGCTGTTGTTTGAGTCGAAAATTTGATTAATCCAAGTAAGTGTTTCTCTCCTCCTAAGCTATTATTATTTTCAAAAACGTTTTTAACAGATTGATGTTGCATGTCAGATTAGGGTTAGCTAAAGTTGTTAGAACTGTCAAGAATTGGATGAAAATGTGTTGCCTAGTGATTTTATACCTGTTTATGGCCAACTGGATTGAATACCCAGACTTCGGTTGTTGCCGTTAACTATGCATGTCTCGACTCAGTTTCTAATTTCACTTTAATAACGCACAGAATCTGTTATGGGCTACAGTTGTGATTCAATTATACCTTAGTTGGTTCGAATCGGTTTATGTGCAATATCGCTACTTGAAAGTAACTTGAATTACGAATATAAATGCTTGAATCGTATCACGCTAAAATTGCTAGAATCGATGTATGTATGTTTTAGTTAATTCATATCATTTATTAACTTCGAAACGAAAAATGAATGCTTATAATCCATTTTATTACATTCAGTAATACATGCTTGAAGGTTTAGTTCGATGTGAGCTATGCATGTTTAGAATCAAGTTTAGTATGTTCCGTTATTACATGCTTGTAAGTCTAATTCAAACTGAGTCATGCACGTTTAACACCAATTTCAGTAAATTTAATTAATGCGTGCTTGAAGGGTCGACTTGAATAAGTAACTACGACGCGACAAATGATTGCCTAAAGTTGTGGTGTTGTGGTGAAAGGTGATGTGCTCAGTGGAGAAAAAAAGTACTTCGGTATGTTACAAAAGGTTGATGAACTGGAGTATGATACTAAACATAAAGTTGTTATATTCAAGTGTGACTGGTTTGATGTATATACTGACAACATAGGAATCAAAAGAGAAGAATATGGCATTACTTCAGTCAATGTGAAACGCTTTCTAAAAACGAATGAGCCATTTGTTTTAGCTTCTCAAGTTGAGCAAGTATACTATGTCAGAGATCACATACATCAAAATTGGCAAGTGGTTGTGAAAACAAATCCTCGTAATTTCTATGACATTCCTTGTGAAGATGAAGATGAAGAAGAAGAAGCTAAATGAATTGTGGATGGTGATGATGCTGCTCAAGAAGCATATATCCCACTAGCAAATGATGGAACAACTTCATTGGAAAGACAGGTTACTAATGTTTGTTGTTTGATACTAGTACTATTGAATATTAATTGTGTTTGTAGCTTAACATACGACTTTCCTTACATGAATTCAGTTGCAGAAACCAATGGCTGTGTGTAACGATTCAAATGCAGAGTCTCAACTACAAATTGAAGAGGAAGAACCATATTATTTACAATTATGGAAGATTCAAAGAAAGAAGAAAGATGGGACTTAGTCAGATGAGCTAGCAGAGAAGGCGTACAATGATCTTCAAGAATTACGTCAAAAACAATTAAATGAGCATGGAGTGGACAACCTCACTCCCCAAGAGGCCTTCAGTCGTGTCCTAGACTATCGCAAAGGATCACATCACCAAAGGGGCATGGGTCAAGGGGTGTTATTGTTTTCTACTTACCAAAAGAATGTCATACCTGAAATTGATACCCAAGAGAGGATTGAAACTGAAGTTAATAGGTGAGTTGCTCAAATTCACGAGTCTTATGAAGCACGCCTTCGTGCTCTAGAGGAAAGACTAGGTCCTTCAAATGCACAGGTTAGTGTCAACAACATTGTAGGCATTCTTATTTTTTTGAAAAGCAATCATTGTACTTTAAATATAACTAATTGAGTTAATCACCTTGGCCTATAGGTGCAATCAAGTGGATCATCCCTGCGTCTTTCTTCTTCTTCCATGGAGCGTAGTTGTAGTGGACAAAACAAGAGGTATGTTTATTTCGACTCCCTCATTTGGAATATCATGATTCAATAGAATCAACAACTGATCAGTAGCCAAACAAAAATTAGTTGAAATAAGCGGCAGAAAGAATTGCACAAGCAAATAAGCATGTGAACGAAGGAAATGCACCAGAAAAGCACGCTTTTTCTAGCAAAACACAACAAAGCTTGCAAAGTTGATTCTCTGGTTTAGAATGTGTTAAGAACTTCATTGAATGGCTTACTCCGGGCGTGTGGCCTATAGAGTTGTGGTCTCCGACGTGTAGCCGTTGAGCTTGTTTGATGTTCGTTTGTATTTTTATTTAGTGCAGAGGATTTAATGTAAGGCGTTAAGTCTAGGAAATGGTCAGTTTTTAGGGGAAACTCTGTCTGTTTCGCCCATAAATTAAGAAAACACTAACACTCCTAGCCCTAGGCTGTGCATCCGTTTTCATATTTGCTTGGGAATCATATCAATGTACATTGTTATTTTTTATACGCAAATATGAACCGGTGCTAATGCTTATTTCTTTAGTTACTTGGTCTTTCATACAGGCATCCCATTCCAAGAATGATGTTGGACGATCATATGAGGTGAAGAGGACGAGATGGTGATGATGAAGTCCTCGTTTAATTTTTCTATTTGTTTTCTTAATTAGTTAACACAATCTACGTTTATTGAATTTGAGTATTTATGGAATTTATCATTTCTTCATTTATTAGAAATTCTAAACAAAGTACACATATGAAGAATAATGCTATGGGATTCCACTTCTGATATATGAAATGAATTTTCATTTTTTAGTTTTGTCTTCAGCTTCCTTTATTTATTTTTATTTGTAAGTATGTTTATTTACAATACTTAACTTCATTACCAATTGCAAAAGTTAATTATATTGTTCCAGTACCAATTACAATAGTCAATTATATCATAGCATATATCCTTAAAATTTAAAATGAATTTCAAATACAGAAAATTGTACAATAGAACACTTATACAATTGTAGTGGCATAATGGGATTGCCACTAAATGTGTTCAAATTAGACACCAAAAGACCAATTTGTAGCTAACTATATTGCCACAAATACCATATTTTTGTAGCAAATATATTTTTGTAGCAATATTTGACTTGCTACAAAGTATGACCTATTGTAGCAATTTGATAGTTGTGGCATATTAAATTTTGCCACAAAAGCTTTATATTTAGTGGCAAACGACAATTTGCCACAATAGCCTTTTGTAACGCAGTATCTGTGGCAACTTTGTAGCATGTTTTCAAATTGCTACAAAAGGTTATTGTAGCAATATTTGAACATATTGTGGCAAAACCAAATGCTACAAAAACTAGATTTTCTTGTAGTGTTAAGTTAAGCCCATTTTGTATTTCAATTTAGCTAAGCTTGTTTAAGGTTTCCTAATCATTAAGGAACCTGCCAACTTGCTTTGTTGCTTAGGGGACGTGTATATAAGCTTTCTTAGCTACTTATAGTGACCAGATTTCATGAATGAAAAAGCCTCGCTTCGTGTTTTCAAACACACTCCCTAAAATCTCATCTAAACAATCTGTTTAATTGCATTTTTGAGTGGATTTCTTTAATCTAAACTTGGTGGTGAGGCCTTTAGAGTTTAGAGGGTGGATAGCTTGGGCAGTGGCTTGCCTTTGTCCCTTGCATATTCTCTGTGTCAATCCAAACTCCATTGCTACACCTTGAATCAAAGTTCCAGCCAGATTGCAAATTACACTCACCTGAGTTTTCATTAAGCTCATGCATCAATTAATGAACCCTATATCTTTTTAACTAGTTTATCATATCAATTTATATGGTGTACTCTTAACTTTATTAGCAACAATATTTTTGTAATGATGCACTATTATATGGATTGTTTTTATGCATGTTTACTCAAATTTGAAAGCATTTCTAAAGTAGGCCGACCTATGGTTGGCCCTACCTAACCCATTTCTTCAAATGAAAATCGCAGTCCAACCCACTTCAAAAATGTGTCGCCCTTGACCCAACCCAACCCCACTTTGCTAGTGACCCAACCCTAATACATGTCGCCCTTGACCCAACCCAACCCCACTTTGCTAATGGCCCAACCCTAATACGGCCCTTCTCGACCTTTGCTAACCCCTATTTGACATTCCTTAGTTCCTTTCCTCTATCTAGTGACTTTGTCTCACATTCTATGCCCAATTATTAAGGTTGAGCTCATTTGGTTATTAGTTTTTTGAATGCAAATTAGCTGATCTGATCAATCAATTGATTTTAATGTTTAGTAAATTAGTTTTTTAGAAAAGTTACTTGATCCAAAAAGTTAACTTTTCCTTTTTAAAAAAAACCCACAAAGTATGTGCCTTTTAGAATTAACTTTTTTGAACTTTTGTCTCACCCCCCATTCATAAATAACTCATGTTACAAAACACTTTTTCCCGATGAAAATTTCCCCAGTGGGTGTTTTTCGGTTGGAATATCTCCCGGAGATGCTTTTTTCTGTCGGAAAATCACTGAAAGTTCGTCGGAAAATCCATCAGTATGAGCATGCGTTTTTGCAGTGATATATATGTCAACATGTGCTTCTCAACCATCCACCATTGGTCCCCCGCCTCCTCCCACCCCAAAATAAGGGGAAAAGCTCATCTTTTGTCCATGCAAGGGCAACTTGACGACACAACACAAAACCCAGCGTCCACACCATAGGGGCCAGCTTAAGGCTCACACGGGCCAACATTAAGCTTACAAAAATTGAAAATAGCTAAGGAAAAAAAAAAATGGGGGGGCTTACTACATGAGCTCATGAATCAAACAAATAAGGCAACCGAAGGCTGACATAGTCAATGACTCGACATTTTGCTTAATGTTCCCATCAGGCTTTCTAGCAAAATGTAGAAAATTGTTTTTGGCATACATGGAGGTCAGACTTATGACACATAACACGCCCTATGTCATGGCGACTACAATAATAATAGCCCCTCGGTCTTTTTTCCTTTGTCCTCAAACCCCATTATTTATATATAACTACATTTTTCAAACAAAAAAACCAACAAAGGGTCCCGAGCTTGATTAACAAAAAAACCCAACACAAAAGCAAACACCCATTGGCCAGTTTGTATTAGACTAGAGATCGATCAATCAATGACAGGTGATCGTTGAGATCGACTTCAGTAGAAGTCGTCTAGGGACCAGTTGTCAACTGATCCAAAGCTTTCAAACCCGGGTCCAATCCTCGAGCAATAGTTGTTCATTGGTCCACCAAGGAAGTCGAAGGGGTTGTCGCTTAAGAAGCTGGTGGTCTCGTAAACAAATGACATGCTGTGAGTTGTGGTATCTTCTGATGAGTTACTTGCTGGTTCATTCCAGCTTAACTGATTATACCTGCTGATCTCCATGTCCTGCAGCTGGAAGTAGTCGTTCACTGTGGTTGTGGCGTAGTCAGTGTACATTATCTCTTTTTCGGATGCCTTCTTTGCCTGAATGACCTGTATAAGTTTCAAAAGTTAAAAGTATAGTTACTTGGACTCTTCACTGTCAGATATGTGACACTCGGATATGAGTCTGGATACTCGGCCCTTCATTGTTTGATTAAAAATATATAAAATTTTTAGGAAATTGCAGAGTCTAACATCACATTTGTATTGAGCGCTCGGCAATCTGATATGCTTATGGCCGAGTCCGAGCAACACTGGCTAAAGGAATGTGCATGATTAACTTACGTAGTTTAGGTTTATGAAATCTTGATAGATCATGATGAAGTCCCCAAGCCCTAAGTGGTGGGTGCTGACAAAGTCCCCTGATTTGGAACAGAAACAAGAATTCAGCTGTTAGGAAGACGACGGAGGATGAATAGAGGAAAGGAAAACGATGAATGTGGTTATTGATGTATTTACCAGTGTTTTCTAGGACATACATCCGGCTGTTGTTGTTAGGCCAAAATCTGAACAGCAGAGTAAACTTAAGCAGAGAAAAGCCAATATACATGTAATCTCCAGAATGACGTCTATAAGGACAGTTCCATTAGTAATAGTCCAAAAACTCCATAAGCTTCCATCTCGACAGTGTGCATTACAGGATTCATCTTTTAATTTAAAATAAATACATCGAAATACTCTTTCCTGTAAGACTTACAATAGCAGAGAAGGAAGCTTTCTTAATCAATGTCCTGGTATGTAATACTTCAAGGTTTCAAAAGAAAGTTGATGAAACTAACTCTAGTAGCCCAAACATCTAGCAAGCTTTTTGTCATGAAGAAATCTATGTAAATTTATGGTGAAAGAAATTCAAATAACCAAATTTATAAGCACCTGTACTTGAAGCTCCACATATGCACACCATCAATATCATGCATTGTGATGAAAATGCCCTCCTTGGTCTCCAAAGCTGGGAGGTGGCTCTCAGCGGCTTTCTGAAATTTGAGATTGTACCATTTGTTTGAATTTCCATTTACAGATATGCAGACTAATAATTCTATCATTTGTGTGAGTCTTCTTCAATTTGTACAATGAACCTGTCAGAAATGCATATGTAAAGATGGCAAAACAGCGGATCGTACCTTAGGCAGTACCATTCTTCTTAGAGAGCTTACATCACTATTTTGGAGTTGCTTTTGGAATAGAAATCTAAGCCTCCTTGGATCAATGACCTGAAATTTATGGTAGAAAGGTTAAACAATCTCATGCCTATCCATATAGAACCCATGAAGAGAGAGTAAGCACAGAGTTCGAAGAAAGCTAAACTCCTTATATATAAAGCTTTCAATTTTTGAACACAATAAGTGTTTTCAAGAAACCGTTTGTTCTCCAATAGTAGAGAAACCCATTGACATGCTTTGTTTGATATATTTGGTCCTTTTTTATTTTATATATACCTTAATGTAGCTCTAATATACTCAAACATAGCGAAATACAGTTTAGTGCTATCAACTTCATTGGAGCTGCACTGCCTACGACACTTGCATAAAGAGTTCTTTCCTTGAAAGAAATTGGCCCGCAGTTAAAGAAAAATTGAAGAGGATGGTTGTGTTATATATACCCAACGGCAAATGCCAAGAGTTTAATGTCACTCCCTTCATAACAAGTGCATGATTTTACTATGTCTTTCTTTTTCTTATCATAACCCTCTTCAATTGCAATCACTTTGATATATGGTAAATATACCATGTACAACACGTATCACAGGATTAAATACGGTGAAATATGGGACTGTGTTTGTAAATATGGTATGAAATACAGTAGGTAAGACGGGTTTCACATAATATTTGTAGCTAATTTCCAGCTTCTTTGAGTTCCCAGCTTTTAGTTAATTTAAATAAGAAGAAAGAGAAAGTCGATGGGTACATAATAATTGGACTATGTCTCTTCTATTACATTATGGAAAAGTGCTATTTTCGTATGTCACAAATGTCTTCGTACTATGCATTTACCAATTGAATGTCCTTAGAATTATGTAAGCGATAACTTAAAGCATCTTGTTCTCATGCTTTTATGTTGTCAAAGGAATCACAAGACAATAGTTACTTAGTTATGGAACAATACAAACCCAGATGAATTGAAGTGCACTTTCCACTCTCTTTCCATCATAATTTGTACTTTTTCAAATCAAGTCTGTGTAGTTGTGTCATGGTTACCGAACCCCCAAACGTGTTCCCTGATTTTTATTAATTTAAATAAGAAGAAAGAGAAAGCCAAAGGGCACATAATTGGGTTGTGTCTCTTCTATTACACTATGGAAAGTGCTATTTTAGTGTGTTACAAATGCCTTCGTATGATGCATTTACTGATTGGATGTCTTTGCAGCCATATAAGCGATAACTTTGAGATTATGCCGCCCCTATTCTCGTGCTTTTATCTTGTCGAAGGAATCACTAGATGATAGTTAGTTATGGAACCATGCAAACCCAAGTGAAGTATACTTTCCTCTCTCTTTTGATCATTACTTGTACTTTTTTTTGCATCAAGCCTGGACAATTATATCATGGTTACTGAACCCCCAACGTGTTCCCAAATCAACCATCAACCTATAGTCTTATAGAATTCAACTTCCAAATGTGGACCCCAACTAATGTCAATTTTTTTTTTGTCATTTTTTTGGTAAGGATTTTCCCGCCTTTTGAAATAAAAAAAGTGAGAATATGGCATAACAGGACTCTGATAGAATAGTAGCTAATATAGATTCCTTAATGCTTCTAAATTCACCAGCTCATTTAACTCGCATTTTGAAAAGTATTTATTATTTTACCGTGATTTAACAATTATTACTTTGAAAAATAATAATATCTCACCTTTTAATAACTAGGTACAACTAACACATCGTGTAGATGACAACATTCCCAGTAATGTGAAAAAAGAAGCCCCTATCTCAACCCAAAAACAAAAAAAGCTTGATGTGCCTGATTTAATCATAATTAAATGCCAACCCAAGTAAATAAACTAGTCACATTTTGGACGTCTTAAATGTAATAGAAATTGCCAAATTTTTTCCTTCAGAAAAGAAAAAAAAAGGTATCAACCTTTCCTTCTGTACAAAATTAAACAGTAGGCAAATCAAAATAGCTAAGTTTGTTGCGGAAAAGCAAAGAATTTACATAAAAAGAAACATATATATACTTCCCACCTTAATTCCACACATGGATAGATTCTGGTTTTCATGCTTAATGCACATAGTATTGCATGAGAAATAGAGGGTAAATAATTAATATAGTGATTCAAATAGTCAGCGTGATCCTAATATATAATGCACTAACAAACAGGAACCACCGTTTGGGAGACAACTGCATTTTTGAACATCCTTCTTTCTAAGCCATGCAAGACAACAAAACTAAGAGGGTAGCATCCAACTTCACAGGATGACTTTAGTATAACATAACATATATATTACAAAAATAAAACCCTGTTCTTTTTTATTCAGTTTTGTGTTGCTAAATTTTTTCTTAAAGAAAAAAAAAATCAATGGTATACCCGTCAAAAGAAGTAAGGAAATAAGACCAAAATCCCAATTAACATATATAGTACGGACAACTCTTCGATACTATACCAGCTCACAAGGAAACCCACACTCCTACGGATGTCTAAATTATTTATCTAATTGCTAAGAACATAGATGTATCCACATTCATAACTTCAACAAAACCAGACTACTCCTAACATGGCTCCCAAGATGAGTATTATGTCGACAAGTAACACCAAAAAGTAGTCGAAGTAAGGAGGGAGGGGGGGGGGGAGCTAGCGAAAGCAAACACTGGAAGATTCACATCAAAACATTATAGAAAGAATAGCCTATTAGAACAATGGCATAGTGTTCATCAACAATAAAACAGATATTCAAATACATAAATGAGTTTGGGAAGGATCATCTAATGACCCACTGAGCAAAAGATGATGAAAAGAATATTTTGGTTGTCATTTTAGAATTTATACATTTGATTCAAATGATTTTGTATCCCTACATATACCTTACTGTCATAAAGTTAGTTCCTTTTTCATCTGAAAATCCCAAAATCTGCTTTCACCATTATATTGAATATATTTCTAATTTGATATTAAAAAACAAAGTATTAAATGATATTTAAGTATTTAACAGAAGACTAATGCTACAAATATCTCGGCGTCAGGGAGCTAGAATCTAGATCACTATTTCTGCGGTTATTGTTCGGCCTAAATCTACGTGGTAGATGGTCCAAGACCGTGGAATTACTGATACTTAAGCTATCTCATAACTGAGATACCGAATACATCAACCTCCTTGTGAAAGGATATGATCATTTAATGTCCTTTTATAATTGAATTGGATTTTGAATAGTATGGTGATTTACAAATTTGCACTTTCTGCTTGAAGAGTTCATCTAATCTCTTCAGCTCTTCTTTTGGTTGAGCACTTTGTGATTGTTTCCCCCATTTCATAACCTGTTAGAGAGAAGTAATTAGGAAAGAACTCTTAATTTAATTTTAGCAACTGCACTTTCCCTATGTCACTTCATCTACTCAAAACTTTTAGATCGCAGCATTAAACGATTTTGATAAAATTTACACATGGATCGATCTAGTGAGAAATCAATAACACCTTCATAACTTTTTAATCAATCCCTCAAAGAAAATATCTCGATCCAACCTCACCCCCAACCAAAAAAAAAAAGGAAATAGACAAAATTTACCCGGAAATGATGAGCAAATATTCAGGATTAAATCTAGACACTCAAGAATTAGTTGTTAACCTAAAATCTAGGGGGGAAAAGTTGGGAAATTGGACAACAAAGAAAGCAAGCATTTACATCCAAAAAAGCAGAAATTAAAAATGGGGAAAACCCATTTTTATTCAAATAAATAAATAATTATTATAGAAATAACGGCTAAAAAGAGGGCATTTCAGAGATCCAGAACCAATCCTAGAAGAGGAAGAAGGTCGGTTGTGTGCTGCTGCAAAAACTCCCCCTAATCTCCTGGGTCAACTCACCCCCCCCCCCCCCCCCAACACACACTCAGAGTACTTGAAGAAAGAGAAAGTAGAGAAAGAGCTTACACGTGCGGGGAGAGAGAGAGGAGGCACGTGCGAGGAGGCAGCGAAGGGGAGGAGAGTAACCGAGGATCGTCTCTGCCTAGCCATCCTTTTCTTCCTCTGAATTTTATGCTCTCCAAACCCAACAACCAGCTGAGTGTGATTCGGCCTTTCGGTCTGACTCGGACGACTCCACTCAGGTCGACTCGGCATTGTTCCTGATCCTGATGTAGCAGTAGCACCACCACCACCTGCCTCAAACCCAGACGCCTCGTTTTTGTGGCTCTCTCTCACCTCCTCTACCATCATCATCATCATCTTTTCCTTTTCTTGCTTTCCCAAGCAATGTGAAGAGAGAGAATGTTAGAGAGAGAAGCTCACTGACTCACTCTACTGAAAAATGTGGGTTTTGTTTATAACTGCTAAAAATCGCACCACTCACCCCTTGGTTAATTTTCTTCCTGCGCTTGTTCTCTTTCTCTCTTTCTCTTTCTTGTTTTTCTCTCTCCTGGTTCAGTGGGTCTTGAGATTTGGGGTGCAATGGTTGATGCTGAGGCTAGTGATATTTCCGAGTAAACTTAACTCTCTCCATGCCTACTGCACTAGTGCATAATTTCATAATGTGATCAACTGGGCCATGAGTAGAGCAATTAACCGTGGTTAGATATGAAGAGTTAATTGGAGTTAGAGAGAGAAAGGCAGAGGGGGGCGGTGGGAGGATGGCCAAAGGGAGAAGGACGAATGGGGAGGAGAGAAAAAGAAGCAAAGCAACAGGTGTTGAAAAAGTTCTGAAACGAACATAAGTTTTGGAGCAACAGAATTCAATGGCGTTCATATGCATAAAGCTTTTCCTTCTTTTTTTTGTTTTTGTTTTTGCTGGGATAATAATTTGCATTCGGGAATGGCCATGTAATTTTTTTCCAGGTTTACCGCTGAATGAAGGGCGAGTGGGTGGGAGGTGGGTTAGGAGAAAATGCTATTGCTACTGCTTAATACTCTCTGCATTTCTTGCTGAAAGAGAGAAGGGCTTTAGGGAGAGAAAGGAAGGAAATTTGTAACTGCAGCTGCATTTTGTCGCGCGCAAGTTCGTGACCCACGTCAGCTGTAACGGTGGAGAGCATATGAGCAAGCGGACTCTCATTTGTCTTCATTCTCTGTACCCTTTGCTATATATTTGTTTCTTCTAGTGGGAGCTAGAAAGTGATAGGACTTGTTCTATACTTCAAAAAAAAAAAATCTACTAAAAAAAAATCAACGTTAATTAAAATTAGAATTTATATTTTACCAGATGTGGCAAAAAATTATTCAATTTGGTTTGAGTCAAGTTAACTTCAAGTCAAAATCATGTTCGATATCAATAAGATTTTGATTTGTTTTGGTTTCTAGTTGACTGATTTTTTGTCAATTGAGCTCATTTTGTAAAGGAAAATAATTTTGGTGGAAAATGTCTAGATCATGTTTGATACGATTAGGATCATTCCGCTTTTCAAATACACTTTAAATTAGTAGTTTCAAGTATTGATTCTAGTTGGATGTAGGTTAGTTTAGATCACTTGCATCAAGTCTTAAATATAGTTTCGTTATTATACCTTATCCATATCAAATTATTTGCATAGTTTGCAAAACATACATATTGTCTAGTAATTACCGATTATGCCCTCAGATTGTTGATGTTAGCTTTATCAAACTATCTATGCTATTTTATATATAAAGCTAATAGGGTCTTAATTATGGTGTGCAAATTTTCAAATATGCCTTATTATTAATAAGATTTCCCAATTAGACAAACATAAATAGTTGATGATAAAGTTAAATAAAAGGGGTAAAAATGTAAAAAACAAAATTAGCAATTAAAAAACGACCAAAATCCTTGATTTGGGGGAGGGGGAAACTGCCTTCTAATTAACCCCGCACACCTAGCAATACTCAACTACGCATGTTTCCCTTGGACTCTAGTTGTGTTCGGTAATAGATATTCAAGTAGAGGTTATGGACCACTATTTCAAAGTGTTCAGCAAAGTAATGGATGAAGTAGTGGTTAGAGGTTCATGTAGTGTTTTCAATAGCTCATGAAAGTAGCTTTTAAGGACCTTTATCCAGTAGTTGTATTGCAAATTACAAAATTCTTCTTTTTATTTACTAAAAATCTTTATTTATTGTGCCATTTTTAGTCATTTTACATAAATCTGCTAATTCAATCGCTACATTTACCGAATGCATTTAGTTTAAATCTCTAGTTGACAACTGACCACTAATTACTAGTGGGTCGCAACTAATCTACTACAAGAAAGACTAAAATTTGTGACCGCTTTTTTGTCACTGCCTAAAAACAGTCACATTTTGTGACTAATTTTGTGACCAATAGAGGGCAATGAGAATTTTCTGACCACAAGTTAAATGGTGTGAAATGTAGTCACATTTTGTGATCGATTTTCACTCCGATATAAAATCAGTCATAAATTTTAATTTTTCAAAACTGAACACATTTTTTCTTTAATTTTAAAGTTGGGACTGGAGTGATTTTTTTTAAAAAAAAATTGAGACTGATTTTGTGACCATAAAAAAATTAAATTTCAGTCACAATATTGGTGAAGTAACAAAAACAACCCTAAGCATCTAACCTAGCATTCAGCCTCCACCCCCCCAACCCCCCAGCAAAACACCCTCTTCACATGCCCTCTCATTGTCGCTGGCAGCTTTTCACTCCTCTCTCTCTCTCCCATCGTCACTGGCACCCTCTCAGTCCTCTCTCTCCCATCATTGCCGGCACTAGAGCGCTGCACACTGTCACCCAACTCGCACACCCTTCACACGCCCAACTCGCTCACCCAACTCACACACCCTTCCGCACGCCGGTTGTTTCTATTCTACCCATCTCCGGTAGACCTGGCAAAACTGACCCGAGATCCAAAACCTGAACCGAACGATTCGGATCCATACCCAAACCGACACTCGAAATGGGATGAACCGATTTGGACCCAAACATCCGAAGTAAACCGATCCAGAACTGAACGAAACTCTAGCATGACCCAAAGTGACCTGACCCAAAGTAAACTGAAAATGGACAACCCGAACCCGAACCAAACCGTACCCGATTTAAAACCGATTCGATACTTACCCCATTCAATTTTACCTACATAAGTAGTAACTTTTTTTTTGGATTTTAGTCTTTTCTCTTTTGGGGGGAATTTTGAATTTTTCAAACTCAATTAGTTGAGTTTAGGTCGGAAAAGAAAAATAACTTAACAGGGAATTTTTACAAATGAAATCAATTAAAAACTTAAGAGAAAAAAATAAAATAGTTCATAATTTTAAGTTTTTAATTTGATAGATATGTAGTAAAAATATAAGAGAAAAAACTATTTTGTCACAATAGGAATTAAGAAAAGATAAGTATAATTAACAATCTATTAAACTTATTAGGATCTAGCGGTCCTATTTTACTATTTGATTCACATAATGACTTAATACAACGCACGCTGTGATTATAAATTTATAATATCATTCTGTGACTATAGTAAAAAATTCGGCACTACTAATCTATGATTCTAAATCATCTTCATAACATGTTTAATTCTAAAAAATCATATTCAAGAATATAGTGTTGCATATGGTCTCATAATAATGTGACTCATTTGAATTTTGGATAATTAAATTCCAAGTCTTGAGTTTCGATAATGAGCATTCACAATCTCATAAATGTAATGCTAATTGACACATACTCATATATTGTCGTTGGTTTTTAGTTTTGACTCATTGGGCAAATGCAGATCAAGTTATTAATCTCACAAAGACAAATCTTTGAATGTTGATGCATGTGCACGTAACAAGCTATCAAAGAACATTGATTCGATTACTAAAAATGCCGACTTGAACCAACCTGTTTCTATTTACCAACTCCAAATATGACAAATGTGAAGTTATAAACCAACACCGGGGTCTAAATAAAAATTTTGGTATTTTTTTCTTTTTTTTTTTCATTTTTCAAGGTATATTTTGGTCTTGGGGCTCACAAATGAAACCATTGACAAATGATTTGCATTAGGTTGGTCCACTTATTTTGTCATCGTATGAACTCGATTGAGGTGATTAAAACTTGACTTAATGACACATAATCCATTGGATAATTGCACGGTGCATTTGATATAGGGTTAGGGATACGTTATATACTTGCATTTGTAATTTACTAACTTTCTTAGTAAGTTCAGAATATATATATATATATATATATATATATATATATATATATATATATGTATGTATGTATGTATGTATGTATATATGTGTGTGTTTCTGTGTGTGTGTGTGTGTGTGTGTGTGTATGTGTGTGTGTGTGTGTGTGTGTGTATGTATGTATGTATGTATGTATTTACATATGTGTGTGTGTGTGTGTGTGTGTGTATATATATATATGTATTTACATATGTGTGTGTGTGTGTGTGTGTATATATATATATATATATATATATATATATATATATATATATATAATCAATTAATCATTAACGTAAGAATTAAAAGAGAAATATAGAATAAATGGGTTTGTCTTGTTAAACGATTTTTATCTTTTAAATGCAAGTTAAGAGTAAAGAGCTAAAGATGGCTACATTGAAAACATACAATAATTCAAAAATTAACCCAACTTGATTTATACCCGATTCAATTTACACCTGACCTGATATTGACACAAACATTGAACTGAATCCCACCCAACCCAAATTACACTTGACTCATATCTGATTCGAATCGGGCTACTGAAAACAACCCGAAACAGAACCAACCCGAACCAAACCTATGCCGACTCGGACATGGTACCCGTAAGTGACCCGAACCCGAACTTCACCCGAACCGAACCCAAACACGACCCGAACATAGTTGACCCGAAAGTGACCCGAATCGAACTAAGACCTGACCGGAATAACCCATTTGTCAGGTCTAATCTCCGGCACCGGCCAGCAAAGCCTAGATCTGGCCGACTATTTCTGGTCATTCCAGCGAAGCCAGATCTGTTTTCTATTCGTTCCAGCGCAATTAGGTGTTTAGCAGATTGTTTCTGTTCTACCGGTCTCCGGCGCGGGCCAGCGAAGCCCATCAGATCTGACTAGTTGTTTCTGGTCGTTCGAGCGAAGCCCAAGTCTGTTTTCTATTCATTCCAATGCATATATATGTAAGTCTGATTGCATTTTAGAAATTAGCAAACTTATGCGCAGTCAAATGGATGTAGTAATCTGCTATAGTGAAGTTGTAGAACCAATTGTAGCTTAGTTTTATGGTCCATTTTGAGTGGGAACCTTGAAATTTACAAATGCTCAAATGTCTTAAAAATTGGGTATTTTTGGATTATATTGTTTATAGTCTGATTTTAGATATATTGAATTTGAAAGGAAAACATACTACCTTACTATACTCATCTTAGAAAAATTGATTCACCTGTGGGACAGGAAGTGATCGCACTGTATTCAGTGCTGGAAGGGACAATGTTTTTGCCACTGCTAATAGAAGTTGGAAACATGATCTAGGTGTGAAGAAAGATGAAGCACTCTGTACGAAAATTTTTGTTTTTCCTTTAGTCTAGTTTTTAAGAGACCAAGGAAAGAAAGCCACTTGCATAAGTGGTAAGTCCTTTTGAAAGTCAGTGGTAGGGTTTTGAGTACCACCAAATGCAAGGCCGCCCCCTCCCCCCTTTCTATAAGAGGTTTGCTCTTATCATCTCCCCTTGCTTGATGATTTACTATCTCATATCTCTATCTTGTCTGGATGCATATTGGAGCGTAAGAACCTTGGTTAGTTGTAAGTCTTAGCTGTTGTGAAAAGTCAAAGAGGATGGTCATTATGAGACAAAGCAACTATTTCATATGAGGATGCTGTCCACAACTGAGTATGGTCCATATAACTGATTTTAGTGAGACCCAGGCCCCTTTTTTGTAGGATGAGAAACAAAAAGCCCTTTTTAAGTTTATATGCGGTTACAGGCTGATCTTCCCTATCGTGTTTGTCAGGTTTCCCCTTCATATGAAGTTTGCTTTTCTTGTTTGGCTTCAGCTTCTATCAGCCGATGTAAGTTCTTACAGCATTTTCTTTGTTTTCCAATGTGACTTAGTGGTAGTTTAAACGAACTTCTGCTTGTTGACTGCAAAAAGGATATCTGGGTCATCGTTTCCTTTTCTTAAAATAGAAAATGTTAGCTTTTACTACTACAAACTGTGTTGAATTAATATTTCCGATCCTAATCTTTTTAACATTTTTGTTTTCTTGTTCTCTACTTGAATATGGATTAGTAAGTTAATACGATCATATGTTTACATAACGATTGAATCCCCCAAATTACTCCATTACAACTCTTGGTTCCTATCTCATGTTGCATTTTAGAAAACTAATATTGTCTTAGCTCTTAAGTTTTAATATGAGGGTTGAGATTAATCTATGACTACATCCTTCTCCTTTGCATGCAGCCTGGTGTTTGGCCATGGGCCTGGCCATGAGTGGGTTGGTTGGGGTCACTAGTGGCCGACAAGTCCAACATGTGTCAGGCTTGTGGTTGGGCAAGATGGCTAGGCTGCGCTAGTAGGCATTTTAGGGCTATTGATCAATATTGATCTTAGACTAATCCAAGGCTGATGTCATGATCTTTATTTTCTTTAAAGGAAAATTAAGAGACTTAAATGAAAAAGAATGAGCGAGGAAATACGGTGTTAGTGATGGTGATTGTGTCACATTAGTAACTCTAGTTGCCAGAGATGGTACTTAATTGCTAATGGGTTAATCCACGAGGTTGAAGAAAAACTAATGCTAAAAGATCTGTGGGTCTAAAACATTAATCAAACATCATCCAGGGTATGAGAAAGTTAATAGTCCCCTAAACTATGATACCTGGCAAAGAGGACAAAGATAAAGCAGGACCATCCTAAAGTCCTTGAGAAACAAATAGTGTTTTAGGAGTTTCAAACTACCACATGGTCCTTGTTTCAAGCCAAGTTATCATAATGAAAAGATTCTGAGCAAAAAATGTTGTCTTGTCTAATTTCCTGTAACGTCTAAATCTTATCTGTCATGTTCTACACCTCTAGCTTCTCCCCTTATTTTCTGGGCTACGATTGTGATCAGCTATATGAAATGATCACGACACATTTGACAAAAATCTTGGCAAATTCACTACAAAAAAAGTGGTTTTTACCAACATGGATAGTTTTGTTGCAATAAGTACATTTTCTGTTGGTAAAACCTTATACCAATAGATATTGATCTGTTGCTAGACTGTTGGTAAAAAGGGTTGATGGTATTAGTTTTACCAACAGATATTGCAATCTGCCGCAATTGCTCCGTAATGCCAACAGAATGAATCTGTTGGTGAATGTCATCGTGTTACTAACAGAGACATAAGATGTTAGTGATGACAAGTATTACTATCAGATGCTTCTGTTGGTGCTAAATCAACTAACGACAAAAATTATCTACCAACGTACTATATCTGTTGGTAATTCTTTCTTTTCCCCGCCTTTTTAATATTCTCCAACAAGAACATCTGTTGGTACTACTGTATACCGCCAAAAAAGAATTTCCATCAAGTTGCAATCTGTTGGTAATTCTATTCTTTCACACCTGATGATTCGAAACATCTACAACCAATAATCCATCCATTTAAGTGGGAACTATTTTTTTCAACGAATACATCTACACAAAATCAAACCTGTAGTACAATAGTTATCGACAATAGAAGAATCAACCCAAACAAAAGCACAATGTTATTTAAAAGTTTTCAAAAGTGCTATGCATTCACTAAAACTTCATAAGAAATAAGTACATAACTCTAACAATTGCTTCCATTGAAATTAAAGTCCAAACTATAAGTGCAAACTCAAAAACATTACTTGGTCTACCGAAAAGATAAGTCATGACAAAAGTTAACCACATAAGAGAACTCAAACTATGACTCATCATTTTGTTCTTGATCATCAACCTCTTCGGCATTTTCTTCTTCAAATGCATGATCTTTTTCATTGTCATCATTAATATCCTCATCTTCTTCAAATGAAGAAAGAACATCCTCCGTTGTTCCCTATTAAACAAGCACAAAAGCATAAATCTTAAGAAGAGGTAAAGGAGAATATTTATAGTTATCTTATGGTATTCTCCCTTAATAACATGATGCCAAATGATAAAAAAAACAAATTTTGCGGCAAAACAGAAAAATTTTCACATGAAAACTGACTATTTTTCAGGCATAAAACCTATTTTCCAGGCATAAAGCCTTACATTAATTCCCTGCATCGAGTAGAAGTATAAAAGAATATACAAATAAGCTCAACGGTTACACGTCGGAGTCCACAACTCTACAGGCCACTCGCCCAGAGTATACCAAACATTAAACAATCAGCAAATAGGCCTATTATATGACAAGAAGAGGAGATATGCACATGATAAACAGTGCTCGTTTCAGCAATGGAAAAGATAACCAAATAACGTCACAACAATTTACACCAAATGAGCTGCAAATTATACCAGGCCAAAGATCCAAATCTAAGCATACCTTTTTTCATGTTTTTTGATAATGCCTCTCCATCAGACTTCATTCGATGGAGGCCCTGATTTGTGTGAGTTTCGATCTTTTTGTTGGGATCTAGATCTTTGGGTGGAGTACCTGGCTTCATACTAATACTCCTTCTGTGACCTTCTTTGGGATGAACAGATGATTCTTCCTGGTTTTGGGAGAAGCTTCCTTCAAGACCTTGTACGTTCCGGGCAATCTGGAGGGGTTCTGGAGCTTTTGTGTGTCCAGAGTTATGGCGTGATGATGATGAATGTCCTTTATCCATGTTTTTGAGCTCACTAGCGATTTGATTACGTCTTTCTTTCAAGAAGTTCAGTCGGGTTGTCAGCTTGGAGAATGTGGAACTATCATTTTTGCCCCCCTGAAATGCAAATGCAGAATTTCTCTAAGAAAAGTTCCAATGTTCAAGCATTGAAGCTCACACTGTGATTGTATATGCTTGAATTCAACTATATTAGCGAAATGTGAACCAAGACTATTTTACTTTGAGATAAGAATATAGAAGAATATAGGCAAAGAGGCTCGGCTAATGATCCATGGCATTAGACCAAGGTCAGAGAGTAAACTGTACTGCTACGATATCCTAGTCCTACTTTAAAATATCAAGAAAAAGAAAAGAGAAGGAAGATACAGTCAAGTCATCCTTCGCAGGCTTCCTGGATGCAAAGGGACTAGCCCTCTGAATGGGAAGTTCCTTGGATGAAGAATTGTTCTGAAACCATCCAAATTTGGAACTGGCACTTCGTGAAGCGTCGCTCTTCCCGTCATTTTGATCAACCACCTCTAGGTGATAGTTCTGTGTGCCTGAGCAAAAAGTCATTTCTTTATAAGCTAACCCAAGAATAAATGCAAGATAAATTATTCCTTTAGATACTTCCAAAAAGCCCACATCGTTAGCTTTGTTGATGCACCAATGAATATGCATTGAGACAGTTCAGTCAGTAAAAGATGTGATGGTGAAATTCAGGTTAAAAATGATTTACCTCATTTTTATTCGATCTTTCAACATGACGTGAAGTATTGGCTGCACTTTCCTTGTTACTTATCCTGAAATGGAAAAGCAAAACAGACAATGTAGTGTGAGAAAAGCCATTTTCGGGGAGCTTTTCCTACTCAATAGGCATGTAGATTGAGATAGTTATTTTTCAAACTTTAGAAGTTGCGAAACTAGTTAACAAGAAATGAATAAAGTTACTGCCATCATACCCTTTTCTTAATTGCAATCAGATGTAACAAATTTCTATGCAAATGTACTGGAATTTTCTGTCTTTGAATTTTTTTTTAAAGAACTTCAGTCACAGAATTTTCAGGCTAATATAAACAAATACAATGCTGTCCAATGCTTCGGACCCTTTTCTGATCTAGACAACACATACCAATGGGCAACTGGTACTACACAAAGTCTATAGAACTGTAACCCAATGAAAAGCACTAAACTTCAATCTAATTGGCAGAAAAGTCAGAAACGATGAGGATGCATGAGCAATGGAGAATATCTTACAAGGTTGTCTTTTCACTTGCAATTTCTTGCATTTTGGTGGATCTGCCCTGCATAAGAGCTGCATTTTGTTCGTGTTCATGATTGAGCTGCACTTCAAGTTCGTCGACCCTCTGTTTCAGGTTATTATATTCCTTCTCAACTAAAGTGATTTCCTCAATCTCAGCCTTTGTCTTCAACCAGGAAGCTTGTCAGGAAGTTGAAAAGTAGAGCAAAAAGGACGAAGAAAGAAAGAAGATCTTGATCAATGGTACATCTTGTATTTAACTCACCTTTTCATCAAGGTTTGCTGCAGCAGGCAAATTAGGCAAATGGGAAATCACTTGTAGTGCACACTAGGGCTACTTGTAAATTAGAAGTCTCATCATTTGATGCATCATAAGTTTCTACACCTGGCTCCCATAGAACATTCACGAACAAAGTCCGTAGCAATATGATGATGTTCCAACATTTACTATGAGTCTATGATTATTACAACGATCCTAGTGTTTGAATTTATTAACTACAACAATTTGCTCGCTTAAAACAACGATTCTTGACATCAAAACGACTTCATCCGGCAACACAACAATGTCACACCAACAAGGCAGCAACATTGAAGCAATCAATACAGAACCACAAAAAGCATCACCGTGACTAATCATGAATTAAATGGGCACAGAAACACCCCCTCCAAATCTAAGGTTCAACCCCCCCCCCCAATCTCCTTTGCCTTTGTTAGGCACATTTTTGAATTTGAGTAATGCCGTTTTAGCATGGACTATAGTTAAGAAATTGGCTTAATCTTAGCCTGTTACGAAGAATGACACTCTTAACATAATCATTGTACCAACTAAACAAAGCCCACTGCAGGGGACAGCTTTCATGAGATTGGTAGCATGATAAACACCTTCCAGAATCTCAACATTGACCTCGTTAACCAACCCCCATACCTCATCCACCTAATCCAAATGCCTGAATCCATTATTACCCATTCTAGTCCACTAATGGCTCTTCAAAAACAAAGAGAAAGGGGGGAAAATCCTAAGAATTGACCATTTGATCCTGACAGGACTGAACCACTACTCATAATCAGTAAATTCAACAATAGCTCCACCTCTGATCAGACATGTGACCAGTGGCAAAGCAGATCTTAGCACACTAAACTACTCAATACTTGGAATTATTGTTCCCTAACTATTATCCTACCAACATCAAGAGCGTCTTTGCTTTCTTGGCAGTCAAAAGAAAAAGCACAAACAAATAGGCCTGCAAATGGATGAGACAAAACAGCACCTTTGTTGTAGGGTCCTTTCGAGCAAGCCTTTTCAAGTATTCCACCATATCCCCATCAATACCCGAATAAGAAAGAGCATAAGTAAAAGGTCAGGGTCGAGCTTTATACCTTGTCGCGACTGAAGCAACGTCACCGTGAGTTGTGGGCTCGAACCGAAGCAAATCGGCGAGTGGCTGGGTCAGTAATCGTGAAGAATCGTCGGCGTCAGCAAGTAAGAGGAGCCGCCGGGGTCAGCAGTGCAAGGAGTCACTGTGAGTTGTGGGCTTGTCGGCTCAAACCGAAGCAAAACGGCAAGTGGTTGGGTCAGCAATCGCGAAGAATCGCCCACGTTGGCAAGCAAGAGGAGTCGCCGGGGTCAGCAGTGCGAGGAGCCGCCGGGGTCAGCGCGAGGAATCGCAGGCGTCCATGATGAAACAGCGAACCAACAATGGACAGAGCAGTTGCCCGCGTTGGAGTTCCCGGCGACCGGCGTCCGCAACCAATTCGCAGGCCTGTTTCAGCGAGAGGGAGAGGAGAAAGAGGGAGACATGTATCACAGGATCAGGCTTTCAGCGAAACTAGCATACAAAACCCTAAAGCTCCCGATTTTTAGATTTTAAAAATTAGTTATCAAAATTAATAAACCAACTCAATTTAAGCTTAAGCTACTAATATCAATTTCATTTTTTATTTTATTATCAAATGTGTATTTTTCATATAGTTATTTAATTTTTTCGCAATAATATTCTTCATTAATACCAACAAAAGCCCTTTTATAGATGAGTACGTTGGTAATCTTGATCATAATAGCTTAATTTTAGTTTGGCACTCCTAATTTTAACAAAAATATAATTAGGCGTAGTTTTTAAATATATATTTATTTAATCTTTTAATGAACAATACCAGCATAACTTTTTACTTTTCAAAATTTGTTGGTATAACTGTAATAATACCAACAGACTATTTGGTCATCGTAAATATTGTTGGTAATGTACTAACAATACTATCAGATGCATTTCTTTTGTTGTAATTTATTTGTGTTCCTGTGATGCCAAAACTCATAGTCATTTTACCAACAAAAAAATCAATCTAATGGTAAAAATAAACTTTTACCAACAAAAAATATTATTTGTTGCTACGTTTCTGTTGCAATAAGTCCCTTTTTTTGTAGTGAAAGTTGTGAGTAGAATCATGTATTTCACTTGTACGATTTGTATCCCTTGTCATGGTATAAGTCCCCCCTGATTAACTTGCAAAAAGTGATGCCTATTTTATGAGGTGTAAGTTGCCAACATTGTTGCTTTCTTGTCATCAAGTCTAAATATGTCTTCCTTTGATTATGTTGTATACTTTCAGTTTTCAAAAGTGACAAAGCATGCCATATTTGAATCCTAATGAAGATTGTTCACCGTGCTTTTCCTTGTTGAAATTGAGTAGAAAAGTGTAACTGTCATGCTAATTTGCTTGATTCTTACACCATTACAAGTGATTCAAGTTGGTCTTCTTCATTTGCTATAAATTTGGGATATGCTCTTTCATGGTTTTCCATACTTTCTTTTAAGTATTTTTTTACAATGGTTAATTACTTAATATTCATTCCTCAATAGTGCTTGTTTAATGACTTTAATCTCTTCATAATCCCCCAATCGCATCTAGACAGATTCCATTAATGTACCTTACCCTACTACCTACTTTACCAAAAGAATAAATGAGCATCCAACTTGTTATTCTTTTCCTAATTAGTTAGTAATTAGGTGAATTGTTGTTTATTTTAGTAAAAATTCTTAATTTTTAATGATATTTTATAGAAGATTCAAATATAATCATTTTAGTTTTTAGGGAGAATTTTACCCCTCTTCATGTATAATTTTGAAAATACAAAAATAATTTTAAATATATAAATACACATAATAATTTAAAATTTTAAGGCAAAATTAATCATATAAATATATAAAAAAAAATTAAATATATATGGGAGTATAGGACGTTCACCAACTTATTTTTATTATTGGGCTATTTACATCTATTGTGAGTTTGTGACAAATGAATACGTTTTTCTTAATGTTTCAAATTTAGTCTTTTTTGGCTTATTGTTTAAGATTTTGATTTTACTTAGAATTAGCTTTCTCTGTCTCACTCCTCCCTTATAATTTCATATCTTCTTGCCTTCATCTATTTGTTTGCACAATTTCATTCATAACTATTTTTGATGTACATTCGGCATTTTGTTTGATTTTATGTCCTTACTGTTAGTGGTGTGATTTTTATATACAAGTACTCATATTTTTTTCTTTCTACATATGTTTCATACAACTTTCAGTTGAGCGATATAAGTGATTGAAAGTTGAAGTTATTTGATCGTAAAGGTGTATTGTAGAGGTATCTAATTCTAACTAATGCAAGTATGAATATTATTGAGCACATAACTATGAAGTAATTTTCTTATTATGATTGAAGGGCTTAATGGACCGACAACGGTTTATGTGATCTTTTTGGTATAGCCTAATAACGCATTTTATATCGTGAAGCCCAAGCAATTGTACTGTGATTGTTTGATGATCTACATTTTGAGTGTTCAGTTTTCTGTCTACATTTGGTTGTTATTAGGTGTGAAAACTATGCTTTCATATAAGAATCTACGTGCACTTTGATACATTTTATAAGTGCATGAGTGTTTTAGTTAATATGCTATATTATTATTAATAGTTGAAGAAACTAATGTAATAACTTATTCTAACTTAAACAGAATATGGAAATCCCTGAGCATTGCAGGTGAATGGTTAATAGACTTTTTCCCAATAGAGGTGGATTAACACCTGAGTTTGTGGCGGGAGTTAATGAGTTTGACATGTTTGCAAGAAACCTTCTTCTGTATTTGAGGACGAAAGTATATAGGTGTCCTTGTGCAAAGTGTGACAACACAAAATTTCTACCACAAGAGGAAGTAAAGGTTCACCTATATAAGAAAGGGTTCACTAGTGGATATTGGTATTGGACATCACATGGGGAACTTCGTTGAGTAATACGTTTATTTTATCTAACTAATTGAAATTATTTACATGTATTGATAATCACATATTCTACTTTTTATTGTATGTAGGTGGAAAAATTGAAAAGAGAGCCAACTATCGATGAATCATTTACACACACCTACTCCAGGAAAAAAGATCAATCATTTGTGGATAAAAAGTCAAAAGAAGCATATGTAAATGACTCATTTTTTTTGAAAATTTGTTTATTTACTAGAATTTTCATTTACTCATTTTTTATCTTTAAATTGACAAAAATACTTAAATTCTTCTTAATATGGGAGATGTACAAAAAAAGACTTTCGGAGATCCAAACTTCTACTCAAGGTGAAGGTTCTACCTCCGAAGGAATGTCACTTCTTCAACTGTCGACAGAAACTCAGATGAATATTTGGAAGGAGGTTGTTAGCCTCACCAAGAAAGGTAAAACTTATGGATTTGGAATGGAGGGTTCATGTGCTTCTACTACCGGTCCACCAACTAGCACCAAAGTTTCTATTGAACTGCTTCAAAAGGAGAAGCAATCTTTATATTATAAATGCTAGAATGTGTAAGGGGTTGAGTGTTGAGGAAATGGAAAATGCTAACATGAGAGTAAATTTAGGGAATATATTACTTCACAACCATTGGATCAAAATCTTAAACAATCTTAGCCCTTGGATTTATCTTTACTAGCCACATTAGGTCTCAGGTTCGATTCCCCCATCCCTCATTGTATTGTACTATTTACTAGGCACATTAGGTCTCAGGTTCGATTCCCTCATCCCCCATTATATTGTATTTCCCATTGTGACTCTTACGGACCAAAACGTTTTTAATTTTCGTCATTATTATTATTAATATTTTGTATTTTTCAATACAAATATAAATTTGAGCATGTGTTATTAGAGATAATAGAATAATAAATACGATTTTCATGATTATTTCTATTATCACTACTGTTGTTGTTGTCGTCATTATCGCTGTCGTCGTTGTTATCTTTCCGTTTGAATTTGATAACATAGTCAATATTAATAATGATCATGAAATTATCAAAGAGAGATTAAGAGATTATAATAGATATAAAAAAATTTATTAGTTCATTATTATAAAATACATTAATAATTTAGAAGTTTTAACTTAATGAAACGAAATTATAGTTACTGAACAAGTCATAAAACCTTATATGACACCTTATTATTAACACATAATATAATATACACAATTATAAAGAAACAATAAATATTTTTTATTTCCATTATTATTATTATTAATATTTTGTATTTTTCGATACAAATATAAATTTGAGCATATATTATTAGAGATAATAGAAAAATAACTATGATTTCCATGATTATTTCCATTATTATTATTGTTGTTATTGTCGTCATTGTCGTTGTTGGCGATTTTATCTTTCTCCTTGAATTTGATAACATGGTCAATATTAATTATGATCATCTAATTATCAAAGAGAGATTAAGGGAGTATAATGGATAAAAAAGTTTTTATTATTTCATTATTATGGAATAAGTTCATGTTTTAGAAGTTTTAACTTAAGGAAACCGAATTGTAATTACTGAACAAGCCGTAAAACCTTAGGTGACACCTTATTATTATCACATAATATAATATACAAATTTATATAGAAATAATAAAAAAAAATTATTTCCATAATTATTATTATTATTTTGTCTTTTTCGTTACAAATGTACATTTGAGCATGTATTATTAGAGATAATATAAATATAAATATGATTTCCATTATTATTTCCATTCTTACTATTGTTGTTGTTGTCATTGTACTTATCGTCGCTATTATCTTTCTCTTTGAATTTGATAACCTAGTCAATATTAATTATGATCATATAGATGTAAGGGTTGTGCTGAAAAATTACATATTGTAAGCATGATATAACATATTACAAGGGTTGAATGTGAAATATAAAAAAAAATTTAAAATAAAACACAATCATCATATTAGGCCCATGAAACTGAATTTCTTTCACATTTAATATGATATATTTAACAGAAGGAAATAAACGAACTATTTTTCTTTTTGTTTCAAAGCATATATATCTTACAATTAAATTTAATTCATTTAAATCTTAAACGTATAATTAATTTTTTAACATTTCAAATAAATCGACCAAAATCTAATCTATTTAACGTACAAGAAAAATTGAAATCACTTTCGTTTTCTTTTAAACCATGCAAATCCAATAATCAAATTCTCTTTATAAAACACCTAAAATTATAATTAATGTTTTACCGTTTAAAACAAAATACCCCAAATTGCCATAACACTTCAAACTAAGAAATATCTCAACCCACAAATCTGAACTCAATCCATCTCTTGCAAGACAACATAAGGGCATGGGAAGTTTATATCAAAACCCATGAAACTATTCAGTTGACATGAGAACCAAATGTACAAAGTATGAACACTTAATTATATTAGCGTCCCCTAATTGGCCATTTTAAATTGCCAAAAAAGTTATGTATTAGCATAAATACAATGTTCAAATTATTTTCGTTGAAAGATAAATTTTATTTCTGTTACATGTAAAACTGAAACTAAACTGACTTCAAAATAGTTTATACCCAAATTCACTAGACAATTAGCCACTTCATAAATTTTTACTCAACAACAAGAGGAGAAGGTATATTTTTCATCATTGGCATCATAGATTGACTTATCATCACCCAATTTAGGTCCTGTTCTTTT
>JACYFF010031958.1:68098944-68158736 GCA_017589665.1 Selenicereus undatus | reverse complement strand
TTTTTTTTTTAAGTGTGGGAAGGAGTGGATGAGTGACTGAGTGTGGGTGACAGATGAATGTAGTTGAATGAAGTTGAAATATTGGTTATTAATAATTTTATATTTTATAATATAATAATTTTATTGTGATAGTAATTAATGATGATGAAGTTTTTTTATTTTTGTTCATTCTTTTTTATTTTGTTTATTTTTTATTTTTTATTTTGGTATTTTTATTATTTCATTTTATATTTTTAATTTTTAATTTTTTAATTTTTTAGCTTTTAATTTTCAATTTTTTATATTTTTTATATTTTTATATTTTTATATTTTTATTTGTAATTTGTAATTTGTAATTTTTGTAATTTTTTTGTATTTATTTTTTATTTTCTTATTTGTTATTTTTTTGTTTTTTTTGGGAAATTTTTCGTTGGTTGTTTTTCTGGAGTAAAAAAATGAAAAATAAAAAATAAATAGATGCGACAAAATAAAAAATAAAAAAATAAAACAAAAAATTTAAAAATTTAAAAATAAATAAATAAAAAATAAAAATAAATTCAAAATTTTTAAATTTTTCAATTTTAAAGATAAAAAATAAAAAAAATGAAAAATGAAAACAAAAATAAAAAAATTACTAGAAAGTAAAAAAAATCAAAATAAAAAATAAAAAATAAAAAATAGAAATAAAAAATAAAAGATAATGAAAAATTATAAAAATAATGAAAAACAAAAAAATAATACTGTTTCATGATATCCGAAAAATTAGAACTGCTTATAATTGCTATCAGATTATTGATACACACAATTACGTAAATTGTAAAAATTTTCAAAATATGAGAAATGGTTGTTTTATATAGGTGTGGGAAGGAGTATGTGAGTGTGGGAAGGAGTGATATTTTTTTTAAAGTGTGGGAAGGTGGGGGAAAGAGTGGGTGAGTGTGGGTTGAGTTGATTTCCCAACGAAAAGAACAGGGTGTTAGCATGGTTTGTGACAAATTCACTAGCTACTGTCTCCATCATACTTATATAGACTTTTGTCACAATTATATACTTTTTAATTATTAATCCAATTAGTTATGCACGAAGTTGCTGTATGTTTAACTTTTTTATTGAATTTTTCCATTATCTCCTCTAAATTATAATATTAATCATGTCTACCATAACTATTTGTTTATTATTTCGATAACATATCTACAGAATATCTATTTGAATATACTCCGTGCAAAGCACGGGCCTAAATTAGTAAAAGAAAAAGTTAAAAAAAAGATTGAATCGGGTTGAACAACTAGATCAAACCACTAAACAACTTTTTGAGGCAACAGAACTTGTAAAAACTTTGATGCAACAAATGAACTTTACAATTCCAATATCCACCAATGTTGGAATTGGAATGGTAGAAATGGAAGCAATAGTTGTTGTCATGGTGGTAACGATGAAGATGAAGATGATGATGATGATGACGATGATGATGACAATCATGATCACCAAGAGAATGACGATGCGGATGAGAATGACGGATGATTCATATGGCATGGAAACATTGTTTGATAATGTAATATGACTTGTCTTGTGGTTTGAAACACTTTGAATGTTGTTGAATTATTGTAATTTAAATTTATATCTTTGTTGTAAAGATATTCATGTTGGATGTTAGTTTGGTTATTATAGAAGTATGAAGTTTGGTTGTTATAGAAGCATGAAGTGTGTTTGTCATGCATATGTAAATACGTGGTTATAGTTTTGTAAATTCAGGGAGATGGTCATATAACTAATGTACTTTTCAAACTATTACTAAATTCGGTCACAAAAACAGTCACAAATTATACTTCATTTTTTGATAATCGGTCACAAATACGGTTACAAAGAAGCATAATTCCCAACAAAGTTATTCATAAAGGCGGTCACTGTTGAGTTAAAAATACCGCAAGTGCGCGGTGCTAGTTATAGCTAGCAACGGCAAATACGGGTCGTGTCTACAAGGAACTCGGTTTCAACCACCGAATCAACTTTTAACATTATATTTAGGCCAGAGTCTATTAAGAATGGTTTCACTTAATAACAGTTGTATTATGCTGAAAGTTACTACTACTGTCTAAATCAATATTAACGAAAGTCCTGGATTAAGGTTCACCACACTATCGTATTCTTCAGATTGTAAACTAGATCATGTGAATCTGTCCACACAGACAATTGAAATGGAATGGTTACAAGTTAAGCGTATCTACGCCTTCTCTCAAATGTCATTAGACTGGTTAGGCTATCCTAGTTATCTATTGTCATGAAACTAGAATTGCAAAACCACAAGATTGAGTAACCCTTAATTCCCAATTGAAATCCTAACTATTTTCATGTCAAGAAATCCAATTGCTCACTAAGTAGCTCTGGGTAGAGGATTTAACTCTCGTTAATCTCCTAAACCCCAATTACAAACATGAATCAACCCTCTCAGGCAATTCATCGAACACATGGCATGCTTAAGTGAGAGTTCAATTACAACGTGGACATTCATTCACATAAATCCAGAATACAAATCCAAATCACACAATAGGGGCTACACCCAATCCAAGACAATAAACTTAGCCCCTATTGATCCTCAAAATCACAATTACAATCAAGAAAACGAACATGCTTAAAAGTATCAACTTTGAATTAAAACGCAAAGGAAAAAGTTAGAGGAATGTACTCTGTGCAATTTGTAACAACAATCTGCCAAAAGCATAAAGTACTTTCAATCCAATGTCTTGAATCCAACAACAATCAATCTCAATCCTATGAACCCTAATCGCCGTTTTCGAGAGAGAAAAAGTAGAGAGAAAAACTAACTCCCAATTACAACGCAAGATCACGACTAAACGAGAGAAACTAAAGTGGCATGGTCGTGCCATGCGGCACGGGACCACCGTGCCACTTTGTTGCCTTACGTTTTCCCGTTTCCGTGGGTGGCACGGTCATGCTGCCTGGCATGGTGCCACCGTGCCACTTCCTCTTGGCTGAAGATCAACCTTCTCTTGGCTCACATTTGGCGTAGCATTAGCTTATTTCTCTCATTTCTTTCAACCAAACTCCTGAAAACACAAACACACAATATTTAGGCACATATGCGGTTAAGAATGACAAATTAGCTTCTATACTCTTGAAGTTTTACTGAAAATCGCCGAAATGAGGGGTAGAAATCATGCATAAAAGCGGTAAAATAGAGGTTTATCAACTCCCCCATGCTTATCTCTTGCTTGTCCCCAAGCAAGACTTAAACATGAATGAATCGACAGGGGATCAAAAACCTCTAACCACCCGCCTCCTCAGGCAAGGCTAATTGGGAATCAGTCGAATCGAACATAGGTGCGCACAACCAATGGAGTGATTTGAAGCATAAATACAATTTCCAAATTCATTTCAAACCGTTTGGAAGACCACATGCTCAAGTTAGCATATCGTCAAACCATATCACACACCTCCCCCAATCAAGACGCATCCAAATAAGTAGTGGACTAGAAGGCCTGATAATGACTCTCATAAGGGGAACAAAGTAACTGCACTCCCTCACATGTGTTTAAGATGTAAGAAGGTTCACTCGACTCTTTTCCAATTAAACAATCTACCATAGGCTTGGTAGGATTCTCAATTCTCCACCGCGAAAGTGCAATATACACAACAACAATCAAGAGTACCTTGTGGGGTTGAAATGGGGCTAAGGGCACAGGCAGGAGGGGGATAAACAATTTGGGAAGTGAGGAGCTGAAAGCCGTAGCTAGTGAGCAACCAACACTTAACAAATCATATCGCACTCTCATTAGGGACACAAACACACCCTAAAACAGAAGGGTCATCGGGAATGCACTATACAATCATGCCAAACACTCTTATTTATCACCCTTTTAGGTTTCAATAATTTTCTCTTTTCCCATTTTTTTTTCTTTTTTTTTGCAAAGGACACGAAAATGAGTGATTGGCATGCACAATAACAAACACAATCAATTCCCAAATAGCTATGAGGATGCAGCCCCCTTACATGCCAAATTAACCACAACTATGCATAACACCCACAACCACCAACAGAATAATGAAGCGTTGCTCTACTAGCTTTGGCTAAAAGGTAGGAAATGTGTTTAGGCCAAGAGCTAGCAGTGAAAGGTTCACAACAAAAACGGATAAGGCTCAAAGGGGTAAGCAAGGGTTGAAACATTAAATTACAGGTAGCAGTTTCGCTATGTAGCTCAAAAACAAGTGAATGCCTCTATCATTACGTACATGCTAAATGCGTTTTCAAAGAGAATCCAAGCAAGTTCTAGAGATGTCACCGTGGAAGAGACACACATGAAAAAGAATATGAGACTAAGTTGATGGATTAGTCTATAGGCTCAAAATCTCACAGGTCATACTACCAGACACACAACTAGCCCCAAATATGTCCCACTTAAAAGGAATAATCAATCATGATGAGGGGAGTTCAAGGGGAAACAGCACGCAAACCAAACAATGTGGTCAAAACGCTTTCAAAACCATCAACCAAAGGCGTTTGCCACAAACAATCAACAAGTATGCACAACCATGCCAACCAACTGATTACCAAAACCTTGGTTATTGTCATAGGAGGGGGTTTTTTTTTAAGCGATAAATCACCTTGCGCAGATAACTAGTGGATAAATGAAGAGAAGAGTAAGAAGAATTACCTCGCAGTCTTGTGAAACTCCACTCAATACATTTCCACTCGAGACCAAGGGTTAGGGAATCAAATATGTACAATGCATCATCTACCTATATGCATTATCCTACATGCTTTGCTAAATGGATGAATAAAAGGAAAACTAATGCACCCTAAACATGCTGCTAAACTAGAATGAAGCCTAAAGTGCTAAATGCAAAGAATGTATACAATGCACCCCACTAAGCAGATATAGACATCCCCCCATGCTTGGATCCTTCATTGTCCCAAATGAAAATATGATGCACAAGAAAAGAAGGGGGAAAGGGGGAATACACTTACAGTCACTGGGTGCCATCAGGCCCTAGAGGGGACCAAAAATGCAGAGGAAATAGATGGAAGGTAGAGGAATCATAAGATGGGAAGGATGATGAGCCACCCTGATCGCCCAGAAAGGAGCGTAAATGCTCCTCCAACTGTCAAATGGACTCTGACTGGAGCCAAAGTAGCTCGTTCATCCGCCGGCGATCCTCGTACTCGCGGGCTTCCCTCATAGCCCGTTCCTCCTCCCGCTGAATCCACCGCTGCTCCTGCTCCTCCTGGCGGTCAATGAAACCCCGAAAATAGGAAACCCCTTCCTTAATGGAGTCCATGCGCCCAGAAAGGCGACCAATGTCGGCACGCATGCCGGTGAAACCCTCTGAAAGCCCGGAAACCTCCACTTGGAGGGTGGAGAAAGACTGGAGAAAAAGGCGGGGTCGAGCGGCATGTATGCCACTAAGAAAGAAGACCCGCCCATCTCGTGGGTGAATGGTGGGTAAAGTGGTGGTGGAGGTGGTGGGATAGACGCCTCCGTAGCAGGGGTGTCATCGGGCGCTAGTTGCCCTTGGCCTGCATCAATGTCCTCCTCCTCCTCCTAATCCTCCTCATCCTCACCCTCATCGGCCTCAAGGTCCTCGTCAGTTGCTAACTGTTCCTCCCAAGAGAGAACAGTTGCCCTAACAATCCGCCGGTCGCAGTTCCAGTTTCTTTTGTTAGCGACCGCGGTACGTTCAGTAGCAGGAAAGGTGAAAAGGATGGTTTTATGGTGGGGGTATCGAATGGTGTCACGTCGAGTATCTATAACATGCATATGGTGTAGGGTACCAAGGTCGAGGTGACCACCTAGGAAATGAGGCTCGAGGGCGGAGAGCCATGAGCTGTAGCCCAGGGCATTAGCAATGGCGGTAACAGTACCACCAACGCTAATGACATTCCGGTTGCTAGTCTTGGCTACTTCCGCTAAGTGGAGGATTATGAAGCCCCCCGTGTCAATAGGGGTACCTGACAAGGCGCACCAAATAATAAATAGCTTGGCCTTCTGACAACCATTTTGGTTGTCGTTGCAGCAAAAAACAATATTAGCAGTTAGACGCTGCAGGTACTGCAAATTGACGTTACAAATGTCAGTGGCCTTGACCTGTCGGGGGTCAAAAACCCGAGGTCTCCCCCACCTATTAGTACACTCCTTTCAGTTAGAGCAGGTGATGCTCAACCAAACAGGGTCAGGTCTCCACAAGGAGGGCACATCCCTATAAGCCCCATCTACTACCGGGAATCTTAAAAGCACATTAAACATTCTCAAACTCATCCGGTGGTCAATGTTAAACATGCGAAAATAAATAGCGACCTCATGACCACCATAGTTTCCATCCCAATCTACATTAAGAGAGCTCAAAAACTCAACTAAAAGGCGATCATAGGATGTACATTACATCTGTATATACTCAGTTCATCCTAATTTACCAAGGAGGGTTAGCATATCATCCAAAATTCCCAAGGATCGCAATGAATCAGCATGAAAATATTTCTGCTCACTAATTTTCCTAGTGGCTAAAAGCTCATAACGGGACTTTTGTTCATCATTGACAAACTGCAAACCCCTAGTGCTAGCAGGTAAAATAAGAGGGTATGCATCTTTAGTACCTTTAGCAGAGGTAGTTGCAGCGGAAGAAGAGGTTGCCCGTGATGATTTCTTGGGATGGGATGGAGCCCTTGAAGTTTCTCCAGCTCGTTTCTTTCCCATGGTGCAAATTGACAACAGATCAGGGCCCAAAGGAAGGGGTAGAGGCTAAAAATAGTAAGAGAAGGGTTAATTTCTGTCTCTACCACCTTCAACCTCAATAATGGAGGTTAGGGTTGTAGAGAGAGAAAATGGGTGTGGGAGGGGAGGAGTTGGAGATGAAAAGGTGAGGAATTTAAGGAGGAAAGTGAATGGAAGTGAAAGAATTGAAGAAAGTTGGAAGAAATTGAGGAAATTGGAGGATTTTGGGGGGGGGGGGAAGATATGAGTGGGTATGGTGAGGGAGAGAGAGAGCGTGCCGGTTTTTAGAGAGAGAAAGAAGGGAGCTTGAATGAAGAAAGGAGGAAGAAGAAGGAGAAATCGGGCTTTTGCCCGTGTTTTAATGTGGCACGATCGTGCTATACGGCACGGGGTGACCGTGCCACCCTGCGGTGCAGCGCCTGCAAAAATAGGGTGTGGCACGGTCGTGCGTTGAAGCACGGTGTGACCGTGCCAATTTGCTGATCAAGGGTACATGTAGTCTTTCTTGCTCCCTCTTTTTTTTTTTCAAGTCCGAAGGAGGGGTGGCACGCCATGCTATACGGCATGGGATGCCCATGCCAACTTTCTGCCCTCCAAGCCATCTCCTTCCAAATCTACTGCTTTTTTTTTCCTCACTCAATTTTTTTTCTTAAACATTTTTCCTCTCATCTTCTCACGCAATTTTTTTTTGTTTTTTCTGAAAGCAATAAAGCTTGGGTTGCCTCCCAAGAAGCGCTTGTTTTTAATCTTTAGCTTGACCATGAGGATCTCTAACGAGAAAAGACGTCAGGGAGGGCAACTGTGACCTTCCCCTCAAGGGACTCGCCGGCGATGTAGTGTTTTAGGCACGCCCCATTCACCTTGAACGAGTCGGTAGTCTCAATGCCGACCTCAACAGCCCCATATGGGTACACCTTCAACACTTTGAAGGGGCCCGACCATCGAGAACGAAGCTTTCCCTGGAAGAGCTTCAAGCGGGAATTGAAAAGGAGAACCAAGTCACCTTCCCGAAACTCGCGGCAGTTGATAAACTTGTCGTGCCATCGCTTAGTTCGCTTCTTGTATAGCCGGGAACTGTCATAGGCATCTAATCGGATCTCCTCGAGCTCGTTTAACTGCAACATCCTCTTCTCCCTCGCGGACTTCAAATCGAAGTTGAAGTGCTTGATGGCCCAGTAAGCCTTGTGTTCCAGCTCCACGGGGAGATGACAAAACTTGTCATAGATGAGCCGAAAGGGAGTGGTGCCAATAGGAGTTTTAAAAGCCGTGCGGTAGGCCCAAAGGGCGTCATCGAGCTTGTCCACCCAATCCTTATGTGATCTTGCAACCGTTTTCTCTAAAATGGATTTGATTTCCCGGTTGGATATCTCGACTTGGCCACTAGTTTGAGGGTGGTAGCCAAGTCCATACTTGTGGTGCACTCCATATTTCTTCAAAAGTGTTTCCGGCTTCTTCTTTGTGAAGTGCGATCCATTGTCGCTTATTAGCATCCTCGGGATGCCAAAATGAGGGAATATAATCTTCTTAAAGAGCTTAGCCACAACTCTGGAGTCATTGATAGGGCTAGCCATGACCTCCACCCACTTGGAGATATAGTCCACGGCGACTAGAATATACCTGTTTCCCCTCGAAGACGGGAAAGGTCCCATAAAGTCGATGCCCCAAATATCGAAGATTTCAACTTCAAGGATGAAGTTAAGGGGCATCTCATTCTTCCTGGACAGATTCCCCATCCGTTGACAGCGATCACAAGCGCGGACATATACATGGACGTCTTTGAAGAGTGAGGGCCAAAAGAACCCCACTTGGAGCACCTTAGCAGCTGTCTTGGAGGTGCTAGCATGTCCTCCGCAAGGAGATTCGTGACAATGAGAGATTACACTCTGAATTTCCCCCTCAGGAAGGCATCGCCTGGTAATCCCATCCTTGCACAACTTATAGAGAAAGGGCTCCTCCCAAAAATATGTCTTGATATCGTGGAGGAATTTCTTTTTCTGGTGGAAGGATAAATCATGGGGGAGGATCCCGGCAGCTCGGTAGTTCGCATAGTCGGCGAACCATGGGGCTTGTGCTGAGGTGACGCCTATAAGATGCTCGTCAGGAAAAGCATCATCAATGGGGAGGTCATGGCTCTCAATAATGAGCCTGGAAAGGTGATCGACCACAACATTCTCAGCCGCCGCTTTGTCTTTGATCTCCAGGTCAAACTCCTGGAGTAGCAGAATCCATCAGATGAGGCGAGGCTTAGCATCCTTTTTCTCAAGGAGGTGCTTGAGTGCGGAATGATACGTGTACACAATGACCTTGGAGCATAGTAGGCAAGGCCTGAATTTCTCCATTGCGTACACGACCGCAAGCAACTCCTTCTCAGTTGTGGTGTAGTTCTGTTGGGTCTCATCCAGTGTTCTCCTAGCATAGTAGATCACCACTGGCTTCTTATCTTTCCTTTGCCCCAGAACTGCCCCTACCGCATGGTCGCTAGCATTGCACATGATTTCAAATGGGAGATCCCAATCTGGCGGTTGTATGATAGGGGCAGAAATTAGTGCCTGTTTGATCCTGCAAAAGCCTTATGGCACTCATCAGTAAAGATAAACGGGGCATCCTTGGTGAGCAGCTGAGTGAGGGGTTTAGGGATTTTGGAGAAATCCTTGATAAAGCAGCGATAGAACCCCGCATGACCAAGGAAACTCCTTACCCCTTTTACCGAAGTAGGAGGGGACAATCGCTTAATTACCTCAACTTTTGCTCTGTCCACCTCGATGCCCCTAGCAGAAAGGACGTGACCAAGTACTACTCCCTCCTGTACCATAAAATGACATTTTTCCCAATTCAACACTAGGCTGACTTCTTCACATCTATGGAGTACCTTGGTTAAGTTTTCTAAGCAAATTGTAAAGGTACCTCTATAAACGGAGAAGTCATCCATAAACACTTCCATAATGTTTTCAATAAGATCAGAGAATATGGCGGTCATGCAGCGTTGGAAAGTGGCAGGGGCATTGCACAATCCGAATGGCATCCTTCGATAAGCGAAGGTTCCATACGGGCACGTGAAAGTCGTCTTCTCCTGGTCATCAGGATGGATAGGAATCTGAAAGAAACCTACATAACCATCCAGATAACAGAAGAAGGAATGCCTTGCCAATCGTTCCAACATTTGGCCAATGAAAGGGAGGGGAAAATGATCTTTTCGGGTGGCTTGATTTAATCGGCGGTAATCAATGCACATTCGCCACCCAGTGACAGTCTTGGTAGAAATGAGTTCATCACGCTCATTCTTTATGACAGTTATACATCCCTTTTTGGGGACTACCTGGACTGGACTTACCCACTCACTATCCGAGATAGGGTAGATGATCCCAGCATCAAGTAGCTTAAGAATCTCCTTCTTAACAACCTCTTGCATGTTCGGATTTAGACGACGTTGAGGTTATCGAGAGGGGCGATGACTGTCATTAAGAAAAATGTGGTGCATGCAGAACATAGGACTAAGTCCCCGAATATCATCAATACTATACCCGATGGCACCCCTATGCTTACGAAGTACATCTTGCAATTGTTCCAACTGGGGGCCATCCAAGTTAGCATTAACGATAACGGGAAATCGATGGGAGGAGTCCAAAAACGCATACCTAAGATGGGAAGGTAGAGGTTTTAATTCTACCGTTGGTGGGCATTCCTCTTCCTTCTTGGGGTTAGGCTCCTCCACACTAAAGATATCTCTATGAGACTGCCTAGGCAAGTAGGCAGGAGACTCATTAAGGAGTCTGGCGTACTCCTCCTTCTCACCTGAGCCGGAGTTAATGACATGGCAACCAGTCAAAGCGGCCTCCAATGGATCCTCTACAGAAAATCTAGCCTTCCCCTCCTCGTTGAGGGCTTTCTCTAGTACATCGACTCTACAGCATGAGTCGCCTGAAGTGGGAGAAGCCATAGCTTGTGGCAAGCTAAACTCCACATTCTCATCCCCTACTTGAAGCGAAAGCTTGTTGTTCTTCACATCTATCATAGCTCCCGTAGTGGCTAGGAAAGGTCGCCCCAGAATGATTGGGATGCGGGAGTCTTCCTCCATCTCCATAACCACGAAGTCACATGGGATGAAGAACTTTCCTACTTGTAGTGGAACATCCTCAAGAACACCAAGAGGGTACTTGTCGGATCGATCAGCGAGCTGCAGTGAGATGGTAGTGGGTTTTAAATCCCCCACTTGTAGTTTCTTACAAATGGAGTGTGTCATAAGGCTCACACTAGCCCCAAGGTCGCATAACGCTCTGTTGACAGTCAGACCCCCGACAGAACATGGAATGGAAAAGCTGCCTGGATCCGAAAGCTTAGGAGGGAGTTTGTTTTGAATGATCGCACTGCACTCCTCAGTGAGAGACACCGTGGCATTCTCGAGTAACTTCCCTTTATTGGAGAGCAAATCCTTTAAGAATTTGGTATAAGAGGGCATGTCGGTAATGGCCTCCAAAAAGGGAATATTGATGTGGAATTTCTTTAACATCTCAAGAAACTTGCCATACTTGTGCTCCTCCCTAGCCTTTAGTAGCCTTTGAGGATAGCGGACAGGAGGCTTGTAAGGCTTCACATGAGAGGGGGTACTCTCTGTTGCATCCTCCTTGGGCTTCTCATTCTGGGCCCTCTCACTCATGGCCTCACTAGGGGCTGCCCTGGTGACATCATCCTCATCATCAGCTTCCTTCTTCTCCTCCCTCATAGGCATTATGGGACTCTCTAACTCTCTGCCGCTCCGCAGTGTAATGACATTCATCTGACCCTTGGGATTGGTCTTAGGTTGACCTGGCAGATGTCCCTGGGGTCTAGATAAATGGCTCACTTGCTGTGCGATTTGAGTGATTTGATTGTCCATCATCTTCTGGTGAGTAGCCATAGAGTCAAACTTGGAGGTCAACTGATTAACCGACTCACTAAGTGCGTCGTTGGTTTTCGTCTGAGTTACTATAAAGCGCTCCATAAGGCTCTCTAGATTAGACTTGGGTTGTTGGGGAGGTTGTTGTTAGGGAGGTGGGGCGTAGGGTGCCTTGTATTGGAAACCGCGGGTTGTGCTTGGGAAGTATTGGGTGGCATGGGATTATTGTTGCGGTAGGAGAAATTTGGGTGATTTCTCCAACCGGGGTTGTATGTGTTTGAGAAGGGGTTGTTTTGTGGGCTTTAGCCATAGTTTTGCGTTGCATTGACATGCTCAACGCCTGGGAAAGTGGACTGACACTCAGCAGCAACGTGGCCTTGAATGCCACAAATCTCACAAAGGGCCCCAACTTCAAACATTGCACCCGAGGGGCCACCCCCTAAACTCCCCGGAGAGGGAGTTCCAAGCCTGTCAAAATGCTGCGCTAAAGCATCCACCTTGCTAGCCAGCATATCCACAGCATCGATCCTATAGATCCCATTGGTCTTCTTGGGACTGCTCTCTCGCTGGACCAATGGTAGTTGTTGGAGGTCATCTCCTCCAACAAGGCCTTTGCAGCCTCTATCGACTTCCCCATAAGCGCACCGTCAGCTGCGGCGTCCACTGACATCTTTAGGGACTGGTCTAGTCCATTATAGAACATTTGGATTAGAAGCCAGTGGGGTACTCTGTGATGGGGGCACTGGCGTTGAAGATCCTTGAATCTTTCCCACACCTCATAAAGCGACTCATCGCCTCGTTGAGAGAATGAGGTTATTTCCGCTCTCAACTTGGCGGTCTTGCCCGGGGGAAAGTACTTGCTCAGAAATGCAATCGATAGGGCCTCCCAGGTGGTGAAAGAATTAGGCTCTTCATTAAGGCGCCAGTCTCTGGCTTGGTCCGTCAGCAAGAATGGGAAGAGCCGAAGTCTGATGGCATTAGCGGAGACCCCGTTGAGCTTGATCGTATCATACTTCACCAGGAAGTTGCGAAGGTGAATATGAGGGTTCTCCGTCGGGCGCCCACTGAACTGATCCTTCTCCACGAAGGATACAAGGGCGGGGCGCAGCTCAAAGTTGTTTGCTTCAACGGCCAGATTTACTTTGGACAAAGTGAGGTCGGTGGCCTGCAGTAGGACATTGTCCCACATAACTCTAGGATTTGTCTTGGCCATATTGGTATCTTGTTGCAATTGCCTCTTTCTTGCACCGCTTTGCCTTCGTGTAGTGGCTTCGATCTCGGGGTCAAAACGAATGAGTGGTCGACCGCTCTAACAGCGCCTGTGCATACAAAGCCAAAAACTACACCAAGCGTAAGCATGTTCAAGTAAAGCTAAAAGAACAAGAAGGAAAAGGAATAGCGAAAAAGAAAAAGAAAAAGCCCAATCTAAAGCGTTTGAAATCGCTTTCGATGTTGAAACAACCAAGTTCCCCGGCAACAGCGTCAAAAACTTGTTGAGTTAAAAATACCGTAAGTACACGGTGCCAGTTATAACTAGCAACAGCAAGTACGGGTCGTGTCCACAAGGAACTCGGTTTCAACCACCGAATCAACTTTTAACACTATATTTAGGCCAGAGTCCATTAAGAATGGTTTCATTCAATAACAGTTGTATTATGCTGAAAGTTACTACTACTGTCTAAATCAATATTAACAAAACTCCTGGATTAAGGTTCACCACACTATCGTATTCTTCAGACTGTAAACTAGATCATGTGAATCTATCCACACAGACAATTGAAATGGAATGGTTACAAGTTAAGCATATCTACGCCTTCTCTCAAAGGTCATTAGACTGGTCAGGCTATCCTAGTTATCTATTGTCATGAAACTAGAATCGCAAAACCACAAGATTGAGTAACCATTAATTCCCAATTGAAATCCTAACTATTTTCATGTCAAGAAATCCAATTGCTCACTAAGTAGCTCTGGGTAGAGGATTTAACTCTCATTAATCTCCTAAACCCCAATTACAAACATGAATCAACCCTTTCAGGCAATCCATCAAACACCTGGCATGCTTAAGTGAGAGTTCAATTACAACGTGGACATTCATTCACATAAATCCAGAATACAAATCCAAATCACACAATAGGGGCTACACCCAATCCAAGACAATAAATTTAGCCCCTATTGATCCTCAAAATCACAATTACAATCAAGAAAACGAACATGCTCAAAAGTATCAACTTTGAATTAAAACGCAAAGGAAAAAAGGTGGAGGAATGTACTCTGTGCAATTTGCAACAACAATCTGCCAAAAGCATAAAGTACTTACAATCCAATGTCTTCAATCCAACAACAATCAATCTCAATCCTATGAACCCTAATCGCCGTTTTTGAGAGAGAAAAAGTAGAGAGAAAAACTAACTCCTAATTACAACGCAAGATCATGACTAAACGAGAGAAACTAAAGTGGCATGGTCGTGCCATGCGGCACGGGACCACCGTGCCACTTTGCTGCCTTGTGTTTTCCCGTTTCCCTGGGTGGCATGGTCATGCTGCCTGGCATGGTGCCACCGTGCCACTTCCTCTTGGCTCAAGATCAACCTTCTCTTGGCTCACATTTGGCATAACATTAGCTTATTTCTCTCATTTCTTTCAATCAAACTCCTGAAAACACAAACACACAATATTTAGGCACATATGTGGTAAAGAATGACAAATTAGCTTCTATACTCTTGACGTTTTACCGAAAATCGTCGAAATGGGGGGTAGAAATCATGCCTAAAAGTGGTAAAATAGAGGTTTATCAGTCACAAAGAAGCATAATTTCCAACAAAGTTAGTCATAAAGGCGGTCACATGAGACCGAGGTCACAATTTTGGTCGCAAATAATTTGTGTCGACTCGTTCACAAAAGCGGTCACAAAATAATGTGGTCGCAAATATCGTCACAACTCGGTCTGAATTTCTCACTGAGAAAGGCATCACAAGGTAGGTCTCAAACATTATGTGGTTGTAAATGCAGTCCCAAAGTGTGACTGCTCTGTTGGTCATAAATATTCTCCCAATTTGTAACCGATTCAGTCGCAAATCAATTTTCCGAGCAAGGATTTTGTGACCACAGACTTTGGTCACAAACGTCATTTGTGGCCGATTTTCCACAATTTGTGACTGTTTTTCAGTCACAAATGAACGATTCTCTATTCACTACTAAAAATCTAATTTTTTCAACGGATTTTCTGATAGAAAAAGCAGTATGTTCCGTCGGAAAAAGAGTTTTCCAATGGATGTTCCGGCCAGCCATGTCCATCGGAATAACCCTGGTCAGGAAGGGGTTCCGACAGAATGAGATGTTCCGTCGGACATCCTCGGACGGAAATTGCAAGTTCGTCGGAGAGCCCCTCCGATGGAATTCCGACGGACATGGGGAGGGCCGACTGACATATCCGTGCGATGCAAAAAAGTCTGGAAAATTTTTTTTCAAAAAAAGGCAATTTTCATGGATTCCGTCGGAATTTCTGTCAGACTCCGTCTGGATCCGTTGGAAGTTGCATCGGAATCCGTCGGAAATTCCAAAAGCCTATGTCAGAATCCGTTGGAATTTTTGTCACCCTTTTACACGTAAAATTCAAAACTTCAATAATGCAACTACAACTACACCGAAACCTGCAAGTGCAACATTTACAACCACCACGCGTGGTACATATATGACAACAACGTAACCACCATACATGGTTACTTTCATTCAACAATCACAAATGTTGAGTTGTACTCAATCACACCAGGATCAAATTTTTGCTAGCTAGTACACAATCACAAATGTTGAGTTATACTATACACAATTTCAATCTATATTAATTTAAAAAATTTAATCAACATATAAAGCATATTGTATAAGATGTTGTGAGTTAGTTGAATATATAATACAAGAGGTAAATTTAAGGTCTTACTACTTTTTTGAACTACCAAATACATTCCGCCTCAATTATGGCGTCTACCTCTACGTCCGTTGAAGTCGTATTTTCAAGTAATTTTTGTTGTTTGAATAACCTGTATGCATGATATTCATCAACACCATGTTTTAGATTGAACTTCATTGCAATACAATAAAAGCAGAAGCTAGAACTTACTCGATATAAGGTTGAACTTCATTGCAATTCAACAAAATGTGAAGGTGTGCAACATGCAACTCTTCATCAGTTAGGTACCTCTGTGTACGACTTTCCACTGGAGTACCTTGGGTTTTAAAAACTGATAAAGCGGGCTGCATTTGTGGCTTGTCATTGACATCCTAATTACATCGACGTCTTGCGCGCATTGAAGGCACATAAGCATCGAAGTAATACAAAGAAAATTGTGACATCTCAAAAACCAGGAAAACTTCGGCCATTGATCCTTCAAGATATGTTTTGTTTTTTATCTTCTTCTTAAGCCTCCCAAAGTACCTAATAAACAATAACTTATGTGAGTATTTCAATATAACACTATATTTAACTTTAGATGAATGGCCAAATTTTAATATTCATATTTATCTTTCAAATGGATACATCCATCGATATTGCACTGGATACCCTAGATATGCTTCTTCTGCCAAATGTATAGGTAGATGCTCCATGACATTGAAGAATCCTGGTGGAAAAATTACCCGGTTTGGTTTGAGTTAAGTTAACTTCAAGTCAAAATCATGTTCGATATCAATAAAATTTTGATTCATTTTGTTTTCCAGTCAATGGATTTTTTTTTTCAAATGAGCTCGTTTCTAAAGGAAAATAATTTTGGTGGAAAATGACTAGATCATGTTTGATACAATTAGATCATTCCGCTTTTCAAGTACATTTTAAATTAGTAGTTCAAGTATTGATTCTACTGGGATTTAGGTCATTTAGTTTAGATCACTTGCATCAAGTCTTGAATATAGTTTCATTTATACCTTATCCATATCAAATTATTTGAATAGTTTGCCAAACATACATATTGTCTACTAATTATCGATTATGCCCCTAGATTGTTGATGTTAGATATATCAAACTATCTATGATATGTTATATATAAAGCTAATAGGGTCTTAATTATGGTGTGCAAATTCTCAAATATGCCTTATTATTAATAAGATTTCCTAATTAGGCAAACATAAATAGTTGATGATAAAGTTAAATAAAAGGGGTAAAATTGTAAAAGAGAAAATTAGCAATTAAAAAACGACCAAAAACCTTGACTTGGGGGAGGGGGAAACTGCCATCTAATTAACCTCGCGCACCTAGCAATACTCAATTACTCACGTTTCCCTTGGACTCTCGACGTGTTCAGTAATAGATATTCAAGTAGAGGTTATGGACCACTATTTAAAAGTGTTCGGCAAAGTAATGGATGAAGTAGTGGCTAGAAGTTCATGTAGTGTTCTCAATAGCTAACGAAAGTAGCTTTTAAGAATCTCTAACCAGTAGTTGCATTGCAAATTACAACATTCTTCTTTTTATTTACGAAAAAACCTTTATTTATTGTGTCATTTTTAGTCATTTGACATAATTGTGCAAATTCAACCGCCACATTTACCGAATGCATTTATTTTAAATCTCTAGTTGATAGCCGCCCACTAATCACTAGTGGGTTGCAACTAATCTCTAGCAAAACCAGGAACAACTACTAAAACAGCTAACAATTACTAAACAGTTAATTTTGCCTAGCAGACCTTAAGTCTTCTCTGTGGTTCTTGATTTCTTTTAGTTCATAAGTTAGAATTTTTTTTGCAGGAATTCTCTCTCTGCTTATTGTCCTCTGTTCTTTTCCAATAGATATGGCTGCACAAAATTCACCGTCACATTTTCCATGTCTTTTTCTTGCTAACTCATGACCTAGATATGAGTTAATGCACTTTTTATTATGGATATTCTGCAATTTGATCTCATTCATTTAGTAGTAGTCGATAATTCTTTCATTAATATCCACATGAGTGGATATACATTATCGCATATAATTGATGAATATTGTTCAACAAATAGGTATGAGTCTGATTCTACTCCAGTCAATTAAATATGGTATTTCTTTGTTCAATTCTTAAAGTTTCTACCATAAGTTTTTTGCTCTTATAATATTCCGCTAAAATTATTAACTGATTGAAGGAGAAGGTTTCCTTTTCTTTCATTTTCTAATGAGGGTACATACAAAAAAAAACCATAATTTAAATTCCACTTACTAATCATTCCCCGATTTCTTATTTTTTCTGATCTATGTTTTGCATTGTTTTCTTTGTTGTTTAAGAAGAATGGAGCTTTATTTGGAGTGCCAATCACACAAGATGAGAATTTATCATGAATGTTGCTTGAAAATGTTCAAATCTTTCAAGGACTCAAATTTGTATAAGAGATTGTAAAATCCCTTCATTTTCTCAACTAGATTCTTCATTCTTCACTTCTTTGATAAATTCCATTTATTTCTCTATTTTAGTCCTTTTATATTAGGAATTGTGAATAATAATGTATTGTATTTTCGAGGCAGTGGATAATAATAATCTCAACTTCAAACTTGGACATTTGTGTCCTATACTATAAGCTTATTTAATATTTATATAACTAGACCAATTTGGATAGTGTTTTTAGTTAGTGATGTAACTTTACATTCAACATACGCAAGTACATATACTTAAAGACTCGAGCATTTTAAACATATACAATTGCATAACATTGTGAAATTGTTGCATTATATTGATAAAGATTGTTAGGTGATAAATTGTCCTATTTTACGTGCCTCTTTCACCCACTTTTAGCTCGTATAATAACTTAATCTTTAGAATTTTTACTTGTTTTATTTACTTTTGTAGGTAATAAACTTCAAATCGAGCAAACGTCGCGAAAAAGAGTGAAGACGGGACAAAGCGAAGAAAAATAGCAAAAACCGGCAGAAAGGGACGGCAAGGGAGGCCGCGCCACCGTGCCAGAGAAGTGGCACGGTGAGGCCATGCCGCATGGCACGGTCGTGCCTTCCCCCCTGTTCGTCGTTCGATCGATTTTTCTATTTAACCTTCCTTCGTGCGTTTTTGATCGGGGTCGCTCGGGGTTCTCTTTGGTGATTTTTAGGCTAGGTTTTAGCTTAGTTTATTAAATAAAACCTCAAAAGGAGGATTAGTTTATGATTGAAGATTGTAATCTTGGATTCAACCTTTGGATTTCAAGTTCCTTCTATCAATACAAGACTAAGTTTTCTTCCCTTTTCTCTCTTTATTTCATATCTTGTTCATGTTTATGTTTTGCTAGTTTGATTCTTGTATTTGTTCTGTTTAGTTCAATCTTTAGTTTTCAATGTTAATTCATGTTTATTTAGTTGTTTAGATTTGATTTATTCCATTCTGGTTCTTCTCTTGTTCAAGTTCATGTTCTTGTTTGCTAGTTTAGGTTTTCATGTGTTTGTGACGTTTAGTTGGTAGATTGTGTTGGCTTGGATTGTGGCTAGCCTGTTGATGGCTAATTAGTCTTGTATTTGGCCTAACCATACCCAATCTATGCCTAGAACTTAGAGTTTTCTCTTATGCCCGCCAAGTGTTCGATGAAATGCTTGAAAGAGCTTTCATCCATATTTTTGGGCGATTTACTTATGCTAAGAGGTGAGGTCAATTAGCTAGTGTGGGAGAGGGAATAGCCGAGTTCGGGACATGAAAATAGTATCCAAATCGAGTTAGGTTCGGGGGTTGCTAATTTTGTGGTCTAATTGGGTTAACCCCATGAAAATAGGTGCTTAGTCTAATTAGACTAGCTCATGACCCTTGAGGGAGGGCTTGGGTGGTTTTCGATGGTGCAACCGACCATCTTTAGTTCGTGATGTAGTTTGGGTAGGTTAGTACTCGTCTCAATTAGTTGGTTCGTCCATTGGTCAAATCATAACTCCAAGTCGCTTTTTCTATGTTTGTTAGCGTAGTTTAGCTTTTCCTTTTCCCCCTTCGATCTTGCCTAGCTCGAGACACTTTAGCTAGCCCTGGTAGTTGGAAACACAACTTCCTGCGAACGACACCCCAAGTACTCAACGATACACATTGCATTTGGGTTTTATAAATATTAAAACTCTGTTTTTTCCCTAACAAGTTTTTGGCGCTGTTGCGGGGGAGTTGGTGTCTTTCAATATCGGGGTTTACTTGAACATTCGACACTAGGCTTTTAGAAAATCCAAAAAAAAAGAAAAAAATTAAAAACTCAAAAATTTGAGAAAAAAATTCAAGATGGCTATTTTCCATTCACCTCAGTTTGAGCATGAACCTTTTTGGCACTACTTGTCTAGGTTGAATGATTATCGTGCTCAATATGTGCTTTTTGAGTATGCGAAATGGGAAATATGTGATGTTGTGCTTGAGGGGATAATACATGAGACCCGAGACACCCTTGAGTCCATGTGTTATGGTGGTTTATATTCTTTAAATGTTGATGATATGTGGGACCTGTTTGAGTCCTTGGCTTCGTACTAGTGGCACCATGAGATTGCTAGTGAGTCTTTTGAGTGCCTTCCCCCACTTCCTATGATTTTCATGCTTATTCTCCTCTTGTGTGCTCTTGTTGTCACTCTTTGAACCATGATGCGAATTCTTGTCCTCATTCTGATATTTCTGATGAATGTTATACTAAGCTTAATACCATGATAGGGACAATGAATGAGTGACTTGAGTGTTTTGTTGGTAAGATAAGGGAGCCTGGCCTATTACATGAGACTGATCCTAGTCCATCTTCTCCTAGACTTGAGGTCAGTCTCTATGATCATTATGAGTCTTCCCTTCCCTTAGAGCCTGATTTTATGGCTGATTCATCTTTGACCGACCTAGGGGAAGTGATTGATCCTTCCTTGACATCCTTACCATTCATCACTCCATCCTTACCTAACACACTTAGAGACACTACTGAGGGTGTCTTGCACTTACTTTCTTCTTCTCCCCTCCCTTTAACTTAGTGCATGGGGTTAGAGATAGCCAAGTCTCTTGTGGGTGATGCTAGTTGTGTTGAGGATGATTCGCTTGATTGGTTGGGTGATATTGCATTGTTAGAGCCTTCTTCTGAGGAGTATTATAGTCATGATGTGGTGCCACTCCTAGCATTGAGCATATTGACCAGATTCACACCGAGCTACTTGATTTAGTCCCCATTTCATCCCCCTTCCTTCCCACCACCCTCTCTCACTTGCATGCATTTCAGAAGTCCCTAGGTGATTTTAGTGGGTTTCAACCCTCATTTGATCCATATTGTGCCTACCTAGCGGACTCGCCTAGGAAATTCACGTGGAGTACCTTCTTTGATCCTGATTCTGATTTTTCTATGGCATTTGATAAGTTGAAGAGGGCACTAACTTTATTTGCTACATCTTTACTAATGTTCCCTTACTTACATCACTTTGAGATGCATGCAAAGGTACACGATAAGCTCTTACGAGCTTTGACGGCATTCGAGTTGACACTGCGAGTCCTGAGCGATGATGAGGAGTGGTTGATGCTCCTCAGGCCTCCACAGCACTATCCTAAGGAGGCGTAGTTTGGACACAATCAGTACCCAACCTGGTATACTCATTCTAACTCTTCTCCCTTCTTTTAATTTTCTTTGTTTTTCTTTTTGCTTAGTTGTGGGTATTAGGTTGTGTTTTTATTGGTGATCATTTTGAGGTGAAACTTGGGATGTTGTTGAGCCATTGATAGTTATGATCATCGTTTTTGTCTTTTTGTGGATATTTGTGTGTTGTGATTGGTGGTGTTGATGGATCGGTATATCTTTGTTTTTGGTGGTTAGTTTTGTATATATGCGTGGTCTTATTTTTGATTTGATGAGTATTTTTGGGAGAGTATACTAGCGTGTATATGCATGCAGGTTTAGCGTTCTTGTGTGTGTTTGTTTTGTTTTGTGTGTCTTGTATGTGATTTTGTTTTCTTTATTTTTGTATGTTTTGTGGTTGGTGATGACTCTCAGCTCCCCATGAGGACATTGTGAGATTTAGGTGTGGGGGTGGGGTCATCTACCATTTTATTCTTATTTTTGTGAAAAATAATTTTCATTTTTATGTAAATTTTTCAATTTTTCTCTTTTTTGTATAATTTTCCCTTTTTTTGGATTTAAGGGAGTTTTGTACTACTTGATCTGCCTTGATCTCTGGTACCTTGGCTATTAGTTCATATATAAGTATGATGTGCATGATAGATTTTTGTCCTAAGCATGTCATTCTAGGCCTCGGTTCTAACCCTAATAGTCCATTGTGATTTGCAATCCAATCCTGATTTATATATCATCATTATCTTAGGATCTTAATCTTTCATGATCGGCTCTCCCACTTGTCTACTGTACAGTTACGCTTGCATGTGCTTGCACCCCTTTTACAAAAACAAAAACAAACAAACTCGTGCGCTACTGGGTGTATCCCTTTGAGGCATGACATGAGTTTGGAATGACAAAGAAGAAGAAAAAGAAAAAGAAAAAAAGGGGGGAAGAAAAGAGTTTGGAATGACAAGTACCCCTCTGAGCCATGCGCTACTAGGTGCTACCCATTGAGGCAATACCGCTACTGCGGAAGCGTGTTTTCCATGTTAGCAAATTAATAAGGTAGCTTGTGTCAGCTAAGTGGGATTGAGTCTGATTTTTGGTAAGCCAAAGTCTTAGGGTGATGATACAGTTGCACACCAAGCACCAGGATGTATTCAATATTGTTATGCATCGTGGGGTGAAAAGCTGATCTCTGGATGCCATTCTTTGGGATGATGTGTCCTGAAATGCATATAATGCTTGTGCATAGACTGATACTTGAGTTACTAGGGGGTTTAAGTTGATCCGATTGTTTACAGTTTACCCCGATGTATATATTGTGTTTTGTTATTTTTATTTTTCGGTTTTTGTTTCTCTTTTCTTTGTTTTCCTTTTTGAGATTTTGTGGGTATATCTTCTGCAAACCCTCACGAGACCTCACTCGTCCACATAGGGAACCAAGGGGTTTAAAGGGCTTGTTGCATATGCTAAATGCAACCGTGATTCCTACGAAAGTCAGTTAGGTTCTAAGGTTAGTTTTTATTTTGTTCTGCTCGAGGACGAGCCAAAGATAGGTGTGGGGGTATTTGTTAGGCGATAAATTGTCCTATTTTACGTGTCTCTTTCACCCACTTTTAGCTCATATAATAACTTAATCTTCAGGATTTTTACTTGTTTTATTTACTTTTGTAGGTAATAAACTTCAAATCGAGCAAACGTCGCGAAAAGGAGCGAAGAGGGAACAAAGCGAAGAAAAATAGCAAAAACCGGCAGAAAGGGACGACAGGGGGGCCTAGCCACTGTGCCAGAGAAGTGGCACAGCCCACGGTGGGGTCGTGCCACGTGGCACGGTCGTACCTCCCCCCTGTTCGCCGTTCGCTCGGTTTTTCTATTTAACCCTCCTTCATGCGTTTTTGCTCGGGGTCGCTTGGGGCTCTCTCTAGCGATTTTTAGGCTAGGTTTTAGGTTCGTTTATCAAATAAAACCTCAATAGGAGGATTAGTTTAGGATTGAAGATTGTAATTTTGGATTCAACCTTTGGATTTCAAGTTCATTATATCAATTCAAGACTAAGTTTTCTTTCCTTTTCTCTCTTTATTTCATATCTTGTTCTTTTTTGTGTTTTGCTAGTTTGATTCTTGTATTTGTTCTGTTTAGTTCAATCATTTGTTTTCATGTTTATTTAGTTGTTCAGATTTGATTTATTTCATTCTCGTTCTTCTATTGTTCAAGTTCATATTTTTGTTTGCTAGTTTAGGTTTTCATATGTTTGTGATGTTTAGTTGGTAGATTGTGTTGGCTTGGATTGTGATTAGCCTATTGATGGTTAATTAGTCTTGTATTTAGCCTAACCATACCAAATGTATGCGTAGAACTTAGAGTTTTCTCTCACGCCCGCCAAGTGTTCAATGAAATGCTTGAAAGAGCTTTCATCCATATTTTTGGGCGATTGACTTGTGCTGAGAGGTGAGATCAATTAGCTAGTGTAGGAGAGGAAATAGCCGAGTTCGAGACATGAAAATAGTATCCGAATCGAGTTAGGTCCCGGGGTTGCTAATTTTATGGTCTAATTGGGCTAACCCCGTGAAATAGGTCGTTAGGCTAATTAGACTAGCTCATGACCCTTGATAGAGGGCTTGGGTGGTCTTCGATGGTGCAACCGACCATCTCTAGTTCGTGATGTAGTTTGGGTAGGTTAGAACTCGTCTTAATGAGTTGGTTCGTCCATTGGTCAAATCACAACTCCAAGTTGCTTTTTCTATGTTTGTTAGCGTAGTTTAGTTTTTCCTCTTTCCCCTTCGATCTTGCCTAGCTTGAGACGGTTTAGTTAGCCCTGGTAGTTGAAAACACAACTCCCTGCGGACGACACCCTAAGTACTCAACGACACACCTGCACTTGGGGTTTATAAATATTAAAACTCTGCTTTTCCCTAACAAAGATACATTCAAACTTGATCTTTGTATATAAACAATAAATAGGACAATAGCAGAGTGCATGGACGTCTAAGTTGAAAGTTGGGAGTATTATTAAAATATGCCCAAAGTACACCATACTATTCTCCAAGATCTCTTTATTTTATCCATAACTGTAACTATTTGCTACTTGATGTACGTCATTTGTTTGGTTAACGATAATTTATTTCGTTAGCCAACTTTGGCTACTTTGTTTTTGTTGCTAAATTAAGGCCCTATTCTTTTCGTGGTTAAATCGGCTCATCCCACTCCTTCCCACTCTTTCCTACTCATTCCCATTTCCTCCAACTCCTAGGTACTCCTTTCCACTTCTTAAAATAAATACCACTCCTTCCCACTCCTGCCCACTTCCAACTATTTTTATTATGATTTTTATTATCAATATTAATAACTATTATCATTGGAATTATTACTATTAATTATTATTATTATTAATATTAATTATTATTATTATGATTGATTATTATCTATATCATTAATTAATCATTATTAGTCACCAATTATTGTGATTAATCATTATTGTTATGATTAATTATTTTTATTACTAATTAATCACTAAATAAAAGTTATTCATATTAATGATTGATTTTAATGATTATTATTAATACTATTAGCAATTATTATTATTCTTAAAATTTCTAATGATCATTTTTATTAATATATTATTATTATTACTGTTATTATTAATTAATAATTTTTGTCATTATTAATATTAGCATTAATAATAATAATAATTATTTGCAGTAATAATAATAACTATTAATATAAATTGTGGTCATTATTGTAATTATAATTAACTTTCATTAATAATAATTATTTAATAATTATTACCTATTATGGATTGATAATATTAATATTAATATTAATATTTACAGCTATCATAAATAATAAACGTTATTATGATGATTGGTATTAACAGCAATAAGAATCAATGTTGCAATTATTATTGTCAATTAGTATTAATATTAATAATTTTTTGTGATTCATTATTATTTTTATTATTAATTACTAATTATCAGTATTGTAAAAATAATTAATAATTATTGTTAATAATTAATATTAATTAATAAAATTATTATTACTATTAACACTTATAATCATTGTTGTTGTTAACAACAATATTAATAAGTATTATTAATAATAATATTAATTATTATTACATTTATTGCTAATATTGGCAAAACATTTTGTGATTCTTTTGAATATTGTTAATTATATTTTCTTTGTTACTAATTTTCAATAATAGAACTAATCATTAAGTTTTATTATTTTTATTATACATTAATTTAAATTATTAACGATAATTTTTCATATTAATACTAATGTTTATAATTATTATTAATGTTAATATTTATTATGAATATTGTCATTACTAATATTATTAATTATAACTACAACTATGACTAATATTCATTAATAAAATAATTAACAGAATAATTATAAATACACTAATTAATGTTATTACTATTACTATGAGTTTTAATATTAATGATTATTATTAATAATAAAAATTATTATGACCGTTATTATTAGTGATAAATATTATTGTGATTATTATTAATTATTATTACTGGTTACGTATTATTTTTTTATTAATTTATAATTTTTATTATCATATTCATTATTACTAATTCACAATAAGATCAATAGTAATTATTTTCACTATTGTCAGCAATAATAATAATTTTTATTGTCAATTAATAAAATTTATTAATATTACTATTAATATTAATATTATTCGTATTAATTATTATTAATATTAATAGTTATTATCATTGTTATTAAAATTAATAAGAATTACTAATATAAATATTCTTTTCAATTATTATTAATGTTAGTCATAATTATTACTAATGTACTTAAGATTACATTTGTTGTCAATTAATATCTTTCACTATTGCAATAATTTATTATTAATTCTTATTATTTGTTAAAAAGATTAATCATGATTATTATTATTATTATTATCAATATTAATATTAACTACTCCTATTAATATTATTAATTGTTAATTATTATTAAAATTTATTAATTGTTAAAATGATTAATGGTTCTAATAGTAACTACTATTCTTAATGTTATTAATTATTAATTTTATTATAATTAATTATTTTTAATATTAGAAACTAGTTATTTGTATTGTTATCAGTAATAATATTAATTTATTAATTTTTACTGTAGCACTAATAATTATTATTAATATAAATAATAATTACCATTTTAACTATTGCTAGTATAGTTCTTATTATAATAATAATTATCTTTACTAGTATTAATAATTAATAACAATTATTAACATTAAATTAATATTAATGTTAATATTATTTATTAACATTAATATTTTTGATTATTATTGTTATTGGTGTTAATAATAATTATTATTGTAGTAATTGTTTTTAATTATTATTAATAATTACGATCATGATTAATTGTTGTTGTTATTATTAATGTATAATAATTAATAATAATTATTATTATTATTATGTTACACAAATCGTTAACATTACTAATATCAATACTTTCACTCCTTTCTACTTATTCCCTCTCTCACATCTAACAAACCACTCACATTCACTCCCATCTACTTTTGCCAACTTCTACCCACTTCCACCCATTTCTTTCAACTTCTTGCCACTCCCATCCATTCACACCTATAATACACCCACAAAAAGAATAGAGCCTTAATATATGCATCGGCTTCAGTGCAAAGTGAGCGATGATGTATTAGAGTAGGAAGCTTCTTTTATTCATTTTAATGCTATTTATGATTGTTAGAATAGAACTTTTAATTTCAATTCGTATTTGTGATATTTTGCTTTGATTTTTGGTCTTTAATTTGTAATTTTTCTAAGAACTTTTAATTTCCATTCTTATTTCTAATATTTTTGTTAATAGAGAGAATGATGATAGAGAGAAGAAGATGGTAATTCATTGCTTTATGACTATATGATAAGCAATGCAACAGAAGCATATGTACATCCATAGGGAGCTAGCTAACAACCTAACTAGCTAACCAACTATGAGCTCAAGATAAAAACCATATATTGTTATTACATTTTGTTATATATCTGGACATCCCCCCCTCAAGGCGGAGTTGGTGGAATGTCCATCAAACCCAACCTTGAAGCCAGGTAGTGATGTTGAGTCTCGAACAAGGGTTTGGTAAGAAGATTGGCTAATTTCTCCTTGGAATTCACTAATAAAAAATCTCATTTTTTCGACAGATTTTCCGATAGAAAAAGCAGTATGTTCCATCGGGAAAAGAGTTTTTCAACGGATATTTTGGCCAACCGTGTCCGTCGGACCAACCCTGGTCAGGAAGGGGTTCCTGCAGAATGAGATGTTCCATCGGACATCCTTGAACGGAAATTGCAAGTTCGTCGGAGAGCCTGTCCAATGGAATTCCGACGGAAATGGGGTGGGCCGATTGACATATCCGTCCAATGCAAAAAAGGTCTGGAAAAAAAATACAAAAAAAGGAATTTTTCATGGATTCCGTCGGAATTTCCATCGGACTCCGTCTGGAACCGTTGGAAGTTGCGACGGAAAATGTCGGAAATTCCAATGGTGTTCGTCAGAATCCATTGGAATTTTTTACACCCTTTACACATAAAATTCGAAACTTCAAAAATGCAACTACAACTACAACGAAACCTGCAAGTGCAACATTTACAACCACCACGCGTGGTACATATATGACAACAACGTAACCACCACACATGGTTACTTTCATTCAACATTCACAAATGTTGAGTTATACTCAATCACACCAGGATCAAATTTTAGCTAGCTAGTACACAATCACAAATGTTGAGTTGTACTATACACAATTACAACCTACATTAATTTAAAAAATTTAATCAACATGGAAAGCATATTGTATAGGATGTTGTGAATTACTCAAATATATAATACAAGAGGTAAATTTATGGTTTTAATGCTTTTTTGAACCACCAACTAAATTCCGCCTCAACTATGGCGTCTACCTCTACGTCCGTTGAAGTGGGATTTTCATGTAATTTTTGTTGTCTGAATAACCTGTATGCATCATATTCATCAACATTATGTTTTAGATTGAACTTCATTGCAGAATAAAAGCTGAAGCTATAACTTACTCGATATAAGGTTGAACTTCATTACAATTCAACAAAATGTGAAGATGTGCAACATGCAACTCTTCATTAGTTAGGTACCTCTGTGTATGAATTCCCACTGGAGTACCTTGCGTTTTAAAAACTGATAAAGCGGGCTGCATTTGTGGCTCGTCATTGTCATCCTGATTACATCGACGTCTTGTGTGCATTGAAGGCACATCAGCGCCGAAGTAATACAAACAAAATTGTAACATCTCAAAAACCAGGTAAACTTCGGCCATTGATCCTTCAGGATATGCTTTATTTTTTATCTTCTTCTTAAGCCTCCCAAAGTACCTAATAAACAATAACTTATACGAGTATTTCAACATAACACTATATTTAACTTTAGATGAATGGTCAAATTTTAATATTCGTATTTATCTTTAAAATAGATACATCCACCGTTATTGCACTGGATACCCTAGGTATGCTTCTTTTGCCAAATATATAGGTAGGTGCTCCATGACATTGAAGAATCCTGGTGGAAAAATTACTTGGTTTGGTTTGAGTTAAGTTAACTTCAAGTCAAAATCATGCTCGATATCAATAAGATTTTGATTCATTTTGTTTTCCAGTCAATGGATTTTTTTTAAAATGGGCTCGTTTCCAAAGGAAAATAATTTTGGTGGAAAATGACTAGATCATGTTTGATACGATTAGGATCATTCCGCTTTTCAAGTACATTTTAAATTAGTAGTTCAAGTATTCATTCTAGTTGGATTTAGGTCATTTAGTTTAGATCACTTGCATCAAGTCTTCAATATAGTTTCGTTTATACCTTATCCATATCAAAGTATTTGAATAGTTTGCCAAACATACATATTGTCTACTAATTATCGATTATGCCCCTAGATTGTTGATGTTAGATATATCAAACTATCTATGCTATGTTATATATAAAGCTAAAAGGGTCTTAATTATGGTGCGCAATTTCTCAAATATGCCTTATTATTAATAAGATTTCCTAATTAGGCAAACATATATAGTTGATGACAAAGTTAAATAATAGGGATAAAATTGTAAAAGAGAAAACTAGCAATTAAAAAACGACCAAAAACCTTGACTTGGGGGAGGGGAAAACTGCCATCTAATTAACCTCACCCACCTAGCAATACTTAGTTACTCATGTTTCCCTTGGACTCTCGACGTGTTCGGTAATAGATATTCAAGTAGAGGTTATGGACCACTATTTAAAAGCGTTCAGCAAAGTAATGGATGAAGTAGTGGCTAGAAGTTCATGTAGTGTTCTCAATAGCTAATGAAAGTAGCTTTTAAGCATCTCCATCCAGTAGTTGCATTACAAATTACAACATTCTTCTTTTTATTTACGAAAAACCTTTATTTGTTGTTCCATTTTTTAATCATTTGACATAAATGTCCTAATTCAACTGCCACACTTACCGAATGTTTTTATTTTAAATCTCTTGTTGATAGCTGACCAGTAATCATTAGTGGGTTGCTACTAATCTCTAGCAAGGTCGGGAACAACTAATAAAACAGCTAACAATTATTAAAACAGTTAATTTTGCCTAGCAAACCTTCAGTCTTTTCTGTAGTTCTTGATTTCTTTTAGTTCATAAGTTAGAATTTTTTGGAGGAATTCTCTCTCTGCTTATTGTCCTCTGTTCATTTCCAATTGATATGGCTGCACAAAATTCATCATCACATTTTCCTTGTCTTTTTCTTGCTAACTCATGGCCTAGATATGAGTTAATGCATTTTTTATTATGGACATCATGCAATTTGATCTCATTCATTTAGAAGTAGTCGATAACTCTATCATTAATATCCACATGACTGGCTATAGATTATCACATATAATTGACAAACATTGAACATTATCAGCTGAATATTGTTCAAGAAATAGGTATGAGTCTAATTCTATGCCAATCAATTAAATCTGGTATTTCTTTGGTTCAATTCCTGAAGTTTCTACCACAAGTTTATTGCTCTTATAATATTCCGCTAAAATTATTAACTGATTGAAGGCGAAGGTTTCCTTTTCTTTCATTTTCTAATGAGGGTACATACAAAAAAAAGCCATAATTTAAATTCCACTTACTAATCATTCCCCGATTTCTTTTCTTTTCCGATCCAAGTTTTGCATTGTTTTCTTTGTTGTTTAAGAAGAATGGAGCTTTATTTGGAGTGCCACTCGCACATGATGAGAATTTATCATGAATGTCTCTTGAAAATGTTCAAATCTTTCAAGGAATCAAATTTGTATAAGAGATTGTAAAATCCCTTCATTTTCTCAACTGGATTCTTCATTCTTCACTTCTTTGATAAATTCAATTTATTTCTCTATTTTAGTCCTTTTGTATTAGGAATTGTGAATGATAATGTATTGTATTTTGGAGGAAGTGGATAGTAATAATCTCAACTTTTAACTTGGACATTTGTCCACTATACTATAAGCTTATTTAGGATTTATATAACTAGACCGATTTGGATAGTATTTTTGGTTAGTGATGTAACTTTACATTCAACATACGCAACTACATATACTTAAAGAGTCGAGCATTTTAAACATATACAATTGCATAACATTGTGAAATTGTTGCATTATATTGATAAAGATGCATTCAAACTTGATCTTGGTATATAAATAATAAATAGGACAATAGCAGAGTACATGGACGTCTAAGTTCAAAATTGGAAGTATTATTACAATATGCCCAAAGTACACCATACTATTCTCCAAGATCTCTTTAGTTTATCCATGATTGTAACTATTTGCTACTTGATGTACGTCATTTGTTTGGTTAACGATAATTTATGCCTACTTTGTTTTTGTTGCTAAATTGAGGCCCTATTCTTTTCGTGGTTAAATCGGCCCATCCCACTCCTTCCCACTCTTTCCTACTCATTCCCATTTCTTCCAACTCCTAGGTACTCCTTTCTACTTCTTAAAATAAATACCACTCCTTTCCACTCCTACCCACTTCCAACTATTTTTATTATGATTTTTATTATCAATATTAATAACTATTATCATTGGAATTATTATTATTAAGTATTATTATTATTAATATTAAGTATTATTATTATTAATATTAATTATTATTATTATGATTGATTATTATCTGTATCATTAATTAATCATTATTAGTCATCAATTATTGTGATTAATCATTATTGTTATGATTAATTATTTTTATTACTAATTAATCACTAAAATAAAAATTATTCATATTAATGATTACTTTTAATGATTATTATTAATACTATTAGCAATTATTATTATTCTTAAAATTACTAATGATCGTTGTTATTAATATATTATTATTATTACTATTATTATTAATTAATAATTTTTGTCATTATTAATCTTAGCATTAATAATAATTATTATTATTTGCAGTAATAATAATAACTATTAATATAAATTGTAATCATTGTTGTAATTATAACTAACTTTCGTTAATAAAAATTATTTAATAATTATTACCGATTATGGATTATTAATATTAATAGTAATGTTAATATTTACAGCTATCATAAATAATAAACGTTATTGTGATGATTGGTATTAACAGCAATAAAAATCAATGTTGCAATTATTATTGTAAATTAGTATTAATATTCATAATTTTTTTATGATTCATTATTATTTTTGTTATTAATTAATAATTACCATTACTGTAAAAATAATTAATAATTATTGTTAATAATTATTATTAATTAATAAAAATATAAACAATATTTGTTATTAGTATTAACACTTATAATTATTGTTCTTGTTAACAACAATAATAATAATAAGTATTATTATTAATAATACTAATTATTATTACATTTATTGCTAATATTGACAAAAAAATTTGTGATTCTTTTGAATATTGTTAATTATATTTTGTTTATTACTAATTTTTAATAATAGTACTAATCATTAAGATTTATTATTTTTATTATTCATTAATTTAAATTATTAATAATAATTTTTAATATTAATACTAATTTTTATAATTATTATTAATGTTAATATTTATTATGAATATTATCATTACTAATATTATTAATTATAACTTCAACTATGACTAATATTCATTAATAAAATAATTAATAGAATAATTATAAATAGACTAATTAATGTTATTACTATTACTATGAGCTTTAATATTAATGATTATTATTAATAATAAAAATTATTATGACTATTATTATTAGTTATAAATATTATTGTCATTATTATTAATTATTATTAATAACTAGTTATTATTTTTTTTAATTTATAATTGTTATTATTATATTCATTATTGCTAATTCGTAATAAGATCAATAGTAATTAGTTTCCCTATTGTTAGTAATAATAATAATTTTTATTTTCAATTAATAAAATTTATTAATATTACTATAAATATTAACGTTATTCGTACTGATTATTATTAATATTAGTAATTAATATCAGTGTTATTAAAATTAATAAGAATTATTTTTATAACTATTATTATGAATTATTATTAACATTAGTCATAATTATTAATATTGCACTTCATATTATATTTGTTGTCAATTAATATATTTTATTATTGTAATAATTTATTATTAATTCTTATCATTTGTCAAAAAGATTAATAGTGATTATTATTATTATTAACAATATTAATATTAACTACAGCTGTTAATATTATTAATTATTAATTATTATTAACATTTATTAATTGTTAAAAATATTAATGGTTCTAATAGTAACTACTATTCTTAATATTATTAATTATTAACTTTATTATAATTAATTATTTTTAACATTAGAAACTAGTTATTTGTATTGTTATCTGTAATAATATTAATTTCTTAATGTTTACAGTAGTATAATAATTATTATTAATATAAATAATAATTACCATTTTAACTATTGCTAGTATAATTGTTATTATAATAATAATTATCGTTACCAGTATTAATAATTAATAATAATTATTAACATTAAATTAATATTAATATTAATATTATTTATTAACATTAATATTTTTGATTATTATTGTTATTGGTGTTAATAATAATTAGTATTGTGTTAATTGTTTTTCATTATTTTTAATAATTACAATCATGATTAATTGTTGTTGTTATTATTAGTGTATAATAATTATTAATTATTATTATTATTATTATTATGTTACACAAATCGTTAACATTACTAATATCAATACTTTCACTCCTTCCTACTTATTCCCTCTCTCACATCTAACAAACCACTCATATTCACTCTCATCTGCTTTTTCCTACTTCTACCAACTTCCACCCATTTCTTTCAACTTCTTCCCACTCCCATCCATTCACACCTATAATACACCCACAAAAAGAATAGAGCCTGAATATATGCATCGGCTTCAGTGCAAGGTGAGCGATGATGTATTGGAGTAGGAAGCTTCTTTTATTTGTTTTAATGCTATTTATGATTGTTATAATAGAACTTTTAATTTCAATTCTTGTTTGTGATATTTTACTTTGATTTTTGGTCTTTAATTTGTAATTTTTCTAAGAACTTTTAATTTCAATTCTTATTTCTAGTATTTTTATCAACAGAGGAAAGGATGACAGAGAGAAGAAGATACTAATTCATTGCTTTATGACAGTATGATAAGCAATGCAAAAGAAGCATATGTACATCCCTAGGCAGCTAGCTAACAACCTTACTAGCTAACCAACTATGAGCTCAAGATAAAAACCATATATTGTTATTACAATCTGTTATATATATATCTTGACATCCTCCCCTCAAGGTGGAGTTGGTGGAATGTCCATCAAACCCAACTTTGAAGCCAGGTAATGATGATGAATCTCGGACAAGGGTTTGGTAAGAAGATTAGTTAATTGCTCCTTGGAATTTCACTACTAAAAAATCTCACTTTTTCGACGGATTTTCCGATAGAAAAAGCAGTATGTTCCGTCGGAAAAAGAGTTTTTCAACGGATATTCCGGCCAGCCGTGTCCGTCGGAATAACCCTAGTCAGGAAGGGGTTCTGAAAGAATGAGATGTTCTGTCGGACATCCTCGGACGGAAATTCCATGTTCGTCGGAGAGCCCCTCCGATGGAGTTCTGACGGAAATAGGGAGGGCCGACTGACATATCTGTCCGATGCAAAAAAGTCTGGAAAAAATTTTCAAAAAAAAGAATTTTTCATGGATTCTGTCGGACTCCGTCTGGATCTGTTGGAAGTTACGACAGAATCCGTCGAAAATTCCAACAACCCCATCAGAATCCGTTGGAATTTTCGACACCCTTTTACACATAAAATTCGAAACTTCAATAACGCAACTACAATAGCAACGAAACTTGCAAGTGCAACATTTACAACCACCATACGTGGTACATATATGATAACAACGTAACCACCACACATGATTACTTTCATTCAAAATTCACAAATGTTGAGTTGGACTCAATCAAACCAGGATCAAATTTTAGCTAACTAGTACACAATCACGAATGTTGAGTTGTACTATACACAATTTCAACCTACATTAATTTAAAGAATTAATCAATATGGAAAGCATATTGCATAAGATGTTGTGAATTAGTTGAATATATAATACAAGAGGTAAATTTAGGGTCTTACAGGTTTTTGAACTACCAAATAAATTTCGCCTCAATTATGGCGTGTACCTCTACATCCGTTGAAGTAGGATTTTCATGTAATTTTTGTTGTTTGAATAACTTGTATGCATGATATTCATCAGCACCATCTTTTAGATTTAACTTCATTGCAATACAATAAAAGTCGAAGCTAGAACATACTCCATATAAGGTTGAGCTTCATTACAATTCAACAAAATGTGATGGTGTGCAACATGCAACTCTTCATCAGTTAGGTACCTCTGTGTATGACTTCCCACTGGAGTACCTTGGGTTTTACAAACTGATAAACCCGGCTGCATTTGTGGCTCGTCATTGTCATCCTGATTACATGGACGTCTTGTGCGCATTGAAGGCACATTAGCGCCGAAGTAATACAAAGAAAATTGTGACATCTCAAAAACCAGGTAAACTTCGGCCATTGATCCTTCAGGATATGTTTTGTTTTTTATCTTCTTCTTAAGCCTCTCAAAGTACCTAATAAACAATAACCTATATCAGTATTTCAATATTAGACTATATTTAACTTTAGATGAATGACCAAATTTTAATATTCGTATTTATCTTTCAAATGGATACATCCATCGATATTGCACTGGATACCCTAGGTATGCTTCTTCTACCAAATGTATAGGTAGGCGCTCCATGACATTGAAGAATCCTGGTGGAAAAATTACTCGGTTTGGTTTCAGTTAAGTTAACTTCAAGTCAAAATCATGTTCGATATCAGTAAGATTTTAATTCATTTTGTTTTCCATTCGATTGATTTTTTTTCAAATGAGCTCGTTTCGTAAAGGAAAATAATTTGGGTGGAAAATGACTAGATCATGTTTGATGTGATTAGGATCATTCAGCTTTTCAAGTACACTTTAAATTTGTAGTTTCAAGTATCGATTGTAGTTGGATTTAGGTCATTTAGTTTAGATCACTTGCATCGAGTCTTGAATATAGTTTTGTTTTTATACCTTATCCATATCACATTATTTGCATAGTTTGCCAAACATACATATTGTCTACTAATTACCGATCATACCCCTAGATTTTCGATGTTAGATATATCAAACTATCTGTGCTATGTTATATATAAAGATAATAAGGTTTTAATTATGGTGTGCAAATTTTCAAATATGCCTTATTATTAATAACATTTCCTAATTAGACAAAGATAAATAGTTGATGATAAAGTTAAATAAAAAGGGATAAAATGTAAAAGAGAAAATTAGCAATTAAAAAACGACCAAAAACCTTGACTTGGGGGAGGGGGAAACTGCCTTCTAGTTAACCTCGCACACCTAGCAATACTCAACTACTCATGTTTCCCTTAGACTCTCGATGTGTTCGGTAATAGATATTCAAGTAGAGGTTATGGACCACTATTTAAAAGTGTTCGGCAAAGTAATGGATGAAGTAGTGGCAAGAAGTTCATATAGTGTTCTCAATAGCTAATGAAAGTGGGTTTTAAGAACCTCTATCCAGTAGTTGCGTTGCAAATTACAACATTCTTCTTCTTATTTACGAATAACCTTTATTTATTGTGCCATTTTAGTCATTTTACATAAATGTGCTAATTCAACCTCCACATTTACCGAATGCATTTATTTTAAATCTCTAGTTGATAGTCGACCACTAATCACTAGTGGGTCGCAGCTAATCTCTAACAAAATCGGGAACAACTAAAAAAACAGATAACAATTACTAAAACAATTAATTTTGCTGAGCAGACCTTCGGTATTCTTCGTGGTTCTTCATTTCTTTTAGTTCATAAGTTAGAATTTTTTTGCAGGAATTCCCTCTCTCCTTATTGTCCTCTGTTCTTTTCCAATTGATATGGCTGCACAAAATTCACCATCACATTTTCCTTGTCTTTTTCTTGCTAACTCATGACCTAGATATGAGTTAATGTATTTTTTATTATGGATATTCTACAATTTGATCTCATTCATTTAGTAGTAGTCGATAATTCTTTCATTAATATCCACATGAGTGGCTGTACATTATCGCATATAATTGACAAACATTGCACATTATCAGTTGAATATTGTTCAAGAAATAGGTATGAGTCTGATTCTATGCCAATCAATTAAATATGGTATTTCTTTGGTTCAATTCCTAAAGTTTCTACTACAAGTTTTTTGCTTTTATAATATTCTGCTAAAGTTATTAACTGATTGAAGGGGAAGGTTTCCTTTTCTTTCGTTTTCTAATGAGGGTACATACAAAAAAAAAAACATAATTTAAATTCCACTTACTAATCATTCCCCGATTTCTTATTTTTTCCAATCCAAGTTTTGCATTGTTTTCTTTGTTGTTTAAGAAGATTGGGGCTTTATTTGGAGTGCCAATCGCACATGATGACAATTTATCATGAATGTTGCTTGAAAATGTTCAAATCTTTTAAGGAATAAAATTTGTAAGAGTGATTGTAAAACCCCTTCATTTTCTCAACTGGATTCTTCATTCTTCACTTCTTTGATAAATTCCATTTATTTCTCTATTTTAGTCCTTCTATATTAGGAATTGTGAATGATAATGCATTGTATTTTGGAGGTAGTGGATAATAATAATCTCAACTCCAAACTTGGACATTTGTGCACTATACTATAAGCTTATTTAATATTTATATAACTAGACCGATTTGCATAGTGTTTTTAGTTACTAAAACTTATTCTACCCACTTTCACCCATTTCTACCCACTCCTATCCATTCGCACCTATAATACACACACAAAAAGAGTAAAGCTTGAATATATGCATCGGCTTCAGTGCATGGTGAGCGATGATGTATTGGAGTAGGAAGCTTCTTTTATTTGTTTTAATCCTATTTATGATTGTTATAATAGAACTTTTAATTTCAATTCTTATTTGTGATATTTTACTTTGATTTTTGGTCTTTAATTTGTAATTTTTCTAAGAACTTTTAATTTCAATTCTTATTTCTAATATTTTTGTCAATAAAGAGAAGCATGATAGAGAGGAGAAGATATTAATTCATTGCTTTATAACTGTATGATAAGCAATGCAACAGAAGCATATGTACATCCATACGCAGCTAACTAAAAACGTAACTAGCTAACCAACTATGAGCTCAAGTTAAAAACCATATATTGTTATTACATTATGTTATATATCTTGATATCCCCCCCCCCTCAAGGTGGAGTTGGTGGAATGTCCATCAAACCCAACCTTGAAGCCAGGTAATGATGCTGAGTCTCGGACAAGGGTTTGGTAAGAAGATTAGCTAATTGCTCCTTGGAATTATACTATTAAAAAAACTCACTTTTTCGACGGATTTTTCGACAGAAAAAGCAGTATGTTCCGTTGGAAAAAGAGTTTTCCAACGGATATTCCGGCCAGCCGTGTCCGTCGGAATAACCCTGGTCAGGAAGTGGTTCTAACAGAATGAGATGTTCCGTCGGACATCCTCGATCGGAAATTGCAAGTTCGTCGAAGAGCCCCTCCGATGGAATTCCGATAGAAATGGGGAGGGCCGACTAACATATCCGTCCAACACAAAAAAGTCTGGAAATGTTTTTTCAAAAAAAGGAATTTTTCATGGATTCCGTTGGAATTTCCGTCGGACTCCCTCTAGATCCGTTGGAAGTTACGACGAAATCTGTCGGAAATTTTGACGGCCTCCGTTAGAGTCCGTTGGAGTTTTTGACACCCTTTTACACATAAAATTCGAAACTTCAATAACGCAACTACAACTACAACGAAACCTGCAACTGCAACATTTACAACCACCACACGTGGTATATATATGACAACAACGTAACCACCACACATGGTTACTTTCATTCAACAATCACAAATGTTAAGTTGTACTCAATCACACCAGGATCAAATTTTAGCTAGCTACTACACAATCACAAATGTTGAGTTGTACTCAATCTCATTTTTTTGACAGATTTTCCGATAGAAAAAGCAGTATGTTCCGTCGGGAAAAGAGTTTTTCAACGGATATTCCGGCCAACCGTGTCCGTCGGAACAACCCTGGTCAGGAAGGGGTTCCAACAGAATGAGATGTTCCATCGGACATCCTTGAACGGAAATTGCAAGTTCGTCGGAGAGCCCGTCCAATGGAATTTCGACGGAAATGGGGTGGGCCGATTGACATATCCGTTCGATGCAAAAAAGGTCTGGAAAAAAAAATTTCAAAAAAAGGAATTTTTCATGGATTCCTTCGAAATTTCCATCGGACTCCGTCTGGAACCGTTGGAAGTTGCGACGGAAGATGTCGGAGATTCCAATGGTGTTATTCAGAATCCATTGGAATTTTTCACACCCTTTACACATAAAATTCGAAACTTCAATAACGCAACTACAACTACAACGAAACCTGCAAGTGCAACATTTACAACCACCACGCGTGGTACATAAATGACAACAACGTAACCACCACGCATGGTTACTTTCATTCAACAATCACAAATGTTGAGTTGCGCTCAATCACACCATGATCAAATTTTAGCTAGCTAGTACACAACCACAAATGTTGAGTTGTACTATACAGAATTTCAACATACATTAATTTTAAAATTTTAATCAACATGGAAATCATATTGCATAAGATGTTGTGAATTAGTCGAATATATAATACAAGAGGTAAATTTAAGGTCTTACTGCTTTTTTGAACTACCAACTAAATTCCGAGTCAGTTATGGCGTCTACCTCTACATCCGTTGAAGTGGGATTTTCATGTAATTTTTGTTGTTTGAATAACCTGTATGCATTACATTCATCAGCACCATGTTTTAAATTGAACTTCATTGCAATACAATAAAAGCTGAATTAAGAACTTACTCGATATAAGGTTGAACTTCATTGCAATTCAACAAAATGTGAAGGTGTGCAACATGCAACTCTTCATCAGTTAGGTACCTCTGTGTACGACTTCCCACTGGAGTACCTTGCATTTTAAAAACCGATAAAGCGGGCTGCATTTGTGGCTCGTCATTGTCATCCTAATTACATCGACGTCTTGTGCGCATTGAAGGCACATTAGCGCCGAAGTAATACAATGAAAATTGTGACATCTCAAAAACGAGGTAAACTTCGGCGATTGATCCTTGAGGATATGTTTTGTTTTTTATCTTTTTCTTAAGCTTCCCAAAGTACCTAATAAACAATAACTTATATGAGTATTTCAATATAACACTATATTTAACTTTAGATGAATGACCAAATTTTAATATTCGTATTTATCTTTCAAATGGATACATCGATCGATATTTCACTGGATACCCTAGGTATGCTTCTTCTACCAACTGTATAGGTAGGTGCTCCATAACATTGAAGAATCCTGGTGGAAAAATTACCCGGTTTGGTTTGAGTTAAGTTCACTTCAAGTCAAAATCATGTTCGATATCAATAAGATTTTGATTCCTTTTGTTTTCCAGTCAATTGATTTTTTTTCAAATGAGCTCGTTTCTAATGGAAAATAATTTTGGTGGAAAATGACTAGATCATGTCTGATACGATTAGTATCATTCCGCTTTTCAAGTACACTTTAAATTAGTTGTTCAAGTATTGATTCTAGTTGGATTTAGGTCATTTATTTTAGATCACTTGCATCAAGTCTTGAATATAGTTTCGTTTATACCTTATCCATATCAAATTATTTGAATAGTTTGCCAAACATACATATTGTCTACTAATTATCGATTATGCCCCTAGATTGTTGATGTTAGATATATCAAACTATCTGTGCTATGTTATATATAAAGCTAATAGGGTCTTAATTATGGTGTGCAAATTCTCAAATATGCCTTATTATTAATAAGATTTCCTAATTAGACAAACATAAATAGTTGATGATAAAGTTAAATAAAAGGGGTAAAACTGTAAAAGAGAAAATTAGCAATTAAAAAACGACCAAAAACCTTGACTTGGGGAAGGGGGAAACTGCCTTCTAATTAACCTCGCCCACCTAGCAATGCTCAATTACTCATGTTTCCCTTGGACTCTCGACGTGTTCGGTAATAGATATTCCAGTAGAGGTTATGGACCACTATTTAAAAGTATTCGGCAAAGTAATGGATGAAGTAGTGGCTAGAAGTTCATATAGTGTTTTCAATAGCTAATGAAAGTAGCTTTTAAGTGCCTCTATCCAGTAGTTGCATTGTAAATTACAACATTCTTCTTTTTATTTACGCAAAAGCTAAGATTTTTTGTGCCGTTTTTAATCATTTGACATAAATGTGCTAATTCAACCGCCACACTTACCGAATGCATTTATTTCAAATCTCTAGTTGATAGGTGACCACTAATCATTAGTTGGTTGTAACTAATCTCTAGCAAAATCGAGAACAGCTAAAAAACAGCTAACAATTATTAAAACAACTAATTTTTCCTAGCAGACCTCCGGTCTTCTCTGTGGTTCTTGATTTCTTTGAGTTCATAAGTTAGAATTTTTTTGCAGGAATTCTCTCTCTGCTTATTGTCCTCTGTTCTTTTCCAATTGATATGGCAGCACAAAATTCACCATGACATTTTCCTTGTCTTTTTCTTGCTAACTCATGGCCTACATATGAGTTAATGGATTTTTTATTATGGACATCATGCAATTTGATCTCATTCATTTAGTAGTAGTCGGTATCTCTGTCATTAATATCCACATGACTACCTATACATTATCGCATATAATTGACACACATTGCACATTATCAGCTGAATATTATTCAAGAAATAGGTATGAGTCTGATTCTACTCCAATCAATTAAATATGGTATTTCTTTGGTTCAATTCTTAAAGTTTCTACCATAAGTTTTTTGCTCTTATAATATTCCGCTAAAATTACTAACTGACTGAAGGAGAAGGTTTCCTTTTCTTTCATTTTCTAATGACGGTACATTAAAAAAGAAAACCGTAATTTAAATTCCACTTAGTATTCATTCTCCGATTTCTTATTTTTCTCGATCTAAGTTTTGCATTGTTTTCTTTGTTGTTTAAGAAGAATGGGGCTTTATTTGGAGTGCCACTCACACAAGATGAGAATTTATCATGAATGTTGCTTGAAAATGTTCAAATCTTTCAAGGAATCAAATTTGTATAAGAGATTGTAAAATCCCTTCATTTTCTCAACTGGATTCTTCATTCTTCACTTCCTTGATGAATTCCATTTATTTCTCTATTTTAGTCCTTTTATATTAGGAATTGTGAATGATAATGTATTGTATTTTGGAGGTAGCGGATAATAATAATCTCAACTTTAAACTTGGACATTTGTGCACTATACTATAAGCTTATTTAATATTTATATAACTAGACTGACTTGGATAGTGTTTTTAGTTAGTGATGTAACTTTACATTCAACATACGCAATTACATATACTTAAAGACTCGAGCATTTTAAACATATACAATTGCATAACATTGTGAAATTGTCGCATTATATTGATAAAGATACGTTCAAACTTGATCTTGCTATATAAACAATAAATAGGACAATAGCATAGTGCATGGACGTCTAAGTTCAAAGTTGAGAGTATTATTACAATATGCCCAAAGTACATCGTACTATTCTCCAAGATCTCTTTATTTTATCCATAATTGTAACTATTTGCTACTTGATGTACATCATTCGTTTGCTTAACGATAATTTATTTCGTTTGCCAACTTTGGCTACTTTGTTTTTGTTGCTGAATTGAGCCCCTATTCTTTTCGTGGTTAAATCGGCCCATCCCACTCCTTCTCACGCTTTTCTACTCATTCCCATTTCTTCCAACTCCTAGGTACTCCTTTCCACTTCCTAAAATAAATACCACTCCTTCCCACTCCTAGCCACTTCCACCTATTTTTATTATGATTTTTATTATTAATATTAATAACTATTATCATTGAAATTATTATTATTAATTGTTATTATTACTAATATTAATTATTATTATTATGACTGATTATTATCTATATCATTAATTAATCATTATTAGTCATCAATTATTATGATTAATCATTATTGTTATGATTAATTATTTTTATTGCTAATTAATCACTAAATAAAAGTTATTCATATTAATGATTGCTTTTAATAATTATTATTAATACTATTAGCAATTATTATTACTCTTAAAATTATTATTGATCAAACAACAATACAACAACAAACTCCCAATGTGGGTTCCGCTTTCGCGGGGAAAATTAAAATTATTATTGATCGTTTTTATTAATATATTATTATTATTACTGTTATTATTAACTAATAATTTCTTTCATTATTGATATTAGCATTAATAATAATTATTATTATTTGCAGTAATAATAATAAATATTAATATGAATTGTAATGATTGTTGTAATTATAACTAAATTTCATTAATAATAATAATTTAGTAATTATTAACTATTATGGATTATTAATATTAATATTAATATTAATATTTACAACTATCATAAATAATAAACGTTATTATGATCATTGCTAGTAATGGCAATAAGAATTAATGCTGCAATTATTATTGTCAATTAGTATTAATATTAATAATTTTTTATGATTCATTATTATTTTTATGATTGATTAATAATTACCATAATTGTAAAAAAAATTAATAATTATTGTTAATAATTATTATTAATTAATAAAAATATAAAAAATAATTATTATTGGTATGAGCACTTATAATTATTGTTGTTGTTAACAACAATAATAACAAGTATTACTAACAATAATATTAATTATTATTACATTTATTGCTAATATTGACAAAAAAATTTATGATTCTTTTGAATATTGGTAATTGTATTTTCTTTATTACTAATTGTTAATAATAGTGCTAATCATTATGTTGTATTATTTTTATTACACATTAATTTCAATTATTAATAATAATTATTAATATTAATACTAATGTTTATAATTATTGTTAATGTTAATAATTATTATGAATATTATTGTTACTAATATTATTAATTATAACTCCAACTATGACTAATATTCATTAATAAAATAATTAATAGAATAATTATAAATAGAATAATTAATGTTATTACTATTACTATGAGTTTTAATATTAATGATTATTATTATTAATAAAACTTTTTATGACTATTATTATTAGTTATAAATATTATTGTGATTATTATTAAATTTTATTAATAACTAGGTATTATTTTTTTATTAATTTATAATTGTTATTATTATATTCATTATTTCTAATTCGTAATAAGATCAACAGTAATTATTTTCACTATTGTCAGTAATCGTAATAATTTTTATTGTCAATTAATAAAATTTATTAATATTACTATTACTAATAATTTTATTCATATTGATTATTATTAATATTAATAATAATTATAATTGTTATTAAAATTAATAAGAATTATTGTTATAAATATTTTTGTGAATTATTATTAATATTAGTCATAATTATTAATAGTGTACTTAATATTATATTTGTTGTCAATTAATATCTTTTATTATTGTAATAATTTATTATTAATTATTATTATTTGTTAAAAATATTAATAGTGATTATTATTATTATCACTATTAATATTAACTACTGTTGTTAATATTATTAATTTTTAATTATTATTAATATTTATTAATTGTTAAAAAGATTAATGGTTCTAATAGTAACTACTATTCTTAATATTATTAATTATTAATTTTTTTATAATTAATTATTTTTAATATTATAAACTAGTAATTTGTATTGTTATGAATAATAATATTAATTTATTATTGTTTACAGTAGTAATAATAATTATTATTAAAATCAATAATAATTACGATTTTAACTATTGCTAGTATAATTTTTATTATAATATTAATTATCATTACTAGTATTATAATTAATAATAATTATTAACATTAAATTAATATTAATATTAATATTATTTATTAACATTAATATTTTTGATTATTATTGTTATTGGTGTTAATAATAATTATTATTGTAGTAATTGTTTTTAATTATTTTTATTAATTACGAGTATGATTAATTGTTGTTGTTATTATTAATGTATAATAATTATTATTAATAATAATTATTAATATTATGTTACACAAATCGTTGACATTACTAATGTCAATACTTTTACTCCTTGCTACTCATTCCCTCTCTCACATCTAACAAACGCCTCATATTCACTCCCACCCACTTTTTCCTACTTCTACCCACTTCCACCCATTTCTTTCCACTTCTTTCCACTCCCATCCATTCACACCTATAATACACCCACAAAAAGAATAGAGCCTTAATATATGCATTGGCTTCAGTGCAAGGTGAGCGATGATGTGTTGGAGTAGGAAGCTTCTTTTATTTGTTTTAATGCTATTTATGATTGTTATAATAGAACTTTTAATTTCAATTCTTATTTGTGATATTTTACTTTGATTTTTGGTCTTTAATTTGTAATTTTTCAAAGAATTTTTAATTTCAATTCTTATTTCTAATATTTTTGTCAATAGAGAGAAGGATGACAGAGAGAAGAAGATATTAATTCATTGCTTTATGACTGTATGATAAGTAATGCAACAGAAGCATATGTACATCCCTAGGCAGCTAGCTAACAACCTAACTAGCTAACCAACTATGAGCTCAAGATAAAAACCATATATTGTTATTACATTCTGTTATATATCTTGACATCCCCCCCTCAAGGTGGAGTTGGTGGATTGTCCATCAAACCCAACCTTCAAGCCAGGTAATCATGCTGAGTCTCGGATAAGGGTTTGGTAAGAAGATTAGCTGATTGCTCCTTGGAATTGACTATTAAAAAATCTCACTTTTCGACGGATTTTTTGACAGAAAAAGCAGTATGTTCCGTCGGAAAAAGAGTTTTCCAACGGATATTCCGGCCAGCCGTGTCCGTCGGAATAACCCTGGTCAGGAAGGGGTTCCAACAGAATGAGATGTTCCGTCGGACATCCTTGAACGGAAATTGCAAGTTTGTCGGAGAGCCCCTCTGATGGAATTCCAACGAAAATGGGGAGGGCCGACTGACATATTCGTCCGATGCAAAAAAGTCTGAAATTTTTTTTTCAGAAAAAGGAAGTTTTCATGGATTCCGTGGGAATTTCCGTCGGACTCCGTCTAGATCCGTTCAAAGTTGCGACGGAATCCGTCAGAAATTCCAACGGCCCCCGTCAGAATCCGTTGGAATTTTTTACACCCTTTTACACATAAAATTTGAAACTTCAATAACGCAATTGCAACTACAACTACAACAAAAGCTGCAAATGCAATATTTACAACCACCATATGTGGTACATATATGATGACAACATAACCACCACACATGCTTACTTTCATTCAACAATCCCAAATGTTGAGTTGCACTCAATCACACCAGGATCAAATTTTAGCTAGCTAGTACACAATAAAAAATGTTGAGTTGTCTTATACACAATTTCAACCTACATTAATTTAAAAAATTAATCAACATGGAAAGCATATTGTATAAGATGTTGTGAATGAGTTGAATATATAGTACGAGAGGTAAATTTACGGTCTTGCTGCTTTTTGAACTACCAAATAAATTCCGCCTCAATTATGGCATCTACCTCTACGTCCGTTGAAGCCGGATTTTCATGTAATTTTTGTTTTTTGAATAACTTGTATGCATGATATTCATCAGCACCATGTTTTAGATTGAACTTCATTGCAATACAATAAAAGCCGAAGCTGGAACTTACTCGATATAAGGTTGAGCTTCATTACAATTCAGCAAAATCTAAAGGTGTGCAACATGCAACTCTTCATCAGTTAGGTACCTTTGTGTACGACTTCCCACTGGAGTACCTTGGGTTTTACAAACTGATAAAGCGGGTTGCATTTATGGCTCATCATTGTCATCTTGATTACATCGACGTCTTGTGCGCATTGAAGGCACATTAGTGTCAATGTAATACAAAGAAACTTGTGACATCACAAAAACCAGGTAAACTTCGGCCATTGATCCTTCAGGATATGTTTTGTTTTTTATCTTCTTCTTAAGCCTCCCAAAGTACCTGATAAATAATAACCTATATGAGTATTTCAATATAACACTATATTTAACTTTAGATGAATGACCAAATTTTAATATTCGTATTTATCTTTCAAATGGATACATCCATCGATATTGCACTGGATACCCTAGGTATGCTTCTTCTACCAAATGCATAGGTAGGTGCTCCATGACATTGAACAATCATGGTGGAAAAATTACTCGGTTTGGTTTGAGTTAGGTTAACTTGAAGTCAAAATCATGTTCGATATCAATAAGATTTTGATTCATTTTGTTTTCCAGTCGATTGAATTTTTTTCAAATGAGCTCGTTTCGTAAAGGAAAATAATTTGGGTGGAAAATGACTAGATCATGTTTCATACGATTGGGATCATTCCGCCTTTCAAGTACACTTTAAGTTTGTAGTTTCAAGTATCGATTCTAGTTGGATTTAGGTCATTTAGTTTGGATCACTTGCATTGAGTCTTGAATATAGTTTTGTTATTATACCATATCCATATCAAATTAATTGCAGAGCTTGCCAAACATACATATTGTCTACTAATTATCGATTATGGCCCTAGATTGTTGATGTTAGATATATCAAACTATCTATGCTATGTTATATATAAAGCTAATAGGGTCATAATCATGGTGTGCAAATTTTCAAATATGCCTTATTATTAATAACATTTCCTAATTAGACAAAGATAAATAGTTGATGATAAAGTTAAATAAAAAGGGATAAAATGTAAAAGAGAAAATTAGCAATTAAAAAACGACCAAAAACCTTGACTTGGGGGAGGGGGAAACTGCCTTCTAGTTAACCTCGCACACCTAGCAATACTCAACTACTCATGTTTCCCTTAGACTCTCGATGTGTTCGGTAATAGATATTCAAGTAGAGGTTATGGACCACTATTTAAAAGTGTTCGGCAAAGTAATTGATGAAGTAGTGGTTAGAAGGTCTTGTAGTGTTCTCAATAGCTAATGAAAGTAGCTTTTAAGAGCCTCTATCCAATAATTGCATTACAAATTACAACATTCTTCTTTTTATTTACGAAAAACCTTTATTTATTGTGCTATTTTCAGTTGTTTTACATAAATGTGCTAATTCAACCGCCACATTTACCGAATGCATTTATTTTAAATCTCTAGTTGATAGTTGACCACTAATCACTATTGATCTCTAGCAAAACTGGTAACAACTAATAAAATAGCTAACAATTACTAAAATAGTTAATTTTGCCAAGCTGACCTTCGGTCTTCTCTGTGATTCTTGATTTCTTTTAGTTCATAAGTTACAATTTTTTTGTAGGAATTCTCTCTCTACTTATCGTCCTCTTTTCTTTTCCAATTGACATGGTTGCACAAAATTCACCATCACATTTTTCATATATTTTTCTTGCTTACTCATGACCTAGATATGAGTTAATGCATTTTTTATTATGTATATTCTGCAATTTCGTCTCATTCATTTAGTAGTAGTCGATAATTCTTTCATTAATATCCACATGAGTGGCTATACATTATTGCACATAATTGACACATATTGCACATCATCGACTGAATATTGTTCAAGAAATAGGTATGAGTCTGATTCTACTCCAATCAATTAAATATAGTATTTCTTTGGTTCAATTCCTAAAGTTTCTACTATCAGTTTTTTGATCTTATAATATTCCGCTAAAATTATTAACTGATTGAAGGATAAGGTTTCCGTTTCTTTCATTTTCTAATGAGGGTACATCCAAAAAAAAAAACCGTAATTTAAATTCCACTAGCTAATCATTCCCCGATTTCTTATTTTTTCCATTCTAAGTTTTGCATTGTTTTCTTTGTTGTTTAAGAGGAATGGGGCTTTATTTGGAGTGCCACTCACACAAGCCGAGAGCGCATTTTATTACGTACAATCGGGTGGACATTTTTTTTGTCCACTTGCTCCCACCACCAGTCGTTTTCAGTCAGCCAATGGTTTTAAGTCAGCAACTACCCCTTCAAAAAATGCATAGTTCTCAGTTCTTTTTAACTTGCCATTTTCATTCTCTCGCATTCTCCCACTAATCCATGGTCGCTGCTTCAATTGCTTTGGCATTCAGCAATTACTAAATGTCTGGGTTTGATCTTAACGTTGCTATTGATGTTGAATCTTCATCAAACGCAAATTCGTCGTTTGGTTTGATATCGGTTTTTTGGATCTCTATTTTTGTTTTCGTATTTTGAAGTTATATGCATGGGTTTTGAATAGTTCATTTAGAGTTATTTGAACTGGTTTGCATTCATTGTTATGTTGTCGTGTTTTGAAATTGTTTTTGCGATTTGTTGTTGTGCATTTTGGCGGAATGTTTGATTGGTCTTTTGGGTTGTGTTTTGTATTAATTCCGGGTAAGATACAAGTGCACAATGGTTTTTTTGTTTAATTCTTGAATATTATGTAAATTTTGGTTGGTAACATATGAAAAACGATAGCTAACCGTTATGAGTTGCGTGCGCACTAAATATAGTTGTTGACTCACTAATGGTATATATTTAGCTCACTATAAAGAATATGTTGTCTTCTACTACAGAGTAGTTTTTTGTTCACTAAAAGTAAAGTTTGGCTCACTAAAATTGAACTCTATACACCGATGTTGCATTATAAGTCACTATAAATGTTATGGTTGTTTTTCCAGACGATATTTTTATTGTTGCTATTTACATATGAGAAACAATAACTCACCAATATGACTTATGTGCTCACTAAATATAGTCGTTGACTCATTAAAGAAATACATTTAGCTCACTGGGATTCAGAGTGTATTCATGAATCATTTATCAGGTTCTGTGCTCACCAAATGTAATCACTATATTCAATCTTGTGCCTATCATGGAAGAGAATCTGTTGCCTTCTACTACACTACATAGCATTTTATGGTCACTAACACAAGCGTTTGGCTCATTAGAATGAAGATTGTGCTCACCAATTTTACATTATAGCTCATCACAATTTTATTTTTTTTTGCAGTTGATACTTTGTTTTTCATATCTACATTAGATCGTTGTGTTGTTGAGGCAGTTGATGTTGATGACGATGTTAGGATTTTGTGTAATCCTATTGGTGGTTCAAAGGGCAAAGGCGTGGCTTCTAATTATGGCGATGTTGTTGGTGTTATTGTTTGAGCTAAAAATGTGCTATTTTTAAGGTACTTTTACACCGGTTTTATGCTCGTTTTAATAATATTTTTTAGGTTTTTAATTGATTTTATTTTATTTTGTATATTTTTAATAAATTTGGAAAAAGGGCTGAAAATGACGAAAAATACGAAAAAAGGGAAAATATCGGGAATGAAAAAAACCGGTCCAAAATTCCAAGAAAACCGGTCCAAGCAGCAAAGGAAAAAGGAAAAAACCAGACCGGTCCAGATTAAATCGGACCGGCCGATTCAGAAAACCGGTTCAGTAGAAAACCCAGTTCGCCTTTTAAGAAAACCCCCCTCTCTTCCTTCTCACTCGCGTCTGTTCTCTTTCCCCGAAACCCAGAACCCCATCCCCTGCGCCTGCTTTACCGAGACCGAGAGCCTGCATATATCCCCAAAACCAGAAACCCACAAAACCCCGAAACCCAGAAAATCCCCAACCCATAGTTTCACGTCCACCTTCGAAACTCAACCCACCACCGCAATTCACGCTACACCAGGACACGTCTGCCTCCTTTGTTGGCTTCATCGTCACCATCCACAACATCACCACATCGAAGGGCTGGAGATCGAGAAGGTTCGGGTATTTAAGAGTTGTAGAGACGCCATTGAAGGGGGTTCGAGTTTTTAGGTAATTTAGAAGTAGGTAATTTTAGGTAGAATTAGGAGTAGATTAGGTTTAATTTCGTTTAAGTTTAGTTTGATTTCGTTTTTAATTTCGATTTCATCTTCGAATTTTAGATTTTACTTCGAATTTCAGATTAGGGTTAGGTTTTAGATTCGGTTTAGGGTTTGAATTCACTGCAATTTCGAAGCTTTTCAGTTGTAATTAACACGTTTGGGTTGGTTTTTGAGAAAAGAATCGAATGTTAGTTTGTGAGTTTAAGTCGATTTCTCCTGTTTTTGGATCGTTCGAATTGCGTTTGGTGTTGTGAAGCTGCTTCTGGGTCGTGAATGGTGAATTCAGACCCTGAGTTGCTCTTCATTGCGCCACCTTCCTTAGTTGTTTTTGTTAATCCCCTCCCCTATTGCTTGCTCGGTTTCAATCTCTAGGTTCTGTTTAGTTTATTGTGTTGAATTGAAACCATGTTCAATTTTGGATCAGTTTTGGAATAATGTTAGTTAGTTGCTTAAGTTTTGAATCCTGCTTAATTCAAGCTTAGCTTGGTTTAGGTGGGGTAATTGACATAAGGTTTAGTTTAGGTTTAGTTTACTTAGTTCATTAAATCGTTTAAATTCTTAATTAAAAGCAATTAGTTGATTCAGTAGTTTAGATGAGCTTAGTTGAATTAGGTTGTTAGATTGTTTTGAATAATGTCACTTAGTTTAGTTTAGTTAATTAGTTTAATCATTTTGTTTAAACGACCATAATCTCAACGTTTTTCCCTGTGGACCGACCCTTAAGTACTACGACCGACAATCGAGTATTTGAGGTCTTTTTCCTCTTTTCTTTAATTTAATTTTCCACCCCCCTCAAAATCCCTCAACAGTTATATCTAATTATGTTGTGATTGATAAGGAGAAATGTGTAGATGGTGATGAATGTGTTGTTGAAGTGAAGGAATCTGATGAATCAAAGTTAATTGGTAAAAGGGTCAGTTCTCTAGATGCTACATTTGAGCTATACAATGAGTATACTTTCCGTACGGGGTTTTCCATTAGGTGTGACAAGTTGCGAAGGAGAGACGGTTCACAAGAGGTTCGTTCAAGGGAGTTTTGTTGCAGCAAACAAGGTGTTAAAAGGAGTTTGGGGAAAAAAGACAAGACATTTACAAAACGGATCCGGAGGTGTAATTGTAAAGCTAGGACTATATTTTACATTGAACCAAATGGGGATCAGGTTTGTAAGAAGCATGAAATGGTTCATAATCATGAATTGCTTTTGGAAGATAAGGTGCATAAGTTGAGGTCACATAAAAAAGTCGAGAAAGCTTATGTGGACTTTTTCCAAAGGATGAGGAGAAATGGTATGAAAGTTTCGCATGCGTATCGGCTTCTAAGAAATGAGGCTGAGGGTTCACCATCACTTGGTTTTAGTGAAAGGGATGCTTACAATAGTGTTGCAAATGAAGTCAAGAGGACTTTAGATGGGGGCGATGCCAATCATTTGATATGTGTTTTAGAATCTAAGTGTGGTAATAAACAAGATTTTTTTTACAAGTTTAAATTGGATAAGGACGATTGTTTGATGTGCTTCTTTTGGAGAGATTCACAAATGAAATGTGATTACTTGTTGTTTGGTGATCTCCTTGTATTTGACATGACATATAGGATCAATCGTTATGAGATTATATGCGCACCTTTTGTTTGTATGAATCATCATGCGAACAATGTTATGCTGGGATGTGGGTTTTTGATGAATGAGAAGATTGAGAGCTTTGTGTGGTTATTTGAAATATTTTTTGAAGTTATGGATAATGTGCAGCCAAAAACTATGATGACGAACCAAACATTTTCTATGGCAAATGCTATTGAAATGGTCTTTCCCTCGGCAAAGCATAGGTTATGTACTTGGCACATCTTGGAGAATTCAAAAAAGGTTATTGGCAATCTTAGAGGATTGGGTGAATTTTTTGATAAGTTTGACCATCTTTTGATGAGATGTGATATAGAAGTAGAGTTTAACTTTTGTTGACAGAAGTAAGCCCTGTGTCTGGTTGCTGTTTGTTAATGTGCTCACCAAGTTATTGCTTTATGCTCACTATTTTTTAGTATCTGCTCACCAACGTTATATGTGATTGCTCACTAGATTATACCTTCTTGTTCTTGCAAAAAATGTGTTATTTTTATGGTACTTTTACACCTGTTTTATGCTCGTTATAATCGTTATTTTTAGGTTTTTGTTTGATTTGATTTTGTTTTGTAGGCTTTGAATAATTATGGTAAAAAATGCAAACTATGATGGAAAAATGCTGAAAAGGTCGAAAATGAAGAACTGAACCAAATTGACCTGACTCGAATCACTGGCCCCAGTTCCATTTCATCCCATTGAAAATCATGGAAAAAGAAAAAGAAAAGCAACCCATTTTAACCGGCCCAATTCCTTCCCCAGGCGTGCCTGACACGTGAACCGTAATTCCCCCGCCCTTACGTGCTCATCGCGTGCCTTCTAACAGCCCCCCCTTTTATTTCTTCTCCCGCTTTCTCTCTCCTCTTCTCGACATCTAGCCACGCCCCAAACACAGAAACCCGAAACCCCTCCCCATCTCCATCTTTTTCGTCTTCATCTCCTCTCTCTTTCTCTAACACAGCTCTCCTCTCTCTATCTTCAATAGATCATCATCTTCAACCACCAAGCGCCAGTGCACCATCTTCATCGACATCCACCTTCCCTCATCTCCACCATCCACGCCATCTTTGATTCAAGGGCAAAGATTGAAGGGTTCGGGTATATAATCAAGCTAGCAGTGTTTTTGGAAGGAGAATTAGAGGTACTTTTAGGTTTTAGGTTAGGTTAGACAATCTTAGGTTTTAGTTAGTTTAATTTTGGCAATTTTGCTCTCGAAATTCAGATGTTCTTTTTCAATTTTAAGGATTAGGGTTTTTGTGTTAGGTAGATTCTGGGTTTTGAAACCTTGTAATTATACCTCGTTTACACGTTTCTTGGTTGTATTTCATGAAATTGAGGGTTGTTTTTAGTTTGGCTTTTGATTAGTTGAATTTTACGATTTCTGGGCCTCGAATTCTCCATGGCTGGGACTGTTGTGGCTGTTCATGCTCTTCTCCTCCCCTGTTTGGCCCTGTTTTGGTGTGCTTGTGGTGGTTCTGTTAATTTTCTTGGTGGCCATTAATGCTGAATTGAGGCTAGGTTCAGAATCCCCCTCCCTTGCTGCTCAATTCTCATGTTCTGCTCTTGGTTTGGTTAATTTTGATTATGATCTGATTTCGGTAATGGTCATTGCAATTTATGGTATGTAATGCTTGAGATTCTGCTATTGGTTTCTCTGGTTTGGTTTGAATTCGTCCACAGCTAGGGTTGTTGTTCTTGGTTATTATTGGATTTCAATTCAAGCTTGCTTAGTTTCATTGTGCTTGATTATGCTGGGTGTTGCTAGATTAAGCGTTGGTTGAAGCAAAGTTGCTTGCTGATTGACGATGCTCTATGATTTTGAATCTAGTAATGGTGATGATGAAGAGGAGATAACGTTTTAATTAGGATTGGTGATGGTTTATGGTTGTGATTTGCTCTTGGCTTGCCCTCCCCTGTTTTGATCTTTGTTGGAGTTTTAGTGGAGTTTTGTGTTCTGTTGTTTGATTTGATGCACCTATAATGACCATCTCTAGCTTGGTTTAATTGTTTTCCTAGGATTTATAAGCTTGATTATGTTTTTGGTTGCAATCGTTTTCATTTCTAGTGGCATTGGATTATGGATTGAGTTGATCCTTGGATTATGAAAGTCTTGAGTATTAGTGTTCTTTTTCCTTTGATGTGGTTGAAGTTAGGTTTAGACATTTTATAAAAGTTAAAGAAAATTAGAGTGTGTAAATATCTAGGTAATACTTAGAATTTGCTTTGTTTATAAGTTTTAATCTCTGTTAGATTAGTTTAATTTCATGCTTAGTGACCTCAATCTCATCTTCATCCCCGAGGACAGGACCTTCAAGTACTACAACGGTAGCTGTATGCTTGCGGCTTTTAATTTTCACTCAAAAATACCCAACAAGTTTTTGGTGTCGTTGGTGGAGACGACAGCATGAGATTCGGTCACATTTTCTTTTTCTTACCTACTTTCTTGTTAGTAGCATAAATCTTTATTTACTTCCTTTATTTCATTATTAATTATAACTTCGTTTAGTTCATTTCTTGAAAAATCCAAAAATCCAAAAAAATTAGAAAAGCCTAAAATCCAAAAAAAATTACAAAAATTAGAAAACCCCTAAAAATTGAAAAACTTTAAAATGAAAATGCCAGTTTTTCGTTTCCCGTAATATGAGCATGAACCTTTTTGAAGTTATCTTTTAAGGCTTAATGAATATCGTGCTCATCTAAATCATAATTTTGGAAAATGGGAAATTTATGAGGTCATTGTTGTGTGTCTAAATGTTGAGTCAAGAGGTTATATTGAATCAATTTGTCCTGGAGGTTTAATAGAATTATTACCTAAAACTCAAAATAAAGTTTGGGATTTCTTTGAAAAATTAGCTTGGAAAACCTATGTGTTTGAGCAAGCTAAGGAGACTTTTAAATACCCAACTCATGGATAGTATGATTTTCAAGCTAATTCTTACCCTTCAGACCACTTTGTGAATTCCTATGGCCCATCTTATTCCTATATGCCTCCTGTTTTGTGCAATTATTGTAAATCTTCTTATCATGATGCTCATACTTATCCTTTTCGTACTTATGTTGATGCTACATGTGCAAGTTTTGAAATAAAGATTAATGAAATGACTGATCAAATGATAGAGACCATGAAAGCGAGAATTATTGCATATTCTCAATGTTTCAACCAAAATAGGGAGACTTATAGTGAGATTGATTCTAGTTTAGGATCTCCTAAACCTGACATTAGTCTTGATGATGATTTTGAACCCTCTTATTATGCTAGGCCTGATTTGAATGACGACATGAATTTGCCAAGTCTAGATCAAGAATGTGACCTCCCTATGTCTGTACCACCGGACCTTGCACCCTGCACTAGCTTGCCTAAGGGCATCATTGATGATGTCCTAGTCTTTGCCAACCCACCCGCCACCGTAAACGACTTTTGTGAGTTTGATGTGGGTGAACAATCTGATACTGTTAGTCAGTTAGATATAAGCATCTCACATGAAGTTAAGCCTCGTGATTTAGATGAGTCACGAGAAGATATTTCACAGGAGTTATGCGATGAGAGAACTGAACTCACTATTTTGGACTTTGATGATGATATTCTTTATGTAGAATATGAATCTTTTTCATGTGAGCCTGATGTTACTGAAGGTCTTGATGTGGGTTTTCATGTTGAATTTGAATCATTTTTTTTTTATCCCGTCATTCCTGACCTTCTATTTAAATTAGGTGATAATATTCTTTATGTGGAATACGAATCTTTTTGTGAGTTTGATATCCATGGAAGTTCTAATGATGGTTTTTGTGTTGATTATGAGTCGTTCTCTTTTGATTCCATACAAACTAACTTCCTTTTCTAATATTGCAAGTCTAAATTTGTTAAGTCTGAGATCATTGCCAATAAGAATTCTACTTTAGACCAGACTCATATGCATTTTGGACTTAACGGACTTGTGAAATTTGCACCCCCTATTTTGCCTAGATTGTTCGTTCATGATGATATAGTTTCTACGCAATGACCTCAATACTGGCTCATATTGAGTATGTTCATTTCCTTTCTGATTGGACCCAACTACTTGATAAGCTGAAGCGGGCCCTTAATTGTGCTTTATTGGCTAGATGGATGTACTCTTTCTGGCTCCAACTCAGTACTTTTCACTGTTGCTATAATATTGAGAGTTGAGCTTCTTTGTTTGAGCTTCTTTGTTTGATAAGCTGCTTCGTGCTTTGACGAGCTTTGATTTGAGTAGCATTTTTCAGCTTAATATGGAGTGGTTGATGCTCCATAAGCCTCATGTTGCATCATCTTCGTGAGGTATAGTTTGGGTACAACCTGTATCCAACCTGTTATGATTGTTCCACTGCCCCTTCTTCTCTTTTTCATTTCTTTTCTTTCTTTTTTGTACTTAGTTGTGGATATTTAGGACTGTGAATATACAGGTGATCGATTTTGAGGAGCAATTTGGGATTTGTTGAGCCGTGTGGGCTATGATCACCCTTAGTTGTGTTATGATTTTGTGAATATTTGTTAGTTGTGGATATCTATGATTGTTTTTATGTTTCAATTTGTTTTGTTAGTTTTTGTTTAATCTTTTTTTTTTGCTTCCTTTTTATTGCTTTAGTGGTTGTGTTTTGGTTTTGTGTTTTGTTTCTTTTCTTTTGCGTTTTGTTTTGTTTTATGGTTAGTCTATTTAGTTTGATATTGTTTTCTAGTTTGATATTTTGTGCCCCCTTAGTCTTGTTTTGTTTCTATTTTGGTGATTATGTGTGCTTTGGTCTAGTTTAGTTTAGTTTAGTTTAGTTTTGATTTTGTTTTTAGTTTTGGCTTTGTTCTTGTTTTAGAATTGGTTTTAGTTTTGGCGTTTGTGATTTCAGTGTTGACTTTGATTTTGGTTTTTTTTGGTTTTTGTAAATATGTATGTTTCTTTTTGTTTTGGTTTTAGTTGTAGTTTTAATTTTGATTTGGGCTCTTTTATGTTTTTGTTTTTTTATTTTCATCAAGTCCTAGTTTGTATATAATTGTGCTTTTATGTGGTTTTAGGCTTGTATAGCTTATGTGCTCGCTTTTTAGTGCCTTAGTTCACACAATGAGGACATTGTGAAGTTTTGGTGTGGGGGTGAGGTGCCCATTTTTTTTAAAAAAATCCAAAAATATTTTTTTATTTTTGAGGACGTTTGTACTATATCTGACTAGCTTGAATCCCCTGTGCTTTGGTTATTAGCTTGTATATACGTAGGATGTATGTGATAAGTTTCCGACCTCAGTGTGTTATTCTAAGTCCTAATTCTAACTCCAGTTGTTTGTTATAGATGTGAATGATTCTCCCACTTGCTTGTCACACGATTACTCGAAAAATAATGAATGAATATTATGAATAATGAAGAGAAAAAGAAAGAGATGGAATAAAATTTGGAATGATAAGTATCCCTTTGAGGCATGCGCTACTAGATGCTACCCTTTGAGGCACGTGCTACTGGGTGTTATCCCTTTGAGGCAATATTGCTATTGAAAAAACTTGCTTCCAATGTTAATATGATAATAATATATTTGTGTCAGTCAAGTGGGATTGACTCTGATTATGGTAACTCTATGCATTGGGATGATGATACACTTGCACACAAGCACTAGGGTGGATTCAGAATCTTGATGTACAATGGGGTGAAAAATTAGTGATCTGATGTCATTTATGAGGTAGAAGGCTTTGAAGTACATTTTGTGCATATGCAGGTCAATAACTTGGTTACATGGGTGATTTAGTTGATTAGAACATGTGCATACCTTTCCCAAATTTTGTACATATAAGTTTTGGAAAAAACCAAAAAGATTTTCTTTTATTTTTGGAATAATTTTTGTGGGTAATTGACTTGAAAACCCTCACGAGACCTCACTCGTCCACTTGGGATACCGAGGGGTTTAAAGGGCTTGTTGCATACGCTAAATGCAACCGTGGTTCCTACGACAGTTAGTTAGGATTTTCTTTTTCTTATTTTTCATTTTCTTTTAGTTAGTTTAGTTTGTTTTACTCAAGGACGAGCAAAATCTTGGTATGGGGGTATTTGTTCGTGCAAAAAATGTGTTATTTTTATGGTACTTTTACACCTGTTTTATGCTCGTTATAATCGTTATTTTTAGGTTTTATTAGATTTTATTTTCTTGTGTAGGTTTTGAATAATTATGGCAAAAATGCGAAAAATAATGGAAAAATGCTGAAAATATCGGAAATGAAGAACTGAACCAAATTGACACGACTCGAATCGCTGGCCCCAGTTCCATTTCAGCCCATCGAAAATAATGGAAAAAAAAAGAAAAGCAACCTAATTTAACGAGCCCAATTCCCTCCATAGGCATGTCTGACACGTGACCCATAATTCCCCCGCCCTCACGTGCCCATCGCGTGCCTTCTAACAACCCCCCATTTTATTTCTTCTCTCGCTTTCTCTCTCCTCTTCTCGACATCCAGCCACGCCCCAAAATCCAGAAACCGGAAACCCCTCCTCATCTCCATCTCTTTCATCCTTATCTCCTCTCTCTCGCTAACACAGCTCTCCTCTCTCTCTATTCAACAAATCATCATGTTCAACCACCAAGCGCTAACGCACCATGTTCATCGACATCCAACTTCCCTCACCTCCGCCGTCCATGCCATCTTCAATTCAAGGGCCAAAATTGAAGGGCTTGGGTATATAATCAAGTTCGCAGTGTTTTTGGAAGGAGAATTAGAGGTAATTTTAGGCTTTAGGTTAGGTTAGACAATCTTAGGTTTTAGTTAGTTTAATTTTGGCAATTTTTTTCTTGAAATTCAGATGTTCTTTTTCAATTTTAAGGATTAGAGTTTTTGTGTTAGGTAGATTCTGGGTTTCGAAACCTTGTAACTACACCTCATTTACACATTTCTTGGTTGTATTTCATGAAATTGAGGGTTGTTTTTAGTTTAGCATTTGATTAGTTGAATTTTATGATTTTTGGGCCTCGAATTCTCCATGGCTGGGACTATTATAGTTGTTCATGCGCTTCTCCTCCCCTGTCTCACCCTATTTTGGCGTGTTTATAGTGGTTTTGTTAATTTTCTTAGTGGCCATTAAGGCTGAATTAAGGCTAGGTTCGGAATCCCCCTCCCCTGCTGCTCAATTCTCATGTTCTACTCTTGGTTTGGTTAATTTCGATTATGATCTAATTTGGGTAATGGTCATTTCAATTTATGGTATGTAATGCCTGAGATTCTGCTGTTGGTTTCTCTGGTTTGGTTCAAATTCGTCTACTGCTAGGGTTGTTGTTCTTGGTTATTGTTGGATTTCAATTCAAGCTTGCTTAGTTTCATTGTACTTGATTATGCGGGACGTTGATAGATTAAGCATTGGTTGAAGCGATGTTGCTTGCTGATTGACGATGCTTTATGATTTTGAATCTAGTAATGATGATGATGGAGGGGAGATAATGTTTTAATTAGGATTGGTGATGGTTGATGGTTGTGATTTGCTCTCGGCTTGCCCTCCCCTGTTTTGATCTTTGTTGGAGTTTTGTGTTCTGTGGTTTGATTTGATGCATGTATAATGACCATCTCCAGCTTGGCTAATTGTTTTCCTAGGATTTATAAGATTGATTATGTTTTTGGTTGCAATCATTTTCGTTTCTAGTAGCATTGGATTATGGATTGAGTTGATCCTTGGATTATGAAAGTCTTGA
>JACYFF010031958.1:68092126-68096522 GCA_017589665.1 Selenicereus undatus | reverse complement strand
GAAGTAACTTCCTCAAGAGAGTTCTTTGAGCCGGGGCAAGCGAGTTGACAATGGGGGAAGAGGGCCAATCTGAGAAATCAGCAAGGACTACGGTAGCTGAAGTAGCTTCGGTTGGATGTAATGAAAAGGGATTTGGCGAAGTCTATTTCCAGCATCTTACTCGGTCATGAATGAAGAAGGTAAGGCCAACGCGAGATTCTGTTAGTGTTCCGTGGGAGGAGGAAGAAAATATCTTAGCACTTCTTATAGTCGGGTGTATAGTAGCGAGGTTATCAGCCTCACAACTATATTACCCAAAGGCCACCCCCCACTGCCTTTCAGCAGCGAGTATTTCCCTCTGGGACTATGTGCTCAGGTGCACCGTCAGTCTTATAGTCTGCGCTCTTTCTCTTCTGTCATTGATAAGATGACAGGAGCCATGATGAAGTCGGAACCAGAGAATCCTCCGTCTATCCATCGATCATGTGTTACTGTAGTATTCGGATCTAACAACCAATTAGGTGTAGTCGACATACTCCAGCCAGCAGCCATGTCGTACAACTTCCAGAAAAGACCAAAGAAGAAGAGATTCTCATCAAAATGGAGTCTTTTCCAGTTAGTTGCACACATAGGTGCTGAAAACATTTGATCAATAGATACTTCAGGAGACCATGCGTCGGTATAGTACCATTGAACCCATTTGAGCCATTGTTTCATCCAATGAAAAACAATGGTTCTCTCATGAAATTCAATTTCACCATCAAAGCACAACTCATCTGGTACGAGTCCTATCTCCTTAGGCTTCAATTCAAATCGGAGATAAGCGATCATCTTACCCTGACGATTGCGATTTATAGGCATACCTCTTCCAATCCACCATTAACAAGGTAATCGCTGCCTGCTTCCCATTTTGTTTTGCGGCAGCAGCTTTCAATCGTTCCCAGCGTTTAGACTGAGTAGACATCAAGCGTGCACGAACTCTATAGCCTGCACCACCTTCACGCTGAAGTCTATTCATATCCAAAGACGACTTCGCTCCTAGTTGGCATAGACCTATAGTAGATCGGCAACACAACAAAGATTGTTGGGAAACAGGTGATAAATCAACCTGCAAACCTTTAACCCAAAACTTCTTAGCAAATTCTAGTGCTCCATCATGAGAAATAATAGATAAAGAATAAGAGATGGACACACTTTCAAAGTCAAGAAGTGAAGTGTACTGCGCTGCAACCTTGTCATTGGCAATGACTACGTCATCTCCAAGAACAGCATAGTCAGTGAACGGAGTCTTTCTCTGCTCTCCAGCAGTTTATGCTGCCAACCATACCAGATAATGGTGTGACAGAGAGAAAAGTGACCAGGAGCCGTAATAGCCTAAAGGCTGCCCGGCGTCGAAGGCTATTTCACGTTCCTGTTAACTGAAAGTTTTGTTACTTTGAAAGTGTTAAGACCTTCAGTACTGTTGACTATTGAGGATGCCATGGCCCCATAGGAGCTCCATCATGGTGTAAATAACACTCAATGGCCAACGGTCAGTTGCAGATTTGAAATCAAAAGAATATACATAAAGCAGATTTCATTTCCGTAACCTCCGTAGAAGTAATCTTTGTTTTACATAATTACATATAGCTTTGATTCTTCGCTTACCAGCTCAATAGAGTGTCTGAGCTAACCTACCTGTTACTAATGGAATACCTTCGCCGGCAATATAGTCGACATATGAGGTCCAACTTGAGCCTCAAAAGACTCTTAGTTCCAATTAGCAAACCGTCTATTATTACGATCGTCAGGGTATTTAACCCATTTAGACCATAATATACCAGGAGAAAAGAACCCATCTGGAATACTATGTCAAATACATACATTCCAGATAAATGAAGCCATCTCATGTTTTCAATTTACTTTGATAAAAAGATAATTGAGATGTTTCATTCTAACTTCAGGCAATATCCTGTAACGGGATATATACCTATCAGTCAGAGGGGTACTTTTCCTTTTAGGTTCCCATACCATACAAAGTGTTAAAGGTATAGTATGGACGTTTGGAAGATAGACTTTCCTCCACCTCTCGAATGATGATTTCATCATGCCGAGTACGAACAGATTCTCTATCTTTGGTAGGAGTAGCTATGGATGAGAATGTTGCTCTACTTACACGTGGAGCTAATTCTACAATCTGCGCTAAACCAAACCTTCAGAGATCTAATCTGACCAGTCTATCTGCCAACGAATCTTTCTTCCGAATAGCTCGTCTTATAACAGAAGGAATGATTCGTTGAAGTCCAGAACGAGTTAAAGACACGGAAACAGAAAGAGAGTATGTTTTCTGAAAGCTACCAGCATAGAAGCGCTGAAGGCTAACAGAACATATATGAAATATAAGGCAGTAAATAACAGACCTGATTTCCGTTTCATTGCCAACACTTTTCTCACGAAATCAACTGAAGCAAGTCCAACTTCAACTGATAGAGACGCAGAGACAATTAAAGGAACTCGTAAGAGAAGCCCCTTTCATTGCCGAGCGTGTTTGAACACGCTCCGCCAGGACCTTTTAGGGACCTTTTCAGCACTACAAAAGAGAATAAGAAATTTCATATTACATTAAGAAAATAAAACAAACCAGCGTAACAAGGATTTCAACATGTTACGTGGTCATTTGGTATGTGCTGAATTAGAACCTAATCGAATCCGCTCTCCTTAAATTATGAAACTAGTTCTTCTCGAGGGGGGGGGGATCGCCGTTTCACATCCGCTCCTCTACAACTACCTTTCGCCCAACATGATCACGAACGAAGACAGAAAATTGCGTAGATAGGAGGAGGAAACGAACCAACCCAGAAGTCCTGATCGGAACGATTGAAGAAAGAGAATGGTGGCCCCTTCCGTCCAGGGGACATCGTCGGAGAACAATGTCTGGGACAGGGTGAGAACCTTCCGTTGGTTACGCCCTTGAAGTGGTTGTGTTGGTTCTTCTATATGACGATATGGAGATAGATCCAGATAGAGATCTATATCTTTCTATCGATAGAGAGATCTGAAGAGAAATGGATATTGATCTGCTTTCAAGATCTATGAACAAGAGAGACCCCGTCATATATCCATTTGAAAAAAGAGATGAATAGTGCGGGCGGAGCCACCTGAAGGAAGAGATCGACGATCCCCTGCAATCTTTCGTCAGCTTAAAGGGAGAAACTTGACTTTGAGAAAGAAGGGCATTCTATTCTATGCACTTCGTCAGGCGCCTGTTACTATCTATATATATATAGCTATAGATAGGCTACCCTTTGAAGTTCGTTAGCGCCCTCGCCCTATTAGATTAGTTTAGTCATAAAGGAAAGTTGACTTTCGCCCTTTGACAACCTTACAGACTGAAAGGTGGCTCCGCTCAAACGAAGAACGTCCGAGACGCCTTAGATTAGAGAAAGGTTTGTAGAAAGATTCTTCTTTTCTTTCATTGCCTATAAATAGAAAGAAGTAGGGGCTTCAAAGCTTGTAGTTTAGGGGTGCGCTTCATAAATAAGCTCCGCGACTTTGTTCTGCAAGAATGGCTTTCTCTGAATCAATTTAAGAATAAGCTTTTTCTCGCTTCGCTTTTATTTTGTTGCGGAGCTTGCTGGATAGGATAGGAGTAGGTGCTTGCTGCTGGCTCGCTGTCTACTAAATGAGCCTTCACTGCCCGCCTGCCCCCTATGAAGATGAAGATTTCAATATTCAGTAAAGTGAAGTCAAATCAATGAAGTGAACAACCCAACCTTTGAAGGCCAGGCAATCGATATCGATTGTTGAAGCCAAGGCTGAAACCTAATTCCAAAATGAAATGAAAGAATAGACTCTTAGTATATAGTATAGGAAAACGCTTCTCTTTGATAGCGGTCATAGGGGTTCTGAAAGGATCTGATCGTAGATAGAGACTGAAACCCGTTCGGGGGTAAGGGCGGATGTAGCCAAGTGGATCAAGGCAGTGGATTGTGAATCCACCACGCGCGGGTTCAATCCCCGTCGTTCGCCCATCAATAAATGGACCAAAAGTTACGAAGACACAAACCAACCCGTCCATTTTTTCTGCAAGCAAGTCATCTCTTTGCTTTCAAACGCATCCAAGCAATTGGTATCCGATTAAAAAACATAGAAACCATTCGCCTTGCCTACTTGCTGAAAGCACAAACTTTGATTGTTAATTCTATGAAGTTTTTAAGACCTCACTAATCAGCCTTACTTAACTTAGTTCAAAATGAATGAAATGAACCCCCGGATGAAGAGAAAATCTCCCCTCCCTTTTACGCCCCGAACCGGACAAATTGAGTTGTCGTGACGACCTAATAAGATCGTATTTGACTTCTCTTCATCACGAGACTGATCGGATCTGCACACCCGAGAGACCTCCACAAAGCAAGCTAAAAAAAAAGAGTTAGAAGAC
>JACYFF010031958.1:68074626-68087126 GCA_017589665.1 Selenicereus undatus | reverse complement strand
CGTCACCTGTAATCCGCGCAGGTGTGTCCGCACCCCCCTGAGTGGACGAGAAAGAAAGGATTTCTCGGAGCAACCTCCCAGGTTCCAGACCCAGGAGTCAACTTTCCCGTATGAGCATTCGGTACATGTTGAAGTCCGTGGAAGAGTGAAAGGGTCACCACTACTGAGGATCTCCTTCCTAATCTTAGATAGGTCGTCTGAGGGTTCGCCGCGGTTCATTGCTGTGCTTACACACTAGGCTACCCTTCTCCGAAAGCTCCGCAGGACCACCTACCACTAGTCTTCGGCCGGAGAGGTTTATTGCACAAAAAAAAGGCCGGGACGCAGGCTCCCGAAGAGGGAAGCCCAACGAATGTCAGATGCAAAGCCCCGCACCTCATTAAGATCATATTGGCATACTCTCCTAAAAAAAAAAAGAGCAGACCCCATTGAAGACGAGAGTGAGGTACTTAAGGCCATTTCTGTCCACCGCCCTTCTCACGAAGCCGTACGTGGACGTTACCGCTCATACAGCTCCCAGCCAGCAAGCAGTTAGCCTTCCTCTACTTTGAATGGAAGTGTGGATGAATCGACATCTTTTAGAGGAATTCGGTTTTTCTATTTAGAAATAAGATGACTTCAGCACTAATTGCAAAAAAACCGTCAGATCTCCTTATTTATTCACCTTAGTGGATAGATGCATTTGGGGGGCCCCGAGTCAAATTGAAAAAAGAAAGATAACTGAAATTTTTTCTAAGTCTTTCCCCCCCCCTTGTTCTCACACTCACGATATATATCGTGAACATACCTAGTAATTAAAATACCACGATTCAAACCCTTTATCGAGACGATCCAATGTGTTCTTTATTTGAGTCAAACTCTTTTTCTAAGCTCGTTCGCTCCTCTCCCGGTGGTATTTTCACTTCATACCTCGACTGACCTTGTCTTATTAAAAAAATGCGAGCTGCTACGCTCCTCAACCTAATCTATTTATATAAAAAAGCTTCATCACTCGAGGGGCTTTCCGCTCCTCTCCTTATCTTTTGGCTTTCGCTCCTCTACAGTTGGATGTTCCCTCAACATGCCCTCCCTTGCTCTTTTTCCGGTTATGGCTTCCTGTCAGACCTTATCGAGTACTTAAAACCTCGAAAGTTCCCTCGCTGCTTGAGGAAATTCCCTTTCCCCCGTAGAACATTCTTCTGCAAATGTGTGGCTCCGGCTTGCTTAATAGATTGACATCCTTCTATATTATTAGTATACAATTGATTGTCATGTATTCTTTGAAATTCTATTTCACAAAGCGATAACATCTGACAACTATTTTCTAACAAGTTTGCCATTTCATTTTGATTTTTTGCCGGCTTGATTGTTTCATAGCAACTTGAAAAAACAATTTCTTTTCATACAAAGTCTTAGTTGCACTAGGTAACTGAAGTAGAGGTACGCAGCCCTATCGGAGGAAGTTTAGTTAGAAGTGTTAGGCTTTCTTTCAAGGGTCAGCTGACGCTTTCGACTCTTTCTTTTCTTGATAGGGGAATAGATTGTTACTGTGTTCCCAGACTTCCTTGTAGTCAGTATTGAAAGCCAACAGAAGTATCTGAAGTAGGGGAATCTATATCTATCCTTGCTTTTATCTTTATTCTCTGCAAAGTCTGAGAAAGCAGTAGCATTACGTCCTGAGAATCAAGCAAGAACTCATGATATTGACACGGGAAATAAAAGCATGGCATAGCCGAGCCGTCAACTTTGAATTTGATTAGGAAAGCACTACTGTGAAGGCGGAGTTCCCCATCCCTGTTAATCAATTCCGAAACCCTGTAATTCGATTACTATTCCCTCACGGGTCTTCCCCACTGAACGTATATATAAGCAATTTATGCCTCTTTCCCTTTAAAGCTTCTGTAGAAGCGCAAGTCAATGCTGCCGTTGAAAGGCATTCTTAAGAGGATTGATGTATGGACTTAGTGCTTGAGGAGTTAGTGTGTTTAGATTGAGTTCCCACGAGCGGAGGATTGAATTACTCAATCTCTTGGTATTGCATTAGAGTCCGTAATAAGAGTTCGAAAAGAATTAGTGCTTGAGGTGAAAGTTAGGACTGAACTCTTTCTTTTCATACCTTGCCCTGTTAGTAAGAAAAGAAGGAGCTGCTCAAGTCTAAAGCAAGTACTGTGTCACTTCTTAGTGGAATACGTTGCCCTTACTTATGATAAGCGAGAGTTAACTCTTGCTATTTCACCCTACTTAGAATGAGAGAATGAGAAGCAAAGGCTTTTTCAAGCTTTTTAATCACTTAATATTCCCCCCTCTGAAAAGTACCTGATCGGGTAACATATGGAGGAAAGATTAGGCCACTAAAGGTCAACAGCAAGAAAGATTAGCCGAAAGCCTTTGATTCAACTGCGAGATCCTGACTTTAAAAGAAAAGAAATTTCAGCCTATTTCTACTCTGACGCTCTTCTAAAATCCTGGGATGAAGTTCTTAGTCTTTACCGGGGAATTAGTATGAAAGTTTCAAGCCTGGAATTTAATGCCTTCCCGCCCACGAATACAGCCAGAGGGAAGACTTTGATCTTAAGGCAAGTCAGTCATAAGTTGAAGATTCCCTTTTTAATAAAGATTTAGAGCCGTACTTCAGTCTTGATATTGAGTTACGAAATGCCTTCTATAGAAGAAGATCCCTTATCAGCTAACTGCTCTTCCAGTTCCGATTCTCTTCCTCATTAGTTGAGTGAAGTCTCTGTCTGTGTGGGGACTGAAATGCTTTTGACTCTGTCCCATGATCTAAGTAATGTCTTTTAAGAAGTGACGCCCAAAGCCTGAAGAATGAGTTGAGCCTGGGAATCAATGCCGTCAGCCTTTAGTCTTTATTGACTTCTAAGCATGTCCCGTCCTTGAGTGAATTCCTTTCTTTACTGGTTAGCGTTGGAAGCTATCTAAGGTATAGGATGTTTGGCTAATCCTATCTTTCGGGCTTAACTATCGATAGTCTAAGTCTATAGAAAATGGAGAATCTATTCTCTTGACTGCCTTTACTAGCTCTAAATAGAAGTACGCATACTTGCTCGGGTAAGACACAGGTAGCTATCCATATTACCTTGATCCCGTGGTCTAACTACGCAATAAGTCTTCTTAGACTTGACGAAGGAAATCCCATACTCTCCGTCCGCCTTCCTAAAGCATTGCTTTCTGTCTAAGAACTTTCTTTTCTTTCTTTCTCTCATTGGATCGATCATGTGAAAAAGACGACGAAGAAAGATATCTTCCCTTTTTTATTTAGTGTATAAATAAGATAATAAATGCAAGAGCCGACGCATGATGATGGTTGAAAGCCGCTTTCAGCTTCAGCAAGCCGATTGGAGCAACTTCCTTCCCCTTGCTAGTCGCAGGATGTACAAGGAGTCCCCCCCTACACGAAAATCTTCTCATATGAAGCTCCACTATCTTCATCTTCTTAAGATGATGCAACGTCCACCGAAGAGAGATGAAAGGAGTGAGTGGTCATTTTAAGTCATGAATTGGTCAAAAACTCAGGCTTTCGAGAAGCCAAGCATTTTTTTTAGTAATTCTTTGTCCGTCTGTTCATAGTTGAACACTATGAATGAAGTCTAAGTTCCTGAGACAAAGACACCAATCTGCTGCTCGAGCTCTTCTACCTGCTCACGAGGGAAGTTTACTTCATCCTGGTCGTAAAGAAAAACATCCGATGGAAGACTCCTCAGCCTATGACAATGAATAGATTGACACTGCGTCTGATTCTTTTGTCTCCGTCATCCCTTCCGATGATAAGGCTGCCAAACTTCTGCTTTATTAAAATGAAAATGATATTAAACGTCGATTAGAAGCGGTCGCATGGTCTCTTTTGGACAAATCATCCTATAAAAAGAAAAAACTTCACTCCCTGAAAAAAATCACTATTGAACGAATTTCCCTTTTCCAGGGGAAGCTCGCACTAAACGCCCTTCGGGGGTCTCTCGAGCGTCCTTCTTCCCAATCTTCGGTCGTGGATAGTTCACCCTCTCAATCCACAGGTTTTCTCTCTTTATGTAATCTCTTTCTTTCTGAATTGAATTAAGCATGGAGTGATCTTATTACTTTGATAGTTTTCCAGCGTTCGCTTACAGCGCCTTCATGTTAAGGGTCAGATTGCAGGAAAGGAAAGTCAGGGTGTGGGGAGTCCTTAATGATGTAAAATGCCCAACGCTTGAGCGATGGAGGAGAGAAAAGCTACCTTCAGCCTGGTAGCTGATGAAAGCCTTTAGGTACAAGTCTTCATAGCCTTAAGTCTTGGAAATATTCACTTAAGAAAGAAAAAGGATTAACCGAATAATGCGATTCAAAGATGACAGAGCGAAGTTTGTCCTAGACAAAGGGTTGGTGTAACTAACTTAAAGATAGACAATTGAGGACTATAAAAAAAGACAGTATACCTCGACCCGTCGAACGTCAGGAATAAATACGAAGAACGTCAGGAGATTTCGTCTTAATATTTCATTAATAATTTGATTTCCGAGGAAAATGGACAGCAAAGCACAGGGCTCGCCACTCAAACTGTATAGGTTTCCGCATTCGGTAAACTAAATCCTTTCCCCGCGCATTGGAAAAAAAAACGACGATTTTTCGCTGAAAGAGTCTAACAGATTCCTCGAACAATGTGATATCTCACACTTATGAAATCTTTAACCCTTTCTCCCCTTACTAAAACTACACAATGTTCTTGTATCTTAAGTTGTTAAATAAGCAGTAATTTCATATGACGAGGCGAATCGTGCTGACGCAACTGAAGGAAGAGTCTAACCAATTGATCTACCATAATATAAAAGAAAAAAGGAAGGCGGCGAACCTTTATGATACGAGATTGCGGTTGGTAATGCTTTCTTTCGTTAGCAGTAAGAGCCTATTCTGTCCTGCTTTCAGATTCAATTCCCTCAAACCTCATTTCGATTCCGAGTTCAGAGTTCGTTCTTCGTTAGCTAGTAAGCCCTCTATCTTAGAGGTAGGAGCGAGCGTCAAAGGCTTGACTGTCCTTTAGGCCTCATTCGAGAAGATCAAAGAGGGAGATAGGCTCGATCGAGCTGACCTCCCTCAGCTATTTAGGCGCCCGATCCCTTCCCGTCTTCGTTTAGCAGCGAACTAAAGGAATGATGGCCTTGCTGTATGAGCCTACAAGGGCCATAATAGATACCAACCAAACTAGCTACTCGGTCCTTTCATTTAGCCCGCCCATCTCTGTTCTGTAAAGAGCGTCTCGATTAATTAATAGTCTTCCCCAGGCGATTAACTACTTAAAAACAGATTTTTTCTTTCGTGTCTTACAAGAAATAACAGATCGGGCATAGCTTGGTCATAATAGAATTAGAATTTTCAACGTTGGCGTCAGATGACGTCTATTGAAGTGCTTGTAGGGCCCAAGAAGCTTGAGCTGGGAAATTGGATAAAGGAAATTCATACATATTTAGTGCTCACTCGTGACAACATACTTCGTATTCATTGATGTGCTAACTTACTTTTACCAATGGGGGGAGTCTATATCAGCTGACCGGAGAAAGGCTAAGCTGACTTTGCCACGGCACCTTAGCGTCCCTTCCTCTCATTAGCTCTCCTTTTTTTATATGCACACGTGCGCGAGCCGTCTCAGAGAAGGAGTGGCTTCCGGCCGGCAGCAACTGCTTGAGCTCGAGTTCCTGGTTCAAGGGGGTAAGACGAGATCCTACGGTTCACTTTTATGTTGTATCTTTAGCATCCCACTTCACTCCACAAGGGGAAGTGGATCTTACGTCCAGCCTTACTCTAAAGATAGACCCTGGAACTTCCAAGGCCAAGAAGGAAGACCTGGATGATGAAGTGGAGAAAAAAGTTCATATGGACAGTGGTATTTGGTATTCCAACATCGCGCGCATTGATAAAGTGGGTGATCTTCAAAGGCCGGTTTCTTTCCGACCCATTCTGGTCTCGGCGGGGACGAGAGTAGGACAGCCAAACGAGATGTGGCTGCTTCAGCGCAAGAGAAAGAGAGGCCCCTCGTACAAATTTCTTTCCCGCGTGGATAAGGAAATATCAAAATGAAGTATCAGTAGAGGACTAGCTCGCATAATAGTCCGGGGTGAAGTACGCAATTTCTTTCGTTCTTTCAATGTATTCCCTTCTAAGGGACGGTGCCTGTCGGCCCGGTCATAATGATCGGTCTATCTCCTTTCCCCGGAGTAAAGGAAGGAATTGAATTCGTTTATTCCAATAGTTAAGGAGTTCGTCTCTATGCATATAATTTCTTAATAAAATGTGTTCAATGGCTGTCATGTTTGGAAGTGAAGTACGAAATTATTACCAGTCTTCTCTATTTTCTAAAAGATTTTGTTTCGTTTTTGATCTCCCTCTTCCCTTTCTCGCCACTTTGAGCTCTTCTCTAAATAAAAAAATAGGGAGGCTTTCGCTTCAAAAGTGATGCGTAAGGTTGGGGCTTCGGGATGGACTCATTTAATATATAAGCTTCAATACTCTTTCTTTGTCTTAGACTTCCCTTTTTTCAGAGCTCCGCTAGTTAACATAGGGAACTAGTCTGTCGTATAGAAGAGAGAGAGTCTATCCCTAATTGATTGAGTATGAAAGCATTTGAAATAAAAATTAGCAAGCGCTAATCTTTTTTTAATGAATTGGCGCCTGAGATTTCAAAAAAGAATTGAATTCAGGTACAAAATAAATAGGTGCTTGAGCTGTAACTCTTGCATCAGCTGGATCAGCTTACGCTATTGGAAAGGGTAAGTGCTTCCGAGTTGAAAAGGAAAGCTAGCGAAGCTAAAACAAAGTTCAATAGTTCTGATTTAGGAGACCGTAAGGAAGATGCGGCTTTATAGCTACATTTATGTTTCAGTATGCGTTACCCCCTCCTGACGTTCAAGAGCTTTAGGCCGCTCTGCTCTAGTTGCTTTTCTATGTTGAGTGAATCCCTATAGAAATGAAATAGAAGAAGTGACGCCGGCTCGGGGCTAGAGAAAAGAAAAGCTATTCCTTATTCATGTTAGTACCATTACCTAAGCCTCGCTTTTCTTCTTTCTTTTTCTCAGGTTCGGTTCGGTTTACCGAGGGTGAGGTCGACCTTCTTTCGGTGGTACCTTTTGTGGCTAGCTCGTTCTGAAGGTCAAAAGCCAAAACGACTCCATGAAGAGTGTCCAAGCCAAGAAGAATCGAAGAAGAATAAGAAGAATCCATTGTTGGAGTTGGAGGAATAGGCGATGCGTCAATGGCTATTTCTTTTAGGGTTAGTTGAAGGGCTTGATACCTTTCGAGCTAACTTAACTGCCAGAAAGAAGAACTAGCGACTCCCCCTCTCGACAAAGTAATGTGAAAAACAAACTAAGTCCCCTGACGAGTTTGTTTAGTAAATTCTGGGTGATGCGGAAGCGGGAATTCAATAATTTTTTCAATTCATAATTCTACAGCGTCGGTGTATCTAGGGTACCAAATCCCGTCCTAGGGATTGCCGAGGTCGAAATGTCTGGTTGTCGGTAATGATGGGGGATGGTCTATCAACCGGTGGAAGCACAGCTTAACAATTCTAAGATGAACTAACGATTGTTTAGCATATTACTTAGAATAATAGGGCAGAGAGTTTTGGAACAATCTCGGCTTATAAAGTCTGACCAGGTACTCCGAAGATTGAGGAAGACTTTCTTCTTATTGGGCATTTTTAGTACTAACATAAAGAAGAAATCGATGCGTAAGAATTTCGATCGTTTTCTTTTTGATCGCTGTTTGCTATTTATTTAGTTTGTGTTTAGGTTCAATTGATCCATGGCCTGCTTTCAAAAGATGCGTCAGTTTCCGCTAGTTGGAGATAGTTCAGTGAAGAAGTTCCATTCCGATCCTGGTAGCCTCGCCAATGCCCCCTCTCCTGCACCAGATTCTTTTGTTTACTACGGAGTAGTGCTTTTTTTGGTTTTCCTTCGAATTCTCCTTTTTCCTTTCTTTTTCAAAAAAAAAGGGTGGTCTTCTATGCTGCCAGACCGCCTTCTGCCTCCGGAAAACCTGTCGGAGCTCCCGAAGTTAAGTGAGAAAGAGATCAAAATTTTGAATGATAAGATGAACACACGAAAAACGATAGAAAGATGGATATTGGCCATCTACTTGTCGGAGAGCAATAAGCGTCCCAAAGGTCGAAGACCCAGAGGGCTTCTCTCGTATGACAAAAAGGGTTTTCAGACTTCAAGAAGATGAAAGGCTTTAAGAGCACCTTGCAGTTTGACGCGACCTTAAACTGAGAGGTGCAAGCAGCGACTACTACCAAAAACTAATGAAAGCTAAACTAAACGACAAGAACATAACTCCTAAGGCAAACAAAAGAGTAGCCGCTGCGCTGCTTATGCTCTTTGATTTCCTTTCGAATTAAGCTTGATATTCTGGTCTCATTCGAAAAAGTGATCCTGAATAGACTCGTCAGGCTGGGTAGCCTGTAGGTTCTTTTCTAGTTCCAGGAAGAAAGAAAGATGAAAAAGAGGTTTTTTTTTCAGAAAAAGAGAGTTTTTTTCTAAGCCTTGATCTTACTTTGAAGGCTTTCAATCTCGATATCTGATCTTGGCTGCTGGATGATTGGATAAATGAGCTCATGGCTTCACTCCCCTCTCTTCCACGCTTTCGCCCTTTCGATGGCCCGGCATACTGCCCTCTGCCTAGCTAAGCTCATGATACCACCAACACAGACCTTCACCATCTGTCGAAAGATAAAGGGCGGATGAAACGAGGACCCTAACTAAACTAAAGTTCCGAATCTTGCTTTAAGCGCTGAGGAATTTGTTAACCGCGCTTCCTCCGAAGTGCTCGAAGTCACAGTGTGATCAGCTTGTGCTATGCCGAGCCAGCAAAAGTCTGCTTTGGGGAGAAAGCCTGTCCCTGAACGCGATTATGCGTCATAATCAGTAGATCGTGCGTGAGCTTTTGAGTCTTTGACGCTCATCATGAAAGATTTTCGGTATTCCTAACTTTAATAGAATGGACTAACTTCATAGTCAACAGGTCATCCTCTGAGTTTGAACTAACCGAATCAACCTGTTGATGTGCCTGCTTTGCCTCTGCCCTCTCATCGTCAATCTTTGCTCATTTTTCAGGGCCTTGCCTTGTTGGCCTACCTTCGGCTTACGGGTCATTAACGTCAGACCTTGAAGTCGTGACCCACAAAGAAAGTGAGCTAGCTTAGCGCTTAGCTGTTGAAAGCGATATCGCGCGTGCTAAGGCGCGTAGACATCAAGCCGTAGCGCGCGAACCAGCAACCCCTCTTTATGATGCTTTCCACTCTTCCTCTTCTCTTTGTGATTCCCTCTTTCGAGAGGATGAAGTTATTGAGTCGGTGTGGAAGTGAGCTGATCTCGCCTTTGATCTGGACATTGTGAGTTCTCCCGATCATGACGACGAAGCGAGTTAAGGTTGCCCGGGTAGCACTGAACTGGAAAAGAGAATGAATGAGATTATGGGGCTCCAGTTCCATCGATTTTGACTTAATAGAAAGAGGTTGCAAAAAAGTTTGAGAATGGACAAAAAACTTTGTTCGGAATCTAACTCAGAGAGGCAGTCCCTCGTGAGTGCGGCACGCACCTTTTTCTTTCTTTCGAAGCAACGCTTGTGTAGCCTACGCGAAGCAAGCCTACACTGGGCGATTCACTACTCAAATTGCTTGTAGAGAATAGAAAGTTACAGTCGCTAAAGCTGTAACCAGCAAGCAAGGTAGAAGCTATGGTTGCTTAGGCCATAACAGCAAGCAGGGGGTTTCGACCAAGCAGTAGTCGCATATGCCAAACTAGCCCGCATCGAGCAAGTTACGGTCGCTTAAGCCGTCACCAGCAAGCAAAAAGAAAAAGTGTGGATGGGAATTAAGAGTTCTTAAAGAAACCGCCTGAAAAGATAATGGTTAACGCTGCCCGACTAACTAACAGAAAGGGCTTGCTGCCCTAAACTAAAGGTAGCTTGCTTACTTTGGTGGCTCCTCGGGGGTAAGGTATATAGGCTAGCTTTGAAACATGGTCCTATGGGTGACGAACAGAATCAAGATATAGAAAAGCATCCCCATCTGCATCCCATGAACCCTATTATTTGTGGCACAAGCAAGCGTCTTTGGCATACGAATACGCAGCGTCTACATCGTTTGAATAAAGCAGGGCTTCTTCCCCCATTGTCTAAACGAAAGGACGAGTGTTGAGTTGAATAAAAAAAAGCTGTGAGCTTGCCAACCTTACCTTTGAATTCAATAAAGATGAGTTCATTTCCTGTTAATATTGTCCATTCTCTGATGTGTGGTGACCTGCACCAGTGAATTCGATATCTGGATACGTGTTCTTTGTTACATTTCATTTATCTTTTTCGTTAGGCACATGGGTCTATTTGCTGAAAGCAAAATTCTTAGTCTTTTCCTTATTTTTGAAAGAAATTCCATGCTATGATCAAAACTCAGTTCGATAAGAGTATAACGTTTGAAAGATCTGACTCTGAAGGACTTCAGAAGTCTCCAACCTCAAGCTCGCGGGTGTGGGAGCAATGATAAAGGTTGTGTTCTTCCTCTTCCCGTATCCTCTTTGCAGAGTCCTCCGAGTTCGACTGAGGTTCACCATCTATTCAAAAATTTATCTGTCTTTTGGCCCAAGGAAGAGAGACATGACAAATCTTCAGATGATGCAGTGCACCAAGCGTGGAAGCAGCGGAGTCACTTCCTACCCCGGAACCAGATGCCTCTCCACCTCTTGAGGTACGTCGCTCCTCACGTGTCAAGTATTCAGTCGATCGCTTTCTTTTGAGTCCTTTTCGGCCTTCCTAACGTCTCTTATTTCCCATCTTCAACCTATTGTCTTTTGCTTCATTCGACCGGCCTGTGATAGATGCCCAGTCTCTTTCTTAGGCAATCAACGCGTTGCAAGCAAAGATCTTAGATTTTCACCCTGGGAACAAGTCCAACAAAGCACTTTTCCTTACCAACCAAATTCGCACTATCCATGCTTGCTTCTTCCATTCGCTGAGCTCTGAGCTCTTCTGGCAAATCATGATGTGCGCATGCTGGCTACCCCGCTTTAGTAGTGCGTTAACTAGTAGTCCACTACTTATTAAGTATTTGGTACTGACACCTGTCTTACTAACTATAAGCCTTTGGAAAATATATAGAATCTATATTAATTAGGGTACATTTTGACAACTTTGTCAAAGACTCCGTGAAAAGGGAAGTCCCGAACCCGGGGTCAAGCGTCAGCCGATGGATCCTGCTTCTGGCGAACTAGTGGTCCTTCTTTTCTTAAGGCTTCTACAGGACCAAGCACTTCTTTGGGGTAGGGTGAGGCGAATGCCCCAGTACGTATGCGATAGAGTATACAGTGCGAAGAATTGCCCTTAAATCATCAAAGAAAGGGGAAATCAAAGCTTGATCTTGATGTCTGACTATCTCTTATTCTTATTAAAGAAGCAAGCAAAAGAGCTGTCGGAGGTATTCCCTTAGATTAGATCTATCCCTTCTCTTCTGAGTGAGACGAAGTACCACGTCAGAAGACGGTAAAGGAATCGGGGATCACAGACGCTCTCATCCAAAAGAAAATCTACATCGGGAAAGCAAGGTGGAAGAGCTGAGTGGTAAGACACCTTTACCTTAGCACTTCGTTTCTGTATCTCCTTTATATAAAAGTAACAAAGGCAGCGACGAGTCATATGTAGTAACTCGAAAGACCAGATTCAATAGCAACCCAGCTTTATTAGGCGTGCATATCTTGAAACTATTCCGAATGCCCTTGTCAACACGTCAAGGTTGAGTCTAAGGCAAAGAAAAAGAAATAGGCATGGTACGAGAGGAAACGAAAAGACCTGCCTTAGGCCTCTTCAGCTAATAGATGCGTCAAAGACCATTGCCTGCTACTGCTAGTCGCTAACAAGCCCTTCTCTGGAGAAAGAACCTATTTACCGATTCTTGTTTGCAGGACTAATGCCACTGGCGGTTGCAATAAAAGAAAGAAGAACTCGAAACATAAATCTCGAATAACATTATGGGTCTTATGCTATATCTCAGTATGGAGGACGGGGCTGATTTTTGTTTATACATTCTCCTGGAGGAGGGGTAATAAACGGAATGGCTATGCATAATGTTATGGAATTTGTCCCACCCCATGTAAATACAATATGCGCAGGGATAGCTGCTTCAATAGCATCTTATGTCTTGGCCGGAGGACAATTTAATAAACGTGTAGCACTCCCTCACGCTAGGATAATGATTCATCAACCTGCTAGCACTTTGACGGACGAGAACGATAACAACATAGACCTATTAGACTGTGAATTTGAATCAATTTTGGCTATGAGAGACGTAAGGGTTTATTCCGAAAGAACGGGCAAACCCGTCTGGATTATATCCCAAGATCTGGAAAGAGATGTTTTTATGTCAGCAAAAGAAGCTAAAGCTTATGGAATTATTGATCATATAAAGGAAAATTTAGAAAAGCAAAACATTTGATATTTTATCTTCTTATAGTTAGTATTGATTGGAACTAGTCCATTATGTATATGATTTA
>JACYFF010031958.1:68058420-68060109 GCA_017589665.1 Selenicereus undatus | reverse complement strand
GCGGAGCTTGCTGGATAGGATAGGAGTAGGTGCTTGCTGCTGGCTCGCTGTCTACTAAATGAGCCTTCACTGCCCGCCTGCCCCCTATGAAGATGAAGATTTCAATATTCAGTAAAGTGAAGTCAAATCAATGAAGTGAACAACCCAACCTTTGAAGGCCAGGCAATCGATATCGATTGTTGAAGCCAAGGCTGAAACCTAATTCCAAAATGAAATGAAAGAATAGACTCTTAGTATATAGTATAGGAAAACGCTTCTCTTTGATAGCGGTCATAGGGGTTCTGAAAGGATCTGATCGTAGATAGAGACTGAAACCCGTTCGGGGGGTAAGGGCGGATGTAGCCAAGTGGATCAAGGCAGTGGATTGTGAATCCACCACGCGCGGGTTCAATCCCCGTCGTTCGCCCATCAATAAATGGACCAAAAGTTACGAAGACACAAACCAACCCGTCCATTTTTTCTACAAGCAAGTCATCTCTTTGCTTTCAAACGAATCCAAACAATTGGTATCCAATTAAAAAACATAGAAACCATTCGCCTTGCCTACTTGCTGAAAGCACAAACTTTGATTGTTAATTCTATGAAGTTTTTAAGACCTCACTAATCAGCCTTACTTAACTTAGTTCAAAATGAATGAAATGAACCCCCGGATGAAGAGAAAATCTCCCCTCCCTTTTACCCCTCGAACCGGACAAATTGAGTTGTCGTGACGACCTAATAAGATCGTATTTGACTTCTCTTCATCACGAGACTGATCGGATCTGCACACCCGAGAGACCTCCACAAAGCAAGCTAAAAAAAAGAGTTAGAAGACTGAAAGCAAAGAGTTATGCTTTCATTTCAATCTCAACAAAGAAATGAATCTTGAGTTAGAAATTATGAAAAAAGGGGGTAGGTATAATGCACGCAGGCCAAGTCAAGTCAAGCTAAAGCTTGCCTTACTTTTCTTTCATAAACGTCAAAATGACTAGTAGAAGCTGACAGAAAGCGGTTTTTTCAGCACTCACTTTCTTCGTCTTAGGTCAAGTTCAGTTTCCTTTTTTTTTGAAAAAGAACTCTTAGTCGAGCTGATGGCGAGATCGATTTTATGTTCGAGGTTCAAGAGGAAAGAGAGGAACCACCTTAAATGGTGCTTTTACGAAAGTACGGTCACCGGTGGCTAATACCTTCTCGACACTATCGAACTTGAAATCCACTCTCAATCGCTCGGGGAGGAATCCTTTTTTTATCCTGGACTTAAAGAAGGCAAAAAGCGCTGGAGGCCGGAGTCCGGGGACGGGCAGTGCCAGTTCTTTGTTTTCAAGTCAAGCTCTGTATCCCTAACCCCTTCAAACAAAGTTTACATAAGAAAGAGTAGTGCCAAGAAACAACACATACCCAACACGTCAGGAAGGTTCGGGATCGTCAGAGAGCCCCTATAGACGTAAAGACTTGACTTCACTGAACCGGCACTACTCTTTCTTTGTTTGTCGGCTCCTACCATTCATTCTTCGTTTGCTCGTTGAGTGCCGTCCTTGGCCCTTGCTCCTTTCTAGTAGCCGATCGAGTTTCATAATTTAATCAATAAGCGGGAGATGGTCCTAAAGTTCCCTCTTTTGGGTAAAAAAGTTGGGCGCCTGACGACTTTCTATAACAAAGGATATGAGGCTTTGACCCTTGAAAGAAAGCGTTACGCGAAAAAAAAAAAAA
>JACYFF010031958.1:68040920-68053420 GCA_017589665.1 Selenicereus undatus | reverse complement strand
GATGCATTTGGGGGGCCCCGAGTCAAATTGAAAAAAGAAAGATAACTGAAATTTTTTCTAAGTCTTCCCCCCCGTTGTTCTCACACTCACGATATATATCGTGAACATACCTAGTAATTAAAATACCACGATTCAAACCCTTTATCGAGACGATCCAATGTGTTCTTTATTTGAGTCAAACTCTTTTTCTAAGCTCGTTCGCTCCTCTCCCGGTGGTCGAGCTGCTACGCTCCTCTCCTTATCTTTTGGCTTTCGCTCCTCTACAGTTGGATGTTCCCTCAACATGCCCTCCCTTGCTCTTTTTCCGGTTATGGCTTCCTGTCAAACCTTATCGAGTACTTAAAACCTCGAAAGTTCCCTCGCTACTTGAGGAAATTCCCTTTCCCCCGTAGAACATTCTTCTGCAAATGTGTGGCTCCGGCTTGCTTAATAGATTGACATCCTTCTATATTATTAGTATACAATTGATTGTCGTGTATTCTTTGAAATTCTATTTCACAAAGCGATAACATCTGACAACTATTTTCTAACAAGTTTGCCATTTCATTTTGATTTTTTGCCGGCTTGATTGTTTCATAGCAACTTGAAAAACAATTTTTTTTCATACAAAGTCTTAGTTGCACTAGGTAACTGAAGTAGAGGTACGCAGCCCTATCGGAGGAAGTTTAGTTAGAAGTGTTAGGCTTTCTTTCAAGGGTCAGCTGACGCTTTTGACTCTTTCTTTTCTTGATAGGGGATTCGACTCTTTCTTTTCTTGATAGGGGAATAGATTGTTACTGTGTTCCCAGACTTCCTTGTAGTCAGTATTGAAAGCCAACAGAAGTATCTGAAGTAGGGGAATCTATATCTATCCTTGCTTTTATCTTTATTCTCTGCAAAGTCTGAGAAAGCAGTAGCATTACGTCCTGAGAATGAAGCAAGAACTCATGATATTGACACGGGAAATAAAAGCATGGCATAGCCGAGCCGTCAACTTTGAATTTGATTAGGAAAGCACTACTGTGAAGGCGGAGTTCCCCATCCCTGTTAATCAATTCTGAAACCCTGTAATTCTATTACTATTCCCTCACGGGTCTTCGCCGCTGAACGTATATATAAGCAATTTATGCCTCTTTCCCTTTAAAGCTTCTGTAGAAGCGCAAGTCAATGCTGCCGTTGAAAGGCATTCTTAAGAGGATTGATGTATGGACTTAGTGCTTGAGGAGTTAGTGTGTTTAGACTGAGTTCCCACGAGCGGAGGATTGAATTACTCAATCTCTTGGTATTGCATTAGATTCCGTAATAAGAGTTCGAAAAGAATTAGTGCTTGAGGTGAAAGTTAGGACTGAACTCTTTCTTTTCATACCTTGCCCTGTTAGTAAGAAAAGAAGGAGCTGCTCAAGTCTAAAGCAAGTACTGTGTCACTTCTTAGTGGAATACGTTGCCCTTACTTATGATAAGCGAGAGTTAACTCTTGCTATTTCACCCTACTTAGAATGAGAGAATGAGAAGCAAAGGTTTTTTCAAGCTTTTTAATCACTTAATATTCCCCCCTTTGAAAAGTACCTGATCGGGTAACATATGGAGGAAAGATTAGGCCACTAAAGGTCAACAGCAAGAAAGATTAGCCGAAAGCCTTTGATTCAACTGCGAGATCCTGACTTTAAAAGAAAAGAAATTTCAGCCTATTTCTACTCTGACGCTCTTCTAAAATCCTGGGATGAAGTTCTTAGTCTTTACCGGGGAATTAGTATGAAAGTTTCAAGCCTGGAATTTAATGCCTTCCCGCCCACGAATACAGCCAGAGGGAAGACTTTGATCTTAAGGCAAGTCAGTCATAAGTTGAAGATTCCCTTTTTAATAAAGATTTAGAGCCGTACTTCAGTCTTGATATTGAGTTACGAAATGCCTTCTATAGAAGAAGATCCCTTATCAGCTAACTGCTCTTCCAGTTCCGATTCTCTTCCTCATTAGTTGAGTGAAGTCTCTGTCTGTGTGGGGACTGAAATGCTTTTGACTCTGTCCCATGATCTAAGTAATGTCTTTTAAGAAGTGACGCCCAAAGCCTGAAGAATGAGTTGAGCCTGGGAATCAATGCCGTCAGCCTTTAGTCTTTATTGACTTCTAAGCATGTCCCGTCCTTGAGTGAATTCCTTTCTTTACTGGTTAGCGTTGGAAGCTATCTAAGGTATAGGATGTTTGGCTAATCCTATCTTTCGGGCTTAACTATCGATAGTCTAAGTCTATAGAAAATGGAGAATCTATTCTCTTGACTGCCTTTACTAGCTCTAAATAGAAGTACGCATACTTGCTCGGGTAAGACACAGGTAGCTATCCATATTACCTTGATCCCGTGGTCTAACTACGCAATAAGTCTTCTTAGACTTGACGAAGGAAATCCCATACTCTCCGTCCGCCTTCCTAAAGCATTGCTTTCTGTCTAAGAACTTTCTTTTCTTTCTTTCTCTCATTGGATCGATCATGTAAAAAAGACGACGAAGAAAGATATCTTCCCTTTTTTATTTAGTGTATAAATAAGATAATAAATGCAAGAGCTGACGCATGATGATGGTTGAAAGCCGCTTTCAGCTTTAGCAAGCCGATTGGAGCAACTTCCTTCCCCTTTCTAGTCGCAGGATGTACAAGGAGTCCACCCCTAAACGAAAATCTTCTCATATGAAGCTCCACTATCTTCATCTTCTTAAGATGATGCAACGTCCACCAAAGAGAGATGAAAGGAGTGAGTGGTCATTTTAAGTCATGAATTGGTCAAAAACTCAGGCTTTCGAGAAGCCAAGCATTTTTTTAGTAATTCTTTGTCCGTCTGTTCATAGTTGAACACTATGAATGAAGTCTAAGTTCCTGAGACAAAGACACCAATCTGCTGCTCGAGCTCTTCTACCTGCTCACGAGGGAAGTTTACTTCATCCTGGTCGTAAAGAAAAACATCCGATGGAAGACTCCTCAGCCTATGACAATGAATAGATTGACACTGCGTCTGATTCTTTTGTCTCCGTCATCCCTTCCGATGATAAGGCTGCCAAACTTCTGCTTTATTAAAATGAAAATGATATTAAACGTCGATTAGAAGCGGTCGCATGGTCTCTTTTGGACAAATCATCCTATAAAAAGAAAAAACTTCACTCCCTGAAAAAAATCACTATTGAACGAATTTCCCTTTTCCAGGGGAAGCTCGCACTAAACGCCCTTCGGGGGTCTCTCGAGCGTCCTTCTTCCCAATCTTCGGTCGTGGATAGTTCACCCTCTCAATCCACAGGTTTTCTCTCTTTATGTAATCTCTTTCTTTCTGAATTGAATTAAGCATGGAGTGATCTTATTACTTTGATAGTTTTCCAGCGTTCGCTTACAGCGCCTTCATGTTAAGGGTCAGATTGCAGGAAAGGAAAGTCAGGGTGTGGGGAGTCCTTAATGATGTAAAATGCCCAACGCTTGAGCGATGGAGGAGAGAAAAGCTACCTTCAGCCTGGTAGCTGATGAAAGCCTTTAGGTACAAGTCTTCATAGCCTTAAGTCTTGGAAATATTCACTTAAGAAAGAAAAAGGATTAACCGAATAATGCGATTCAAAGATGACAGAGCGAAGTTTGTCCTAGACAAAGGGTTGGTGTAACTAACTTAAAGATAGACAATTGAGGACTATAAAAAAAGACAGTATACCTCGACCCGTCGAACGTCAGGAATAAATACGAAGAACGTCAGGAGATTTCGTCTTAATATTTCATTAATAATTTGATTTCCGAGGAAAATGGACAGCAAAGCACAGGGCTCGCCACTCAAACTGTATAGGTTTCCGCATTCGGTAAACTAAATCCTTTCCCCGCGCATTGGAAAAAAAAACGACGATTTTTCGCTGAAAGAGTCTAACAGATTCCTCGAACAATGTGATATCTCACACTTATGAAATCTTAACCCTTTCTCCCCTTACTAAAACTACACAATGTTCTTGTATCTTAAGTTGTTAAATAAGCAGTAATTTCATATGACGAGGCGAATCGTGCTGACGCAACTGAAGGAAGAGTCTAACCAATTGATCTACCATAATATAAAAGAAAAAAGGAAGGCGGCGAACCTTTATGATACGAGATTGCGGTTGGTAATGCTTTCTTTCGTTAGCAGTAAGAGCCTATTCTGTCCTGCTTTCAGATTCAATTCCCTCAAACCTCATTTCGATTCCGAGTTCAGAGTTCGTTCTTCGTTAGCTAGTAAGCCCTCTATCTTAGAGGTAGGAGCGAGCGTCAAAGGCTTGACTGTCCTTTAGGCCTCATTCGAGAAGATCAAAGAGGGAGATAGGCTCGATCGAGCTGACCTCCCTCAGCTATTTAGGCGCCCGATCCCTTCCCGTCTTCGTTTAGCAGCGAACTAAAGGAATGATGGCCTTGCTGTATGAGCCTACAAGGGCCATAATAGATACCAACCAAACTAGCTACTCGGTCCTTTCATTTAGCCCGCCCATCTCTGTTCTGTAAAGAGCGTCTCGATTAATTAATAGTCTTCCCCAGGCGATTAACTACTTAAAAACAGATTTTTTCTTTCGTGTCTTACAAGAAATAACAGATCGGGCATAGCTTGGTCATAATAGAATTAGAATTTTCAACGTTGGCGTCAGATGACGTCTATTGAAGTGCTTGTAGGGCCCAAGAAGCTTGAGCTGGGAAATTGGATAAAGGAAATTCATACATATTTAGTGCTCACTCGTGACAACATACTTCGTATTCATTGATGTGCTAACTTACTTTTACCAATGGGGGGAGTCTATATCAGCTGACCGGAGAAAGGCTAAGCTGACTTTGCCACGGCACCTTAGCGTCCCTTCCTCTCATTAGCTCTCCTTTTTTTATATGCACACGTGCGCGAGCCGTCTCGGAGAAGGAGTGGCTTCCGGCCGGCAGCAACTGCTTGAGCTCGAGTTCCTGGTTCAAGGGGGTAAGACGAGATCCTACGGTTCACTTTTATGTTGTATCTTTAGCATCCCACTTCACTCCACAAGGGGAAGTGGATCTTACGTCCAGCCTTACTCTAAAGATAGACCCTGGAACTTCCAAGGCCAAGAAGGAAGACCTGGATGATGAAGTGGAGAAAAAAGTTCATATGGACAGTGCTATTTGGTATTCCAACATCGTGTGATAGACCCTGGAACTTCCAAGGCCAAGAAGGAAGACCTGGATGATGAAGTGGAGAAAAAAGTTCATATGGACAGTGGTATTTGGTATTCCAACATCGCGCGCATTGATAAAGTGGGTGATCTTCAAAGGCCGGTTTCTTTCCGACCCATTCTGGTCTCGGCGGGGACGAGAGTAGGACAGCCAAACGAGATGTGGCTGCTTCAGCGCAAGAGAAAGAGAGGCCCCTCGTACAAATTTCTTTCCCGCGTGGATAAGGAAATATCAAAATGTAGTATCAGTAGAGGACTAGCTCGCATAATAGTCCGGGGTGAAGTACGCAATTTCTTTCGTTCTTTCAATGTATTCCCTTCTAAGGGACGGTGCCTGTCGGCCCGGTCATAATGATCGGTCTATCTCCTTTCCCCGGAGTAAAGGAAGGAATTGAATTCGTTTATTCCAATAGTTAAGGAGTTCGTCTCTATGCATATAATTTCTTAATAAAATGTGTTCAATGGCTGTCATGTTTGGAAGTGAAGTACGAAATTATTACCAGTCTTCTCTATTTTCTAAAAGATTTTGTTTCGTTTTTGATCTCCCTCTTCCCTTTCTCGCCACTTTGAGCTCTTCTCTAAATAAAAAAATAGGGAGGCTTTCGCTTCAAAAGTGATGCGTAAGGTTGGGGCTTCGGGATGGACTCATTTAATATATAAGCTTCAATACTCTTTCTTTGTCTTAGACTTCCCTTTTTTTCAGAGCTCCGCTAGTTAACATAGGGAACTAGTCTGTCGTATAGAAGAGAGAGAGTCTATCCCTAATTGATTGAGTATGAAAGCATTTGAAATAAAAATTAGCAAGCGCTAATCTTTTTTTAATGAATTGGCGCCTGAGATTTCAAAAAAGAATTGAATTCAGGTACAAAATAAATAGGTGCTTGAGCTGTAACTCTTGCATCAGCTGGATCAGCTTACGCTATTGGAAAGGGTAAGTGCTTCCGAGTTGAAAAGGAAAGCTAGCGAAGCTAAAACAAAGTTCAATAGTTCTGATTTAGGAGACCGTAAGGAAGATGCGGCTTTATAGCTACATTTATGTTTCAGTATGCGTTACCCCCTCCTGACGTTCAAGAGCTTTAGGCCGCTCTGCTCTAGTTGCTTTTCTATGTTGAGTGAATCCCTATAGAAATGAAATAGAAGAAGTGACGCCGGCTCGGGGCTAGAGAAAAGAAAAGCTATTCCTTATTCATGTTAGTACCATTACCTAAGCCTCGCTTTTCTTCTTTCTTTTTCTCAGGTTCGGTTCGGTTTACCGAGGGTGAGGTCGACCTTCTTTCGGTGGTACCTTTTGTGGCTAGCTCGTTCTGAAGGTCAAAAGCCAAAACGACTCCATGAAGAGTGTCCAAGCCAAGAAGAATCGAAGAAGAATAAGAAGAATCCATTGTTGGAGTTGGAGGAATAGGCGATGCGTCAATGGCTATTTCTTTTAGGGTTAGTTGAAGGGCTTGATACCTTTCGAGCTAACTTAACTGCCAGAAAGAAGAACTAGCGACTCCCCCTCTCGACAAAGTAATGTGAAAAACAAACTAAGTCCCCTGACGAGTTTGTTTAGTAAATTCTGGGTGATGCGGAAGCGGGAATTCAATAATTTTTTCAATTCATAATTCTACAGCGTCGGTGTATCTAGGGTACCAAATCCCGTCCTAGGGATTGCCGAGGTCGAAATGTCTGGTTGTCGGTAATGATGGGGGATGGTCTATCAACCGGTGGAAGCACAGCTTAACAATTCTAAGATGAACTAACGATTGTTTAGCATATTACTTAGAATAATAGGGCAGAGAGTTTTGGAACAATCTCGGCTTATAAAGTCTGACCAGGTACTCCGAAGATTGAGGAAGACTTTCTTCTTATTGGGCATTTTTAGTACTAACATAAAGAAGAAATCGATGCGTAAGAATTTCGATCGTTTTCTTTTTGATCGCTGTTTGCTATTTATTTAGTTTGTGTTTAGGTTCAATTGATCCATGGCCTGCTTTCAAAAGATGCGTCAGTTTCCGCTAGTTGGAGATAGTTCAGTGAAGAAGTTCCATTCCGATCCTGGTAGCCTCGCCAATGCCCCCTCTCCTGCACCAGATTCTTTTGTTTACTACGGAGTAGTGCTTTTTTTGGTTTTCCTTCGAATTCTCCTTTTTCCTTTCTTTTTCAAAAAAAAAGGGTGGTCTTCTATGCTGCCAGACCGCCTTCTGCCTCCGGAAAACCTGTCGGAGCTCCCGAAGTTAAGTGAGAAAGAGATCAAAATTTTGAATGATAAGATGAACACACGAAAAACGATAGAAAGATGGATATTGGCCATCTACTTGTCGGAGAGCAATAAGCGTCCCAAAGGTCGAAGACCCAGAGGGCTTCTCTCGTATGACAAAAAAGGGTTTTCAGACTTCAAGAAGATGAAAGGCTTTAAGAGCACCTTGCAGTTTGACGCGACCTTAAACTGAGAGGTGCAAGCAGCGACTACTACCAAAAACTAATGAAAGCTAAACTACACGACAAGAACATAACTCCTAAGGCAAACAAAAGAGTAGCCGCTGCGCTGCTTATGCTCTTTGATTTCCTTTCGAATTAAGCTTGATATTCTGGTCTCATTCGAAAAAGTGATCCTGAATAGACTCGTCAGGCTGGGTAGCCTGTAGGTTCTTTTCTAGTTCCAGGAAGAAAGAAAGATGAAAAAGAGGTTTTTTTTTCAGAAAAAGAGAGTTTTTTTCTAAGCCTTGATCTTACTTTGAAGGCTTTCAATCTCGATATCTGATCTTGGCTGCTGGATGATTGGATAAATGAGCTCATGGCTTCACTCCCCTCTCTTCCACGCTTTCGCCCTTTCGATGGCCCGGCATACTGCCCTCTGCCTAGCTAAGCTCATGATACCACCAACACAGACCTTCACCATCTGTCGAAAGATAAAGGGCGGATGAAACGAGGACCCTAACTAAACTAAAGTTCCGAATCTTGCTTTAAGCGCTGAGGAATTTGTTAACCGCGCGTCCTCCGAAGTGCTCGAAGTCACAGTGTGATCAGCTTGTGCTATGCCGAGCCAGCAAAAGTCTGCTTTGGGGAGAAAGCCTGTCCCTGAACGCGATTATGCGTCATAATCAGTAGATCGTGCGTGAGCTTTTGAGTCTTTGACGCTCATCATGAAAGATTTTCGGTATTCCTAACTTTAATAGAATGGACTAACTTCATAGTCAACAGGTCATCCTCTGAGTTTGAACTAACCGAATCAACCTGTTGATGTGCCTGCTTTGCCTCTGCCCTCTCATCGTCAATCTTTGCTCATTTTTCAGGGCCTTGCCTTGTTGGCCTACCTTCGGCTTACGGGTCATTAACGTCAGACCTTGAAGTCGTGACCCACAAAGAAAGTGAGCTAGCTTAGCGCTTAGCTGTTGAAAGCGATATCGCGCGTGCTAAGGCGCGTAGACATCAAGCCGTAGCGCGCGAACCAGCAACCCCTCTTTATGATGCTTTCCACTCTTCCTCTTCTCTTTGTGATTCCCTCTTTCGAGAGGATGAAGTTATTGAGTCGGTGTGGAAGTGAGCTGATCTCGCCTTTGATCTGGACATTGTGAGTTCTCCCGATCATGACGACGAAGCGAGTTAAGGTTGCCCGGGTAGCACTGAACTGGAAAAGAGAATGAATGAGATTATGGGGCTCCAGTTCCATCGATTTTGACTTAATAGAAAGAGGTTGCAAAAAAAGTTTGAGAATGGACAAAAAACTTTGTTCGGAATCTAACTCAGAGAGGCAGTCCCTCGTGAGTGCGGCACGCACCTTTTTCTTTCTTTCGAAGCAACGCTTGTGTAGCCTACGCGAAGCAAGCCTACACTGGGCGATTCACTACTCAAATTGCTTGTAGAGAATAGAAAGTTACAGTCGCTAAAGCTGTAACCAGCAAGCAAGGTAGAAGCTATGGTTGCTTAGGCCATAACAGCAAGCAGGGGGTTTCGACCAAGCAGTAGTCGCATATGCCAAACTAGCCCGCATCGAGCAAGTTACGGTCGCTTAAGCCGTCACCAGCAAGCAAAAAGAAAAAAGTGTGGATGGGAATTAAGAGTTCTTAAAGAAACCGCCTGAAAAGATAATGGTTAACGCTGCCCGACTAACTAACAGAAAGGGCTTGCTGCCCTAAACTAAAGGTAGCTTGCTTACTTTGGTGGCTCCTCGGGGGTAAGGTATATAGGCTAGCTTTGAAACATGGTCCTATGGGTGACGAACAGAATCAAGATATAGAAAAGCATCCCCATCTGCATCCCATGAACCCTATTATTTGTGGCACAAGCAAGCGTCTTTGGCATACGAATACGCAGCGTCTACATCGTTTGAATAAAGCAGGGCTTCTTCCCCCATTGTCTAAACGAAAGGACGAGTGTTGAGTTGAATAAAAAAAAGCTGTGAGCTTGCCAACCTTACCTTTGAATTCAATAAAGATGAGTTCATTTCCTGTTAATATTGTCCATTCTCTGATGTGTGGTGACCTGCACCAGTGAATTCGATATCTGGATACGTGTTCTTTGTTACATTTCATTTATCTTTTTCGTTAGGCACATGGGTCTATTTGCTGAAAGCAAAATTCTTAGTCTTTTCCTTATTTTTGAAAGAAATTCCATGCTATGATCAAAACTCAGTTCGATAAGAGTATAACGTTTGAAAGATCTGACTCTGAAGGACTTCAGAAGTCTCCAACCTCAAGCTCGCGGGTGTGGGAGCAATGATAAAGGTTGTGTTCTTCCTCTTCCCGTATCCTCTTTGCAGAGTCCTCCGAGTTCGACTGAGGTTCACCATCTATTCAAAAATTTATCTGTCTTTTGGCCCAAGGAAGAGAGACATGACAAATCTTCAGATGATGCAGTGCACCAAGCGTGGAAGCAGCGGAGTCACTTCCTACCCCGGAACCAGATGCCTCTCCACCTCTTGAGGTACGTCGCTCCTCACGTGTCAAGTATTCAGTCGATCGCTTTCTTTTGAGTCCTTTTCGGCCTTCCTAACGTCTCTTATTTCCCATCTTCAACCTATTGTCTTTTGCTTCATTCGACCGGCCTGTGATAGATGCCCAGTCTCTTTCTTAGGCAATCAACGCGTTGCAAGCAAAGATCTTAGATTTTCACCCTGGGAACAAGTCCAACAAAGCACTTTTCCTTACCAACCAAATTCGCACTATCCATGCTTGCTTCTTCCATTCGCTGAGCTCTGAGCTCTTCTGGCAAATCATGATGTGCGCATGCTGGCTACCCCGCTTTAGTAGTGCGTTAACTAGTAGTCCACTACTTATTAAGTATTTGGTACTGACACCTGTCTTACTAACTATAAGCCTTTGGAAAATATATAGAATCTATATTAATTAGGGTACATTTTGACAACTTTGTCAAAGACTCCGTGAAAAGGGAAGTCCCGAACCCGGGGTCAAGCGTCAGCCGATGGATCCTGCTTCTGGCGAACTAGTGGTCCTTCTTTTCTTAAGGCTTCTACAGGACCAAGCACTTCTTTGGGGTAGGGTGAGGCGAATGCCCCAGTACGTATGCGATAGAGTATACAGTGCGAAGAATTGCCCTTAAATCATCAAAGAAAGGGGAAATCAAAGCTTGATCTTGATGTCTGACTATCTCTTATTCTTATTAAAGAAGCAAGCAAAAGAGCTGTCGGAGGTATTCCCTTAGATTAGATCTATCCCTTCTCTTCTGAGTGAGACGAAGTACCACGTCAGAAGACGGTAAAGGAATCGGGGATCACAGACGCTCTCATCCAAGAGAAAATCTACATCGGGAAAGCAAGGTGGAAGAGCTTACTGGTGAGACACCTTTACCTTAGCACTTCGTTTCTGTATCTCCTTCATATAAAAGTAACAAAGGCAGCGACGAGTCATATTTAGTAACTCGAAAGACCAGATTCAATGGCAACCCAGCTTTATTAGGCGTGCATATCTTGAAACTATTCCGAATGCCCTTGTCAACACGTCAAGGTTGAGTCTAAGGCAAAGAAAAAGAAATAGGCATGGTACGAGAGGAAACGAAAAGACCTGCCTTAGGCCTCTTCAGCTAATAGATGCGTCAAAGACTATTGCCTGCTACTGCTAGTCGCTAACAAGGCCTTCTCTAGAGAAAGAACCTATTTACCGATTCTTGTTTGCAGGACTAATGCCACTGGCGGTTGCAATAAAAGAAAGAAGAACTCGAAACATAAATCTCGAATAACATTATGGGTCTTATGTTATATCTCAGTAATCTACGGACAGCGACAAGTCATGAAACCAACCTTTTCCAAAGGAACATCAAGCAGATCATTTAGCATAGGACAACCATATAGAACGGAGGATAATATTCTTTCCCTCTTTCAAAGCCTCACCAAATGAAATGGTCGAAGCTTTCCTTCCAATTGCTGCAGTACTAAGGCCCGTTGCACATTAGCTATTATTATCCAGTTATGTATTAGTAGCTATCCTCAAATGACGTAGGAATATATTGGAAATGTATGGGTTTATACTTAGGAGGGTCTAGATCTTATCCATAGGCAGGAAAACAGGCTTCTCATCCGTTTTATAAATGACAAAATTAATTTGAAATTGCATTTTCTCGGGATTTTCCGTTGCAATCACTTTTCCTTTCCATAACGAGGATTTCTTAATTTGAAATTGGTAAAACCCCGTCTTTTTCGTTGTCAAAATCAATTTCAGTGTCATTTTTGAGTGAAACTTCTCTGTAAGATAATATTTCATTTTTATTTATTATTACACTAATTACAAAGACTTTAACAATTTATATTAGGGAGTTCCCTTTCATTAAGCACATCGAGCAAAGTTCCTACACTTAGACTTTGAGGAAAGAAACCAAGGACTTTGAGGAAAGAAAACAAGAGAACAATGGACTCTGATTCGGCTTTAGTTTGATTACAGTGCATGTACTTAACTATTTATCGAATCAAACCCACAAGCTTAGCTCGTCTTTTAGTCGATGAAACGAAATAGTTTAGTATCCGTTCCGAAGAAGGAAATTCCGTTTATTGGTATCTAACTAAGTGGCGAACCAGTCCCGTTCTTTTGGTAGGTCTGATTTCCCGGGGCCGGGTTGCTCGTTTGGAATGAAGAGTAGTTCGTGCCATTTCAAACCTACCGGGTGAACGCTTTCTTTTTGGCCCTCTACTGAAACTCTTCCCCTATGTAATTTGAATCCGTACAAGCGAAGAGGCCCTCTTACCTACCCCAAAGATAGGGTAGGACTCTCCCTTTGCACTACTTTCACTCGACACGTGGGGTAATAAGTTCGAACCAAGGAATGAGAAGAACCTTGACCTCACCCAAGTCGTCTTATATCAGTAGTGACAGAACAACAAGACCAAAGGAAGAGACTCGGGAAGTTTGTTTGCCCTGC
>JACYFF010031958.1:68002116-68016585 GCA_017589665.1 Selenicereus undatus | reverse complement strand
CGACGTTCATGTTCTACAACCTATGTCCTATGATATGTTGCCTAGTATTATGTTTCAGTGCTTAAGTCAAGTTTGTGATTAGTAATGTCTTCATAGGAATTCTATGAATGCCTAATATGATATTAAAGTATGAATACGTGATATGTGACTAGTAAAGATATTATTGCCTACAACGGTTTTGGTTTTAAGGGGGTTGGAGGACACTCACTGAGCGTGTGGTTGCTCATCCCACTACTATTCCCCCTTTTCCCCATGTTTTCTTTATGACAGGAAGAAGTTGAATCAGCTGGAATCGATTATTGCTTGCAAGGTGTCATTAGTGCCTATTTATGTCTTTAAGGAGTCATGTAAAGCCCTTTTTAGTTTGTAAACGTTTGTAAACAGTATTCTAAGTTCATGTAATGCATATTGGTTATGAGTCGCTCTGTATGGCCATATGAGCCAACCATCCGGTCAGTTAGATGTCTTTTGGTTGAAGCTGGTTATATTTTGGGATGTAAACCCCATATTCCGGTTGTGTGAACCGTTGAGTTGTATCTTTTACTGTTTCTGTGTTAATGAACTATTCTGTTTGGTGTACTCCGAGCGGGTGGCTCGTCGAGTTATGAACTCCGGCGTGTGGCCGTTGAGTTATGTTTTAAATGTTTACGCTTCCGTTGATTTACAGGGACTTATTGTAAGGCGTTTAGCCTGGAAACGTTCAGTTTTCAAGGGAAATTCTGGTCGTTTCGTCCCAAAATTTAAGTAAGAAGTTAGGAAAACGTAACGCTTTCGGCCCTAGGGGCTAGGGGTGTTCCATTGATGGTATCAGAGCATGGTCCTGCGACCATAGGCCGCGACCTGAGTCTTGCATCTCATATAGGTGCCTAGGAACACTTTGTGGTTATGTGACATATGCCTGCATCGTGTGCAAGTGTGCTCTGTAGTGTGGCCATGCTTGACTTATGTGAGGCTCGAGTAGGTCGATTAAGTGAAAGGGGTGAGTTATGCGCTAGTATAGGAGTCAAATAGCTCTCCCCACACCTTCAGGTGACGTTGTGAGTACTTCATTTGTGCAATATGCTCCTAACATGCCAATTGACTTCATTGATTGACTCTTAGGTGATCCGGATGAGCCAATTGGATGTATGCGAGCCTAATCTATTTCTGTGTTCTTGTGTGCGCTAAGTTATGTTTTGAATGGTAAATGTCTTTTTCGTGCACTCTAATAAGACAGTCGATAGTTTAAGCATGTCGTTTTAAACTCAAATCATTGAAAAGTCCTTCTGTAAGCTCGTCTTTGCCCCTGAAGTACGATTTGCTCCTCGGGCCCCATAATGGAGTGAGCAGACGTACTCAAAGGATGGTAGAGAAGAAGTTCAAAACAGATAAGCTATTTTCACATTTGAAATCCAAAGTTTCAAAATGTTAATATCTTTTTGTTGTCGCGTCAAGATTTATTTTACATTCTTTAGCCATGATGAGTGAGCTTAGGTTTCCGAGTACATGCCATTGTACTATACGTGTCGAGATCGATTGGTATAATTTTAGTTTATGCATATAGTAATAATTGACTGGTATAATAGCTTGAATAGTGAAATAATGTTTTTAAATGTTTTTAAATGTGTTAGTTCATATACAACTTATGCTTATGATTATGATTATTTATGTCAATTTCATGTACAATTGACTTCATTTATTACACACTTTATGTTAGCTTGTACACTTTATGTCACATGTTAGTTCATGTATGATTGCTATAATTGGTTTTTAACATGTTATAGCCCCTAATGTATGATTGCTACAATTATTATGTTACCATACAAGTCACATGTTAGTTCACAATATGTTAGTTCATCGGATTTATGTACAAGTCACATGTTAGTTCATGTTATTCATGTTAATTGATGTTAGTTCATGTAGGGTTGCCGTAATTGGTAATCCTACTAAACGATATCTTCCCTCTTTCTTTTGAATTCCGAATTCCTTGAGCTTGTGTGCATGCTTGAAGACTATGTGCTAATGGTAGGACCCCGGGAACCATTGCATAGTGTACCTAATGTTCCCCCTTTTTGCCATTATTACCTAAACCATGCTTTACTTGTTCTCTTATTATATGGATTGTTATTCGTGAATGGGGCGACAATGTTTTGGCCCGAACGAACCCTGATATACCTAGAAAGCATGAGGGAGAAAGAACTTGACAGACTTTGGAATTGTACATAGTAAACAATTCTTACCAATGTGAGTGACATAAGCAGTAGGATTCCTATGATCACCTGTAGGATATATGTACCTCATAAAACCTTAATGCGTACCTATAAGGCCATCGATGTAGTGTAGTCCAATGCCAACAAAGTGACTTATTGTAATTGCTTGGCTTGAATTTGATTGAACATGTGAGTCTGTGATTGTATTAGTTAGAGCCATTTGATTATGTAGTTAGTTTCACACCATGACTCTGGGATCACCATTTACAGCCTATCAATACTGTGCTTTTGTGTTATAGTTGGATTAGCTTAACTCGATGTATGTAATGTGTGACTCGGTGGCAATAGAGCTACATTTACATGAATCACGTTCATAGACTTATGTATCTCATGTGTACGAAAGTAGCATCATAAGAGCATTTAGGGTCATGTCATCCTATATGTAGACACTCACGTCTATTATGCGCGAACACTAATGCACTATAAGACTTAGATCATGACCAGTTATGTGATTGTGAATAAGTTGTTGTACTACTTGGTGTTTGGTTGACTTAAGTTGGTTAGTATACGACTTGATCATCTAGATAATACGACATGACCACCGACTCATTCATTGCATTCTGAGACTTCTATGATTCCATGTTTTAGCTAAGTAACTGCATGTGCCAGTATTTGAAGCATGATGAGATGACCTTAGGAGCATGACCATTCACTCGTATGAATCTATGACTTAAGAGACTATCATCCCCAAGTAAGAACCTTAGGGGAAGCCTTCCCACCATCAAAGTCGTCAACTTGCATTTCTACGTTAACACCTTTTCTCCAAGTTGTTCTTATCGACATGATACGCTAGTTTATGTTGATTCGTGGTTTTTGATCTCAGTGCTTCGTTGTTAACCCCTACGTGATGTCAATGTGAATTCAAGTGTTACCCCGAGTTCCTTCGTTGTCCCTGTGATGTAATTTGATGTCTTTGTTGTCCTATGGTGACGTGGTAACCTCTCGTAAATGATTTAACCTTAGATTGACCCAATATCTTCATGTTTTAGAACGAACCTGATTATGTAACCTCTTCATACGACCTTGACATGTCCTGTCTAAGTTACCATGAAGGTAAGGCCCATAAATTGCTGGAATTGATGTAAGAACATTTGAATGACAACCATACATGCTTTCATTTTGTGAATTGCTTACTATATGTATATTGACTGGTTTCATGTTACCTTCAACTCCTAAACTTGAGAATGCTGAATTTGTTGATATTATACAATACTATGTCATGCTATTATGCTTAAATGATGCTATGTGATGCTACTATGCTTAAATGATTCTATGTGATGCTACTATGCTTAAATGATTCTATGTGATGCTACTATGCTTAAAAGATACTATGTGGTGCTATGTGACATTTTTGTTATTCTAAATGAGTTATAAGAGTCTCCATGTTAATCATTGTGATTTCAAAGTGACTTGAATTCATGTTTTAGTATGATACTACTAGCGTATGACCTTAATATGTGATTTCCCCGATTGTCATGCCTTTAGATGCGCACTTATAGATGCCTATGTCTAGCATTATTGCTTGTCATGCGAATTGAGCTTAGACCATCGAAAATCTATGATTCATGTTCCAATATGGTTGTCCATGCCAACTTATTTGCCCTTCTTCAATGCGATTTGCCCTCGGTGCCTAAATAGAGTGAGTAGACGCTTGAAGAGGATTGGCGAGGAGGAGACTGGATACCATAAGCCATTTCCTTTTTATTTAAAAAGAAATAGTGTTTGCAAAACGAAACCTTTTGGAAACCTATCGCGTAGATCTTAGTTGTGTGCATGCATTCTGGGAAAGACCGAACTTAGATTTAGAATTTCGAGGCCGAAATTCTTTTAAGGGGGGAAGAGTGTAAGACCCGCCTTCGTTATTTTTATGTTAAGTTGCCTGTATTATCTTTTTACGTTATAAAATCGTATGTTTAGTAACTTTTATCGATCTACTTTGAGAGTTATAATTTTATTAAAAAAAGGATTATTATTGCTATTACTGATTTTAAAGTTCATTCGTGCTAATTGCGCCTCCAAATTCTATCGATAGTTTAATTTAGTCGTTACTCGATTCATTTAGTCGTTCCCCGAGTACGATTAGGTTTTCGACCTTAGAATTAGTTTGTAGTTTATTAAATCGAACCTAGACGTATTTGAGAACGAAAGATCGATGAGCGATTGTTTAGAATAAGAGGTTCGAGATTGGACTGACGATTTTAGTTGACTAAGCTTTTAAACCCAAAAAAAAAGAAAAGAAAAGGGATAACAAGGGGGCCAAGCCCCTTCTCTTTCCCAGCAAAAACACGTAGGAGGAGGGGGGGTTCTCTACCCAGCCCCACGCGAACCACCACAGCACTTAGGAGAGAGGAAGAGAAAGAGAGAGGTGGGTGACGGACGGCGAACTGGGGGCCGAGGACGGCGGCGGCGCACCCGCAATTCAGGCGCCGGCTAACCCCCCCGACACCACGATAGAGAGAGAGAGCGAGACTAACCGGGAGCAAGAAGGGGAAGGTCAGGGCGGTGGTGTTCGTGACAACGCACAATCGACGCCGGCGCAACGGCCAGGCATCACCGGCGAGGTGTTTCCGGTGAAGGTCGAGTCCCGCGACCACCTTTGCGCGGTGGTTGAGTGAAAATCAGCCACGGTTTGGCCGAATTCAACGCGGGTAGAGCCGATACTCGAATGAAATTTACAAGCATGGGTTTGAGGTCTGATTCGGTCAAGGCATCACGAGCAGTGAGGAGGTTCTAGGCCCTTGGATGCTCGATTCCTACTCCTAATAAGTCTGATTCGCGAATCCTCTAGCTTGGAATCGAGGTGGGTGTTCCTCGCCTCCTAAATTAGTATTAATTTCGAAAATGTTTTCAGCAGATTGATGTTGCATGTGAAGTTAGGATTTGTTAAATTCGTTAGAAATTTCAAGAAATGAGCTATTCATGCTTAGGTTCGATTCATTTGGTTGATTGATGCCTGAAATTGTAAATCGATGCGAATTATGTGCCTTTAGCATTGATTCAAGTCCATGAATGAAAACCATGCGTGAACTGTTAATTCGAAGTTATATTAACGTGTTTAACTTCGATTCAAGTTGAGGAGTTAATGCATGAAAAAGAATTAAAAACGAAGTTATATTAACGTGCTTAGCATCGATTGAAGTTGATGAGATAACGTGTGAAAAAGGAATTAAAATCGAAGTTGTGTTAACGTGTATAGCTTCTATTCAAGTTATTTGGCTAATATGTGAGAAAGGGGATTAATTTCGAAGTTATATGAACGTGGTTAGCTTCGACTCAAGTTAATTAGCTAATATGTGAAAAAGAATCAATTTCGAAGTTGTTTTAACATGTTTAGCCTCGATTCGAATTAAAACTAGCCAATGCATGTAATCGAACTAAATTCAATGCTATTGAATTATGTTAGCTTTCATTCAAACCCCTTTTTAGTACGTTCATGCTTAGGAAAGTTTCCTTCGAAATGCATCGTATATGTTAGATTTAAATCATGTATGATTTACTTAGTAAAGTGTTGTCGACTAATGACTAAATATGATTATATGTGGCTGAAAGGTGTTGCTTGCTCAGGTAAGAGCTTAAACCTCACTATCTTTTATATTCACCAATATGATAATATATTGTGATTAATAAATTGATGAATCAAGCTAGTAGTTGGATGGTTTGAGGACAACATTATGAGCGTTTGAGGCCTTGTGGTACGGTGAAAGTGAGGAGGGAGACTGGGTTGTGAATTGACCGCAATCGTGTGGATTGCGAGGCCATGTGTAGCTCATAGTGCTGAATTGATTATGAAGTGCTTAAATGTGATATATGTGATGTATGTGCTTAAATGCTTAAATTGCATTATGTGCATAAGAGTGAGTTTTTCAAAGAAAGATTTCATATTTTGAAATGGTAGTGGCCATAACTATTAATGCATGATGGCCTATTTTAAATAAATGAAAACAATTTTGGGAGTGAACTCGCTTGAACGGGGGAATCCCTAAAGAGTTTTATAAAGGTGTGAGTTATATGTTGAATGATTTTACGATTTAAAACGCAAAGTTATAGCCGTTATGGCCGATACGCTTTCAAGTGGCTAAGATAATGTACTTCGGACCATATGAAGGGAACGATGTTATATGAAAAGAATGAAAAGAACGATGTTACCCTAGGGAATAAGTCCGGATAAACCCTAGAGGCCCTGACGAGGGCTAATGTAATGGTCCAATATGTTATATGTACCCATCCCGGGAGTAAGAGCTTAAGCGTGAGTGTTAGGTCTCATTATGGGGTCGAGAATAGTTCTCACCCGATCAGCACCCTGTAATGATCTTATGCCAAAAGTATTTTCCTAGCAAGATAAGAAAAGCAATTGGCCTATGCAATTTTATTTGTTTTAAGGAAAAAGAATGTTTTACGGGCCCAAAGAGGCCAGCTGAATGAAATGTGAAAAGTTTATAAGGGTCAATATGCGACCGATATGAAAGAATATGAGCCTCAAGGGGCAAAGAGAAGGGTTTTTTTGAGCCTCAAGAGGCTAAATGAAATGTTTTCAAAGAAAGGAAAGAAAGTTTTCTTTGTATGTTCTATGCTTTTCTTATAAATGAAATGTGAATGAGATGTTAAGTAAGAAACGATTACGAAAAAGAGGGCCTTATGAGCATGTTTCATGCATAACCTGATAAGCTTAAGTTATGTGACATTATTATGACTTCATTAGAAATTGTGACATGTTACTGAATTATGCAATGCCATTCATACGCGCTTAGTGCGTATATCAGTCATAGCTTGTTCGACGTTCATGTTCTACAACCTATGTCCTATGATATGTTGCCTAGTATTATGTTTCAGTGCTTAAGTCAAGTTTGTGATTAGTAATGTCTTCATAGGAATTCTATGAATGCCTAATATGATATTAAAGTATGAATACGTGATATGTGACTAGTAAAGATATTATTGCCTACAACGGTTTTGGTTTTAAGGGGGTTGGAGGACACTCACTGAGCGTGTGGTTGCTCATCCCACTACTATTCCCCCTTTTCCCCATGTTTTCTTTATGACAGGAAGAAGTTGAATCAGCTGGAATCGATTATTGCTTGCAAGGTGTCATTAGTGCCTATTTATGTCTTTAAGGAGTCATGTAAAGCCCTTTTTAGTTTGTAAATGTTTGTAAACAGTATTCTAAGTTCATGTAATGCATATTGGTTATGAGTCGCTCTATATGGCCATATGAGCCAACCATCCGGTCAGTTAGATGTCTTTTGGTTGAAGTTGGTTATGTTTTGGGATGTAAACTCCATATTCCGGTTGTGTGAACCGTTGAGTTGTATCTTTTACTGTTTCTGTGTTAATGAACTATTTTGTTTGGTGTACTCCGAGTGGGTGGCTCGTCGAGTTATGAACTTCGGCGTGTGGGCGTTGAGTTATGTTTTAAATGTTTACGCTTCCGTTGATTTACAGGGACTTATTATAAGGCGTTTAGCCTGGAAACGCTCAGTTTTCAGGGGAAATTCTAGCCGTTTCGTCCCAAAATTTAAGTAAGAAGTTAGGAAAACGTAACGATTTCGGCCCTAGGGGCTAGGGGTGTTACACCATCACAACTGACAAATATACAAGGGATAGGACAATGCTTAAATATGCACGACTCCTCATAGAGGTGAATCTTAAAGGTCCATTTCCTGAATTTGTGGAATTTATCAATGGAAATGGGGTGTTTACAAGGCAACAAGTGAAATTTGAATGGCTACCTACAAAATGCAATCACTGCCTTATATATGGACATGAAGAAACTTTCTACATGAAGAAGGAAAGAGTAAGGAAAGAGTGGAGACCAATTCCACGAGAAGAACCTACAGCATTGGCCATATCTCCCCTTCCCCTTGTATCTCAACCCAGGAACCCTAAGGATGAGTTTACTCCAGTTACAAGAAGGGCAGCCGCAATCCACACTCCAATTGTTAGACCAAATAGAAGCCCTTAGTCTTAGAATCAGTACCATCTACTATCTATGGACCCTGTGCTAATAGAAGAGCAACGTACTGTTCTATTGGAGGTGAATTCCAATGGATACCATTGTTTGTTGGAACATCAGAGGCCTAAATTGGCTAAATAAGCAAGAAGATGTAAAAATCTTCTTGTTCAATAATAAGGTGGGATTAGTGGGACTACTTGAAACAAAAGTCAAAGAGTACAATACCAATAAAGTTGCAGCAGCAGTCTTCCCAGGGTGGCATTAGCATACTAACTTCTCTTTAAACCCCAAAGGCAGAATATGGATAGCTTGGAGACCAAGTGCATACACAATCAATATACTCAGTCAGACAGAACAGATGATACACCGTCAAGCAACACAGCTGAGCACAAACAAAGGATTTTATATGACTTTTGTCTATGGAATTGTAATACCCCTGTAATTCATATTCCGTTAAGTTGTTCGTAATGCCTTTTTGCTCTTTGAAAACCTTAGTTTAATAGCGATATGAGCCAAAATTATTTTCTAAGTACCTATGTGAGCGCTAATTTTATTAAAAAAAAAGATATTATTGTCATTGCTTTTCTTATTACTATTAATATTATTATTAGTCTTGAAAATCTTTCGATGTTTTTTAATAAGCGTTAGTAACGATTATTAACGAGTACTAAATCGATTATCAACCCGAATACGATTAGGACGTCAACCTTAGAAGTGGTTCGATGTTATTAAATCCAACCTAGATAGATTTGGGAACGAATAGTTGATGAAGGATTATGTTATCAATTTGGGTTTAGAATTTGGTTTACGAATTAGACTAGCGGTGTTAAATATGAACTACCTTGGGTCAAATAAACGAAAGAGAGTAGGGAGGGGCAAATTGGTCATTTAGCGCGTGAGACTTCTTCTTCCTCTCCCTGCCCACGACACCCACCTCCCCGGCATTCTATCTCCTCTTTTTTTCTGCTTCTTCTTCCCGTCTCCCTTGTTCCTCCTCTTCTCCTCCTTCCACACACCACGACCGGCGAAATCGAGGCCCAACCCAGCCAACCCAAGAGCCGGCCACCCTCCTACGCGTGGCTGACCCAAAATTTGGGCATAGGCAGGGCTGGTTTTGGCGAAGGACCGGCCGAACACCCAGTGAATTCGGTGCATGCAAGGTGATTTTGAACTCCTCCTTCATCTATAAATTGCATTCTTGACTTAGATTCTTCCTAATTGTGTTTAATTTCTCAGAAAACTTGAGTTAGGGTTTTGGGTTGGATGGTGTTCGAACCTCACGCTAAGGGAGTGGATTTTCTGGCTGTGTGGAGTTCGAATTTAGCTTCAATACTAGCCAACTTGGACGCATATAGCTTGAATTTGAAGCGGATAAATCTTTAATCCCTCCTATTTTAAGGATTTCGAATAATAATTATATGAATCAGTGTATTGGATTGGTAGTTATAAGTATTTATGCATAATGATTATGAACTATGCTTGAGGTGTTAATTCGAAGTGAGTTATATATGTTTAGCTTCGATTCGAATCAATTTAGGTGATTTATGCTTGAGATGTCAATTCGAAGTGGGTTATATATGTTTAGCTTCGATTCAAATCCATTTAGGTGAATTATGCTTGAGTTGTTAATTCGAAGTGGGTTATATATATTTAGCTTCGATTCGAATCAATTTAGGTGATTTATGCTTGAGATGTCAATTCGAAGTGGGTTATATATGTTTAGCTTCGATTCGAATCAATTTAGGTGAATTATGCTTGAGGTGTTAATTCGAAGTGGGTTATATATGTTTAGCTTCGATTCGAATCAATTTAGGTGAATTATGCTTGAGGTGTTAATTCGAAGTGGGTTATATATGTTTAGCATCGATTCGAATCAATTTAGGTGATTTCTGCTTGAGCTGCTAATTCGAAGTTGTTGTATGAATTCAATTGTATGTGTGGACAACCAAATGAATTAAGCTTTTGTTATGCCAGGTTAGAACCAATGTATTCTCGAAAGGTTGCCAGATGTTTTGAAATGGTGACTTTCATGATTTAGAACTACATATAACTCTCTAAAGTTGCTTTCAATTGTCATATCCAGCCAGTTGGCAATGAAGATCATTTGGGATACAAGAGGGTGGTTTAAAAGTAAAAGAGGTCTTTATTGTTTTGGTGTATATTCAAGCTTAGTTTTAAGAAGTTTGCAAATACTAACTATTTCATTCGAACAGACTTGGGTTATCTAGTCTAGGGTTATTGCGTTTGAAAAACGCACTACTTCATAAGTTGGCCTCAAGATAGAAACATTTACATAGATCATTTATGAAAAGATGTTTGCCTCGTAAACGAGCCAAGTGCTGATGTTTTGAATGGTAGAAAGTTTAGGAACATTTTAAGCCTTTAATTTATCCTCACACCCATCTTGAGTTAGAATGGAATTTTCAAACGAATCTAGCTTGCATTTATTGCTAACTAAGTATCTAAGTTTCAAATGGGTTTCGATTTACGATTTTCCAAGCTCATTACGTTTATAATAAGCTTTTAGTTAAAATCGAAGTTGTTCCTCGAATTAGTAAATGTATTATGTTATCAAGAAGCCTTTAAGCTAAAATGGAATCGTTTTACCAACTAGCGATCGTTTTACGTCCTTAAGCAGCTTTTAAGTTAGAAATGAAGTTGTTTTGCAAATTAATAGACGTATTATGTTTAAGAGAAGCTTTCTAAGTTATATACGAAGTTGTTTTATGATTTAGTAAATTTATGTGAAGCTTTTAAGTTAGAAATAAAATCATTTTATGACTTAACAAGCTTATTACGTTTTTAAGAAGCTTTGAAGTTTTACTGGAAGTCGATTTATATGCTAATAAATTTATAACGTTTATGAGAAGCTTTTAAGTTTCGAACTTAGTTTGAATTAAGCATTGACTAAACACGTTATGTTTCAAACGAGTTTCGATCTACGATTTAGCAGACATATTACAGTTAAAAGAAGCTTTTAGCTGAAAAGTGAAGTCGTTTTATGAGTTAGCGGTCGTTTTGCATTTACACAAAGCATTTAAGTTAAAAACTATGTCGTTTTACGATTTAGTAAACAATTTACGTTATAAGAAAGTCTTTAAGTTATTTATGAAGCCGATTTACGTACTAACAAATCTTATTTTATTTCTATGAAGCTTGTAAGTTTAAAACGAAGACGTTTTACAAACTAACAAACGTATTACGTTATTAAGAAACTTTTAAGTTAAAAACGTATTTTACGAAGTTAGTTTACACGTTAGCAACTTTATTTCGATTATGAAAAGCTTTTAAACTATCCACGAAATCGATTTATGAGTTAGTAAACTTGGTTTATATCAAATTCCTTCTTTTGCGTTTAAAAGATTGAAACGATCTGAAAAGGGGCAATTGGAGTTGTGTATTGTGAATCCTAGCTTTGAAATGCATGCTGGTAACTACCGAAGTTTGGAATCGTGAGTAGTATACTCACCATGTTTTTAAGAGGCCTTTCTCGTTGTTTGCCTAAAGCTAGAGTTGTAAGAAAATTATGTTTTCATGTTTTATGTGCATAAAACCTATATATGAATAAGTATAAGCATGTTTATCTACTAAGTATGTATGTGTATGTAAGTATTTATGTGTATGAATGTTATAAGTTCCTAAGATATATATATATGAAAAAGTGTAAGTATGTATGTGTACGAATGATTATGTTTATGTCTATGTATAAGTATGTATCTGTACGAATGATTATGTTTATGTCTATGTATATGTGGAGGAGCTACTCTAGAAACTTTAAGCTTAAATCTGAGACCCGTGGATGGTGGCTTAGTTCCTGCCTGGTATCACGTATATTATGTTATGATAGATTTAGGGATGGTGGTTTGATTCCCGCCTGATGTCTAAGTATGAAAATTACTGAAAGAATTATTTTCCCCCGTCTTATTCATCTACATTTTCTGGTTTATATACCAGATTTACAAGCATAATTTTAGGCGTAAAATCCTCAACTGAATATCTACAAATAAGGCTAAATATTATGCTAATTTATCTACCTAACAAATATAACAGCTTTACAAATCAGAATATATCACAATATATTCTAACAGACCCCCGCAGTCGTAGCGGGAGGTTTCCGAACACTAAGACTGTCCCGAAAATCTTCAAATAAAATCAAAGGAAGACCCTTGGTAAAAATATCCGCAATCTGATGGCGACATGGAACATGAAGAACACGAACCTGGCCACGAGCCACCTTTTCCCGGACAAAATGAATGTCCATCTCTATATGTTTAGTGCGTTGATGTTGAACAGGATTACCGGCAAGATATATAGCACTAACATTATCACAATATACCAATGTAGCCTTCTTAATGGGACAATGAAGCTCTAAAAGAAGGTTACGTAACCAACACGACTCAAATACCACATTAGCAACCCCTCTATACTCCGCCTCAGCACTCGATCGGGACAAGGTTGGTTGCCGTTTTGCGGACCACGAAATCAAGTTATCACCCAAGAACACACAATATCCTGATGTCGATCTGCGTGTATCCGGACATCCACCCCAATTAGCATCTATATATGAAAGAAGAGTAGAGGTAGACGATGGGTATAGATGAAGACCATAGTCTAGAGTACCCTGAATATAGCGAACAATGCGCTTTAGAGCAAGCATGTGTTCGTCTCGCGGGTCATGCATGAATAAACAGACTTGTTGCACTGTGTATGTGATGTCGGGTCATGTGAAAGTGAGATACTGAATAGCCCCTACCAGGCTCCGATAAAGAGTAGGATCCGAACAAGGAGAGCTAGAATTAGCATTCAACTTCGGTTTAGTATCAACCGGAGTAAGGGACGGCTTACAGGAAGACATGCCAGCTTTGTCAATGATTTCGGATGCATACTTCTTTGGGACAAGAAGAGACCACCTTTATGACAGGTGACAGCAATACCCAAGAAATAACTCAAAGGACCCAAGTCCTTCATAGCAAATTCGGAGCTAAGAAGGGCTATAATAGACCGCCGAAGGGTGTCAGAAGAAGCAGCCAAAATTATGTCATCCACATATAATAATATATAAGCCATGTGATTACCTTGCCGATAAATGAAGAGAGAATGATCGAAAGTACTATGAGTGAAACCAAGAGTGGAAACATAGTCAGCAAACCTCTTATACCAAGCTCTAGGAGCCTGTTTAAGGCCATAAAGAGACTTTCGCAGCAAACAGACATGGTCAGGATGATCTGGATCATGGAACCCCATAGGTTGATGCATGTAAACGGTCTCCTTTAGGTCCCCATGTAGAAAAGCATTTTTGACATCTAGTTGGTGAATGGGCCATGATTTTGAAAGTGCCAAACTGAGGACGGTACGAATAGTAGCCGGTTTTACAACCGGGCTAAATGTCTCACCACAATCTATACCAACCTGCTGAGTTTTGCCATCACCTACAAGACGGGCTTTATGCCTCTCAAAGGAACCATCAGAATTTTCTTTATGAGCAAAAATCCACATAGAACGAATGACTTTAACATTAGGAGGACGGGGAACCAAGTCCCACGTCTTATTTTTAATGAGAGCATCAAATACACCAACCGTAGCCATTTTCCAATTAGGATCCCTAAGAGCAGACAATGGGTTGCGGGGAAGTGGTGATTTTGTCACGGATGTGTGAAGGTTATGCTGTATTTTTGGTTTAAAAATACCGTTCATGCTTCGTGTGACTGGTCTGCTAGAAATAGGTGGGCTGGGAATTGGAGTGGGCGGATGAGAGACCAATGGTGGCTGAGGAAATGGGCTTGAGGTTGAGCTGGGAGAGGAATTAGGCCCAGAGGATGATGTAGGAGAGTGTGGCAGTAGGGGGCCTTCAGGAATAGAAGACCTCAAATGGGCCGTGGGAGAAGGATGTGTCCCACGGTCCATTTGACGACTCGACTATCCATCTTCAGCTAGGGAAGGAAGGGTGGGCTGAATAAAGGGAACATGGGCAGCAGGTGTAGAAGGCTCAGAAGGTGTTGATGGGCCATAAATGGTGTGAGTATTAGTGGAGGAGTTTGGGGAAGGTGCTGGCAGATTGGGTAACATTGTTTGTGTTATGTATGGAGCAATTGTGTCATTAAGAAAGTCATACGAGTTATTTTGTGGAGTGTCCAATTTTTCAAAAGGAAATTGTGTCTCATCAAATATAACATGACGACTAATTACGATTTTGCGAGATGAAATATCATAACACTTATACCCACGATGATTAGCCGGATACCCCAAAAACACACATGGTGTAGAGCGTGG
>JACYFF010031958.1:67939318-67952446 GCA_017589665.1 Selenicereus undatus | reverse complement strand
GAAGAAACCTTTGCACCAGTTGCTAGAATTGAGGCTATTCGAATCTTAATAGCCTTTGCAGCTCATATGGAGATCAAGCTATATCAAATGGATGTTAAAAGTGCATTCCTCAATGGATACCTTAAAGAAGAGGTGTATGTCAAACAACCCCCTAGTTTTGAAAATGGTGATTTCCCAAATCATGTTTTTAAACTTGACAAAGCACTTTATGGTTTAAAACAAGCTCCAAGAGCTTGCTATGAACGGTTGTCAAGCTTTTCACTTGAAAATGATTTTAGAAGAGGCAAGGTAGACAATACCTTGTTTCTGAAATCCAAGGGGGAACATCTATTGATCGTCCAAATATATGTAGATGACATTATATTTGGTGCAACTCATCATGATTTATGCCATGAATTTTCAAATATGATGAGGAGTGAGTTTGAGATGAGCATGATGGGTGAGCTTAACTTTTTCTTAGGCTTACAAATCAAGCAAACTCCAAACGGCACCATGATCCATCAACAAAAGTATATCAAGGAGCTACTTAAGCGTTTTGGGATGGAGTCGGCCAAACCCATAGACACTCCTATTTCTCCTTCAACCAAATTGGTTATGGATGATGGGAGTCCCTCAGTTGAGGAAAAACTCTATAGGGGCATGATTGGGTCACTCTTATACCTAACCGCTAGTAGACCGGATATCGTTTTTAGTGTCGGTTTATGTGCCCGTTTTCAGTCTAGTCCTAAAGAGACTCATCTTAAGGCTGTTAAACGGATACTAAGATATTTAAAGCATACACCTGATTTATCTCTATGGTACCCTAAAGGTTGCAATCTTGATCTTGTTAGATATGCTGACGCTGATTATGCAGGTTTCCTAGTTGATAGAAAAAATACCTCAGGTATGGCTCACTTTCTTGGACCTTGTTTGGTATCTTGGGCTACCAAGAAGCAACATTCAGTTGCCATGTCCACAGCTGAAGCAGAATATGTGGCGGCAGCCTCATGTTGTGCTCAGTTGTTGTGGGTACGGCAACAACTCAAGGATTTTTGTGTTGACACTGGATGCATTCCTATTTTTTGTGATAACACAAGTGCTATTAATATTGCCAAAAATCCATGTCAACACAAAAGGACAAAACATATTGACATTCGACATCATTTCCTAAGAGATAATGTGGAAAAAGGCTTAATTTCTATGAAGTTTTGCTCAACGGAAAAACAGATTGCTGATATATTCACTAAGACACTAGCTAGAGATCAGTTTGAGAGAAATAGACTGGAACTGGGGTTGGTGAAAACACCCTGAGAACACCTGTTCTCAGAGGTAGATCAAGCTGTCAAAAAACACCCTATAATACCTGTTCTTCTCTCTTGTTTCTAATGTTTGCGGTCTGTGCTTAGCGAAATATGTGTAGTCTGTGTACTCTCATGATTATGTACTGCTGCCTTGGGAGATGGAGAAAGAGTAATCATGACAAACCTTGGGATGAGAAAAGCATGCTCAAGAACAGGCGGCTTGAACAGGTATGCCTTAATTGCTTTCATTGATTGCTACCTGCTAAAATTCCAGGTGTTCCCTAGGTAATCCTTCGTGTGAGGTGAGGAGTTTAAAAACTGACTTGCGTGCGTCTGTCCTCTTCATCTTGCTCTCTCTCTCTCCTCTGTTCTTGCTTTCAAACCCTAGCAAAAAACCTCCCAAAAACCGAACCTCCTCCTTGCGACAATGGCTCTCAACCCTGTTTCTTGCAACTTGAGTTTACCCTCAATTCCGTCTCCTCCTCGCCCAATTATCCACAAAACCTTCGGGTATCTCACTCAGCTAAACCTCACGAGTGTTGGGCTTGGGTTGAATGATATTCCCTACCCCTTTGGTTGGGAATTAATGGTGTATGTGGGAACAATCCCCTGTCCTGTTCCTTCTGCAGCAAGTGCTGATTCTTCGGGTTTCCAAGACCAATTCTTGGAGAACCCAGAAACCATTGTTGGGGATGACTCTGTTCCTCTCGACTCTCAAACTGGAGAGAAGAGGAAAAGGGTAAAGATGGTGGCTAGGCGCACTCGAACGCCAAGAACACGACCACAACCAAGGTCTCGCCCCTCTCTAACTCCCTCTTCACCTCCTTCTCAACCTCCTCGCAAGTCTGCGAGAATTATCTTCAAATCAACCCCCAGAACCTCTAAACCCTCCGTTCCTATTATCGAAGAGATCTCCTCTTCTACTGAAGGGTTCTCAAGTTTTGATTCTGAGGACAACACCTTCAAATAGGGGACACCGGTGTTTTCTGAGTCCTCTGAAGATCAAGCCCCTCCAAAAACAACCACTAAACCTGCTGTGAAGTCCTCTCCAGCAAAACGACCCCTCAAAAGAAAACCAAGAACAACCCCCCTACCAAAAGCGACTACCTCTGTTCCTGCCTCCAAACGCCCAAGGCAGTCCACTCCCTCTCCTATGTCTGACAAACATGCCAAGTTGCTTAAGCGCAATGTTGTTAGGGGGAAGGTAGTGTCTGTCAGTTTCTTTGAGGAACAGGGTCTCGGGGTGTTTTTGACCAAGCTTCGAGCCCAAGGCTGGCTTGAGTTGTTTGCAAACACCCAGTTGGGGTGTTCTGTGCCTGAGTTGGCTGAATTCTACGCCAACTGCAGAGTCACCGAAGGGATGGTGACAAGTTCTGTAAATGGGCAAGGCATCAGGGTCGATGCGCCCACACTTGGGAAAATTCTTGGAGTGCCCTCACAAGGTTTTGCTGTGTATGTGAGGGAAGACAAAACAGCCATGGAACAAGCCAGGCTCCTGAAGGTCTCCAAACGCCTAAGTCATAAACAGGGTCTGAGAACACCCTGCTCTGTCAAAAAGGGTGATCTGATTCCTCCCCACCAACCCCTTTTCATGTTCGTCATTAAGAACGTGATTCCAAGGGGTCAAGGGAGAAACTCAGCCGACCTTTTTGATCAGTGCCTGGTCGACTTATTCGACAGGGAGGAACCCATCAATCTTCCAGCACTCATGATTCGCCACATTGGGCGAATTGCGAACACCACCCGGGCTCATGATCTCGGATATGGGTTTCTGCTGACAAGGGTGTTTGAGCACTTTGGCATAGTGCTCACAAGGCGAGTGGAGGCCCAAGTAATCGATGCAATTGGGATTGACACTCTGCTCGGGTGTGGCTTTGAGTTTGGGGAAGGGTCCGGTTCCAAACAGGGTCGTCGACCACCTCGACCACCTGTTTCTGAGCAACCATCCACCAAGGTAGAGGCTGTTCTTGAGGACAATGCTCGCCTCAAGGATGAGCTCTCTGCTGTCAAGGCTGCTCTTGCTGAAGAACAAGCCCTCTCTGCTAAGCGTCATGCAGACTTGCTTGCTCTTCTATCCTCCCTTGCTCCTAGTATTCCTCCTCTGTAGACGAAACCACCCCCTGCTCCCTGATTGTATAGGCTGTTTCTGGTTCTGTTTGTGTTGCTGTTTCTATTCTGTTTTTACCTCTGTACTGCTTCGCTCTTTAATGACATATCCATTTGCAGTTTCTCTTGCTTGTTATTCCTTCTCCTTTCTACTTGCTATTATTGCTTTTTAATGATGCCAAAAGGGGGAAGAAAAAGAAAAAAAATGGACCTATTGACATTGACAACATGTGAGAACCTGATCTTGACTTACGTGAATCCCTATCAGCATTCATGTTCTGGTTGTTTTGTCAATATGGACACTTGGTTTGTCATCATCAAAAAGGGGGAATTTGTTGAGTTTTTATATTCAAGTTTTGATGATAACAAATCCAAGTGTAAAAATGTGTCCAAGTAGTGTTGCTCCAAACATGATCTGCAAACAGGCCTAACTGGTGCTTGTAATCTTTACTGTATTAACCGGTTTGTTACATGTGAGAACAAGCCTCTAAAACAGGTTCTTTGGGTGATTCTACATTTAGTCAAGAACGCCATCTCACAGTTGGATGTAAGGCATGTTCACAGCAGCTCTTCTAGCAATGCAAAGAACAACTCCAAATAACAAGATAGCCTTGATGTTCCCAGCAGCTTCTCTAGTGATGCAAAGAACAACCCCAGCAAACAAGGTAGCCTTGATGTTCACAGCAGCTCTACGGATCTTGGACAAGATTCAAAACAAGAAGTCTTGGGTATATAGGCTTTATTTATTTAGACTCTTGTTAATATGCCAATATTGAAAAAGCTTTTTAAACATCTCATGAATCGGTATTTTCACTAAGTGCTTCAGAACACCAAACTGCGAACAACCCTGCAAACAGGGTGCCTAGGGTGTTTCTGACCTGAAGTGGCCATACCCGATTATCCTTAAAATTATTATTTCGGTTGGCCAAAATCTCCAGAATATTTTCAACTGTTATTCTTCTGGAAAATATATTTCTTAAATATATTATGGGAGATTTGGGAAAATAGATTTTGGGAGATTTGCCAAAATTGGAAGATTTTCTCTGCCCATATCTTCGGATGTGATAAAGTTTTTAAATTGCTAAAAAATTTCTGATTGCCTTGCTTGAAGCTTACCCACGGCTATAGGGAGATAAAGGTTATCTCTTAAGATAACAAATCCCTTAGATTTTGGGAAATGTTTTATCACTAGCCATTGGGGTTTATTTTCTCTTGAAAAAATCACCTTCCAAACTTAGGTGATTTCCTTTCCTCTCCCTGGTTTTTACCGTTGGTTTTTTTTAGCATAAAAAGGGAGAAGCATTTGAGATGAAAACAGACGGGCATACACACTGAGACACATACTGAGCTATAGTGAGAAGAAAGCAAAAAGAAATCTTGAAACACAACATTCCCAAAAGGCAAATTTCAAAAGAGGTTTTTCTAGTGAAAAGAATTTCTGAGCTTCACTTGAGAAAAGAAAAACCAGTTCAAGTTGTGTTTAAAGCAAGCTTTCAATATATTGGCATAATAGGAACTTCATTGTACCTTACATCTGCTTAGTCAGAAGCACCCCCTGTAAGGTGTTTGTAACCCTGATCTTGAATCAGAAAAGTGAGTGAGTGGTCCTAAGTCGTGTGGACTTTGGACGTGTCCAATCTGGTGAGATTTGGACGTGGTGTAATCTGCCTTGAGAAGGAGATTACGTGGTTGCAAGTTGTAACAAGGTGTGTTACATTTGTAACGTGTTAAGCCCGGTTTAGTGAAGTGGTTAAATCCTACACGAGGTAGGTCGTGGTTTTTCACACCTCAGTTGGGCTAGAGGTGTTTTCCACGTAAAAATTGTGTGTGCTTTAATTCCACATTTATCTTGGTGATTTTCGTATTTACAATATCTGAAAACACCCCCTGCAAACAAGTCAACAGGGTCTTCGTCATCGGAGAACAACCTCTGTCAGGGTGTTTGTTACTTATAACGCGAAAATCAGACACCACAATTCACCCCCCCCTCTTGTGGAAGTATACTCTAAGATCTAACAATTACCTTACACTTCATTGGCAACCCAAAAGAAGAACAAGCAGCAGCCAAAACAATTCTTATTAACTTAAGGTGTCCAGCTTTAAGTGATTATCATTGGTATAGACATGTCTTTCTACAAATGTTCTTAAAAGGGATGATGGAGTACAATATTTTTGGAAAGGTTGTTTTATCAACGAACTTCCAAAACTCTTTGGAGAATGCATCTTAAGCAAACTAAGACAACAATTTGGTACTAATGATATCCCATTTGTATTATTAACATTTGTCCAGCTCTTTGGGATTATCAAGAATGAAGGACTTAATCTTTAAATGGAGATTAAACTTCAAGCCAAATATGGAGCAGATAGAGCCCAATCCAGAAGGGAAATGGGAACTTTCTACAATGCGTTTGGTATCACCAAAATAGAAGCTCCTTCTGTTGTTCGTAAAAAGGTTCAGAAGAAGGTTAATAAATCTCATCCCTACAAACGACCTCCTCCTCCTCCTCCAAAGCAGTATAAGAAGAAGTTTGACCCGAAACCTGGTCCGAAGGGTAAGGGTAAAACTCCTATTAAAAAGAATTAGATTGTTTGCTACAAATGTGGTAAAATAGGCCACAAAGCTTTTCAATGTAAAATTGAGCAAAAGATTAATGATTTATTTTCTGGAGAACCAGAACTTCAGAGAAAGCTCTTAGCCTTACTAACAAAAGAATCTTCTAATTTTGAGGAAGAAGATTACTACATGGAGACAAGCGATGACGATTCCAAGCACGAATCTTCTCCCATACAAACGCTTAATGTTATTATAAATCATTCTCAAAAAGAATTTCTTTTAGATTTAATTGAGAACATAACTGACAATGATCTAAAGAAAGAGCATTTAGAAAAATTCAAAAATTTAATTCTTGAAGAAGAAAATAAGTCTTTCAGGTTTACCCCTAAATCTACTAGTATTGCAAAAATATTTGACGAATATCCTTTTCCTAATCCTTATCAACAAATTACAACTAAGATTTACAAAATGACCTTAATGAGCTCAAGTCTCAAGTTCGATCCCTGAAACAAGAAATTATTTGCCTCAAAACTAAAGATTTAGAATTTGACACCAAATTTACACTCCTTGAGTCAAAATTTAGTGACCTCTGTAATATACCAGAAACATCAGAGAAAATTCAGGAAATCGCTACTTAAGATTTTCCTGATGAACAATTTATTGTAACTCTTTGGCAAGTTACTTTTCAGAAATGGTACTCTATTGTTAATCTTGTTGTGGAAGACTTCTCCACTAATATAATTGCCTTAATTGACAGCGAAGCGGATCAAAACTACATTCGAGGAGGCATTATTAATACAAAATATTGTGAAAGAACCCATGAAAGTGAAAGAACCCTTGAACATCTTAGTAGTGCTAATGGAGAACCCTTTAGCGTTAAATATAAACTTAATAAGGGATACATAAAAAATAACAATTATTGTTTCAAAAATGTCTTCTTAATTGTAGATAATATCACCCATGATGTTATTCTTGGCACCCCATTTCTGACACAAATTTATCCATTTCGTGTTAATGAAATAGGAATCCATACAAATGTTATGGGTAAACCTATATCATTCAACCTATATCATTCAATTTTCTTGCACCCACTAGACAAAGAGAAATTTCTCTCTTACAATTAAATTCTATTTTCAAACAGATCAACCTTCTTCAAAACAAACAATCTCAGATCTATTTTCTTTAAGAAGAAATTTCTCATCAACGTATCGAAGAACAATTACAAAATAGCACAGTTCAAAAGAAAATCCTTGATCTAGAACAAAATCTTAAGAAGAAAGTATGTTATGACCTTCCCAACGCATTTTGGGAAAGAAAGAAACATATTGTTTCACTTCCTTGTGAGAAGGATTTTGATGAATGCAACATTCCCACAAAAGCACAACCTACACAGATGAATGTGGAGTTGTTAGAGTACTGTAAAAAGGAAACACATACTCTACTCGATAGGAAACTAATCAGAACATCCAAGTCCCCTTGGAGTTGTGTAGCTTTCTACGTTAACAACTCGGCAGAAAAGGAACGAGGTGTTCTTAGACGTGTCATCAATTACAAACCACTTAATAGGGTTCTGTAATGGATTAGATATCCAATCCCCAACAAAAGAGATATTCTTAATCATCTTTATGATGCAAAAATATTTTCAAAGTTTGACATGAAGTCTGGATTTTGGCAAATTCAGGTGATTGAAAAAGGTCGTTACAAACCTGCATTTACAGTTCCTTTTGGAGATTACGAGTGGAATGTAATGCCCTTCGGATTAAAAAAATGCTCCCTTTGAATTCCAGAATATAATGAATGACATTTTTAATCCTTATTCTGCATTTATAATTGTTTATATCGGTGGCATGCTTATTTTCTCTGAAACTATTGATCAACATTTTAAGCATTTACAACTTTTTCAACAGATCGTAGAACGAAATGGTCTAGTTGTGTCTGCATCAAAAATGAAATTATTTCAAACAAAAATTCGATTTCTAGGCCATAACATTTACAGAGGAACCATTAAATTAATCATGCGTTCATTAGAATTTGCTGACAAATTTCCTAATGAAATAAAAGATAAGAAACAATTGCAAAGATTTCTTGGTTGTCTAAATTATGTTTCAGATTTCTTCCCCAACCTTAGAATAATATGTGCATTATTGTATAAACGATTAAGAAAGAACCATATTGCATGGCCACCATAGCATACAGAGATAGTCAAACAAATCAAACAACAAGTCAAATCTGTACCATGCCTAGGTATACCTCATCCATCTGCCTTTATTATAATTGAAACAGATGCGTCAAACGTAGGATATGGGGGGATTCTTAAGCAGAAACTTAAGGATCAAGAACAATTGGTTAGATACCATTCAGGACTGTGGCTCGGTCCTCAAATTAATTATTCTATTATTAAAAAGGCAATTTCATCCATTGTTTTATGTGTTTCAAAATTTTAAGATGACCTTTTTAACAAAAATTTCCTCGTACGAATTGATTGTAAATTAGCAAAAGACGTTTTACAAAAGGATGTAAAAAATTTAGTTTCAAAACAAATTTCTGCTAGATGGCAAGCCATTCTTTCCTCTTTCGACTTTGATATTGAATATATGAAAGGAGAAAACAATTCCTTACCAGATTTCCTTACAAGAGTGCTTTTACAAGGAAAGAGTAACAAAATACATTGTATACAGGAAACAAAATGAGCAAGAAAGACAAAGGTAAAGGCATACAAAAGCTGGGCGATTACAAAATTATTCAAACAAAAAACACATTTTCCCCACTTTCAAACTTCCCTCCACTTACCTACAAATTTGATATTACTCAACCTTCAGAACCAATTCAAGACAATTATTTTCATAAATACACTAAACACCTTTTCTTGACAAGCTACAAAGCAGCCCCTACAAATGTCATTATCAAAGACCTCGTTCCGAGAAGCTTTGGAAATCCACATTATCTTTCTGACAACCCTATGAAAAATCATCAATTCTATGAGTTGATCTTAATTGATACTCAATCAGTTGATATTTGTCACACCGCAGACAATTCCAACCCTGCATACATTCTGTATTCAAAATGCATAATCAAAAATGACCTTGTTTATCAATGATGGAAAGACCCCTTTCAGCAAAAACAATTCTCGGTATCTTTCTGTCCTCCTACCTACAATTATAATGACAACAAACAAGCCTACCTTCGGACCTTTTTCTACAAACTTGAACTTCATTCGTGGTTTTTCAAATTTCATGACAAATGCCCTATAGTATTTCCTATATGGTTCAATCACTGGTGGATCATGTTTGGAGGTGCACCGTCTTTGCTACCAGCATAAGCCAAAGTAGGATGGGATTATTGGATTCTAAACACTCCTGCTCTTGAAGACTATACAAAAGAAGTTCAGTACTTCCAAACCTTTAATATTGCATGGATCTTTTCTTAGGAATATAGGTTTGACAATTTTTTGGCTCAGACATTTCCGCTCTCACAAATTTGTGTTTACAAGTTCAAATGGTGGAATGAGTATAACATTATTCTCTATGGAAAACAAAATGTCTAGTATTTCTACAAAACAATGAACAAGAAGTTTACACACAACCTTCATACATTTGCCAAAACTGAGAAGCCTTTAGCCGGACCCTCAACACCAGTCAAAAGAGAGCATTCCTCCTCCTCTATAAAATCAAAATCTCAAGGACTCTCACAAAAACAGCGAGACATTTTGGAAGTAGTCAAAGATGACCCCGTTATGAGGGAAACATAAATACAAAAGCTTATGGCAAACGATGGCTCAGACGATGACAGTTCAGCATGGCCTTCAACCAAAACGAAAAGATTGTAATCTACAGGATTCGCAAGATCCATATGATCTATGACAATATAAAAACAAAAGAACCCACAAAGGCCTTGACCTTTGGCAAAAGTAAGGGTCATTTCTTTGACAAAATTTTTCTTTTGTAGGTAAAGACAAAACCCTCGATAAGCACTATTCACTATAGTTCCCCAACAAAATACTATTCACCACAGTTCCCCGACAAAAGTACTATTCATCTGCAATAGGTCCAAGCATATCTTCTACAACTACCCTTGACAATTTACAACTACTTTCGGTGGTTGATTGCAAAAGACAAAACTAGATGATTCCTTTTTCAAAGTTTGCGGTCAACTTTACTACAATTTTCAATTATTATGTTTATCTCCTACTTTTCTATTTAAAGAGCACTCTTCTTGTAATAATCTCAGTAGAAAAAATAGAGTGAGTTTGTATGAGTAGTTTGCTATCTTTAAAGCTTGTAATTTGTATCCCCCAGATCCATAAGTGTTATAAGTTTTTATTTTTACAATTAATAATAATCTTTGTTGGTACAATTCTATTCTATATTATTTTCTTTAAAGTTTTTTTTTGCTTATTAATCCTGGGTTTCAAGATTAATAATAATCTTTGTTGGTACAATTATATTATATATTATTTTCTTTAAAGTTTTATTTTGCTTATTAATCCTGGGTTTTAGTTGGTATCAGAGCCAGAGTAGCAGCAACTGTTCACAAGACGTTTGGTCAGCCAGAAATTCGTTGGTCAACTGTGTGGTGGTCCCAGTCGGTGGTCCCGTCATTCCTGGTTAGTGACTGTTTCGGTTATGTTATGAAATCGCATCCACGATCCATAGGTTGTTATCGTTTAAGTCTGATAGTAGTAGTTCTAGTATAGTTAACAGTAATAAGCTTACAACAAAATCTTCGTTTAAGGCCCCTAGTCCAGACCATTACATAGACTGGACCATACCAAAAATTGAAGTAGATAATATTTACAAAATAGGTAATTTGATTTCGAAACTGCATTTTCTGTGAAAACTCATGAAGAAGTTGTCGCTATTCGAAATGGTTTACAAACTATTTCTTTAATAAATCAAAACTCCATACAGAGTCATTTAAAGGATCAATACCAATTTATGCATATAGGATTAGCAACTAAACATTTAGTCAAAAGGGGAGTAGATGCTCCTATTTACATGGCTCTCCGAGACAAAAGGTTAAAGAAGTACAAAACCTCTATGCTCGCTATGATCCAAACAAATAATTGCAATGGTCGAATATTCTTTAACTATTACCCATATATTTCTGTTAATCTTACTTGTCCTATGACACTAGAATCCTTAAAACTTGATATACATGTTCAAGGTGATGAATTCTTCAATTGCAGCAGTTTTGTTGTTATCCATTGAGTTTATTTTAGACTATTGTCTACTAATATTAACACAAACTTTTTAAGTCCTCTTCCTTGTAATTCTAAAGAAACTGTTTTTCTTGAAATCAAGGATGACAAACCCTCTATTTTTACTCCAAAACTTTTAAAATGGGAAGAGATTACAATTGCAGAAGAACTCATTATTGAAAACAATCAACCAGCACCTCCAATTGAAAGAAATGATATTGACCAAATTATGGAAGAACCAAATGGTCGGATTACCCTTAGATTTAAATCCTTTAGGGAATCTGAGACAAAAGCTGAGCCCTCTGTTCTTCGTAGGCATTTCTCCGGATATGCAACTCCTCGAGAAACACTTAGTGAAGGATTTTTCCGTTACCGTTACCAATCTCCTTATGTTGAGCCTGTACAAACAGAATCATCCTATCCTGTTTCTTCTCATATGGGAGTAGGAATTAATGTTCTTACAAAAACTGGTTTTCAAATTGATAAAATATCTTCAAAATAAGATTATCTTTCTGATACTAATACTTCAAACAGAAAATGGTTTGAACAAATTGATGAGCAAATTCGAACCATAATTAAGCAAGAATGGGAGACTGACATGCAAAGGCTAATAGTTAATACCCCATTTTTCTAATGGTTCTCAACTTTTGCTTCTCACAAGAGAATGGATAATGTTTTTTCAATTCCCAGCATTAATGTTCAAATAAATTTTCATAAACTGTGGCATTTGGATGATGGCAGTGGCCTGTTATCTATCCATCCTTCTAATGCTCCTCTTGAGCTTTCTATTAAGGACGAAGTTCTAATAGCTTCCCCTTATAAAAAGGGTCGGGAGGGGAATGGTACAGATTCATTTCAGCTTGATGACGAGTGTAAAATACATTAGCAAGTTCACTGTACAAACACTATTCTCAACACTGTAACAGAACAATTGAATCATGTTTATGCTAAAGTTCATGAAATAATTACTTCAAAAAATCCTATTCAAAATCTTGATAATATTTCAAAACCATTTTTCAAAATGAATAGTATCCCCAAACGGAATCAAAGTTCTTTAGTGGAAGCATCTGCCAAAAATAATAATCAATTAATCAAAGCTATGACAGAACATATAAAAGATCTTGCTACTTCTAGTAAGTCCAAAAGTATTACTTGCCTGGATAAATTAGGCCAAAATTATATCTCAGAGACTTCTTCTTCAGAAGAAGGAAATTATCGCAATTCCTCTGAGGATATAATTAATACCATTCAAAATACCTTCAATGATGACGAGCATCTCTCCCTTAACAAAATCCATAATTGGAAGTCTACCAAAAACTAGTATCCAAAACCAACACGTCCAGATCTTCAATATGAAGAAAGAGGAAGTTTTACCTCTTCCCAATTCAATGGTGATGCTCTCTATACTTGGAACATAGATGGCAAAGTCGAATACAAAATATTGTCCACTTTTCAGGAAATGCTTATGGACAGCATTGCCTACAAAACCAAAGGGTTGCAAGGGGATCAAATTGCTACAGCCCTAGCAATAAGATTCCAAGGCCAATTAAAAAATTGGTGGGATAAATTCTTAAATTAGACCAAGGAAGTGAAATCCTCAATCATAGTTATCCACAAACTAATGAAAGAGGGGAACCAGTTCTTAACGCCCAAGGGCAATGAGTAATGGTGAAGGATGGCCTTGAAGTCTTGATGCATTATATTACATTACACTTCATTGGCAACCCAAAAGAAGAACAAGCGGCAGCCAAAACAATTTTTATTAACTTAAGGTGTCAAACCTTAAGTGATTATCGTTGGTATAGAGATTTGTTTTTTACAAATGTTCTTAAAAGAGATGATGGAATACAAGATTTCTGTAAAGAGCATTTTATAGCCGGACTTCTAAAACTCTTTGAAGAACGCATCTTAAGCAAACTAAGACAACAATTTGGTACTAATGATATATATATATGTGTGTGTGTGTGTGTGTGTGTGTGTGTTTATATATA
>JACYFF010031958.1:67921761-67938918 GCA_017589665.1 Selenicereus undatus | reverse complement strand
TATATATATATATATATATATATATATATATGTATATATATATATAAAGCTTCCCCAAGGAGTACAGTCAGATATTCCTCATGCAGTTTCTAAGCTCAATAAATCCCTCTTCGACCTTAAACAGTCCTCTACACAGTGGTGTGTGAAATTAAGCGAAGTTCTTTTACAAAGAGGTTACACGCAATCTTAAAATGACTGTTCTTTCTTCTATGAAAAAAGGACAAGGATTCAATGGCGTTCTTGGTAGTTTATGTTGATAATATACTATTGAAGGGTAATAATGAGTCAGAGACAGCAAACCTTAAAAGCTACCTTAATAGCACCTTTAAGATAAAGGACCTGGGTTATGCAGACTATTTTCTTAGCATAGGGATATTGTAGTCAGAATAGGGTCTTCTCCTCACAGAAAAGAAGTTCACCGTGGATTTGTTAAATAGTTTGATTACAATTACCTATCCTCAGTGATATAAACTGTTGATTAGGACACAAAACTCTTTCTAGAAGAAGGGGTATTGCTTAAAGATCCAGCTAAGCATCGAAGATTGATTCGGAATTTGAATTTTCTCACAAATACAAGGCTTGACGTAGCCTTATAAGTGTAGCATTTAACCCAATTTCTCGAAAATCTAAGAGAACCACATATGCAAGCTAAATTGCATGTGTTTAGATATTTGAAAGGTGAACCATCTCTTCATATTCTCCTTAGCAAGACCCCCTACTTTGACCTTCTTGCTTATTGTGATCTTGATTGGACCTCTTATCTCCAAAGTTGAAAAGTCAGTTAATGGATTTGTGATTTTCCTCAACAAGACTATTATCATGTAGAAATGCAAAAAGCAAGTCACCATCTCCTTATCATCAACAGAGGTGAATATAGAAGTATAAGGAAGACTAGTTCTTGAGTTGTGTTGGCCAAGCCAATTACAATGTGAACTTATCCTTACCTCCATCACTCCAATACCAGTAAAATGTGACAAGCTTGCTGCCATCTATATTGCTAAAAATCCCTTTTTTTTATGAAAGAACTAATCATATAGAAATTTATTGTCACTTTGTGAGGCACAAGCTCATGGAAGGCCTTCTCAAGCTGAGTCATCTTCTAACTAAGAACTAGTTAGCTAATATATTGATTAAACCGCTTACGTGCATCATTCATCACTCTATTCTTTCTAACTTGGTAGTTCATCCACCCTCGAATTTGAGGGGAATGTTTAAGATATAGCCTGTTGCTGCACAGAAGAAGAACATGCTCAAGACATATAGGCACAAGAAAGATCTCTTCTTCTTTGTTATGTAAGTTGGCCTGGCTAGCTAACTGAATCAGTTTGATTTCGTAAAGACTTTTCTCTCTTTATTTATGGCCCTCCATTCTTGGTAGGAAGCTTGCATTCTACTTGGCCATTTGCATATGAACAACTCTTAGCTGTATCTTTGATTTTTTGATGAAACAGTACACAAAATTTCATTCCTCTTATTTTCACTGGCTATCTTTAAATTTGTGATCAGCTTGTGATCTTAAGACTCCACTACAACTTGAATTTTATTTTTTTTGGGGGGGGGGTGGATTAGGGTAGTGAAAGAACACTAAAACCCTTCAACTCATTCAAGAATCCCATTCTTGCAACCTGTTTTCTTGCATGTTCTACACTATTAGCATGAACATCCAATTTATCCAAAAATGTGGTAGTCAATTCAAACTAAATCCCTTTTTTTTTGGTATTGAAGTGACCCCTTATGTGTGTCCTTCTTATAGGATCCATGAAGAAGCCAAGATAACCATTGTGTCAAAGATATTCATGTTAAGAAATTCTCAAAAGATAGAAAGAGAAGATAATTGACCAAACTCACTAGTAGTTGCAGTTCTAAATTGTTCCACAAAACTGTTAAAACATAGTTTTGATCTACAATATTGTTAATCTTTATGTATGTTGACCAAAACAATGAATTAATGAGGGAACGCATACAACACTAATATCTAAAGTTACAACAATCAATTTTCAAGGTCTTGAGACTCGGCATATTGTTCGCGTTAGCTGCCACATTTTCCCCTTCCTTAGAAATTTGGGAGCATGATAGTTTGTTCTATTAAGATCCAAGGCGTAAAACAACACTAAAAACTAAAGTATAAAGAGTAAATAAAATCTCTCATTCACAAGGACGCTAGCCCTACAATCGGCAATCATTTACCAGAGTGAAGTAATATTCATACTCGCATATGTTAACTCAAAAGGTGTGAATTGGTGACAGAATTAATCACATCTTAACATTAAAAAGAACCCTGCATAATCCACCTTGACTTAGGCTATGATGAATTATAAGAAGAGAAAGTGAGGACAGTAATAACATAGACCACTATTACGAACCAATGATGATATTTAATTAAGAAAAGTGAACGGTAAACAATAAATTAAACATATCCTATAATATAAAGTCACCACCAAAAGAAAAAAAGTGAATAGAAAATCCGTTAAATATGCTTAATTTTCCTGTAGTGTGTAGGTGAAAAATCTTAGTTTTTATGTCTATAATTTACCCTCCATCCCTCTTCTCTTTCTTTCTCCTTTTCTAAGTCTAGTTAGTGTTACTTTAAACGGCTATTTGATTTTCGAGATAGTGACATTTGAGAGTTATATTTGCTGATTTGACAATAATTATACAAAACTTATTCAGTGTTAAGGGTAGTACTCCAAGAAGAACAAAAAAAAATGACAGTGTTTAAAATTTGATAAAAGTTTGCATCCTTTTTATAGATAAAAATTTCAATCATTAGTTAGGAAGAAACAAATAAGATAACAACTGTATGGAGCGCTATGAAAATTTGATGACAAATACTTCCTCACTATTCTACGGTAGTGACTATAAACACAAATTTCAAGCCTACAATGAATAAATAAGAAATTAAGAAACAAGTTTTATTTTGTATTGATATCATATGTGTAGGTCCAGTCTATGTATTGAATACAATGAAGTAGTCCTTGATTCAATCTCCTTATGACTTATGCAACCCCGAGGGCATGACCATTTGATCTCTGTTGATGTAGAATCAGCTCAAGATGTCTAAAAATGGTCCTTGCTTTCGTTCTGTGAATAGTTGATTAATCTTCATGAAGTTTTGTAAGTTTTGTAAGTTTTGATCCTTCTCGCTTGGTAGCTGGATGTTGGTTATAATCTGAGCGTCAGAATTCTGCAAACATTGAATGTTGAATATAGTGGGCCAGATTAATATATGCAAGGGTAAGTTGCTTGATGTCGATCGATGAATTGAACGAAGAACTTTGAGGTAGACTTCAATTTGAGTTTGCAAAAGATGTTAAACTAGCTAATTTTGATCCTTGTTGCTTGATAGGTAGACATCATCTGTAGTCCAAGGTCTGGAACTTGTAGAGTATGCTTGAATGATGAGCATTCCTGATAATGAGGGGGAGAGTCCCTATTGATAGGCTTCTTGAACTGGGGTTGGAATTAGACTTTATGCCTAGAACCATATTTTAGTAATTATTCCCCTAATTTTAAAAGAGAAACAATTACTACATTTTGCATTATCAATGACACATGGCAACTTCTAAGTGACCGAAATTTAATTTTATTTAAATTCTATTTAATAGGTCCACCGATGCCAATTTTGCACGTGATGGCTCCTAATTTGTCAAACAAAATCATTTCATTTTACATGTGGCACCATATGATTTGTTAGCAAAATTTTACCCCCTATAGATGCCCCTTTCGAGAGTCAGGCGCACACACAAAATTTGATTGTTTGAAGCGTTTCAGCCTGGAAAACATGGAAGATTGTGATGATCAGAGCGTTTTTGTGGGCTTCCTATTTTTTCCTTTGTTTTTTGCCAAATAACTTGGTGACTTGGTACATAATCCAAGCTTTTTTTTAGGACAATTCTGCTTGTAAATTTGTGATAAAATTCTATCAATAACTTTTGATAAGCCTTATCACTAATTTAGAGGGATATAATTATTTGTCCGGATTAGATTAAGGGTTAGAAATTTCACTAGCCAATTGATATAAATTCCACCTAAAGGCACCCCCTTCATCATGTTCTATTTAAAACAACCTATTTCATTTTTGATACCATTGTTGAGACTAATTCATGATTTCTTTGTTGTTTTTAATTTCTAGCCATTTTTAACATCAAAGGTGGTTCTAATTGTTTATTGAATTTGATCGAGATTTCTATCCCAAAAACGTTTTTTTTGTTTGAATCCAAAGAGTGTTTCTGCTTCTTGGATTTTCTAGGTGTCTTCTTCTCTGGTCATTGATGGTAGAGGAGAGAGAAAGTGAAAGGAAGGAAGGGTGGCTTATGTGGCTTTCAATTTTAGCTCAGTGATTCTCTTTTTTTTTTTATCGAGCTTTTCTATGCTGCACAACCATGGTGTTTCACACACTCAGCCACAACAATTTCGTTCCATTTGTGCAAAATTACTCCAGAGTATTGATCTGATGCCACCAACTTTCCATAGCAACTGAGGCCTTTTTTGGTCTTCTCCACTCACATTGCTGAATACTCTTGGCCAGCCATGGCATCTTGAACGATATCTATGGCTTGTTGCTTTTTACAAAAACTGCGTTAGGGTGCTAATTACTCACTAACACCCAATCGTAATTTGAATGCATTTTCATCGTTTCCCATTAACACTGCCAAGTAATTTGTGCCCACAATTCAGTTTTTTGACTTTCCCCTTTGATTCTTTTAATGTTTAGTAGCCCTTTGATTTTTTTGCTTAATAAGCCCCTTTGTTTTTTCTTTTTAAAATGTAACCATGTAAGGACAATTTATGATTTTTTTTTAACTTTTTTTTGAGAACATAAACTAATATTTTCTTCCTTTCTTTTTTGGGAAATCATTGAATCAACTACTCCCACAATTAGATCGCGAACTGACTCTAACAGTTAAGATGAGCAATCGTTTCTCCACATAGATTCGATTTCTTGTAGGAGACTTCCTCACTTCATCTAGCTGTGTTTGACTTGGATTTCTTCTTCTGACCACGACTCCTCCAATTAGAGTGCGAAGTGAGGTCGATTTTTATGACAAGGAATCGTCCCCGTAGATTTAATTCTTGACACGAAACCTCATCACTTAATCCAATTGGAGTAGATTCTACTTTCTTCTTCTAGCCATGACTTATCCAATCAAATACAACAACAACAACAACAAACTCCCAATGTGGGTCCCGCTTTCGCTGGGTCTGGGGAGATCCAGCTGTAGGCAAACTTATCCAATCAAATAGCAAAGGCATAATCCCTCTATTTAGATGGCCAAGGAATGACTTCCCCAGTTAGATACTGAAGGAATGACTCCTCCAATAAGATAGCAAAGGAGTTCGTACAATAAAGGCGTGACCATGCCAATCAGAAAACAAAAGTTGGACTCCTCTGCTTAGATAGCAAAGACATAACCCTCCGGTAAGACAGAAAAGACATTACTCCATCGATTTGATAGCAAAGGCTTGACTTTTACAATAAGAGAGCGAAGGAATTCTGACTCCTGTGATCGGACAGTAAAGACTTGACTTCTCCTATCACACAACAAGGCGAATCTCCCGATTAGAAAGCAAAAGCTTGGCTTATCCATTCAGAAAACGAATACAACTCTCCGACTGAAAAACGACAACTTGGCCCATCCAATTAGACAGCGAAAGCGTGACTCATCCTGTGACACCCTGACAATTTTAATTATTTATTCACTAGCCTTTAGCCTATTTAATACAATGGGAAAATCTAGTTACGCATCACAGCCGCATTTTATTAAGATATACAAGGCGAAAATAAGGTTTATTAAAATAACAAGATCAAGTGCAAAGTCCACACATAAAAAAGTCAATGGTCTAAAAGTCAAACTTAGTCAAATCACAAGGTTCAACATTTCCGCTTGCTAAATTAAAAGATTTTAACTAAACTGCTATTTGGCCTCACTCACATTTGATCCCCATGCAACGCATCAGTACTTGAAAACAAAACATTGCATCAATACTTGAAAACAAAACATTTTGATTAGTGGGATGAAGCTCAATAAGTTTTGTCCCTAACTGCAAAATGCCTACTTAAATTCATTTCAAACATTTAAGGGTGAGATGAAATTATTCAAACAATTCGAAAAGGTTGATTCCCAACCAGTTCAAGAACATCAAACTTCAAATAGGAACCATTATCCAAAATCAAAACAATTCGATTTCATTATTGATTGATCTCACCATAGGGTCTCATGGCCTTATGCCAAACAACTTTAAAGGTTACCAGAACCCTTTAACATACGTCCATCTTCAATGGCACGTACTCAAAAACTGCATGCTTTAACCTGGGGAGACTAACATATCACAATATCAAGGTAAACCTACCATGATGTTAGGAGGAACCCACCCACAAACTCACCTTAGTCTTTCACTTTAGAATTTAGTAAATTATGAACAAATTTGTTTGGCTTCTTGAAAGCCTATCCCATCTCAACCAATCTTCTATTAACTTAGCAAAACCACTTAAAACATGACTGTTCAAGTAAAATAGTCAATCACAACACTATATTCTGCGTTTAGAAAATCATAAAATCACAAGTTTCAGTTCACATTTTACATATAAGGTCTCCCTCGTACAGAAGATCGCAAAATAACTTATAAACATCCAACACATTTGAAAAGAGCAATCAAGGGGAGTTAGGGCATAGACATTAGCTTGAAGAAGAGTGGGTACCTGGCTTGAGCTCAAAGTATTGGCTGTAAAGAATAAAATTATAAATTCACAATATGCACTAACTTAAGATTGTCCCTACACCCAAAGCTAATCTTTCCAACCCCAAAGGTAAAGAAAACTATTGGAGCATATGAATATGACTAATACCCCATATATACTAACTTTCAAAAACCCAACCAATTTATAAAAGTTCATTTACTCATATAAACCATTTATTAAAATTCAACCCATTAGGGATTTGGAAATAGTTTATGGTAACTTTCTACCCTAACTTTCAGAGACCATAACTTTGCATAGAAAATACATTAAAATGGTAAAACCCAATATGGAAAGGTCTATTTGTCTACTACAATCTTCATTATACAAGCATACACAAGAAAACTGCCATAAAATTCTCGCATAAGATTATGCTACCCAGTCAACCAAATCCGTCAAAATCACTCTAAAAACATTCCTACACCTCCATACTAACAGTAAAATAAATAAAACTACAAGCCCCTTCCAAGAGATATTTTAAACAGAAAAAACTTCAAATTTACCTTAAGATAAGAATGGAGGCAATACACTGGAATAAGTGCTTTCAACGATCCCCAAAGTTGAGAATCATAATGTAAACATAAAAAAAAAGTTTTTAGAATCTAGAAAATAAACTTGCTATAGTAGATTATTCTTTATGACCATAAAAAGATTATTCAACTCATACAACGAAAACCTTAACTTCTTATCCAAAACTTCAAAGAGGGAGAGTGTTGGCTTGGGTAGCATGGCGGCAGTGGTGGGTGGTCGATGGTGAGGCTGCTGGCGGTGGTAGTGGCAGTAGAGATGAGAGAAAGTGTAAAGGTTAGGGTTATGGGGAAGAGAGAAAGGAGTGAGATGAGAGGAAGGAAGAGTAATGTGAGAGAGAATGTGTGGTAGGGGGCTCTTGTCATGTAAAAATAAAACTAAAATTTTTTCCCTTCACTCGATGGCTATCCAGGGGAAGAAGAGAGAGAGAGAGAGAGAGTGAGAGGGGGCTCTGGGGTTTTAGTATTCGTTTCTGAAAATACTACCCAATTTAAATTTTAAACATTTGAAATTTGAAGAGGGAAAACTTAATTAGAAAAATCCGATTTTTCTACCAAATAACACTAATCATAAAAAATCTGAAATAATCCACCAATATTAATAATCCAAATTTGAACTATAAAAACTTTGGATTTGGGTTGGAAATAGGAAATGATTTGGGATTGGTTTGAAATTTTAACTAAATGAAGGCCACACTAAAATATTACCTATGAGCTCAAGCAACTAAGGTTCGTCTTAACCATTCATTGGGGATTATAGATATAAATTTTTAGGCTTTTACATTATAGCCCCTTAAAAGAAGTTTCGTCCTTGAAACTCCTCAAACAACTTAATCAATAAACAACTAAATCCCAACATCCAAATTCCTGGGGCTTTACATCTCACCCTTCATAAAAAATGTTTTGCCCCTAAAACTTACTCATACATGGTCCCGTGAATGGATGAGGGTATTGAGTTCGCATTCCTTTTTCCAATTCCCATGTTGCCTAAGCTATACTGTGGTTAGTCCAAAGGACTTTCGCAAGTTTAGCTCCTTTGTTGTAAAGTTGCTTCTCTCAACAATCCAAAATCTCGGTCATTTACACCTTATAAGTTAATTTTTCTCGGAGCTGTAGGGGTTTCGGCTGAGTTGGGTCAGCGATGTATTTACATAGTTGAGACACATGAAATGAATTGTGGACTTTAGAAACTTCCTCTGGCAGTTGTAGGTGATAAGGTACTCCTCCAACCTGCTCAATGATAGAGTAAGGACCAATATGCCTTGAAGTGAGCTTGCCTAATTGCCCAAACTTCATGACACCCTTGGTGGGTGAGACTCGTAAGAAAACTCGGTCTTCAACCTCAAACTCTAAGGGTCTTCACCGCTTCTTCACATAACTTTTCTGGTGGCTCTGGGCTGCCTTCATCCTTTCTTGAATCACTCTTTATCTTCTGTGTGGTGGTCTAGATGAGTTCAGGTCCAATAGTGAGTGCCTCGTTGATCTCTTTCCAACATAAGGGAGTTCTGCACCTTCTAACATGAAAAGCTTCAAATAGAGACATTCCTATGCTGAAGTAATACCTATTGTTGTATAGGAGCTCGATCAGTGTCAATGGCTCATCCCATGCCTTTTTGAAGTGGAAAATGCAGGCTTGCAACATATCCTGGAGTGTCTCAATAGTACGCTTGGTCTACCCATCCATAGCAGGACAAAATGCAGTGTTAAAACTCAACGTTGTCCCAAATGCTTCCTTTAGTTTCTACAAAAATCCTACTTGAAACCTTATGCCTCGATCAAAAGCTGGCCACAAAACACCCAAACAGCAGCAGCAGCAGCTGGCCGTGTAGAGAGAGAGAGAGGAGAGAGAAGATGGGTTTGAGTTTTGGTTGTAATTTTTTGACTCATCTCATGCCTTGACTATATTTAAAGCTCAAAAAGTAGGTTTTTACTAACCATGGTTAAGCTTAAATCATGGTTATTAGCTAGGGTAATCGTGCAAACTTGTTTGGCTTCAAATTGGGCCAAAAATAAGTTAGGTTCGGAAGTAAAACGCCCTGTAACGATAACGTTTTTATGTACTCAAATTTAAATTTTTGTAATGTTACAAAAAAAAAAATTACATACATTAAACTTGTTAGGGCCTACTGTCAATTCTTCCAAAGTTTTCATTAAGAATTAAATAAATAAATCAAACCTGAATTGACAAGTAAGGGCCCAAATAATTTTTTTCCCACCAGGATGATTAAATGAGTTAAATAAATTTGAGAAAATCATTAACATGAGGTAATTAAATAAATAAACATAATTTAGGGTTGGGATATTACAGGCTTCCCCCTTTGAAGAGTTTCGTCCTCGAAACTTATGAACTTTACCATGTAATGCAAGTGTAAAGACAAATTTCGAGCTCAAAATAAATTAAGATAAGAAATATGGACAAATTTAATTTATATTAATTTCAGAAGGTGTGGATACAATCTCTGCGTATTTGTTACAAATAAACAAATTAAATTCCTCTGATTTGATCTCCAGTTTGTACTTGAAGGAGAGTCGGTTGACTTAAATCCCGATCAAGTTAGTTGATTTGACTTCCTTTGAATGAACTTAAATGGATTTGATCTTGAGAGATGGCCTAAGAGGCTTGATCTCAATCAAGACGTGCTTTCTTTGATCTTTGATGGTAGTCGGCAAATGCTTTCATTGTGCTTGTTGTCTTCCTTAAGAGAAATCAGCCCCTTAAGTCTTCAGAACGCCTTTAGAGTGAATGAACCTTCCCCTGAGTAGGAGGGAGTTGTGCTCTATTTATAAGGAAAGAATCCCCCTCCCTTTACTAGGGTTTGCGCCTTGTTCGCCTTCTTGGGCTGTTAATTGGGCCTTTGACTTATTAATCCATTTGACTAGCGATTTAATAGTCAATTTGACCGTTGACTTAGTAGTCGTTTGAGTCATAGCTTGATAGTCGACTCAACCCAATTTATTTAAATAAATTAAGATTAGTTAAATGGGTTGACACAAATAATCAATTTATATTTATTTTTATAACATGGTATTTATTACTAAATTTTCTATGTCTACAAATTGCCCCCTCGAGATTAGGTCACGTACACAATCTTGGTGTTTAAGCATGGCTGACGTCTTGATTTTTTTCTTTTATTTTGAGTGAGCCATGCATCATATTCGGTATAATCTTATAAGGTCCAATCTTCAATATATTATCTCTCTTACCCAATATATGAAGATTTATTAACAAAGGTAATATCTCTTCCCTTAATTTGAAGAATACATTTTTTATATATTCTTTCCATGACTTCTCCTCTTTCCCTCTCTCTGTAACAACCAACAGTGAGAATCATGATAGTGAAATTGGGAAGCATTGAACAGTAGCAACAAAGACATCGTTGAGTGGTAGCAACACTTTATTATCAATAGTCCAATGAAGCAACACTTGACGGCAATTTCATCCTTAATTCTCCTTGCATCGCCTTCTTATGCGTTTTTTCTTCTTCGTTTATTTTATTTGGTTTTCTTTGCTGTTCTTTCACGCTCCTTGGTGTTTATTTTTTGCCGCTCTTCTTTTTCTTTTTTCTCTTACTTAGATAGTATAGATCTGAAACAAAATTTATATTTTTTTGACTTGTTTATCTCAACCTATGTCGTTTTGCAAATCTATACAATATTGCTAGTTCTTTGTTTCATGTTGGAATCTCCAGTGATTTATTGTGGTTAACCTTTGAATGCCTAATCCTTTGGGTGCATCAACGGGTTAGCCTTGAATCCTCTTAAGACGGACATTCCTGAAGACGTATTTGATTTAATTATTGGTTAACTTTTGAATGTATAGCCCTTTCGGGTGCATCAACGGGTTAACCTTAAATTTCCTCATAAGACGAACTTCCAAAGGTGAAAATTCTCCACAAGGCAAACTTTGATTTAATATCGGTTAACCTTTGATTGTATAACCCTTTTCAACGGGTTAACCTTGAATCCTCCTAAGGCGAACTTCCCAACGGCGAACATTCTCCACAAGGCGAACTTTGATTTAATATCGGTTAACCTTTGAATGTATAACCCTTTTGGGTGCATCAACGAGTTAACCTTGAATCCTCCAAAGGCGAAAATCATCCGAGGGCGAATTTGACTTGATTATCGGTTAACTTTTGAATGTCTAGCCCTTTTGGGTACATCAACGGGTTAACCTGGAATCCTTTAAGGCAAAAATCCTCCTGTTTTTTTTTTTCAGGTTTGTCATTTGAAATGTCAAATGCTTAAAACTTTTGACTAAATGGATCATTTCTCTATGACTTACCATACGAAAGTTTTTTTTCTTGAATAGGTCCACCTTGAGTGACTTTCCCTATTTTTCTGACCCTTGGATGGCTTACCCGTACAAATTCGCCTCAAGGTGACTTTCTCTATTATAAAGATGGAGGTGACATTGTTGTCGCCACCAACTCAAAGGGGGCGTACGTCGACAACATGAAGGAGGAGGTTATGGTGATGTTTCTACCAACTTGAGGGAAGAGCCCTGCGTTGCCAACATGAAGGAGGAGGTTATGACGTCGTAGCTACCAACTTGAAGGAGGAGCCATGCATTGCAAACATGAAGGAAGAGACCTATGTTGTCATTGATGCTAACTCGAAGAGGAGGTGGACATCGTCAACAAGGAGGCTCTAGCGTTCTTATATCCAAGTTAAAGGAAAAGACATATGTCGCGATTGCCCCCAATTTGAATGAGTTCCAAGAGTCTACAACACTTTTGTGCCAATTTAACGTCTGCTTAAATAACATAAATGTTTGCTCCACGACTTGACAGTCAGCAACTTTGATGATTTGTGGGTCTTGAACTTTGAAGATTTAGGCCCTTGTTAAACTTCAAAGACTTAGGGGTCTTAAGCTTTTGATAACTTGATAGTTCTTAACTCTTATGACTTCAGAGTCTTTACCTTTGGGGACTTAGAAGTCTTGCTTTGGATGGATTTCGATGACTTTGGCATCTTGAACTTTGATGACTTAGGAGTCTTTATCTTCGGTAACTTGGAGTCTTGAGAGTGTTGAATTTGGGTGACTTAGTTGTCTTCAATTTTTATGACTTAAGAGTTTTTGTTTTTGATGACTTGTGAGTCTTGAGCTTGGGGGACATAAGAGTCTTTAATGTTGATGACTTCGATGACTTGTAAGTCCTGAACTTGGGAGACTTAAGAGACTTTAATTTTGATGACTTCAGAGACTTTAATTGGGGAGACTTGTGAGTCTTGAACTTGGGAGACTTAAAAGTCTTTAATTTTGATGACTTGAGAGTCTTTAATTGGGCAGACTTGAGTGTCTTTCATGTTGATGACTTGAGAGTCTTTGCCCTCAATGACTTGTGAGTCTTGAACTTTGGAGACTTAAGAGTCTTGATTTTGATGACTTGAGAGTCTTTGTCTTTGATGACTTGTGAGTCTTAAATTTGGGAGACTTAAGAGTCTTCAATGTTGATGACTTGAGAGTCTTTGTCTTCGATGACTTGTAAGTCTTAAACTTGGGAGACTTAAGAGTATTTAATGTTGATGACTTGAGAGTCTTTGTCTTTGATGACTTGTGAGTCTTGAACTTTAGAGACTTAAAAGTCTTGAGTTTTATGACTTATGCGTCCTACGGGTGACTTGATAGTCTGTGATGACTTGAGAGTCTAGAAGATTGGACTTAAAAGTCTTAAGGGTGACTTAAGAGTCAAAATTATTTTGCGACATGGGAGTCTGTAAGAGTCAAAGTTGTTTTGCGACTTAAAAGTCTTCATCCTAAATGCTGATTTTGGGTTGCTCCTCTTGCAAAGCATTTTTCAATATGATCTTAATAAATAATCAATCAGATTCTTCGGTGTCTTCTTCGTCTAATGTGATCTTTCCTTCATTTGTAAGTTGCAGGACTTGTCCCCTGAATGCCTTGCACTTCTCTATAGGATGACTGATGATTCTGTGATACTTGTAATATTTGGGGTCATTAGTTCTTCCAATTTCTTCAAGGCGCTTTGACTGCGGGAGTTCTACAAGTCCTTTCTCAAGAAGTTTGTCAAGCATTTTTGATGCATCATACTCAGAATAAGAATATTCGTTCTTTTCAGAGTCTCTTCGCATAGAGCTTCTATTTCTTGACGATACCATTAATTCACCATCATCGAGTTGTCTTCCATAGTACGCGATTGTAAGCTCCATATCATGAGCTTGTGTTGCTAATTCTTGGTAAGTCTTGGGTTTGATTACCTGCAAAGCATATAAGATATCCCACTCCATTCCTTAAGCACATTTCTCAACAGCAGAAGATTCAGGCAAGTGATCCTTGCACTTCAACGAGAGGGCACGCCAACGATTGATATAATCTATGACTGGCTCTTCATCCCCTTGCCTAGTATTAGTCAATTTACTTGTACTGACCACGCAGCGCGTGCTATAGAATCGATTTAAGAATTCATTTTCCATTTGCCCCCAACTATCAATGGATGCAGAAGCGAGGTCTGTGTACCAGTCAAACGCAAGACCTTTAACAGATCGCACGAATTGCTTCACTAAGAGGTTGTCACCTGTGCCAGCATTATTGCAAGCCTCGATGAAGTGCGCTATATGCTGCTTCGAGTCCCCTTTGCCATCAAATTGATGAAATTTTGGAGGTTGAAATCCTTGAGGCATCCGCAGTGCATCAATCCTTTTTGTATAAGGCTTGTTGTAACAATGAGTTTTATGAGAACCTCCTTCTAGATGGGCCTTGACTGCATTTGCTATTAAGTTTTCAATATGCTCAACAGACATCGAGCCTAAAGAGCGATCTTTCTTTGCCTTGCGTTCATCATCAGATTCTTCACTGTGATTAAACTCTTTATTAGAATCTTCAGCTTCGGAACCTTTGTTGGAAGCTTCGAAGGATTTCTTTTCCAGCTTCTTCACCATCTTAGCAATCTGCTCGCCTTGACGCTTAATTTGGGCATCCTTTTCAGCGCTTTCCTTTGAGAGCTTATCGAGCTCCGCCTTCATGTCTGCCAGTTGTTCCTCTAAGTTCATAACCTCTATCACCATGACTGGCATGACGATTGTGTTGGAGGACTCAGTCTCTGATTGGGAGAAATGCAAAACCTTTGGAGATGTTGCTGAAGAATCAGTATCATCATAGTTGTCATCATCTGCACCGAAAGGCTAAAAGGCAGGATTGATGTAAGTTTGGAATTCGTCCATTCCATGAGGTAAAGTCTTCCTAATATTGAAGGTAGTAAGAGGCTTAAACTTCAAATTAGGGAGACAAGTAGTTTGATTGACTCCATCAACAGGCAAGTTGGAGCCAATTTTTTGAGTTTTGGGTGATTGCAAAGTTGGAGCCACAACTTCTTCCTTTAAGGTGATGAAGGCAGCGACTTTGGTCATGCTCCTAGTCATCACCCTGGCGCTTCGATTGGCGTATGCAATACTAACCGTATGGGTTCTTCAGATGTAGATTCGATATTCTGCCTTTTTGAGGATTGAAGAGTGGCATTCTTAGGAGCCATTTCTTTTTTAAAGGAGTTCAGAACTTGTTTGCTTGGCGAAAGAGATGAGAGGTAGAGATGTCTCACCGAGCGTGCCAAATTTGTAAACACAAATTTCGAGCCTAAAATAAATTAAGACAGGAAATATGGACTAATTTTATTTATATTAATTTCAGAAGGTGTGGATACAATTTCTGCGTATTTGTTACAAATAAACAAATAAAAGTCCTCTTATTCGATCTCCAGCTTGTACTTGAAGGAGGGTCAGTTGACTTGAATCCCGATCAAGTTAGTTGATTTGACTTCCTTTCAATGAACTTCAATGGATTTGATCTTAAGAAAGGCCTAAGAGGCTTGATCTCAATCAAGAAGAGCTTTCTTTGATCTTCGATGGTAGAGAGCACGTGCTTTGATTGTGGTTGTTGTCTTCCTTCAGAGAAATTAGCCCTTGAGTCTTCAGAACGCCTTCAGAGTGAATGAATCTTCCGCTGAGTAGGAGGGAGTAGTGCTCTATTTATAGGGAAAGAATCCCCCTCCCCTTACTAAGGTTTGTGCCTTATTCGCCTTCTTGGGCCGTTAATTGGGCCTTTGACTTATTAATCCATTTAACTAGTGATTTAATAGTAAATTTGATTGTTGACTTAGTAGTCATTTGAATCATAACTTGATAGTCGATTCGACCCAATTTATTTAAATAAATTAAAATTAGTTAAATGGGTTTACCTAAATAATCAATTTATATTTATTTTTATAACATGGTATTTATTACTAAATTTTCTGTGTCTACAGCAAGATTACCTCAAATAATTGTGGATATTTCGCTTTCATTTCCTCTTCAGCCTCATAAGTAGCTTCTTGGGAGGTATGATTTGGCCATAATACTTTGACTAGATGTATCTGCTTGTTGCACAACTGCTTAATCATGCAATCTAGTATTTGGATTGGTTGCTCTTTATATACTATATTCATAGTGATTTCAATAGGTTGAGATGCAATGGTGTGATTTAGATCTGGGATATACTTTCTGAGCTGAGACATGTGAAACACATTATATACGTGTTCAAGTTCTACTGGCATATTCAGGCGATAAGCTACAGGATTCAACTTTTGAATGATTTCATATGGTCCAATATATCTTGGACTTAGTTTCCCTTATACTACGAACCTCTTAATGCCCTTAGTTGGCGAAACTTTCAGAAAAACTTTGTCACCTACTTGAAACTCCAGAAGCTTCCTTCTCTTATCCGCATAACTCTTTTGCAGACTCTGCGCAACATTAATATGCTCCCGAATTTTTCTTATTGCTTCAATGGTTTCCTGGATCATTTTAGGACCTACGATCAATGCCTCATCCAAATCACTCCAGCATAGTGGGGTTCTACATGTTCTCCCATATAAAGCTTCAAACAGGGCCATTTTGACGGTGGATTGGTAGCTATTGTTATAAGAAAACTCCACCAATGGTAAATCATCTTCTCATTTCCCTTGGAACTCTAAGACAAAAGCTCTTAACGTATCCTCTATAATTTGATTCACTCTTTTAGTTTTCCTATCTCTCTCAGGGTGATAAGAGCTACTAAAGTTCAATTTGGTCCCAAAGACCTTTTGAAGTGCTTGCCAAAAATGGCTTGAAATTTTTTATCCCTATTTGATACTACGTTTAAGGAAATCCCGTGCAGGCAGACTATCTCCTTAATATACAGTTGGGCTAGTTTTTCAACTTCTCAAGTATCCCTAATTGGCAGAAAATGGCTGACTTGGTGAGTCGGTCAAACTATGACCCAAATAGCATTCTTCTTCGAGGCAGAAAGGAGTAAACCCATAACAAAGTCCATCGAGATTGAATCCCACTTCCAAGTAGGAATTTGCAGGGGTCGTAGTTCACCCAAAGGATGCTGATCCTCTGCTTTAACCTTCTGACAGGTGAGACACTTGCTTACATATTCTGCAACCTCCTTCTTCATATTATTCCACCAAAAGTATTGTCTTAGGTCTCGTTACAGCTTGGTACCTCCAAGATGCACCGAGTAGCGAGTATTGTGACCCTCCTCCAGGATCTATTTCCTCAATTCCTCATTTCTGGGTAAACATAGGCGATTCTGGAATTGCAGGGTCCCATCCTCATGTACTACAAATCCAGGAGACTTTTCTTTCTCTAATTTTGCTTTATTCTTCGGAGTTCAGGATCACATTCCTGGTTCACTCAAATTTCCTTTATGTTGGAAGACTTTAAGGTAAGTGCTGATAATTGAACATGTGCTTGCCCGTGGGACACTAGTTGAATTCCCAAGTCCATAAGCTCTCTCAAGAGACTCAACTGGGTAATCACCACAGTGATTGGGCTATGTTTTGCCTTCCAACTCAGGGCATTTGCTGCAACATTTATGTTAGATCTTAGAGTATCCTACCACAAGAGGGGGGG
>JACYFF010031958.1:67886821-67905964 GCA_017589665.1 Selenicereus undatus | reverse complement strand
ACACCCTTGACATAATAGCTTACTTCCTTTCATAGTAGAAATCAAGGGACAAGATCCTTCCTCTCGATGCCTATAGAAACACACTTTCCTCCCATTTTCATCCTTCAAAATAACCTTAAGATCTTCACAGTCAATCTTAGCTCCATAAGTGTGCAACCAAGTCATTCCCAAAATGATATCAAAATCATACAAATCATATTGAATCAGATCCACAGGGAAAGTGATTCCACCAATGGTGATGGGAACAAGTTTATAAGAGATGGCGCACTCAATCATAGAATCGTTGGGTAGCATGATCCTATAATTGGTTTCCATCCTTCTATCCTCCTGGTTCAATTGCACGATAGATCGGGTGGATATAAATGAATGAGTAGCACCTGAATCAAATAATACACAACATGGCTTTCAATTTAAAATGAGTTTCAATGACTACCATACCGGAGGTGGCAGCATTCTTCTTGCTCATTACATACGCTCGTCCTACTACTACATGCCTTGGTGGTAGGGCCCCTTGGTAAGATAGGGCCAAGGGTTTTGTTGCACCTTTGTCTACAACCTTCATCTTTCGGGGGCAAGCAGCAATAAGGTGTTCATGGCTTCCACCCCACATGTACTTATTGGTTCCTACTCGGCATTCAGGGGTAGTGTGATTTATTCTTCCACATTTTGTACATGGCTCTGTCGGGCCTGCCAAACGACTTTTGGAAGAAGCAGGAGAAGGTTTCTTCTGGTTCACACTCTCACTCAGAGTTCCTCGCTCAAATCCCTTTCTATTTTGGTTGATTGGGTTCAGGGCTCTCAACCTTGTCTTTACTCACTCCATTTCAGCAGCTCGCTCATATAGCTTTTAGTAAGTCAAAATTGGTTGCCTAGCTAACTGATTCCAAATATAGGAGGCCAAACCCTCTTCAAACCTTCTTATCTTCAACCTTTCAGATGATACAAACTCAGGAACAAACCTGGATAATTCTGTGAACCTACTAGCATACTGCATCATAGTCATGTTGCCACTCATTTTCCGCTCCATAAACTCTTTCTCCTTTTGCCGTAGGACCACAGCTGGGTAAAATTTTGCTCTCAACTCACTCAGGAATTTACTCAAGGTGAATTCAGGCCCTATGAGCGTATCCTTAATAGTGTTTCACAAAATATCAGCCTCACCAGTCAAATAACACATCCCAATATTTACTTTCTTTTCTTCTGACACTTCTACCACTGTAAAAATTTTCTCCATGCCCCTTAACCATTGCTTCAATACTACTGGATCATAAGTTCCATCATACACTTTAGGGTTGCGTCGTGCTTCCCTATCCGCTAATTTATCCTCTTTAGGAGGGGTTTCAGTAGGTACTTGGGGAATCCGCTTCATCAGCTCAGCTACTAAGGTCGGCCAATAGTTCGGGTCCCCAATGTTGTTAGCTAACTTAGCAGGGATTGGTGGCATTTGGCTAAAATTTGATGGCACATGATGGGAGGCTTGATCACCTGATCCCTGGCCATGATCCGAGATTTCCTCTATACGAACCTCTACATTGTTATGCACTGATTCGGACATTCTGATCATACATTAAACGAAACAATTCAATCATTGGAATACCCAATCATGTAAGATAAGCATGCCCAATAAATTAATTTAACATAACTTAAATATTATTGAAAACAAACCCAAAGCTTCATTATATCATTCCATAACTACTTATTTACAAACATAGCTGCTTGTTTATATACGTGATCAGTAAAACATATCACATCTAACTGACTAGGCAAAGTTAGTTTTCACTCCTACCTCAACCCCAAACACTAACTACCCCCAAGACACTAGATCCGTCACATGACCAAAAAGAGAAACATACCATCTCATCACGGTCAGAGAGGATTAGAATAACTATATACAATGTCATATGCTACACAAAATACAACTGTCCAATCCAACCATATCATATATATGCATACAGAGCTCAAAATGTAACCCGCTCAAGTGCAATCCTAAAACAACCTAATGATCTCGAGACGAATCATAATCTGGGTCGGACTCATCCTATGACTCCTTACCCAAGTCGAAACTACTGTCCAACACTCCTGAGTCTACCTCGTCAGTCTCCTGATCCATTATCATCTCGTCAATCTCCTGATCCCACTATTGCTCCACCACTACCTCATCAATGTCCTGATCTTCCTTGAGATCATCCGCCTTCTCCAAATGGCCCTCGAAATCCTCCATGGCCTCGTCCTTGGAACTAAATACCACAATCTCTGGTGTATCACGGAGATCCACCACCAGGTGAGCCTCCCCAAGACTGTCGGGCATCAGTGGGGTGCAGCCGGGGGATGTACCTAATGTAATGGAAAAGCATGCTGAAGAGTCTCCATAGTGATCCCCCTCTGCTCAAACTCCTCCCTCAACAACAACTCCGAAGTAATGGTAGCCCAAGCCCTCTGGACCTGGAACCTTGGTCTGTCCTCGCCTGGGTTCCCTGTTATCATGAAATGATGATAACGGAGCCTGAATTCCACCCACGGATCAACTAATTGTAAAGACCATAGTAATTTGTGTGCTTGGACCGTGATGCTATGAAAGTCAGAGAAAGGGTCTTGTGCATGAGTTATAATACTAGTATGCAATAGTGAAATGTGAACGGCCATAGATGTAGCAGGCATCATGTTGATTGCATAGGGATCCATCTAGCAAGAAAAATAAAAATGAAGGGCATATAGAAGATGAGCAACATACATTTCTAATATCACAAGTGTCTAATAATATACGATATTTCTTCCTAATAACCCTTCTCGGCATACGATATTTAAGCTCCATTCTACGTATCCCTGCAGAAACATCAAAACCTGACTCTAATACCAAATCTGGAACACCCCAAATGTACATAATTTGCTGATTTCGTTCTCTTCATTAGATTCACCAATTAGAAATATTATCCCAATTGATCAGGGCGCTACTGCCGTCCAAAAAGGACAAGGCTTAGTTGTAAATGATAAATATAGTAACACTATACAGCGTTTACCATCACAAGGCATTCACACGATCACATCCCATTAAACCATATATAATTGAGTTCTAACATCAAGCCATTCAACTATTCCAAGGTTTACACCAAAATATAGAAACTCTTGTAGAATATACACAACTTCAAAATAATTCACAATACAGTGCTCAAAATATTTTAGCACTAAAATACTACTATTCCATTTTGACTTTCTTGCTCACTTGTCTTCTCCAGTTGGCCTATGACCCTGAGGGTGATTCACTAAGCATTTCCCTAAAACAAAACAGAAAAATATTTTGAACTATGAGCCGAAGCTCACTACATGCATTCCTGTATTTTTAAACGTTCATGAAAAAACTGGTTAGGCCCACATTGTAATTCATTTTAATTAAAGACCTGGAACGAGATAAATATAAAACTGCATTGCTAAATATTATCTGATAGTGAACCCCTGCTAACTGTTACGATATGTGATAGGTTTACACTTGCCAAGTTGATCGGGGGACCTGGCCTTAATCTGCGCGGGTAACTGAATGGCAATACCCTATAACTAATAACTAATGGGGTCAGTTATTATGTGATAAATCATGCATTAAACTGACTCATTGATGTACTTACCAAAGCATTATAATTTTGATAAATACGTACTGATTTCTAAAGATACATGTAATGCACATACCTAGTACTTTTAATGAAATTCACTAAAATGGGATTATGCACAAAAAGGGAAGGAAATGATATATTAGGCCCTTATTCTGTACAAAAATATCGTTGTAGAAACATATAGTTAGCAAATGTTTTTATTTTCATAGATAATAAGTTAGTAAAAGGAAACTAAGAGCGTAACAAGGCTAAAATGAATGACTCGTAACTTAGTCTTACGATCTCCGATTCAGACTTAAAATCCCAATATTGAAAGCTTTAGAAGTCTCCAAAAACTTTCATTTAGAACACAAAAAACGATTCCCACCATAGGGTTCCCAAAATGGGGCTAGAAAACAAGTATGTTGGTTTTGGTCTAACCTGCACAGTTCTGGTAAAATAGCCATAACTTTTTCTACAGACCTTGGATTAAGGTAATTCAAAAGGCATTGGAAAGATAAACTACCAGTTTAATTACAAATATTGCCCTACTTTCTGAAATTTTCCAACCTTCGCTATAAATGCTTTTCCCTTTCTTTTCACACAATTCCCCATCCAAAATCACACCTTAAAGTCATGTAACAAGGCTTTGGTCCTTCCCATCAACAAAGAAACCATCACACTCAATTTCACTTCAAAATCATGTACATCATAGATTATTTTTCAATCAAATATACACTAATAACATGCTTACTATCAAAGGAAGGTTAAACTTTGCATAATCAATAAAACCCTAACTTTTGGCCAACTTCGACGTTATCCAAGATCACCAAAAACATCCTCATAACATTATTAGAGATTAAAACAACTAAATCAAATACAAGAAACCAAGAAAACCAAACTTCCCACTTTAAAGCTTGCGTGATTATAAATAACCCTAACACTAACATGCTCCCAACTCAACTCCACCATGATCAACATCAAAATAACTCTTATTTCTTATCAAAACACCGTGATCAACAATAAAAAAACATCAAAACAAGAATCAAAACTAAGATAAAAATAGAAATCAACAAGATCAAGATTAAGGTTACTCACTTCAAGCTTGATAAAAGTAGAGATGAAGGTGATGTTTAGTGGTTTTGATGAGGGAGAATGGTGGCTAGTGGTACTAGGATGTCAGGGGGGGTTAGAGGCAATCGTGGTAGGTTGAAAACTGGCCGGAAAAAACCCAACCAACGGAGCAGCAGCAGCTGGCGGTGTAGAGAGAGAAAGAGGAGAAAGAAGATGGGTTTGAGTTTTGGTTGTAATTTTTTGACTTATTTCATGCCTTGGCCGAATTTATAGCTCAATAAGTAGCTTTTTACTAACCATGGTTAAGCTTAAATCATGCTTGTTAGCTACGGTAATCATGCAAACTTGTTGGGCTTCAAATTAGGCTGGAAATAAGTTCGGTTCAAAAATAAAATGCCCCGTAATGATAACGTTTTTGCGTACTCAAATTTAAATTTTTGTAATGTTATGAAAAATAAAATAAATTACTTAGATTAAACTTGTTAGGGCCTACCATCAATTCTTCCAAAGTTTTCGTTAAGAATTAAAGAAATAAATCAAACCCGAATTGCCAAGTGAGGGCCTAAATAAATTTTTTCCCACCGTGATAATTAAATGCGATAAATTTTTTTGAGAAAATCATTAACATGAGGTAATTAAATAAATAAACATAATTTGGGGTTGGGCTATTACATGCTGGGCACGTGAGCTTGGTCTGTTTTCCCCTCAACCTTTCCTCTTCTTCTTCTTTATTCCCTTTCTTCTTCTTTCATTCCCAGCACCAAGCCGAGACCCAGAACCCAAAGAAAAACAAGGCCTTTCAATCTTCCTCATTCATTACAACCACAGACATGGCACGTCTCTCTCCTCCTTCAATCATCAACATTCATTACTCTCCACAACAGTTAGCCATCAGTTCCACCATCATTACCATCATCAAGACAGCGGTTACGGAGGATGGAGGGATCGAGGGAGCTCAAATGGAGGCTACAAAGTCGAAGCAAAGCAAAGGCTAGAGAGGGGTTTTATTTTCGAGATTTTAAATTCGTAAGTTCTGGTTAGGTTTTAAGGTTCAACGGTAGTTTTTATTTTCGAATTTCTTATCTGATTTCTTTGTTATTCGAACTCCAGATTTCTTCTTTTAGGTTTCAAATTAGTGTAGTTGATTAAGCTTTGTTGATTTTGATTATATTTAATGGTTTGCTGCTTTGCAATTCATTCAATCCATTTAAACCTAGTTTCTGATTTCCTTTCCACTGCTTTGGGCTTGCCGGTTCTCTCGCTTTGACCCTTCAATGGATTTTGGGCATGTTGATTTTTTCCAGGTTTACTTTGCTTAAATTCAGGTTGTGTGTTCTGTTTCAATGAACTGGATTTTGCTCAAGTTTGGGTCTATCCCAATTTCTACCACCCTTGTTGCTCCTTTTTTATTTATTCAGGTATAGCTGATTCGGGTCTTCGCTGTCTGCTGCTCATTACTTGATTACTCTGATGTTGTATTCTTAAATTTGGAAGAATGAGTATGGAACATTGATTTATGTTGGATTGATTATGAAAATTGGACTAAGTTGTTTGTGCCCTACTCTGTCCTGAATCCCTCTCCCTATAATTGAACCTCTGTTTCTATTTATTGAGTTTATTTATGTTTTGTTCTCATTTTGGGATTGGGTAATGACTTCATTTAAGTTGGGCAAGCTTAGTGGATGATATTCTTTGTTGGTGTGTTTTAGTTTTAGTTAAGTTGATAATCGTAGGTACTATGGTCAATCGATAGATTAATATGGCTTGAGTTAATCATTGTAGCCACTATTTGTTTGACTCTTGTTAGTTGCTATGATAGTTTAACTTTATCTTGTAACCCTAATTTTATCATTGTCCCTGCGGAGAAGACCCTCAAGCACTACAACGATAGGCGCATACTCGCGGTATTATATTTTTCACTCGCAGTTATCGAACAAGTTTTTGTTGCCTTTGCCAGGGATGATTTGTGGAATCAGGTTGTGTCGAATCATAGTTTACTGATTTGAGTCCTTTAAGTCGATTTTCGTGTGTTTGTTGTTTCGATTTTGTTTGTATTACTTTAGTTTCATTGTTTTAGTCTCGTTTGAGATTTCTTTCTGATTTTTTATTCGAGTTTATTCGTTTAGTTTTTATTTTAGTCCATTTAATTTAATTTTAGTTATTATTTTTTGCTGAAAAAAGGGGGACTAATGGTTTTGATATTTGTGCAGGAAGTAGAAACAGAGGAAAAAATTGGGGAAAAAAAGATCTTTGATTTATGCCTTTTTCTTTGTTTTAGTCAATTGTTTATAATTAGTGTCTTAAGATCTTTGATTTGTTTTTCTTTCTATATAGAAAGAAAAAAAACTCAAAAAAATTAAAAAACCTAAAAACCCCAAAAGATTGAAAATTCTTAAAATTGAAAAAAAACTTCAAGAATGCCTGTTTTTAGTTTCCCACAATTTGAGTATGCACCTTTTTGGAGCTATCTATCGCAACTTAATGATTATCGTGCTCAATTGAATCAAATTTTCTAAAATGGGAAATTTGTAAGGTTGTCGCTGTGGGTTTGAATTTTGCATCTTACGGTTATATTGAGTTTATTTGTGCTGGAGGTGTACCAGGATCACTATTTAAAACTAAAGATGAAGTTTGGGATTTCTTTGAAAAATTAGCTTGGGGTACTTATGAGTTTGAACAAACTAGAGGCACTTTAGGAAATCCTATTCATGGTGAGTTTGTTTTTCATGCTAATCCTTACCGCCGAGATCACTTTAGAAACTCATATGAATCCTCTTACTCTTCTGTGCCTCCTATTTTGCGCTATTATTGTGAGTCCTCTAATCATGATGTCCATACTTGTGTATATCGTGATTATGTTAATGCTACTTGTGCAAGTGTGAAAAAGAAGATAAATGAAATGACTAATCAAATACTAGAGACTATGAAAAAGAGAATTGTTGAATGTTCTCATTTATTCAACCATAGTGGGGAGGATATTAACTTGAATGATGCCATCTTTTTGCCTAGCCCAAAACAAGAGAGTGACACCCCTACATCTCTATCACCTGACGTTGCACCGCACACTAGCTCACCTAAGGATGTCACTAATGATGTCCTAGTTTCTGCCGACCCACCCACCCCTTTTAATTACTCTCGTGAGTTTGAGGTGGGTGAAGACATTGAGAACCCTAGTGAGTTAGATATGAGCATCAAGTCTGACATTGAGCATCAGAGATAGATGAGTCAGAAGAAGCTATTTTATAGGAGTCTTGTGCAGAGGTAATTGAGCCCACTATGTTGGACTTTGATGATGATATTCTTTTTATTGAACATGAATATTTTTCATGTGGGTTTGATGACAATGAAAGTTTTGATAAGGGTTTTTGTGTTGAATATAAGTCCTTCTCTTTTGACCCCATCAATACTAACCGCCTTTTTTAATATCGCAAGTCTAAATTTGTCGAGTCTGAGACCATTGTCACTATGACTTTTGCTTTAAACCAGACTCTTGCACATTTTTCATATTAAGAGACTTGTAGATTTCAGACCCACTATTTTGCCTGGACCGCTCAATCATAATGGTACAATTTCTAGGCAAATGACCTATTTCTAGCTCATTGTGAGTACATATGTCTAATACCTAATTGGGCCCAACTATTTGACAAGTTGAAGCAGATCCTTACTTGTGCTACATTGACATGGTGGACATATTCCTTTTGGCACCAACTCCTTTATTTTTACTATTGTGATCTGGTTGAGAGTTGTTCTTACCAATTTGACAAGCTCCTATGGGCTCTAATGGGTTTTGATTTGAGTAGCGATGTTTCATTCGATATGAAGTGGATGATGCGCTATAGGCCTCTATTTGCACATATTTCTGAAGGCTACAACTTAGGTGTACTTGTACACCTGACCTAGAATAATCGTTGCTCTTTTTCTTTTCTTTTTATTTTGTTCCCTTTTGTCTATGTTTGTTGCTTCATTTTTCTTGTTTACGCTTTCTTTTACAGTCGAGTCCTTTTTGTTTTTGAGTCTTGATTTTTCTTTTTGTATAGTTGTTTTCCTTTTTCATTTTTGTGTTTAACGTTCCTTTCCGGTCCCAATGAGGACATTGTGAGATTTAGGCGTGGGGATGAGAAAACTTTAAACTTTGAAAATTGAAGAAAGTTGAAAAAAAACTTCAAAATTTTAGAAAATCCCAAAAGATTTTTGTTTTATTTTGGGGAATATATGTGCTATTTCTTATTGACTATGTTCTCTTGTATCCTTAGTATTAGGTTGTACATAGATGTGACGTGCATTGATAGAATCTAGTCCTAAAGTGTGATTTTTGTACACGAACTGAACCCCCGACATTAATTCTAAGCAAGCTTGACTTTGGTAGATAATCCGTAAGATTTTGAGCCTTATAGACTGATTCATCATTTTTAGATCACATTTTTCTTTCATGTGTGTCTCTTCGAGGAGCACGACTGTTGAACTTGCTTTGATTCTCTCTGAAATCACATTTAGCATATACATTATGATAACATGATAGAGGCAATCATTTGTTTAGTGAGCTACATAGCCAGATTGCCACCCTTGCGTTGAATGTTTTACCCTTTGCTAGTCCTTTTGAGCCTTGACCGTTTTTGTTGTGAACCTTTCATTTTAGCCCTTGGCCTAAACACATTTCCTACTCCTATGTCAAGGCTAATGAGGCAACATGTCATCATATGGAGGGTAACTTTTAGGTATTTTATAAATTTTGTGTTTGATCTTGGTTATGGGAATGTATCATGGTGACCGTTTGGAAATTAAGTTGTATTGCTCTTATACATGCAAGTCATTCATTCTCTTCTTGAAAAAAGGGGGGGAAAGGGGGGAAAAGCAAGAAAAATGAAAAAAAATAGAAAAAGTTCAAATGAAAAAGTTTCCATTGAAAAAAAGATGAAACAAATTCAAAATAAAAAAATTCAAGTGTTGTGAACAAGAGTGTTTGGCATGGATGTATCATTATTTATACTCATTTCGAGTAGTCCATTTTAATTGGGGTGTGTTCTTATTTTGTGTTTTGAGAGAGTGTGCAATCATTACATTTTGTATAAACATTGGTGTTCATTAGCTTTGGCTTTTAGCTCCTCATTTTCCCAAATTGATTGCCCCTCTCTTATCCTTATCCTTTAGCCTCATTACAACCTTTTTAAAGTCCTCTTGATTATTGTTTTGCATTTTGCATTTTAGGGGTGGAGAATTGAGAATCTTATAAAGCCTATGGTAGTTTGTATGATTGGAAGAGAGCTGAGTGACCCTTGTTATATTTTAAGCACATGAGTGAGAGTGTTCCATATTTTCCTAATGTGAGGTTCTACTAGTCATGCTTGTACATAATTTCTAAGTTGGGTGAAAGATTGTGTATAGATGTCATAAGTCGGATTAAGGATTTCCTAATGTGTAGCTTATGTTTATATGCAATCTAATTCTTTGGTTGCTTGAGTGATATGGTTGATTTGGATGTGCATATATCTTTCCCCAGTTTTGTACATATTAATTTTAGTGAAAAAACACAAAAAAGATTTTCGATTTATTTCTTTTAAGATTTTGTGGTTATATCTTCTGCAAACCTTCACGAGACCTTACTTGTCCACTAGGGGTAACCTAAAGGTTTAAAGGGCTTGTTGCACACGCTAGGTGCGACCGTGATTCCTACAAAAGTGAGTTAGGATTTTATTTTCTTTTTTAAGAATATTTAGTTCTGTTTTACTTGATGACTACCAATACTTAGGTGTGGGGGTATTTGTTCAACCATAAGTTATGATATTTTATACCCTTTTATTATCTAATGTTTGTTCAAAATAAATTATTAAATTAGAATTTAATATTGTTTTTGTTTGTTTCGTATGAATAAATAAATTGCTTTGAAAAAATAGAGGAAGTTGAATCAAATGAGGTTTGGATCATAACAAGCATTAGGTGAATCAAAGATAGGATCTAGAAGTGGCTGGGACTAGAACCAGCCCAGCCTGGCAGTGTCGCAGGCGGGCCGATTTATGTGGCCCAACACCCTTTTTCTTCCCTTCTCATTTCCCTTCCTTCTCTATCCGTCTAGATTAGGCCCAGATGTGCCTTCCTCCCCAGACCGGCCTAAGCGCCTCTTCTCACCCTTCTCACTTAAAAACCACATGCTGGGCACGTGACCTTTTTTCCCCCCCAACCTTCCTCTTCTTCTTCTTCTTCTTTATTCCCTTTCTTCTTCTTTCATTCCCAGCACAAAGCTGAGACCCAAAACCCGAAGAAAAAAAAGGCCTTTCAGTCTTCCTCCTTCATTACAACCACAACCATGGCGTCTCCCTCTCTCTCCTCCTTCAATCATCAACATTCATTACGCTCTTCAATGGTTACCCATTAGTTCCATCGTCATCACCATCATCACGACAGCGGTTACATTATCTGGAGGGACCGAGGGGGCTCAAATGGTAGTTTTTATCTTCAAATTTCTTCTCTGATTTCTTTGTTATTCGAACTCTAGGTTTGTTCTTTTGGGTTTGAAATTAGTGTAATTGATTAAGCTTTCTTGATTTTGATTATATTTAATAGTTTGCTGCTCTCTGCAACTCATTTAATCCAATTAAACCCTGTTTTTGATTTCCTTTCCACTGCTTTTGGCTTGCCGATTCTCTTGCTTTGACCTTTCGATGGATTCTACGCATGTTGATTTTTGCCAGGTTGTGTGTTATGTTTCAATGAACTGGATTTTGCTCAAGTTTGCATCTGTCCCGATTTCTCCCTCCTCTATTGCTTTATTTTTATTTGTTCAGGTAGAGCTGATCTGGGTCTTGGTTGTCTACTGCTCATTGCTTGATTACTCTGATGCTGTGTTCTCAGATTTGGAAGAATGAGTTTGGAACACTGATTGATGTTAGATTGATTATGGAAGTTGGATTGCGTTGCTTGTGCCATTACTCTATCCTGAATCCCTCTCCCTATAATTGAACCTCTGTTTCTGTTTATTGAGTTGATTTATGTTTTGTTTTCATTTTGGGATCTGGTAATGACTTCATTTAAGTTAGGCAAGCTTAGTGGATGTTATTGTTTGTTAGCATGTCTTAGTTTTAGTTAAGGTGATAACCATAGGTACTGTGGTCAACCGATAGATTAATTGTCGCTTTAGTTAATCATTCTAGCCATTATTTGTTTGACTCTTGTTAGCTTAGTGTAACGTCCCTAACCCCTATGACTAGGAGAGTTACATTTTTCTCGAATCCTACTTAATTTCTAGGGCAAAACGGGCGGAGTTCATCCTAAAAACTGAGCATTTCCAGGTTAGAAGCCTTACAATAAACCCATGCAATCAACAGAAGTGTAAAGAATTCTAAAATAACCTCAACGGCGACACGCCAGACTTCATAGCTCAATGAGCAACTCGCTCGCAGTACATCAAACAATATAGTTCATTAATAAAGGGGAAATTAAAGATACAACTCAACAGTTCATACAACCGCAGTAATAGGGTTTACATCCCAAAACGTAACTAACTTCAACTAAAAAGACAATTCACAAATTAGTTGGTTGGCTCACATGGCCGTACATAACGACTCCTAAACCGAATGCACTACATGAACTAGAATACTTGTTTACATATATTGACAAACTAAGAATACATTCTATAACGGCATTAAACAGCAAGACTACTCCACTGTGAGCACACATGATTTCCCTTTAAGTGAGGATAACTTCCATTTTCACATAATTGAATCGACTTATGCTTGTTACAAAGAAAACCTGGAGAAAAAGAGGAAAGAGTAGTGGGATGAGCAACCACACGCTCAGTGAGTATTCCCCGACCCCTTAAAACCAAAACCGTTGCAGGCAGTAATACCACAAATAGTCACATGTCGCGTATTAATGTATTATTATCATATTAGGAAATCACAGTTCCCAAGGACGGATCATTACCCATAAACCTTATTCTAGCCATGCAAACCCATTTCTAGGTCCCTGAATGACCAAATTTCTTTACTAACAAGCACTTAACCACATAAGCAAGCAATGAGGGCTAAGCACAGAACTTTCTTTCATAGGTTATGCACATCTAAAGCTTGAATGTTTGATTCATAACGGACATAGCCATGCCTTACTTGAATTTTCATTCAAACACTCATTCATAGAATAAGCACAGGATATGCATAGAGATCTTCCTTTCTTCTTTCTGAACGACAAAAAATTTCATTAATTCCCAACTATAGGCTATGTGATATAACACGTGATTTATGCCTTGTCTATCCAATTCACTTACACGAGATGCTTAAACACGTGGAGTAGAGATTACGCAAAGAGCTTTCTTTCACAAAGCATGCACATTCAAACTCATATGCTCGATGCATTACAAGGATATGGCCATGCTATACTTGAAATTTCATTCATACTATACTTAGAATCTTAATCACAAGATATGCATAAGAATCTTTCTTTCTCTTTTTCTGAAGACAATGTACTGAGCCTCTTACGAGTCACAAAAACTCTTTTCTTAGCCTCTTGAGGCTCATATTCTTTAAAAGGAATCTCTTTCGTATTGGTCTTATAATGACCCTTATAAGCTTTTCATATTTTATTCAATCTGGCCTCTTAATGGCCCTTAAATCTTTCTTTTTTCGGAAATACTTAAAATGGCAAAATGTCAACTACTTTTCTTTGTTGATGAGGAAAATACTCCTAGCATAAGATCATTGCAGAGTGCTGCTTGGGTGAGATTTATTCTCAACCCCATAGTGAGACCTAACACTAAGGCTTAAGCTCTAACTCTCGGGATGGTTACATATAACATATTAGACCATTACCCTCGTTAGGGTCCTCTAGGGTTTCCTAATACTAGGACTTATTCCCTAGGCTAGGGATTCCCTCATTCTAGCGAGTTCACTCCCATCATTTATATCATATTGTCCAAAGCACCTTATCTTAGCCAATTTAAAGTGTATGGCCATAGCAGCTATTAAGTTTGCTGCCTCTCATAGCGAAATCCTTTTTCATATAATGCACTCTCTTTTTATTTAAACTCCTTAGGGATTCCCCCATTCTAGCAAGTTTACTCCCAAAATTGTATTTGTATATTTAAAATAGGCCATCGATCACTAACAGTTATGCTACTATTAGTTACAACCACGAAAACCTTCTTTTTCAAACTCACCCTCACTCGCAAGATGAAACTTAATGACATAAAGGGAAGGGGGTTTGCACGTAACACATTCAAACACTTCATAATCAACTCAGGAGAATAAGCTACACATGGCCTCACAATCCACACGATTGCGGTCAATTACAATCCAGGCTCCCTCCTAACACAACACCGACCACAAAGAACCTCAAAATTCTTATTAGTCCATCCTCAAGCCATCCAACTACCAGCTCGGTTTTATTTCCATAACCATAGCCTAACATTCATAAAAATCAAAAAGAATGTGCAACAGCAGCATTTAAACTTACCGAGAAAGCAGCGTCCAATCAGCGGCACATTACGATATCCATAATTAAATAATTACATGTAACATTAACTTAAATAAGGCCTTTGGCGAGCTATAATGAACTAATAAAGCATGCAACCAACTATGCATTCATAATTCGTAATTAAAGAATAAGCATGCCAAACCTATGTCATTTTCATACATAAACTAATCTAAATAACGGTTTCGATTCTGTTTTAATTAGCCAAGGTTACTAGATCATTTCAGAATCATTATGAATTACCTATTTAGCATGCATCGCTTTTAAGGCGCTCCTAGATTTCCTCAAAGACATTTTCAAGTAAGGATTAACTAAATTATCATGCTTCGATTTAAAATGTTCTTTAGATCGTTTCATGGACACTTTCAAGTAGGAATTAACTAAAATAACAAGCATCAATTCGGAGCATCCTTAGGTTATTTTGAAGTCATTTATAAGCATGGATTAACTAAACTGACATATATCGATTGGAAGCATTATTAGGTTATTTCAAATCCACTTTCAGGCATGAATTAACTAAGCTAACATATATCGATTTGAAGCCACTTTCAAGCGTTAATTAACTAAACTAACATATATCAATTCAAAGCATTATTAGGTTATTTCAAAGTTACTTTCAGGCATGAATTGACTAAGCTTGACATATATCGATTCGAAGTATTCTTTACTCACATATACCCAATTTTGCTAAACATGAAAGCCACCAATTCTGACAATTTCAAAGAGGTCACTTTCTTCCCTAACTAAACAAATTCTTCTAACCTATTTAAGCAGCGTATTCAGACATATAATTCAATTCAAATTTGGCAGTTTGGGCAGCAGCTGACATGCATTATCTCAACTCATTTGAGTTTAAATATAACATGCATAATCTGTCACCCTGTTCTTGATTAATCTAACTAAGCCTAAACTAACATGCATCATCATTTTAGGGCTAAAACAATTTTCAAAATTACTAGTACTTTAGGAGGCGAGAAACACCCACCTCGAATCCAAGCTAAGAACCCGTTTTGAGGGCTTTTGGGACTGATTTGGATGCTCAAGAACTCAAAATACGTCCCTCTTTGCTGCTACTCTCAGACCCGAAGCAAACCAATGCAAACCTGTTTCCAGCTCTCTTTCGGTCTTGCCTCGTCGCTGGAAACACGCCCAACCACCGACGGGGGTGGTCGCGGTGGTGGTGGTGCGTAGCCCACAGTGTATGGGGTTTTGAAACCCTATCTTTTTCAACCCTTCCCGCGTGGTTCCATGGTTCGAGTCGTGCAGTAAAGGTGATTGCTGAACCATGCCGTCCGGCGCCTCCTCCGGCCACTCCTTCTTCTCCCTCTCCCCCCCTCTCTTTCTCTCTCTCTCTGTCTGTGCATGGTGATCAGGGGTCGCGGGCTGGGAGCAGCAGAGCTCCCTCCCTCTCTAGTGTGGTTTTTTTTTTGGGGAAATAGAAGAGGCTTCGGCCCCCTTTTATTCTTTTTCCTTTTTCCCTTTTTCTTTTTTTTTGTTTATTTTGTGCTCAATTGCTACTACAACTAGATTCCCGATCCCAAATTCATTAACGCTCAGTGTAGGTTTGGGTTGAGATGTTCTAAAATCGGCATCCTAACTAAATTCGGGAAACAACTAAATAACTCAAATAACGATTTCAAAGGCATGAGTTCGCATCAGCTCAAGGATTTTCTGAATAATTAACGATAACAATAATAATAAAAATGGTGACAAAATATTCTTTTTAGTAAAATTATCATTCACATAGGCGTATCAATAATAATTTAACTTATATAGTTAATAAAAATACGATTTTATAATGTAGAAAGACAATATAATCAACTTAACGTAAAATAGGGAACACGGGTGTTGCATTCTTCCCCCCTTAAAAGAATTTCGTTCTGGAAATTCTAAGGTTCACAGTTCAATCGTACCTAAGACGTGCACACACTTGACACAGTCTACACAAATTGCACTAAAATCCAAAATCTCGTTTACAATCAATTGAAACCGAAAAAGGGCATATGGTATCCAGTCTCCTCCTTGTCAATCCTCTTCAAGCATCTACTTACTCTATTTAGGCGCTAAGGGCAAATCGTATCGAAGAGGAGTGAATGAATTGGCATAGAAAACCATATTGAGCTTGTTTTGAAAATGAACATGGACCTTCGATTATCTAGACTTAACTCGCATAGTAAACAACAACTCTATGCATACGCATCTATAAGTGGGCGTCTAAAGGTATGACAACTGGGACAATGACATCTCAAGGTCACATACTAGTAGTCTCATTCTAATACATGAATTCAAGTCACTTTTAGGATCACAATTATTAACATGGAGATTCTTACAACACATTAGGGTAATAAGAACATCACATAGCACCACGTAGCATCACTCAAGCACAACAGCATCGCATAGTATCAGCAATGCAGCATTCTCTAGCTTAGGAATTGTAAGTAACATGAAACCGTCTAATACGCATATAGCAAGCAACTCGCAAAATGAAAACATATGCAACCGAAATTCCTGGAACGTGTGGATTATGGGCCTACACGCTGCTGCTACGCTATTCTGATCAAACATATATGGGCAAGAATATGTGAATGCAGGTTTCTAGGGTTGCCTCATCATGCTTCAAATATGCACGTATGCAATTATTCAGCTATAACATGGAATCATAGAATTCACGGAATGCAAACAACAAGCGAGAGGTCATGCCATTCTATGAATTGCAAAACTTAAATCATCTGGATAATCAAGTCACATACCAACCCGGACTCAAGTCAAGTAAACACCAAGAAGTGCAACAACTTATTCATAAAACACATAACTAGTTAAGAATAACGGACTTAAATAACTGTATGACCTTCTATGTGCTTTAGACTGTATACAATGCTAAGACTATGCTTTAAAGCATTCGGGCTCCTAGTAAGGTCCCACAAAAAAACATCTAGGTAAGTAGACATGAGTGCAACCCTTATTTAAAACCTAAGGCTAAGGTTATGCCTTGAGGTTTGCCCAAATTGTTTGGAGTTAGTCATCAATCAACTAACAAGGGGTAAGAACAGCGACATTATTGGTCTTACGGATATACATTGAGGTTTTGCAACACATTTGTCTTAAAAAGGTAATTGTGGAGGCCCGAGGAATTCCTAGTACAGATGGGAAGGTTCTGCCTTTTACTATAGGCATTCTGACTTTTACATTGAGGTTAATGCTTAAGAAGATGTTGGAAATGTATAAATTATCGCTCCAAAAGACAACAAGGAGATGCATGTGGTATAACAATTCCAAAGTATGTCAGGTTCTCCCTTATATCTCCATTTTAGGTGTGTTGGGGTTGATATAGCCAGGACACCATCAATCCTACAATAAGAATAGCGTTTCATGCCGCGATGAGCATAACTCCTAGCTGACTCGAGACTAACGGTGGTTACGTGTTGGGAAGCAAGGAAGACTCCCTATGTAGATGACAATCTAAGTTAAGGTCGCATTTAAGCATTAATGGCACATATACGAAGGCTTGGGATAACACTTAGGCAACAATCAACTGGACTCTATCACAGTCACCCATATTGACACAAGCGAATACGAAGTTCTCACATCATTCCTTCAGCAATTGAGAAGTCACATAAAAAGGGTATCGCCTAAAAGACCTTTTAGTTAGGAAAACAATCTTTAATCACTTACAAACAACTTGTCATGAACACATCAGGTAACATACGCATTTTGGCATGTAGGTATCCGAAACATCCAGTCACACATAGACACTTATCCTCATAGAACTAGGCTCGAACATCATTGTAAAGCATTTGCAAGTCTTTGTACGCAACAGTAAGACCTAACTATGCAATTAGGAAGGTCTTTAATGCGAAAGAAAAACCTTAACTCACTATTTAGGAAGAATCTTAACCTTCAAAGCCTCTAGGTTTTAACAGGAGAATAGTTTAACTTCCGCCGAACGACGAGGTTCGGCAGTGACCTTTATTGCGTGATTCGAACCATGGCACCACGCAACAAGGGTTGAAAAAGTTCGGGTTTCCAAACCCCACACACTGTGGGCTACGCACCACCACCACCGCGACCACCCCCGTCGGTGGTTGGGCGTGATCCCGGCGACGAGGCTAGATCGAAGGAGAGCTAGAAACGGGTTTGGGTTGGAACGTTCTAAAATCGGCGTCCTAAGTAAATTCGGGAAACGACTAAATAACTCAAACAACGATTTCAAAGGTATGAGTTCGCATCAACTCAAGGATTTTCTAAATAATTAACGATAATAATAATAACATAAATGGCGACAAAATATTCTTTTTAATAAAATTGTCGTTAACATAGGCACATAAATAATAATTTAACTTATATAGTTAAAAAAACGATTTATAATGTAAAAAGGCAATACAATCAGTTTAACATAAAATACGGAACGCGGGTGTTACACTAAGTCTACTATGATAGTTTAACTTTACCCTGTAACCCTAATTTCATCCTCGTACCTGCGGAGACGACCCTCAAGTAACAAGATGATAGGCATATACTTGCAGCATTACATTTTTCACTCAAAATTATCGAACATGAGGTCCCACCTTTTTGTTTGTTTTCATTTTCTCCATTTTGTGCTATTTGTTTTTGTAAGCTCCCACACGGTAAGCAGATATGGCTACTACCTTATTTACTGGTCTAGTTCAACTCTGAACTACCTAGTTGAACTACCAACAGTGGGTTCTGTGTTGCCACCAAAACCATTGGGGTTCTATGTCACCACTACAACCGTTTGCACGCTCAAGTACACCCCCAGAATTATACAACTTTCAAGACCACTTTATTTATATATATGTGTGTGTCTACACACACACGCGTGCGCGCACACACACACACACACACACATATATATATATATACAAACACACACACACATACATATATATGCATACACACATATATACATACATATATATATATATACATATATGTATATATATATAAATATATACATATACACACATACATATACATATATATGTACGTATATATGCATATACATATATAT
>JACYFF010031958.1:67870435-67886421 GCA_017589665.1 Selenicereus undatus | reverse complement strand
TATATATATATATATATATATATATATATATATGTATGTGTGTATCATCTGACTCAGGCACTGTAATTATGCAATTACCTATAATCCAACTCTCACAACTCCCATTACCATTGATTTTTCATAGGTCCCACAACATCACCAAAATTCTAATCAAACCCATCCCTCAAACTGGAGAAGGAATTATGACCAATCACAAATATTAACCAAATAGAAGAAGAATTTATTCACATGCTTGCAATTTAGGGTCAAACAATTTTGAATTTAAAATTTTTGTGGAGAAATTGAAGCACAGAACTGTAAACTTGAGATTGGTAAAGTAGGAAATTGAATAAGATGATTAGTGAGCATATTGGATTGCTTGATTTTCAAAAACCCACCCTTCTGCCTACTTTTTGGGCTTACATGCCTCTCTTTTTCCTTTTCCCCTGTTCTCTTCCTCTCTTTTTCCTTCTCTAGCTCTAGCGTGAACAAGCATAGGCACAGTCCTCTTTTTTTAGCCTAAATATTCTAATGGGTAAAGGAAACAAACACACCCCCTAACTCCTCCTCTAAGGCCACATATCCGCCTTTTTCTTTCGTAATCATCACCTTTTCTTTTCTTTTTTAAAAGCTTAAATAACGAGTCCGCCCTGCCTTACATAATTAACAAAGCAACTCCCCTTCTTGATCCTTTTTTTTGCGTTAAAAATATATTTGGAGTGGCCTTGATGCCATTGTTAGAAAATTTCCTTGAATTACTGCCTAGTAGACTAAGAAAAATTTTGATCGATGCTAGTTTAAGGTACACTAACCTCAAGGAACTAGCCAAAAATAAAACCATGAATCTCGCACTCCGCCCTTCCCCTTTAAAAGCTTATCCTTGAAATTTAAATACCTATGTACCTATTAGGAAGACAGTTGGATATTTGCCTCATAGGCTCCCATGTTGCTTCTGTAGTTTTGTTACTCTTGCACTGGACCTTGACGTATGGAATAGTCTTATCTCTCAGTCACGTGCTCTTACAACTCTAGGATGAGTATGTCTCTTCGATGAAAGTAAGATCTTGGTTGACCTCCAATGGTTCATACTCAATCATATGGGTGAGATTAGGTATGTATTTACAGAGATCATAAACGTGGAAGACATTTTGTATTGCTCGCAAGGAGGGAGGCAAGGCTAACTGCTAAGTAGTCGGTTTGATCCGCTGTAGGATTTGGATTGGACCAGCGTATCTGGACCTTAGCTTTCCCTTTTTGCCAAATCTTACACTTCTGTTATGTAGTGACACCTTTAGGAACACATAATCCCTCACTTGAAATTCTAGAGACCTTATTAAATTAACGTAATTTTTCTGCCCACAGTGGTGGCTTGAAGTCTTTTCCCTACTGTCTTAATTACCTATAAACTGTGATCCATCAATTAAGTCTTCCCTAGTATTCTTTCTCTTATTTTATTCTAGCGTACTAATGCTTGCCTCCAATGATAATACAAGGCCTCGTAAGGACCCACACTGATGCTTTGCATGATAGCTATTAGCCTATTACTGTAAGCAAATTCTATGCCTACAAGATATTGATCCCAATGACCTAGGTAGTCCAGGGTACAAGCCCTCAGCATGTCATCCAAGGTTTAAATGGTTCTCTCTAATACCACCAAATGTAACACCCACCTTAAGGGTAAGTTACATTACCAGAACCTCCAAGGAGTGCCTAAGGCTAAAGGACGGAGCTTAAGGACATAAGAAAATAAACATGTAAATGAATAAACGAAATGGTATTTAGCAGCATAATATTTGGCGTTTTTCCTCATGGGCATGCCAAGTAGATAAGTGCAACCTATATAAATTGAAGTAATGTACTAACTAGGGAATCTCCTAAGGAGAACTCGAAGACCACATGCCTGAGCATGTGATTCATGGAAGATATCAACCTGCTAGCTGTAACTTTCCTATAATTATAAAGAAAAGAGAGGAAAAGTGGTTGTGCAATAACAGAATCAAACTGAGCCTTACTAGTGAGGTTTAGTTTACATGCATAGCCATAGCTACATTTAACATTACATAAGCCTTCCCATGGCCACTCCGCAACTAAAAAGTGCATTCTCAACTAAAAAGTGCATTCTAGCACCCATGTAATACATCAAAATGACCATGCAACATATCATCACCAAAACATCCTTCAAGTATGCCTTATTTACTCTAAACATGCCTGAAAATAACAGTAATTTACTGCTGACATATACCTGGGAAAAGGAAATATAGAGGGGGTGAGCAACCACCGCTCAATGGTTGACCTAAGTTCCTAAAACCAAAGTACCGCATCGATAAGGTCAAAACTTGTTATGTTACACAAAACAATATAAATTAAAATTTAGTTACACATATGTACATTACCTTTCGAAATCACAACTCAATGTCAATTGCTCAAAAAACATGGAATTATCCTTCCAGATTTGGGAAAAAAATATGGAAGAGTTATATAAATCACTTGTTCTTTTTAATAACTCCCCTTGGCTTCCCTAAGGGGTTAGATTCCACATTCTCCCTTTTTTATGTGTTCCAACCAAACCATGTTAAATTTGTTTTAATACGTGGTCATATCCTCTAGTTGATTCAATCACCTAGTGCCTCTTGATCTCGGGAAACTAATAGATGGAAGTGCTATAACACTCCTATCAAGGCCTTGAAGGTAATTACAGTGGCGCGAGCATCGATGACTCTTCCATACAACGGCCTGGATTCTGGACTGATACTAGCTCTTTTGATACAGGATTGACCCTTTCAAATCCAGAATCAATAATCAATCATTTGTTTGTAGTTCAAGTTCAGAATTCATTTTGAATAGGGTTTGGTTCATAAAAAATCATACTTGTTTGTAAACAGGGCATTCCCATCATTCAAATGTTATTCTGAAATACTTGGATAGACATTGTTAGTTATCTCCTTCCATGTTAACGAAATTATTTGGGTGATAGTTTGGATCCTGCCCCTTATTTTATGAAACCCAAAATCCTCAAAGCTATATTCAAATCCATTCAAAATTCTTGCTCTTCCTAATAGCCAATCCCATTGAATTTTCACTCACTACCCCTAGGCCAATGTATTTTTCCCTTGTCTTCGTTCTTTTTTTTGTTTGCCTTTAATTCCCAACTTAGCATTTAATTTCTTAACACTTCTCTTTTTTTTGGCTTCGCCACTTACTTTCTTATTCAAACTATTATCTCCCACTATTCTTAGGGATGAGGTCCTATCTAAGAAGTTATGGAATATCCCAATTCGAACTAAGTACACCCCAGAGTAGGACCCTTTAGTTTTAACACTCTTCAACCCAAAATATACATAAACTATAGGCTCCCCGACGGTAAGCAGAATCGACTACTACCCGGTTCATTGGTCTGGTTCAATTTTGAACTAGCTGGTTGAACTGCCCAGCAGCAGGTTCTATGCTTTCACCACAACCATTGGGGTTCTGTGCTGCCACTACAACCATTTGCCAGTTCAAGTACATCACTTTAGAATTATACCACTTTCAACACCTCTTTATTTACGATAGTTCGTGGCCCCCAAAAACAGTAATCCTAAATTGGAAAAAATTGATTCAATATTGTATATACTCAAGGTTCTCATCTATCTCAATCAACCCCCATAAAAGTGATTTAAAGAAGGAAATATACGCATATATATAATCTAACTCAGCCACTTTAATTATACAATTGCCGATAATCTAACTGTCATAGCTCTCAGCACCATTGATTGTTCACAACATCCATAACATAACCCAAATTCTAATCAAACCAATCCCTCAAATTGGACAAGGAATTATGAACAATTACAAATATTAACCAAATAGAAGAAGACATACTCACATGCACGCAATTTAGGTGCAAACAATTTGGAATTTAAATTTTTTATAGAGAAATTAAACCACTCACCTCTAAACTTGAGATTAGCAAAGTAGAAAGTTGAATTGGATGATTAGTAAGAATATTTGATGGTTTGATTTTCAAAAACCCTTCCATCTTTCTTTAATTGACGAGATTAGACATAGTGGAAAATCTTATTCAAGAATTTGTACTTCATTTAGCATAAATATCTTTTCTGAAACCTAAAAAATAAAAATGTACATAATATGCAGTATAAAAACTCAAAAATAAGTAGGAGAAAAATAAATTGAAAAATCATTTCAAAAGGCAGAGAAAGAAGAAGAAGAAGAAGATGGAGTATAAGCAGTATAAACTTGAGGAATTACATAATATGTTTGATAAAGAACAAAACTCAAAAGAATTAAACAAAATCATGGGTGTAACAGCTGAAAAACAATAGGTATTATCTAATGACAATGAAAAGATAAATAGTGTTCATTTAGAAGAAAAAATATATCAGCAGATGAACCTAATTAAACTATAGGATTTTAAGGTCGTTCCTTTAGAAGAAATGTGGAGGAAACTAGATTTAAAAAATGATAAAATGGTATTAGACGGTGAAATCAACGAGATTGGAGAAGAGCTCAATATAAATGAAATCGAGCAAATCTAGTCAACAATGTTGTTCCTAAACCTAAAGAATTTGGTGAGTGTTCTAGAAAAAATACCCATTTTATGAGAACTACATACAATTAATTTTTCCTTTGGGTTTATCCGAAGGAATACCACAATCTTTGAAGAAATTGGTCTTATCCCAATTAGCCAAACAGGATACATCTTAAACATTGATGGAACTCACGATAGGAAAGAAATATTTGAGCATCGGAAAAGAGGAATAAATAGTGTCTTGAACTTAAATACCACATAGACTAAAGGAAATTTCTTAAATTATATCGAGTATAGTGTTTCTGGTACTGTAGCTGAGAGGTATGATTCATTAAATGAGAACGGTAAAAATGCATTAAAAATGATGAAAACACCAGCTACACTGCTCAAAAATTTATGTAAGGAAATCAATACTGAATTTATCGGAGCTAAACTTGATTCCCCAAAAAGCTAGAGAATGGCAAAGAAACATTAATAACATAGACTTGTGGGATGTGAGATATATGGAGAATTATATTGTTGAATATAGTCAACACTATTAAAAAATTGGACTTAATGAAACCAATCTTGGTATATTTTATGACAAATTATCATATCCAATTAATTCTATAATCAATGAAAAGTATATTACGTGGTTTGAAAAAGTAGATGTCATTAACACCCTTGGAATAAAAATCTCTTATTTAAGAAAATGGGTCACTGATCTTTGTCATGATCTCTAAAAACAAAAGAAAATGAAGAAACAATTTTTGGCATGTTGGGATAATCCTCACCAATGGGGAAAGGGACTTGAGAGGAAGAAAAAGAAAATTTTGTAAGGAAAAGATCCCTAACAAGCAAAGGGGGAGAAATAAAAAAATATTATAACAAACTAAGCCCTAAAAATAAAATTTTTTAGAAAAGTCACTTATTGGCCTTCCTGAAAAAACAACTGCAAGTGTTGGGCATGTGGAGAAATATGATCTTATAGAAACTAATGCAAAAATATGAAGAATAATAAGCTTACAGAAACATTTGGGTAGTCTCAATTATTTTAAACTGAGCGAATAAGAAGCACTAGATCTAGCACTAAAAAACAACAAGAGAACTATCGAAATGGTGGAAGGAGATCTAGAAATAACAGACTATAAGTGTGATGTGGTAGAAGTTAATCTCATTAATTGGAAAAATATCCTTACGCATAACAAAGATAGCAAGTATAGATATATCCATGTTGGAAGTGTCCAAATGCAAATTACTCATTTACAGTATTATGGCGAAGATATTGACCTTTATGCTTTGCTCTGTGATATTAGGCATACCAAACTTAGCAATCAAACTATCACAGGGATTAAGACCAATTTATGTAATGGAGTAGTGGGATTCAATTGCCGACCTGGGTATTCTGTTAGTCTAAAAGATGAATATGCCAAAAAAACTTCCTATCCCTTAAGGTAAAAATAGGTGGAATGGACATGAAAAAAGGAGGATACCCATCAAGGATATTTTGACAAATTATACATCCAAAAGGCTAAGATAACAATGATAAAGGTAGGAAAATTTGAAAGTCCTATGCCAATGTAAAAATTCAAAGGATAAAGTCCAATCCATAGGATATAAAATTTGATAGGTCTTAGATATCTAGTTTGTCAATCCCGTAAAAATCAATAAGAAAAATGTAATAAAAATTAATGAAAATGGTAAAATTACCATTAAACCCAAATTATTAAGAAGCACAAGTACAACATCATAATGGAGAGAATGATCTTCGATAACTACAAAAGAGCTTGACGAAGATGATATAATTAGTATGACTAATGAAATGAGTAAAACGAGCTTTGAACCTTCAAGACAAATTGTAGGCCGAAGTGTGAGTCTAGATAGAAAAGTCATTAGGTACAAACCAAGAACTGTTAGTGAGTCAATTAATAAGGATGAATTAGTCAAAATATGACTATGAAAATTTGCTATGAAGTCACTAATACAAGCCCTAATGGTATCTACATCCCAACAAATGTATGCTAAGAAGGATATAATATATATGAATTATGTGTCTACATCGAAAGTGATTATTGTGTCTATTTTAGAAAAAGATCTTTTTGTTCATAATTTATATGGAAAAAAGGCAAGAATCCTTTACAAGTAAGGATAGCTAATAATAGTATAATGAGCTACAACGAAGTCATACAAGGGTTATCCGTATAAATAAGAGAAGCCCAATGTATTATACTAGTTCTTTGGACTACTGATAAACCATCTCATGATATGATTATTGAACATAATGTTTAGAGGCTATATTTTTCATGCACACAGACCATAAATCAAATAATATTCACAATAAGTGGTCACTTAGTTCTGATTGATAAATCAAGTAAAGCTTACACCCATCAAAAATTAAGCTTACACGCAACTAGCGTGCTGAGAAAATAACGCCCACACAACGTGAGATAGCATTGACAATCTCACCACTTGAGTTATCTATTAAAGAGTAAATTGTCAAACAATAAGAGCAATCACTCAAAGAACTCTACTCTAACAATCCTTTTAAATTTTGGAGAAAAGACAAATATTATTCGAGTCAAACAAATGGTGTATACACACCAGGATATTCATGAATTTAACAACCAAATCTAAGAACTTTTGTACAAAAGGTTAATACGAACAGCAAGAGTCCTCACACCAGCCCCGTTTTATGGTAAGAAATTATGCAGAAGAAAAAGAGGAAAAGTTAGAATGGTAATCAATTACAAAAAGTTGAATGATAATATTGTCTTTGATGGTTATTATATTCCTAACAAAACAATTCTTTTCAATACAATTCAAGGAGCCTTTTGGTTCTCAAATATGGATTGCCAAATGGGTATTAGTAGATAAAATGGAAGAAGCAAGCATTCCTTAGCTGCTTTTTGTGCCTCTTAAGGACATTATGAGTTGATAGTAATGTCATTTGGTCTTAAAAATGAACCACAAATATTTCAAAGGAGAATGGATAACACGTCCAAAGATCTTAATTATTGCTGTCTAGTTTACATCGATGATGTCCTCGTCTTTTCTGATACCATAGAGCAGCATAAAGATGATGTCTCAACTGTCACCCAAAGATGCATTGATCATGGTATTATTCTTGATAAGAACAAATGCGTTTATGCTGAACAAAAAATCAAGTTTTTAGCTGTATAGATAAATGCTGGACAAATCATTCCACAAAAACATATTTTAGAAAAAATAGAAAATTTTCCTAACAAGATTGAAAATAGGAAGTATTTAGAAAGGTTTCTTGGATGTCTTACCTATGCTTCAAACTTCATTAAAGATCTAGCTAAATTGAGGAAACCATTGTAACAAAAACTGAAGAAAGAAGTAAATTGGACATGGACACTGACTGATTCAAATATTGTTCAGAACTTCAAAAAGATGTGTAAAAATCTTGCCATTCTTTATTTGCCTATTGAAGGATACGATTTAATTCCGAGGACAGATGCCAGCAATGAGCACTAGACTACAGTGCTCAAAATGAAAGAATGAGAAAAAGTCTGCAAATATTGCACTGGAAGCTTTCGTAAAAGTAGTATGCAACTAACTCACAATGGACAAAGAAATCCTTGCAATTATAAGGGGAATCGAAAAGTTCTTAATCTTTTTTGCCCGAAAAACTTTCCTTATTCAATCCAATTGCCACTAAAAACTTGGTTTTATGAAAAATAATTTCTCAAATAGGCAAGCGCGAGGGCGACTCCTTTGTTGGCAATTATGGCTTAACCATTTTTCCTTGTCTATTGAACATATACAGGGATCAAAGAATTCTCTCCTTAACCAATTTTCCTTCCCTATTGAACATATTCAGGGATCGAATAATTCTCTGGTAGATAGCTTAACTCGAGAACTTGTCGATAGTGATCATCAGAGTAGAACTATTGCTGAAAAAGGAGGAAATCCAAAATGAAGTATCATTACTGCTAGAATGGGTTTCCTCTTCTAATAGAATCTTTATGTATATTTTGGAATTCTAAAGAAAAAGTAGATGGCGCTTAGGCCTGCTGTGTTAAGCCTATCCAATGGCACAAAGATTAAACCTTCTAGAGTTACAATGAGTTATCTAAGGTGTCCTTATTATATTGAAGAAAAAATAAGTTATCATGTTTAGGAAAAATGGTTCAATGACTGATATGCAGCTCAGATTGACTACTATAAGAATTATTCCTATGATATTTAAGAGTCAAGGAGTACTAAGATTTTTTTATGGATAGATCTAGAGTTGTGGTGTTAAATTCCTAGCAAATTTAATCTCTCTAGATGACCCGATCATGAATGCTTGAGAATATGGAATGGTAGCTTACCTAATGGAAATCCCAGATGCAAAGTTCCCATTCTTCTCCAGACTCACTAAATTCAACTATGCATGTTTAAAAGGATCCATTAGATTCTCACATCTCCTGACGGGCGAACAAAAATTTCATTCATTAGAAGTTTGTATGCCGAGGTACATTGTGCAATAATTGAGTACGAAAATGGAAAAGTCAAACTAGTCCATTATATTGCTCAATTAGTTGATTTAGACAACCCCAATGATCAATGAAAAGAATGGTTTCCAAAACCATAAAAAGTAGTTAGTGATCCTACTTTAGCAAGAACCATTGGTCTTTATGTTATTTATCATCAAATATGGGCATTAATTGAACATCAAAAAAGACTAATGCATTAGGGGAACACTAGTTTCGATTATCATAATGATATCAGCAAGCACATGAAAGTAAAAGGAGCTACTTTAGAAGATGTCTTTGGTTATCTCTGTGATGTTGGAGATAGAAAATTCTTATTAGGAAAAGGAAAGAAATATCTTCATAAATTATTTAAAAGATGGAATCCAGAGCATCTTCAACTTAATGAAGATTTTGATCATTATCTAGATAATGATAGACTGCAACATATTATTGGTGATGAAGGCATGTGGAATCTCAATATGGATGACTAGTCTTGTTAGCATAAACGACTTTGAAAGGTTACTGCACTATTACTATAATATTTTATCAAATGTCAAGCTAGTAAAATAATGCAATCTATTATAGCCATATGAAGAAAACTGTAGTTATGTGAAAATATCACTGTGTACTGTAGTCAAGGAATCCTATATAGTTCATCTCCTCTATAAAGGGGAGGTTGAGTAATGAGAAGGGACATGATTTTTGAGCATACTTGAGCAAAAGAGAAGTCGGAATTCCCCATTTCTCTATGAGCAAGCATCTCTGATGATCTTAGTAGCTTAAGCCCTTCTTCAATCTATCGATTGCAATATTTTCACTTTCAAGCTTTCAATAAAAGTTTCCCAGTAAGGAATGTTATTCAACTGAATCTTATGTCTTAAATATTGTAATTTCTTGATTATCCTTTAACTTTTAAAACTTGATCAGTGACTACGGTTTGAGGCAGAAAATGAAGCTGATCGATGTTATGCCAGATCTAACGAATGTGTGGTTGAGATTAGCAATCTCTGTAAACTGGAAGGTAGAGGAACGCCAAGATCCAACGCAAGCTAAGTTCACGTAATGGTGAAAACTCTCTAATTAAGCTTTATTATTTTGCTAGGCATGGTGGGCGTAGACCTGGAAAAACTGACCCGAGACCCGAAATCCGAACCGAACGACCCGGATCCATACCCAAACCAACACCCAAAGTGGGATGAACCTATTTGGACCTGAACACCCGAAATAAACCGATCCATAACAAAACGAAACCCAAATTGTAGCATGACCCAAAATGACCCATTTCCAAAATGACCCGACCCAATTTAAACATGATCCCTGGTGACCTGACCCGAAGTGAACCGAAAAAGAACAACCTGAACCCGATCCGAACCAGACTCGATTTAAAACCAATCCGATTCTTACCCGACTCAATTTTACCCGAATAAGTAGTAACTTTTTTGGGGGGTTTTAGTCTTTCCTCTTTTGGAGAGAATTTTGAATTTTCCAAACTCAATTAGTTGCATTTAGGTGGTGTGAATTTTTACAAATGAAATCAATTAAAATTTTAAAAGGAAAAAACACAATAGTAGATAGTTCTAAGTTTTTAATTTGATAGATATGTACTAAAAATATAAGAGAAAAAAATATTTTGTCATAATAAGAATTAAGAAAAGATAAGTATAATTAATAATTTTTTAAACTTATTAGGATATAGTAATTCGATTTTACTATTTGATTTACTTAATGACTTAATGCAATGCACTCTATGATTATAAATTTATAATATCATTCTGTGACTACTGTAAAAAATGATGCATTATTGATCTACGATTCTAAATCATCTTCATAACATATTGAATTTTACAAAATCACATTTAGGAATGTATCGTTGAATATGATCTCATAATAATGTGACTCATTTGAATTTTGGACAATAAATTCTAGGTCTCGAGTTTTGCTAACGAACATTCATAATTACATAAATATAATGCTAATTGACACATACTCATATATTGTCGTTACTTTTTCGTTTTGACTCATTGAGCAAATGTAGATCAAGTTGTTAATTTCACAAAGACAATTCTTTGAATTTTGATATAAGATCACTTAACAAGCTATCAAATAACATTGATTCGATGACCAAAAATATCGACTTGAGCCAATATGTTTCTATTTACCAACTCCAAATATGACAAACGTGAAGTTATAAATAAACACCAAGGTCTAAATAAAAATTTCATTATTTTCTTTCTTTTTTTTTTCATTTTTCAAGGTATATTATGGTATTGGAGCTCACAAATAAGACCATTGACAAATGATTTGCGTTAGGTTGGTCCACTTATTTTCTCATCGCATGAACTCAATTGAGATGATTAAAACTTGGCTTAACGACACATAATCCTATGGATAATTGCACGACACATTTGATATAGCGTTAGGGACGAGTTGTATACTTGTATTTGTAATTTATTAAATTTCTTAGTAAATTCATAACTAACCTCATATAGTTTTCCATTATTTTATATATATATATATATATATATATATATATATATATATATTCAATTATCATTAACATATGAATTAAAAGAGAAATCTAGAATAAATGGGTTTGCCTAATTAAACGGTCTTTATCTTTTAAATACAATTGAAGAGTAAAGAATTAAAGATTGCTATATTGAAAACATACAATGATTCGAAATTAACCCAACTTGATTTATACCAATTTCGATTTACGCATGACCTGATATTGACCCAAACATTGAACTGAATCAAACCCGACCCAATTACACTTCAGTCATACCCGATCCGAACCGGGCTACTGTAGACAACCCGAAATAGACTCGCCCCAAATTCCACCCGAACCGAACCCGTACCGACCCGAACATAGTACACGTAAGTAATCCGAACTCGAACTTCATCCGACCCAATGGTTGACCCAAAAGTGACCCAAACCTGAACTTTATCGGAACCAAACCCGAACCCGACTCGATTATAGTTGACCCGAAAGTGACCCGAACCGAACTAAGACCCGACTCGTACCCGACCCGAATGACCCATTTGCTAAGTTCAGCTGGGCATATAATCATTGAAAATGCAATATTTATGATATAAGTAGTAGATTATGATAACTGGTACTAGTAAAGTCATTATAAGAAGTTAAATCATTGAAAACAAGCATCTTTGTTAAATAACTCAAAAAATAGCAAAGTTACTCAAAGCACCCAATTTGGCACAAAGTTGAAAATTTTCAAAAGTTTCGAGGCAAAATAATAATGAAAAGGACCAGAAAGTCACTTTTTCCAAACCCAGATGGACCAAAAACTTCATTTTCCTATTTTCTAGACCTACCAATTCAGGCATCGAAGTTGGAGGTACTAAATTGTTAATGTTTCATGTTTAGTACACATAGACTTCTTTGGTGCCAAAGAACATTATTTCTTATGGTGAATTCCTTGATTCTATTCTCTTCTACTCCCTTCTTGATTTTCATCTATTCAGGGTCTTCAAGCTATGATGGAATGGATTTAAGTATTTTCCTCGGTGATTTAATTATTTATTTTTGAGCTTAATAGATTGTGGTGCAAAATTTAATGAACTCAACCGATTCACTAGGACTCATGTGGCCATAGAGGAGAATATAACTTAACCCTAGGGAGTTGATCTAAAAGAACTTCTTTAGCTAGTCTACTCATTCTATTGTAACCCATATGGCTAAGTCTAGCATGTCACTTAACATATTCAGAATCAAAGTCAAAATATGAGACAAAAATAGAAGATGTATTATTATAAGAATCACTAAACTAAAAACAATGAAATCTCTTTTCAATGTTGCATGGCCAAACAAATTGCCATTATAAAACATGTTTAAACCATTAGGATGAAAACCAAAAGAAAAACCTATTCTCATTAAGGAGATAAAAGGCACTAAGGGGAATTGCACCGCATGTGCACAGAGAGCATCATGGCGAAGCATCTTGTTTCTTCCACGAAATTTGAGCTTGTATGTTCCTATCCCACGGACATCTTCTTTGCCATTCCTCAGTACGACAGTTCATCAAGCCACCGAGTAGTGACGGAACTCCACAAATCTAGCCTTATCTTGAAATATGTGCTTGGTCACCCTCGCGGCTCCAATCCATTAAAGAAGATAGTTAGCAACAAATGCATGGGAACAAACATATAATTAAGGAGTTCTAGTGCGAACAGGTATGTTGGTCGACTTAGGACAATCCCAAGTAAAATGCCCTTTCTTTCCATAATTATATCACTTCACATGTGCTATACTCTTCTCTCCATTGCCCTTGGCCCTTTTTCTTCTTGGGGGCATCACCTTTAGAGCGAGAGTTTTGATGAGGATGAGGACCTTTCTTAGGCTTGTTGTCATGATAATGCATGTTGCTCTTGGGCCCATTCCCTTTGGCACAAAATGCCACAGGGGAAGCGGGATATGCCTTCAGGCGATCTTCTCCCATTTTGAGATGCTTTGATATCGCCTCAAAGGTTTAAGTCTTCTCATTATGCACCATAATGAGTTTAAAATTCCTTCAGTGTTCATTTTCATTGGGGAGAGCCTTAATTACGTTCAATTCCCATTCTTCCTCAGTGACATCTCGCCTAGTAGCCTTAAGATCTCGAACCATCATGGGCCCACATGTTCTTGGCAATGGCATAACGTTCACATTTTCCTAATAGATCATACAACAAACTATAATGTGTTAAACAATCCCTTTTGAACCAGGCTTCACACACTTTTAGGCTTTTCTTATATTGCTCACTAGCAATAATATCACCACCCTGCTCATTTTTTCTGTTAGGGCAGACATAGAGGTCGTTAGGATATCTTGCATGTCACCCTCTTTCATCGTGAACTTAACCTTTAGATGCCTAAGATCATAATTTGTGTCATCTAGTTTTTCATTAGAAGGCATACTATCTATCAAATTCTTAGTTTCCATATCTGAAAGTATGCATAATGTGTTAGGCATATCATTAAATAGTTAAAATATCGAAAAACCCATCATTCATATCATATGTTCAAAAATTTGGCTAAACTCATAATCATCGCATATGAATATGAATTAGAAGTTTCTATAATTTAATTATTAAATAATTCCATAGAATCTTTGTTAAACTAATTAACGCATTTAGCTAACGACTATAATAAAGGAATTCAATTACATTTACATAAGTTCAATTTATATAGAACTAATCTATTAATATATCTTATTTGCAACTTTCTTTGAATGACATATAATACGTAATTATAGTCAACCACAAAAGCTTATATTATCATATAAAACTTATTTATACAATAACAAGAAATTCTGAATCAAAATTACGTTGGAACGATCAAATCATATAAAACGTACATATATGCACTTTGTTATAACGTTAATATATTATAAACATATTCAGAACGGCAGAAATTTGAACATCATTAAATAAATTCATATATCTTAGTGGCAACGTCCACTAAGCATAAAATCAGGAAAGAATGAGGGATTTTAGGTAGCTATTTTTAGTAAATAGCCATGTCTAAGTGGCATATAAAATCCCATCCATTTGACAGAAATAAGTGTGGATTAAGTCATTGATTAAGATTCTCTGCAAACTGCTAATTCCCATTTTCTCTTAAATGTGAGTGTGTGTCACTTGTTCGGGTTTGGGTCGTGGTCGCATTACCGGGACTCTTGTAGCCACCGGGGGTACCGTTCGTGGAGCAAAAGGCGTCAAAAAGATCCGTTCGTTTCCGCCAGTTTAGGTACGTCCTAAACACTAAATTGTTTAACAGTGGTATCGGTGCCATTTTTGGCATTTTTTTGCTCTCGATTTTTAGTTAAACATGCCTAAATTTATTTGTTGAATTTATGCAATTTAGTTGTTTAGTTTTCTTCCTCTTGCCGTGAAATAACACCATGTTCAGGCCTCTCGACCCTTAATTGTTTTAAGAATAATAAAAATAAAAGAAATAACAAAAAAAACCGAAAAAGGGGGGAAAGGGTGGTCATAGTCATACCATCAGAACGCCACCAAGACCGCCTTAGAGGGGTGGCGCGTGGGTTGCACGCGCCGCCGAGAGAGATACGTTTTCTCTCTTTCCTCTTCACTTTGCCCTACCACGACCCCCGATCTGGCGCCCGAAGTCAACAAAACGCACAAACCACCACCCATGACGGCGCGTGGGCAACACGCGCCAACGCCTGAGTGGCGCGTTGCGCGCGTGTTACCTACCCACGTGACCGTCGTCAGCCGATCTATGTGATTGTGCCGGTAGTTTGTAAGGTGGGCGACCAGAAAGAGAGATCGAGGGGGTTTTTCAGATTTGGGGAGGCGGCAGATTTTTCCTCATTTAGTGTTTTTTTTGGGTTTTGGGGCATCGGAAAACGACCAGGAGGCCAGCTGGCCGGCGGACACCGGGCTTGGTGCCAGGAATCCATGGCGGTCGGGCCTTCCCTGGCCTTTTTCTGGCACGCACCAAGGAAAATCAAGGGTCGAAGGGTAGAAACGGGACGCAGGCGAGGTGCTCGTGACAGCCGTGGCCATGGCCTCGCCTGGTTCTGTCCATGGTGGCTGGCCGGCACAACGGCAAGTAAAGGGCCAGAGAGGAAGGAAGAAGAAGGAGAAGCAGGAGTATGGAGAGGTGAGAGGAAATGAAAAACCAACCGACCCACTCACTAAAAGGCCTCCCCCTTCCCCACACCGATATTCTTTAAAAAAAAAAAAGGATCGGCCTTCCTTTTTTTTCCTTTTTTTTGTTTTGACATTGCATAAAAAAAAGCGGAAAAAAAAGGCAAGGAGGGGGTCTCGGTTTCTTTTAAAAATTGGGGGGGTCCTTTTTTTACAATGGTTTTAATATTAAAATTTGTTTTTAAAATTTAAAATCGTGCTCAGCTTCGGGAATTATAATAATGTGTTTATTTTAATTTTATTTTCCTAGGCTAGAGCTATTTGGTTGCTTAATTGTATCATTCTAAACGTGCCCGTTTAATTTTTCTTTTAAACATGAATGAGTTTCGTGTATATAAGCCTGTAAC